>OZ023242.1:4605522-5205522 GCA_964006365.1 Trididemnum miniatum
ATCACCTAAAGAACCTGCATGACTGGCAGAAAATTTGCCCGCTTTCAACCCGATTGAAAATTTGTGGAGTATAGTAAAATCTCGGCTCTTAAAAACGGATTGCACAAGCAAAACAAAACTGACGTATAATACCGTGACAAAGAAATCACTCAAAACTGCAAAAAAACGTAGAATCAATGCCAAAACGGGTTACGGAATTGATAACAAATAAAAGTGACCATTAGGTGATGTGGGATGGGATGAGCTTTTTTATATGTAAAACGAAATGGGGGTTAATTCTTAATTTTGTTAAAAAAAAGTCTCCCACCAAATGACTTTTTTGCACCTCATTTTTCATTTTTTGGCCATCTTTTGCCAACTGTAAGTTATTGCAGCAAATTATGTACTGATAAGTTTGTGGGGACGATGCTCCTTGCCATGTGACAGCTTTAAAAAAAATTGTTGAAAACGGACAATCAGGGCCGGGGATACACGCAATTTGGTGTTCAAATATGAAACATTGCCCTTTTGTGGAGGAATTGAAAATTAACTGTTTCAGAGAGTACTACAGCAATTTAGTTAGTTTTTAATGGTGGTTACCCATTGACTTGAAATGGCATCGAACCTTTGCGTTTGTCTTGTAATCATTAATACTATCCGTTTCTTAAATCGTACGTGTAATTGCTTCGAGCTTGCGCGTTCTTTCGTTGCCGTGTGATCATGTATTGTACCGCACTGTTAAATTGTTCATCGTGTCTTGCACACAGTAGTGTAAACTTTAAGAGTTGTTACTCAATGCAGATAGTTTGCTAAAACTTTGTCAATTTTACTTTATTCAGGTTTTCCTGACTTTTTAGTGTATTAAACCTTAATATGAGGAATTGTAGTTTGGTATACTCTAAAACAATTTAATACACTAACATTGCCAAGGAATTACGATAACTGAGATATGGATGTCAAAGATTTACGACCCAAAGTGTTTGCAGCAGATCCAGAAAGCAGCGATTCAAAGAAACAGTGGTTGCATTGGCGCAGATCGTTCACTACATATATTGGTCAGATGGGTGAGCTGAGCGACGAAAATAAGCTGAATTTGCTGATCAACCACATAGACGCCTCTGTTTTCGAGCTGATTTCTGAAGAAACTACGTTTGCGGGGGCAATCGATCTCCTTGCCAACATTTATGCAAAAGCACCTAGTCCTGTTTTCGCTCGATATGCACTCAAGTCGTGTAAGCAGGAAGTTGGTGAAACTCTTGATATCTATTTACAAAAACTAAAACGTCTAAGTAAAGATTGTGACTTCAGGGCCGTGACTGCGCAACTCCACCGAGACGAAGCTGTTAGGGACGCCTTTATCGGTGGAATGACGTCAAATGCAATCAGGCAGAGGCTACTAGAAGATCACACTCTTACGTTAGAGGCTGCGTTCGACAAAGCTAGATCTCTCGAAATAGCTCAAAAACATGCTGAAGCGTACCAGAGTAACCCTGTCCTACAGCCTACTTCTGGGCAAAATGTGGCAAACCTACAACCCCACTTACAAGATGACGTTTCAGAGTGCGCTGATCCCAGCTACAACGCTGCAACATCAGAAAAGTGTATGTTCTGCGGAAATAGGCGCCATCAGCGAAAGCTATGTCCAGCTAAAAATTCGATTTGTTTCAAGTGTGAAAAACGGGGACACTTTGCAAAAATGTGTCGTTCTCGAAAATCTCATTTGAATGCAGGAAGTAATTCATCCGCGGCCTTGTGCGGAATCAAATCTGAACCTACCGATGATACTCACTCCAAAGTTAATGTGCCGATGTATGTCAATGGCGTTAAGGCAAATGCTTTAATAGACACTGGGTCTACGCTCAGTCATTTAAGTAGGGAGTTTTACAAACGTCTTAAAGTAGATTTACAAAATTCTGATTGTTCTATAGGTTTGGCGGTTAAAGGCTGTACCTCTCCAAGCTTAGGTAAATGCGCAGCTGAAGTTGAACTAAACGGATTCACCTACGAAAACGTGCCATTCATCGTTTTGAATGAATTGATCACAGACGTAATTTTGGGGCAGGATTTCATGCACAAACATCAGAATGTAAATATTCATTTCGGCGGTGCAATGCCGACTCTGCATTTGGGTGTACTCCAAACCGTAAAAACCTCAACTCCAGTTCATCTGTTCGAACATCTCAAAGTTGACTGCCAACCTATAGCAACTAAGTCACGAAGATATTCTCGTGCCGATGCTCAATTTATATCTGCTGAAGTAAGCCGTCTTCTCAAAGAAGGTTTAATCGAGTCAAGTAATTCACCATGGCGTGCCCAACCTCTAGTAGTTACACAAGAAAATCATAAGAAAAGAATGGTGATTGATTACAGCCAAACAATCAATAAATTTACGCTACTTGATGCCTATCCTTTACCGCGGATGCAAGACGTCGTCAACAAAGTTGCTGGATACCGAATTTATTCTACTTTGGACCTCACCAGTGCATACCATCAGGTTGAACTTCCCTCTTCGGACAGACTCTATACAGCTTTTGAAGCTGACGGTGGGCTCTGGCAATGGAAGCGAATTCCTTTTGGCCTGACCAACGCTGTACCCTGCTTCCAGCGTATCGTAGATGACATCATCAAATCCAACAACTGCCAAGGGGCTTTTGCCTACTTAGATAACATTACTGTTGGAGGTGCAAACCAAGCTGAGCATGATGTTAACCTTGCTAAATTTCTGGCTGTCGCTAAAGAACATAACTTGACTTTCAACGAATCTAAGTGTGTTTACTCTACGGACACTATCGATTTGCTTGGTTATCGAATTCAGAACGGCACCCTGCGTCCTGATCCTGAACGAATCAAAGCGCTTCAAGATCTTCCACCTCCTAAGAACAATAAAGAGCAGCAACGAACAGTAGGTCTATTTGCTTATTATGCGCAGTGGATTTTTCAATACTCTGATAAGATTAAACCGTTACTGAGTAATAATGTTTTTCCTTTAAAAGGCGAAGCTTTATCTTCATTTAACAATTTGAAATCGAATTTGATAAATGTGTCACTAGGTGTGATAGATGAACATGTTCCTTTTGTTGTAGAAACCGATGCTTCGAATGTAGCTATTTCAGCAACTCTTAACCAAAATAGTAGGCCCGTCGCCTTTTATTCTCGAACGTTAAATAGAAGTGAATTGGCTCAGTCTAGCGTCGAAAAAGAAGCTACAGCTGTAATTGAAGCGGTAAGAAAATGGAGCCATTTACGTACGGGCCGACGATTTACGCTCGTCACGGACCAACGATCAGTAGCTTTCATGTACGATTGTAAGAGTCGTGGAAAAATTAAAAATGCGAAAATTTTACGTTGGCGTATTGAGCTCTCTCAGTATAATCATGAAATCGTTTATCGTTCTGGAAAGTTAAATGCCGCTGCAGATACTTTATCTCGTGTATATTGTGCCAGTTTAACCAATTCTGTATTGTATGATATTCATGCTGAACTTTGTCACCCAGGTGTAACTCGTATGCATCATTTTGTTAAGTCTAAAAATTTACCATATTCTTTGGATGAAGTGCGCAAAGTTGTGAATAATTGTCGTATATGTGCTGAAGTGAAACCGAAATTTTTCAAACCTGTGAAGTCGCATTTGATTAAGGCTACTCAACCAATGGAGCGACTTAGCTTAGACTTTAAAGGTCCCTTGCCATCCGCTACGAAAAATAAATATCTTCTTACCGTTGTAGATGAATACTCTCGATTTCCTTTTGTGTTTGCGTGTTCTAACTTGGAATCGAAAACTGTTATATCTTGTTTAATGCAAATCTTTTACTTGTTTGGTGCGTGTAGTTATATCCACTCTGACCGTGGAAAATCATTTATGTCTTCCGAATTTGTATCGCACATGCATAGTTTACGTATTGCCACCAGTAGAACATCCGTATATAACCCCATGTCAAATGGCCAGTGTGAGAAATATAATGATATTATTTGGACTGGCATAAAAGTTGCCTTGAAAACCCTTAATCTTCCGATATCTAAGTGGGAAGTCGTATTACCCCAAGTTTTGCACTCAGTACGGTCTTTGTTATGTACTGCTACCAACACGACACCGCATGAGCGATTCATGAATTTTCAACGAAGGTCAACTCTTGGAATTTCGACCCCTTCTTGGTTGTCATCTCCAGGAACCGTTCTAGTACGGAAGCATGTCCGAGGAAGCAAGTATGAGCCAGTGGTTGAAGAAGCTGACCTGATTCATGCAACGCCGAATTATGCCTACATTCGGTTTAAAAATGGGCACGAAGCAACGGTATCGCTTAAAGATGTGGCTCCAACACCTAATCAACCGCCCATAATAGACGAGAGCGATGTTTATCCTACCAATGAAAGTAACAACTCCAAAATTCAGGATTCTTTGCATGTTGAAAGTGAACTTGTTGATTCTGAAGTTTCTAACGAAAACCGACGAATAAATAATCAATCTATTGAAGAAAATGACGATGCCGATTTGCCAAGTCATGATACTGACAATGAGCAACTTCCGTTGAGACGCTCTAACCGCAGTCGAAAAGCACCTGACCGCCTTATGTATTACCACTAGTGGAAATCAGTAGATGGGGTGAATGACTTGAAATGGCATCGAACCTTTGCGTTTGTCTTGTAATCACTAATACTATCCGTTTCTTAAATCGTACGTGTAATTGCTTCGAGCTTGCGCGTTCTTTCGTTGCCGTGTGATCATGTATTGTACCGCACTGTTAAATTGTTCATCGTGTCTTGCACACAGTAGTGTAAACTTTAAGAGTTGTTACTCAATGCAGATAGTTTGCTAAAACTTTGTCAATTTTACTTTATTCAGGTTTTCCTGACTTTTTAGTGTATTAAACCTTAATATGAGGAATTGTAGTTTGGTATACTCTAAAACACCCATTTTTAGCTATGAGGAGTTCGTTTATGCACTCAGATAAGAAGTAATTTCTGCCACTAGATGGTAGCAGCATTATTTTTTAGTTTTTAAAGATGTGCGTTCTTCTGTGCATGTGTGATTTTTTAAATGTTTTCATTTCGCCCGCATTAATCGAAACACACATCACGATGGCGACTACCAAATCTATTGAAAGAGAACAGACAACTTGCGCATTCAAAATTTCAGATGCAAAAACTTGCCCAAAACAGAAAGTAAAAACAGTCACAGTTCACTTTCAAAACGCTTAAAACTTGCCATTGAAATAGGTTGCTGCGCGACAGAAGTTTAAGTGTGAGGTATTTTTCATTATTATACTTTTTATGCAGCTCTTCCATTAATTTCACTGCTCTTTCAGCGATCCAATTTTTTCATCAAACTTACATTTGATGTTACGTATTGGATGGTTCGATTCTCAGTTTTTCTCCTATATGGGGGAGTACTATTTTTCACTCCATTAAAAGATAGCACTCCAATATTACATTAATGAATGAATTAATAATAAAAGATTCTTCATGCCATCAGGGCTTCTTAACGATGGCTATCTTGGGAAGTGACCGTGAGAAGACGAAAGTTGGTTCTTCGTTATTATGAACTAATCGATTGTTATACCTATTTTAATCCTTACACACTGATGGGCGTTGTTGTCGGCTGGCTTTGCAAATGCAAATCAAAGACGTGCAGGATACAGGAATTCCCATTGAACTATACCTCCATCATGGTGACATTTGAGTTTTGTTTTGCAAGTTCTGAAGATTGTGTCTTCTTGCTGGATCCTGTAAACAGAAATTTGGATAAAGTTTTGGCATTATTTCACTTTTTTTAACTTACGGGGAGAGTAATATTGGAACTAAGCGATCATTTCTAGCTTTTTCGATTTTTTTGAGGGTCCCTTATGACATCTTAACCCATAAGCTATCTGTGTTATTCCCTTGATTTTTTCATTTTAAATGTTTTGTCTTGAGAAGAATCAGTAAAAGGTGGAATTAGGGTTTGTATTGCTTTTGAAAGTGAGGAAAAAGGGATGGGGGTTGCTAGGCTGCACTGATGAGACCACAGCAGGGTCAAAGCGCGTATGTAGCTGCAAATGATTTGGTTACCCTATGGGCCTGCACTGAATAGTGAGGCTGCCGGTAACTTAGTTGTGGGTTACACCTTTCAGGTTTTTTCGCTGGAAGTTTTTGTTTCTGGCTGGTCGCCTACTAATAGAAGGGAATCCCCTAGAAAAGAAATGAAGTTGAAAAGTTTAGGTTGGCAATGTAGCAAAGTTTAGGTTGGCAATGTAGTAAAGAGTCCTTACAGTCTGGAATAACTCTAGCCTGGATTGGCTGTGCAAAGTAAGGCTGACGTGATTTTTAGCTTTTGCTTTTCATCTAACAACACTCGCTATCGACTTAAAATTTGATTTTTTATGATAGCCGAACACAATTGCATGAAACTCTTATTGCAGGCAGTGGATGGCATTTGTTGAACCTAGATTTCGGCAAACTTTTAGACCTCTCCGTAGATGTTTCAAATTTATAAAAAGATATCTTTAATCACAGAATACCGTAGCGATTGAAACAAATTTAAGTTATAAGCCCAAAAAAATTGGGTATTTTTAGATTAGTTTACCGATAAACTGAAAAAGAAAAAAAAAAGGTGCTGATGCCATCTAGTGGCAGAAATTACTTCTTATCTGAGTACATAAACGAAGTCCTCATAGCTAAAAATGAGTAACCATTATCAAAAACTATCTAAATCGCTGTGGTACTCTCTGAAACAGTTAATTTTCAATTCCACCCCTGAAGGGCGATGTTTCATATTTGAACACCAAATTGCGTGTATCCTCGGCCCTGATTGTCCGTTTTCAACAATTTTTTTTAAAGCTGTCAAATGGCAAGGAGCATCGTCCCCATAAACTTATCAGTACATAATTTGCTGCAATAACTTACAGTTGGCAAAAGATGGCCAAAAAATGAAAAATGAGGTGCAAAAAAGTCATTTGGTGGAGAACCTTTTTTAAAAGAATTAAGAATTAACCCCCATTTCGTTTTACATATAAAAAAGCTCATCCCATCCCACATCAGACTAATTTTTTTTTTCGTAGTCATCACCCTAGTGACCATATCTCCCATTGAAAATAGTTGTTGTTGCTTTAAAATAAAAGTAAATTAAAAAAATGAAGTTTTTGTGTTTTTTGTGGTGAGTCAGTTAACTTGTACAATACTGTAGAACAGGGGTGACGAACCTATTTGCTATCGCGGTCCACTTTAATTGTCACTTACCAACGAGCAAGCGGGCCGCATAACTTTTTAGTCAAAATCCAGTGGCGCACTCAGGATTTGGCAAAAAGGGGCCACAACCGGAGATCTGGGGGTAAAACCCTCAGCCGCCGGTGACTACGAAAGTCTGGGGGCGTAGCCACCAATCGACGATTAATTTTCACGGTTTTCGCATGAAAACACTCATTTTAGCACATTTTTTTATCGAAAAAGGGCAAGCAGGAAGTGCAGTTACTACGGACTACGCAAAAATATTTTCGCAGCTTATGCCTAAAAGCAGGAGCTTGGCTAACACAAGTGAAAGGAGGCTGCAAGTCTGCAACCATTATTAGTTTGAGAAATTATAGACAAAAAGTTAGGTTTTAGCACCATATTACAGGGCCAGGGAGGGCCTGCGTGCGCCTATGCATGGACCTAATTATGAAACCTGTTAAAATCGAAAAAAAAAATGTTCATCAGCAGTAACGAACAACCGAAAGTAATATCATAAAAATCCATCTACAATCTTTCGTTTTTTTGCTGAAGACATCAAAATAAACGGCTTATTAAATATAGATTGAAAAACAGCGTAACAAATAAGCCTACCTTAAAAAAGTTGTAAAATTTGCATAATGGTCCCACAAGCTCACCAATTCATTTCAGAATCTACAATCTTACATAATTCCTACTACTGTAAGGCAAGCTATAGCCTCTCAATGAAGCTGCAACGGACCACGAGTTATGTAATTATTTCATAACAATAGATAAACTGCTGAATCCTGAAACGGATTATACCGTAACTGTACGTGTGCACGATTCCTGTGTGATACGTGCGTAATTCAATCGGGATTTCAGCTTTTGATATCGCATCGCAAAGATAGACGGGAAAAAAGTTCAAGAGTACTTGGTACTGGTCTCGACAAAATGTTCGCGGGCCGCAGGAAATTCTTTCGCGGGCCGCATGTTCGTCACCTCTGTTCTAAATGTATCTATCTGATAGTGCTCTAATTTTAGTTTTTCACTACACAACTCTCATTTTCATGTCTTTCCAATTTCATGAATATTTGTTGATTTTGTGACAGTTCTTAAACATGTACATTGTACATATCAAAACATCTTGTCTCATATTAGCTAGTCTGTTTTTTATGCAAAAAGTGTTTTAGTATCTGAGGCTTTTGGTGTGCTTTAACATAGGGCAAAAATCAAATTGCAATATTTTGTGTTCTAAATGCTTTTGTAAAATAGCTGATGGAATGCTGATCGATTTGATACGAAACATAACCTATTTATCTTGAAAAACCAATGCAAAACACAACTTTTCATATTTGGGGGTGCTGCAAAAAATGGGGTGAAGCGAGGGGGTTCTAGGGGTAACCGAACACCCCCAAAGTTTACATGTTATCATTTTTTTGGCTAGAGAACAAGAATATCACTTGGCCATATCTTTTTTGAAAAATGATAAAAATTTGATGCACCCTAGTATTGGTCTCGTTAAAATGTTGGCGGGCCGCCGAAAATTCTTTTGCGGGCCGCACGTTTGTCACCTCTGCTGTAGATGCAGATTTTGACAAATCATTTTGGTTCCTCAGAGCGCCTTAAAAAAACTGATCTTGCTAAATAAACAACTATCGCTAAGCCTCGCAGATAGGCCCAGCCATTCGTTACACGGTTCGGTGTAGCATCTCGAGTAGCATAAAGATTGGATTTTCCTTTTTGAAGTAATTTTCTGCGCAAAGTTTTAAGTTTAGGAATTCAAACAGCTTTTTTCTGTAAATGCTAAGTTGAGTTTAGAGGATCAACTTTTCTGCTTTTTTGGTAAAATTCTCCATTTTGATTTGGTTTCCTACATCAAAAAAACCTGGCCGGGACGCATATTTCGGAATGGTTGCACAGAAAACTTTCGCTTTGCGTGTCGGCATTAAGCTATGGTTTCCGTGTCGGCATTACGTGTGTCGGGTTACCGTGTATGCATTGCGTGTCGGCATTAAGCTATGGCATTAAATAATTTTCCATGAAAATTATTGGAATATTCCCGGTGGAACTAAACTTTATTCCATTCCATTACTTTGCGTCATTATGCGCCAAATAATTTTCCCGGAATATTCTAATGCGTGGTGGAAAATTGAAAATGTGACGATTGGAAAATTTTGGTGGAACCGCATTTGGAAAATTATGATCTTTCAGTTTCGCGATAATTTTCCGGAAAATTGTGATAGAATATTTTTAAAAACGGTTTGATATTTGTGACGGGAAAAATTTTTGGAAAATTATTTCACTGCGGTTTACCTCGTGTTAAAACAACGTCACAATGATACTTCTCATGATTGAGTGAGAAACTTTGCTGAAATAGTCTGTATAGTAGGGTGATGCAAACGCCCGCATGAGGTCAAAAACAAAATTACTTTTGATAAGTGGTGACCAGTTCAGAAAAAACTCCAGATATGAAGTTTTAGGAAAATTGAACATTGTTTAGGTGTTCCGCTTTTTATTTCCATAACGACAGGCCTATCGATGCAGTGAATTTTTCTATCTCTAACCACTTGTGCTAGAAAGCTGGTTAATGGCTCAAATGACTCAGAAACATCAAGTTTCTATCTAACTTACAGAGGAACTATATGGCTATTGTGCTTACTTTTCGAGTTATTGCGTTAATTAGGTTTCAAAGTCAGGCATTACTCGGATTCGGCCGAGTCCGAGCATTAATTGATACTCGGCCGAGTATTATTAATTTTCCCGGTGGAACCATTGCTTTACTACTGCACCAAGACGCAGTTGCTAAATGTGCGTTCGATTTTTCTGCTTATACTCATTACGGTCGAGCCCTATCGTTCTCCCAGCGCTCTCCTCACAAATGGTCCAGCCAATCAGATCGCTGGAGAGCAGAGTAAGGGCAAAGTGGAAATTTTCTGTGCAACCATTCCGAAATATGCGGCCGAGACCAAATTAAGACCAAAGAGTATTGTAGTATTGGGCAACAGAACTGGGTTTCGCGAGTTCAATACTCAACTATTTGTCAACTATGCTCAATAATAGGGTGTATCGAAAAAACGTTTTTTTCTTAAAAAATTTCGCAGCACCTTGAAAAGTATGTGAATTGGTGTAAAAACACTCGGGTAAACATCTGAGTGCTCTAGGATGACAGGAACACTTCGCGCATTGTACCCAAAGTTGGAAATTTGGGACAAATATTAGCATATTTGCATGATTAAATTTGGAATATATTAGCGTAATATGGAAAAACAGCTCAGTTGGCCGAGTGGTATAGAGCGTCTGTCTCTTGAGCTGTAGACTCGGGTTTGATTCCGAGTCGAGTCAAACCAATGACTTGAAAATTGGTATTCACAGCTTCCCTGCTTGACGTTCAGCATTAAAGGGACAGTGTGGAGAACAAGCCAGCAAGTTTACTTGTTGTGCCGTAGGGAAAGGCACTTAGCGGGATTCCCCCATCTTGGTGTGGTAGACAGATGGCTGGCAACTCCTAAGCGAGCTCGTATAGCGCATTGATCGCTTTCTCGTGATAGGAGGATAAATATGCAACTAACGGACTGACTGATGTCTGCAGCCCCATGTAACCAGCAGTGTATAGTCTCAAACTATCACATCTAAAATTTTATTGCGTTAACGACAACAATAATATTTTGCGCAATACGTCTGATCTTATGGGAATTTTGAGCGTCAATCAAGCCTAATTAGTGCTTGTTTACATGCCTTTGTTCTATTTAATCCTTTTCCGCATATGTATTTTAATGCGAAAATGAATCGGAAAGGTAGTTTTATCTAGCGTATTTTTGCTAGTCTACAGTTTTATTTGATCTTTAGTACAATCAAAGAAACAAAATTTGAAAGCTTATGAAAAGAAATCAATTAAAAATAAAACTAAATGAGTATCATAAGTAGCAATAACACAATGTTTGCAATAATCCAATAACCTAAATTTTGCTTGCAACAAAAACATTCGGTTTTCTGCATAGTTTTTATAAACAAGTTTTTATAATCAATTGCTCATAAAATATTCCAGGACTCTCCACGCGGAGGTGACCGGTATCGCGTCCCATTTTACTTCAGCACAATCGCCAAACTATATATTATTGTGAAGTTGTTAATTAAGTGCCGAAACTTAGTGCCAAAGCATGGCATCGTAGCTCTTGATGCGAGTTTATTTCGGGTGAATCCTTCCACACTGGCTAACAGGCATGATCGCAAATTAAAGATGAAGCTTCTGACAACAATTTGATGTGGCGTTCTACGCTTGCAGAGTGACAAGGTAAATCCGGGATTTTGATTCCAGAAAATGTGTTTGATTTAATCATTTGCGCGTCACAGAAGCAGTAAAAGATGGTTCTGAAACAATTGTATCAGTCCAGTCAATGAGATCAATGTAGCTGCTTGCATCGATATTAAGCTGAGGGACTCGTCGTTGTCTGATTCGCCCATCAGAAACGTTTTGCTCTCTGCTGCGAAGTATTCTTCTCTAAGCAAGCTCATTGTTGATGCTTGAAGCCATTGCTGCCAGTATTGATTTATGATGAGCATCAAACGCATTACGTTCTAATGCAGGAAAGCCCCTTTTACAATTTCTCTAACCTGCGGTAGTAACTTTTGACACTTCAAAAAAGTGTCAAAAACATGCCTTGGTTGTTGAGAAATGGTGTGACTGCGTTTGGTTTTAAACCACTAGGAGTGTTACACCATCATGACATATTGCACCTCTAGCTAAAATTGCTTGATGGCTTTTCAGTTGAAACACGCAATCTCAACAATGCTGTTGATGCAGCAATCAAGGAACGGGAGTGTGCCATTTTTCTAGGCTTTAGGGATGCTAACGTTTAGCAACCAACTCTTCTGTAATATCAAAATGAACAGTTCAACAAGCTGCACTGCTAAGCTCATTTTGAAACTCAAAACATAATTCGACAGCCGAACCCCGAATCTCAAAAGGTTTAGCTCAGCGTTTTCCAAAATATGGGTCGCGTCTCACCTGTGGGTCGCAAAAAGAACCTTGGTGGGTCGTAAAAAGTTATAGAAATCTCGAAATAAACTAAAACTTTCTAATTCTTTGCGTCTGAAACTATAAATTAAAATTAATGTCAAGCCCATTAAGAAAAGTAGCAAGAAACAAGCTCATCCTTCTTGCGAGGGCTACTTGATTTTAAAGATTATTTATTTTGTTTTCTTCGACATTGTTTTATTAATTGGATAACGTTAAGTGGATCACCGTAAGCTATGTGGTAGAAAACAGTGGGAACCAACTCTAAAAAGTTTGGGAACCACTGGTTTATCTCAAACTACCTCCGCTTTTATCGAATGTTTTTTCCGTATTTGTTAGGGGTGTTCTTTAAGTAATTTCCTTTCGTAGGTTGCCAAATTTTGTTTCTTGGTTCGTTCTCAAGAACAAACAAAATTGTAGACTTGCGAAAATACGCTAGATAAAACTACCTTTCCGATTCATTATCACATTAAAATACATATGCGGAAAAGGATTAAATAGAACAAAGGCATGTAAACAAGCACTAATTAGGCTTGATTGACGCTCAAAATTCCCATAAGATCAGACGTATTGCGCAAAATATTATTGTTGTCGTAACACAATAAAATTTTAGATGTGATAGTTTGAGACTATACACTGCTGGTTACATGGGGCTGCAGACATCATATTACGCTAATATATTCCAAATTTAATCATGCAAATATTCAAATTAATATGCTAATATTTGTCCCAAATTTCCAACTTTGGGTACAATGCGCGAAGTGTTCCTGTCATCCTAGAGCACTCAGATGTTTACCCGAGTGTTTTTACAATAATTCACATACTTTTCAAGGTGCTGCAAAATTTTTTGAGAAAAAAACCTTTTTTTTTGATACACCCAACTTAATAATGTAAATGCTTCTCAAGGATAAAACCTTAGCTGCAGATGAGTGGGGCAAAATTTAAAAATATTCAGCATGATTTGGTTTAGTTGTTTGGGAGTTATTAGGTCAAACCTGTTTGCGATAATTTAGCTTGTTCTATCTTGAAATATTGTTTTATCGTATTGAGAATGTACTTTAGGTAAACCAGACCTTGTTTACATCAGACCATGTCAATAAGCTATTGCTAGTTTTATATGTAATCCTGATAACCATGTATACGGTGTGTTTAGTAATTACTATGAAAGTTATCGTTTTGAGCTTATAAATTTTTATGCAACTCCGTTAGTGCCACTCTAACCGTATGTAAAATTACAACTCAGAAATTGACGAATGTGCGTTGAACACTGACAACTGCGATGACTTAATCGCCACGTGTATGAATACTCCTCCAGGGAGTTTCACTTGCACGTGCCCTGCTGGATTAACAGGTTCTGGAACTCGGGGAGGAGGGTGCACTGGTGAGTTGTTTGATTAGGTGTTCATTTTTTTTACACTGAAACAAAAAACTATTTTCATTTCCAGCAGCAACGTCTTTTTTCGTCGATGACTAAATACGGCACAACAAGTACTTCAAAGATACGTTGTATCTATAACGTAGGCCGTTATTCACTTTTACCCGTTTGCAAATAACGATTTACGTTTTATTGAAAGTTTTAATTGCAGCAAACCCTATTAAGCACTTGTGTCTGTTAAGGAAATAATTCCCTGAAAAAACATTTTACCAATTCTGGAAAGAAGAATCGCCTGGGAATTGGCTAGATTCTATCCTTAAGATGTTTTTAACAGGACACTGTTCCTTTCAAGAATACCAAGATTTATTTTTTAGTAGTCTATTACACAATATATACACACAAGGTTTCACGATAATAACTAGGGCCCGCTAAAGTCAATAAAGTCAAAATTTTTCAGGACCTTGTTACATGATCAAATGTGTACTAACATTCGTTTTAGGTGTTCAGGAGTCTGTTTTGGTAGATTTTTTAAGTCAAAATAAAGTCAAAACTTTGGATAAAGTCAAAATTTGTTAAAATTGTCTTTATCAAAAATTTCCTTACAAAAACGAACAAATTTATATTTTTTAAATAATTTTTTGAATTTTTGAGCTGCTATTAAAATTTTATGCGCAGTTTTATTTGATTTTATACTTTTGAAACAGTTTCAATATTTGCACTATTGTCACAATAATGCGTGCGGTAATTGAAAAGGAAAAAGCACTTATTATGCATGAAACGTCATTGTTGATGCATAAATACATAATTGTAAGACAATTAATCTAATCCTGTAAAAGCCTTGCGCTCTTTACACGTGGTCTTTTAAGTTGTAGCTTGCAAAGCAAAGAATGCCAAAACAAGCCAAATCTTCTAAAGCGAAAGTTAGGCAAACTTGCCGGGAATATCCGGAAGAGTTTTCGGCAACTCCTGCCGGCGACTTGCAATGCAACCTTTGCGACGTGTTAGTCAAATGCGACAAAAAGTTTGTTGTGGAAAGCCACCGAAAAAGTAAGTAACACCAAGGAAAATTGGAGACGAAAAGCAAATCTCAAAGTAAGCAAACCTTTTTACATTTCGATCAAGTAAACTTCAAGGAACAGGTTGTTTCTTCTATCTTAGCTGCAGATATCCCACTTCATAAACTGAACCATCCTTCTTTAAAGTCTCTGTTTGCTAGAATGGAAAAAGTATTGCCTTCGGAGACTGCAGCCCGGGCATGTGTTGCTAAATTTACATCCCAAAAAGAGGAACAAATTCAAGATTTACTTCGTGACAAAACAATTTTTTTGATTGTGGATGAAGCACAGGTTGCTAAACAAAAGTATGTTAGTGTGCTTGTGGGCAGCTTAGATGCTCCAAATCAGACATTCCTCGTTAATTGCCATCCACTTGACAGCGGTCGCAATGTTAATAGCAGTATTATTTTGCACACTGTGGATGACATACTGCGACAACTTGAAATAAAACGCGAGAATTTTTCATTGTTCTTGACTGATGCTGCTCGGTACATGTCTTCGGCTGGAAAGACATTAAAGGAATTATACCCTTCTTTGATGCATTTCACCTGCTTTGCGCACTTACTACATAACTGCGCTATGCATGTGCGTGCTCATTTTAAAAATATTGATGAAGCAATAGCAATGATCAAGGCAGCAACAATCAAAAATAAAGATTGCAAGAAAGATTTTCATGATGCTGGTCTGCCATCTCCTCCTGACCCTGTAATCACAGGATGGGCAACTTGGCTTAGAGCTGCCTTATATTATAGTGAGAACCTTCCAGTTGTTCGTACCATTGTCAACAATTGGACAAGTGCAGACCTCTTAGTCAGTAGAGCAAAAGACGCTATCAATGTGGATGGTTTGGTGTCGGACTTGGTTAAAATAAATCAATACCGGGCTCTAGCAGCCAACGTAGAGTTCTTAGAAGGAAGTGCCTGCACAATAACCAAAGCATACGGACTGCTGAAGAATATGCCATTCGATGATGATCCTTGCGCAATTAAAGATTACATTTACAAACAATTATCCAACTCTGATTTAGAAACAATAATAAACTGTACCAACTTGACAATTGACCCAACAAGCTACGCATTATAGCAAAAAGCCCAGCCAACCTCTGCTGCTGTTGAGAGGTCGTTTTCTATGCTCAATAAATTACTGAGAAAAGACAGAAATTCTGATGTTAAGAACGTAAAAAAATATATGATGCTGTATTACAATAAAACGTCCTCGTAAGTATACTGCGTGGCTTTCGTTAAAAAAATCATAGACATACTGTTAGTGTACAGTACAGTTGCGATAGCAACGCAATTTTTGTATTACACACTAATTGATACCGGTACGCACAATGGCTCGTTATCCTAGGTTTTAACGTCATGCGTCGCTGTGTTGCATTAGCTTCAACACTGAGTAATTGAGAAAATGTTCGAAGTAGGCTACCTTTTTCTTTAAAAACTTATGTAAAATGCAGATTATAAAACATATTTAATTAATAAAGTGCAACAAGACATAAATAATACGCGGAAGCGGTTAAGTCAAAATTATCAAAAGTCAAAATAAAGTCAAAATAAAATTGTCAATAGTCAAAATAAAGTCAAAAGTCAAAATAAAGTCAAAAATTTTTCTAAAATCAAAATTTTACTAAAATAAAGTCAAAAATATATTTTTTTAGGTCAAAAAAAAAGGCCCTGTTCATAAGCAAAAGTCTTCTCGAAGTAAGAATCGCACCTGTTATCGTAGGGCCTTTTTTTTTTACCTAAAAGAATATATTTTTGACTTTATTTCAGTAAAATTTTGACTTTATTTTGACTTAACCGCTTCCGCGTATTATTTATGTCTTGTTGCACTTTATTAATTAAATATGTTTTATAATCTGCATTTTACATAAGTTTTTAAAGAAAAAGGTAGCCTACTTCGAACATTTTCTCAATTACTCAGTGTTGAAGCTAATGCAACAGTGCAAACTTAATTGCCAAGTTTCTCTCTCCTTCTCAAACACCCAAGCTGTTTTTTTCTGTCACTCTTGTACAACCTAAATTTTGGTAGATCACATACTAAACCAGCGCCAAGCTGTGTTTACTGAGTGGGCCTCCGCAACATGATGTAAGTGGAATTAATGCTCCCAATATTCATTAAGTTTTTCGCGATTTGCAACAAACCAAGCAATAAATGATACCGTTCGTACTTATGGCATTGACACAACATGCAAAACGTTGCTAGGCTGGGTTTTCTGCATTATTACCAGCGAAAGTTAGGTCAATATAATTTATTAAGTTCCGCAATGCAATGAAAGATGGAACCGCACGAAGTCGAATAATTGCCTTTTTTTTTTTTTCTTATTTCAAGCCACTTTATTGCAGCTTGGGATTTTTGTGGTAGTGAAGTACATGCTTCATAGAGATGACCTAGTTGAGCATCGAACCCGCGAAGCCAGCTTTGGAGCCTAATACACCAACCACTCGGCCAACTCCATGTGCATAATTGCCTTTTTTTTTCTTTTTTTTTTTTATTTTCACCACCGAAGTGGGCACAAGACAAAAAAAACAAGTTATAAACAGCAGAAAAACGAGACACCAAACAAACACAACTAATAAGAGTGAATGAACATGTCAAAAAATTCACTTTAGTTTCTGATTATACAACTATAAACAGCGAAAAAGGACCGGCCGTTAGCTCAGTCGCTAAGCGCACGCTATCGGTGCGGGAGGTCTGGGGTTCGATTCCCGGGCCGGTCAAATCGGCACAGCGTCGCCAACGATTCGCCACCGTTGCGACGTTTCTTCGGAGCTGTGCTGCCCAGGCGCTAAGCCGCGGAGATGGGCCCCGCAACTCGTTACACGCTTCGGCGTAATACGGCGAGTATAAAGAAGATTTGATTTTGATTTTTTGATTTGAACAGCGAAAAAGGTTTCTTATTGCACATTCATAATTTTTATTGCTTCTGGTTTTCTCGGCCAAGTGTCTAGTTCGAATTCTATTTTTTATATCAATAATAATACTAATGTTCAAAATTGCGTTATCATACACCATGTTGTTTCTATGAATCCATATTGAGTATTTAGTCACACTTAAAAGTAAAACAATTGCAGTTTCTTGGTCAGTGCTAATTTGTTTAAATACAGCTCTAACATCCAAATACAAACAGAGAGCGATCGAAAGGCTTACATTAACTCCTGTTAATTTAAATAAACAGATATCAACGTAATCCCAAACATCTCGTAGTTCACAACATCGGTAAAATACATGCGAAACCAATTCATCATTTTTTTTACAAAAAGTACACAAGTTTGTCTGATGGAAAAAAGCAATAAAATGTTTACATTTTAAAGGAAGCAAATTCCAAACAACTTTATAGTTAAAGGTTTTCAAATAATTAGGCAAAACTCTAAAATGAATGTTTTTCCAAGTGTGATTTAAATTGACTGTAATGTTTGAAATTAAAATTTGACCATACTTTTGACTAATAACAGTTTCATATATTTCTCGATATTTGCAATTTTCTATCTGGAAGCTGGTTAGTTTTGTTTTTCTTATAACATCAATACACTCTTGGTAATGTATTGATGGCTTAAAAGCATGAGGTACACAATTTGAATAATTAACATTAAGTGTCTTCGAAAGCCACCTACCACAGTAGTATTCCAAGAAGAAACAGTACGAGAACCATTGAATGTTTCCTGTTTTAATTAGAATGTATTGTTTCATCTGTTTGACAAAGAGTAATTGCATATACAAAGGGATATCTAAAACTGCATATCCACCTTCATTTCTATTTTTGCTTATTTCAGTCATGGTTATAAAATTATCAGATCCAAGAAAGTACTTCATAATAATGCTGTTAAGTTTTGCTGATAAACTATGCGGAAAATAATACACTTTGGATAAATACATCAACATTGGCATGAATTTCATCTTAATGATCATGGTTTTAGCATCATAAGTTGTTTTAATTTTAGATAAGTGAGTGGCTTCTTGTTGGATAGTATCAATTTTTTCATTAAACAATTGCTTCACGAAAACGTAATTTCCAAAAGGAATATTTAAAACGTAAATGCATTCATTGTTCCAATTTATAAACGATAAGTCTGAAGGTATAGTAGTATTCTTTTTCACGATCAAACCGTTTAGCTTGCGCATATTCAAAGATAACCCGGTTGCGCGCTCATATTCTTCAAAACCATGGAGCATTCGAGTAATTGCGTGAACATTTGACAAGGTGAAAGTAATATCATCTGCATATGCTACATATTTTAAGATAGTTTTCTTCGATCCAGGTATGCAAACACCATCTATATGTTTGTCATGATTCACCATTTTTAGTAAAGGTTCCAAGAAAAGCAAAAAAAGATGTAAACTTAAAGGGTCTCCTTGTCGAACCCCGCGATGGACGTCAAAACAATCACTTATATAACCATTTACAATTACTGATGCATGAGCGCTTTGTATCAATTTAGCGATAAGATCACAAAAAAAAGGGGCGAAACCAAATTTTTCCATAATCTTGCGTAAAAAGCTATGTTCAACGCAATCAAAAGCTTTATACAAATCGATTGAAACAAAATACGCTTCGTGATCATGACTTTTTAAATATGATAACGTGTCCCGTAACAGTAACAACCCATTTGTAACATCCCGACCTCTTACTGCAAATTGTGTGTCATGCAATAAATTAGGCATCAAACGCGTTAATCGATTAGTTATTACTTTACTGACAATCTTGTAGTCAACATTGAGCAACGTAATAGGTCTGTAATTTGAAATATCTGTTGGGTCTGATTTTTTGTGTACCAAAGTAATATAACCTTGATTAAAATTTTTGCAACTGGATACTTTGGAAAAAATTTCATTTACTACTTTAGTGAAATCAACACCAATTATTAGCCAATATCGCTTATAAAATTCAGCGCTTAAGCCATCTGGTCCAGGGGTTTTTCCTTTTTGCATTTTAGTTACGGCAAATTCGATTTCTTCTTTAGTTACCGGAGCGCATAAGCTATCATTTTGCTCATCACTTATTTTATTGGAGATGAAATCTAAACATTTTTTTTGTAAATTTTCGTCAATATTTGCCAATGAGTATAAATTTTCATAAAATTTTTTTGCGATTTTTAGCTTTTCAGATGGCATGTTCAGGGGAGGGTTGTCTAAATTTTCCTCTTTCAGGGCGTGAATATAAGTCTTTTGTCGATTTTCTTTTAGCTTTCTGAAAAAGTGAGCATCAAATTTGTTATTATTATCAAGGTTTTCGGCGTGAAAACGCACTTTTATAGCTTGTAATTTTTGGAATTCACGTTTTCTAATTTCTTCTTTTACTTTACGAAATTTTGTAACCACTCGTTTCCCATCAGCCAAATCATTAACTAATGTGCCTAGCTCAAGTTCAAGACGCTGTGATTCTTTTTTGTCAAGGGATATCATTTTTTTTGAAAAAGTGATTAATAAATTCTTTAATTCTTTTTTTATTTGGTTCCACCACGTTAAATGATCTGGATATGTTAATTTTTGTTTAATCCATTCAGACCATTTAATTACTAACATTTGCTCCAATTCCTCATTGCCAAACAAAGAAACATTGTTTTTCCAGTATCCTTTCCCAAAATTCCGAATTGAACTTATTTCTAGATTTACAGTAACTGCACTGTGGTCAGACACAGTTACGTGACTCGTATCACAAGCTTTAACGACTATACCTTCATTTACATAAAATCGATCAAGTCTGGTAGCAACTGTTGGTCCCACCCATGTAAACGTATGAGCATTAGGATCAATACATCTAAGCCAGGGGTGGCCAACCTTTCACATACCATGCGCCACGTTTTTAACATAATGTTTCGGATGCGCCATTAATCTCTTGTATCCCCACACCTAATGTCCACTTCGTGTTGCAAATACATAAATCCACAGAAAACCACTCATTTAGAGAGTTACCGGAATCACTAAATTAAACACTGAATGAACAAATTTCAGTGACAGCCGCATATACATAGTTAACTCAACGAAAATTCTCGTATCCATGGAAAAATTCGAGCACTTTTCGATTAACAGACTACGATTAATTATGAAACAGGGAACTTTGTGACGTCATAGTTCTAAGAAAAACTACAGGCTTCCTGAAAGTAGGAGAAAATGCATTCTGTCTTAGTTATATTAAGTAATAAAGGCTATGCTGTTTTTAACATCAAGGTACGATTAACAAGTAAAGCTAGGCGTAATATTGTGACAACAAGCCTTTAGTATCAGTATTTAAACTTCATTTATTTTCATCTTAAAGATGCAGTGCGCCACCTTTAATCATGCAATGCGCCAAGTTTGGCGCATGCGCCATAGGTTGGCCACCCCTGGCGTAGCAGCATAGACTACGGGTAGCAGACAGTGTTTTTTTTTTAATTCGACTTTAAAAAGGACCGACTACAAGTTTTAAAAGACCAAAAACTATTGTGATTAAATATGTTGTAAGTGTGCCGATTTAAATAACATGGCGGGTTGACATTACAATACAGCGACAGTGGCTATCGGTGCAGCAGATCTGGGGTTTGTTCCTTCAGCCGGTCAGATCGGACACAGCGTCGCCAACGGCTCGTAACTGCTGCGACGTTTCTTCGGAGTACGGGCGCGGGTGTTGCCCAGGCGCTAACTTAGAAAATGGGTCACGCCACTCCTTACACCCTTCGGCATAATATGGTGAGTATCACGAAGATTAGATTTTTTTGAAGTAAATTGCGAATGGTAAAACCAGTAGACTACGCAACAACCTTTCAAATATCAACACACCGCAACGATTCTTCATATATAGACCAGCGTTACAAAACCCGGTCAATCAGGCCTGAAGGTGTCTGTCTTTTCCAAGTGAAATTAACTTTTCATAGCGGCACTATTATGATAGGGCAGGGTTTTATTTAATAAAAGTTTCTTTTAGCTTCGCAGCAGAAAATCTTGGATATTAAAAAGTTCTTTTTTGGAAGATGTTTAAAAATTTAAATGCAACGATTTTGATGCTCTTTTTCTGCTGAAAATCGGTCGCATAAGGGCTTCAGTGTTGCCATATTTTGAAAGACACAACCAAAACTCACAAAAAGACCAGCCAAGATGGGCCGACACACGAAAACATTATAGCCCAAAATATTCAAACCTGAAAAACCATACAAATGCACATTCAGTAGCTGTTTTGACAAAATAAATACCGCTATTAAGAACAAATATGTTTCAACTAATTAGCCTAACAAAGTCTACAGCAGGGGTGGCCAATCTTTTGATTCCATGCGCCAATATTTTTCACCTTTAATTTAGATACGCCACATCAAGGATCCATTTCACTTCAGTTCTTTAAAACAAGGGCGTGCAATATCGGTAAAGAGCAAAAAAAAGGGTCTTTACTTCACGCCCTCAGACAGTAGCGAACCCAGGATTAGGCAAAGGGGGGGCCACAACCGGGGGTCCGGGGCTACGTCCCCAGCCACCAACGGATTTTTACAGTTTTCATATAAAAAAAACTCATTTTAGCACATTTTTTCATCGAAAAAGGGCATGCAGTGAGTGCAGTCACTACGGACAATGCAAAAACATTTTCGCAGCTTATGTCTAAAAGCAACAGCTTGACTAAAATAAGTGAAAGGAGGCTGCAAACACTATTAGTTTGAGAAATTATAGACTGAAAGTTAGGTTTTAGCACCTTATTACAAGGGCCAAAGGGGGGGGGAGGGGCATGGCACCGTGGCTCCCCTGCGTGCGCCTTTGTCAGCGACATGGCCTAGCGGTACCGCGCGCAGGTGACAGATCCTACGTGACGGGTTCGATTCGCGGCTGGAGCCGATCGCAATTGACATATTTAATGGGTGGCTGCTGACTCGAAGAGCGCAAGCTCACTTCGCAGTCTCCCTCAATTACCGTTGAATTTTCTGTTCAATATAATTTGAAAATAACCTCAGTTATTTATTTATTTATTATTTATGCCCTCAGACGTCCTGTTTTCCACTTTTCCACTGACAATGTCGGTGGAGAGCAAAAAATAAAAAGATCTTTACGCCCTCAGATTTTCTGTTTTCCACTGAAAAATATCGGTGGAAGGCAAATAAAAAAAAATTAGTGAGTAGAAGTGGCTTGTCATCAAAAAGGTGCAATGCGCCATTTTTACGTAGCCAATGCGCCACGAATGGCGCATGCGCCACAGGTTGGCCACCCCTGATCTAAGCGCATCTTTGAAATCAAAAGTGTTGCATATTTCATTCAGCGAATCAGATTTATACTTATTAATTTGTTTGTCATTAAAATTTGATCGGTCTAACAAAGGATTATCAACACAACTAAAATCACCAGCCAAAATGGTAGGAAAAGCACTTTGCACATACAAATAAATAGATTTGTAAAAACGATTTTGCTCATCATTTGGCGAATTGGTCCCACCTACGGGAGCATAAACATTTACTACATGAAAGTTTTCTCCAAAGATAGATAAATCAGCAGCAATTATTCTACCACTTGAATCTTGCATCGTTTTTTTAACTACGATATTATTGTGACACAATAAAATTGCAACACCTTTAGAATTATTTTGGGCGGAATTCCAAATAGCAGTATTGCCCCATTCTTTTGACCAATGATATTCAACTTCCGGTGTGGAAAAAGTTTCTTGCAAGAAGGCTATATCAACTTTGTTTGCTCTTATTTTGTTAAAAATTGATTTTCGTTTTGCCCAGTTTCTGATTCCATTACAATTTAGAGTAAGGAAATTTATGTATAGTACCATAGTTGAAAAGGAAATAAGTGCAGAGTTCTATTTAGTGTATTCAAAGGTTCCATTTTCATCGTTTTTAAGAAATTTCATGCCGCATTCGCAGTCCCAGAAAGATGTATTTTGAAAATCTTGGTTAACGACCTTTCCACAATTACAGTTAAAAATTTGGATTTTGCACAGCGAGTTTCTGCATTTGAGTTTCTTACTGGCTTCTGGAAGCACATTTAGCACATCACAATCACACTTTGCCAATACACTATCACAACTTGCACATTTGTTCAATATGCCACTAATTGAACTAATTTTCACGTACCATTCGCAATTATCGCATCTCTCAAGTAGTGTGTCGCAGTCGAGACATCGGTGCGAATGAAACCCGGATGGAATCAGTTTTAATTTACCTTCACAACATACGTCGTCGATTTCTTGTTCGCATTTGCAATTTGTGCACGTAAAATGCTTTTTTTTGGGGGTCGCACTGGCCAATTTTGTTACAAAATGAGCACTGTAGTTCGAGGTTTGTTTTGATTGTTTTGGTTATTACAGGATGCTCGTTAAGCGGTTTGCGAGCTCGCAAACTGCTCGGTAAAAATTTTTTCCTCGTTAACGTGTTTTTCGGGATTACAGGATTTTCCGAGCTAGCGAACTCGCTCGGCAAGTAGCGAGAAAAAAAAATCAGTACGTTAAGTTACCGAGCGACAATTTCATACACAACTAGCCATGGCGGAGCGCGGTTTTATAGGTCATAGTTTATGCACAAAAGCTAGTACCTAGTTTATGACACAACTAGAGCTTTATGCAACTCCCAGGCTTGTTGTGAAATGGTGGATTCAAGTTCAAGTATATTCATGCATGCGAATTAAGAGCCAAAGGCTCATCAAGTCGCTACACTCCATCTCAAAAATGACATATGTCAACAGAAAAAATCAGACTTTCAAAAATAAAAAAACAAAACAGAAAAGAAAAATGCATAGCATAGTCAACACACAAATACATACACATCAAACTAAGACTGGTGGGCTAACAGCTGATTACTGGCTAGCGCCTAGTCTAGTGCTAAAACTGTGCCAGTGTTGCCAAGTTGGGATGATTTTGACTTGGTTATAGGTAAGAGTGTAGGCTATGTAGTAATGCTGTTTACAGATGAACCGGTATAGGCTTGCTGTGAGGTGCTAGACCAGCAGCTGCTGTTTGCTGACTAGCGCCTAGTCTAGTGCTAAAACTGTGCTAGTAGGCCTACTGCAAGCATGCGTTGGCTGCAGACTTAGTCGCAGCATTGGTCTGAGAGTATGAAAGTAATGGTATCTTCCACAAGTAACTGCGTGAGACCATGGCCAGCAGCTGCAGGGGCGGATTAACAGTTCGTGGGGCCCTGAGCTAATTTAATAATGGGGCCCTCTTTCCCAAGTTCAGCAAAAGCTTATAGGTTATAAAATGAAAAGAACAATAAACCGAAAGCACAGCCTCAAAAAACAAAACAATACCAATATTGATCAGTAGCGTAAAAAGACCAAGTATGGACTTCTTGTGCTTTGTTCAGCACGCTCAGTTATTGCTTTTGAGCCCTACTGAGTAAGATCAAATGCATTATTCTTTGTTAAAAACAATTGGTGCATTTTCATTACATCAATTCACCCAATCGGTTTAATGGGTTTATATTTTCCTTTGTTAAATTTTACAATCGTTTTTTACGCGTACGGTACTCATACATTGAACGAACCAAAAAATATTGAATAATTTTAAAATCGTTCTTGGTCTGGAGCGCCGTTTTTATGGCGACCATAATGAATCGAAAGGTCACGGTTCAACTCCTACCCTCGACAGTCAACATGTTGTGTTCTTGGATAAGGTACTTCACGATATTTATGGCTGCTTGGTGGCTTGAACAAGCAGCAAATTCAACAAAAGACAAGAAGAGAAACCTCAGAAAAGTTCACTCCCAAGGGAGTGAGGATATCTACTCTGACACAAAGCGATACAACTCGCTTTCTCGTGAATGGAGAATAAAAATGGACAATCAATTCAAAAAAAGTTTTTATTTCTAATAGTCGTTTATAATAAACAAAGATTTGGTAAATCGATGCAATGGAAATGCAGAAGCCTAGATGGCTTTACCTTTCACTCAAAACAATGAAGAAATAAAGCGACTGATCAACTGAAAACAGCCACACTCATTACTGATATTATTAATGTACAGGCAGAGCTGGGCACTAGCGTTGCTACCCGTTATGCTAGTAATTCGCTAGCGCCAGTGCGGCTGTTTTCTCCAATCACTAGCGTGAAGCTAGCGCCGTCGCTGTTTTTATCCTGTTTTGAAATATAGCTATGTCTTATTTATAAAAACTAAACTATACTATGCTACTGCTCTCTGCAATAGATTTTATTTTTTCACATTAAGCTGGAACTACCACTTATCCTAGAGCAGGGGTGGGCAAGCTTTTTACACGAAGGGCCAGATTTGGAAAAACTGTTGAAGCCGCGGGTAGCACGCTGATTGGAAAACAAGGTGAAGGCTTTTTTTTAAAAATCACGGTCCACATACGAATGTGATCTCCAACATGAAAGGTTTTTACCTCGTTTTTTATTCTAATTTGCACCGTTGAGGCTTATTTTGTTGATAATGAGTGCTATACATGATCTCAGGAAAAAAAGGTCTTCCGCTCAATTCACGGTGGGAGTTTAAGTTTGTGTAAGTGCCGGCGGGCCAGAATAAAAGGACCGGCGGGCCGGATTTGGTGCTCGGGCATTAGTTTGCCCATGTCTGTTCTAGAGTGTAAAGTTATGAAGCCTAGATGTTGGAGCTAGCTTACCGTTGTACGATGGTGCAATAATTTTTAATGCTAGATTCTTTAATGACATTAAACATTTTCTGCCAGTATAACCTCAACTGTAGTTTGGCACTCTTGCTGGCAAGTGGCAAATAAATGTCATCGTTTGTTCATTACTACCTCAATTACAGTAACATTTATTTTACTCTTTATTGTGATGTTTAAATCGGCAAAAAAGCGGATAATTTTTCTTTGAAAAAAATTGCTGTCCGCGACCTACAAAGCAATAATGTTAGCTGATAACAGCTGCGACTCTTACTTTGAGAATATTTTTGCTTATAAATATTAATATTGAGTTAATAAACAGCATATCCCATTTACCCCCAAGGCCCCAACCCCTCAGCTCCAAAATTTTTAAAACTTCGGTAGATTCTGCTAGTGAAGACCTTTTTTAAAAATCGAAAATATTTTTTGTCAAAAAAACGTTTAGAAAAATGTAAGTTTGTGGGGTCCCTAAATGTTGTGGGGCCCCGGGCTTCAGCCCGCTCCGCCCCCCCCCTTAATCCGCCACTGAGCAACTGCTAGTCTAGCACTTCACAACAAGCCTATGCATCTGTAGACTTCATTACTGCATACACTCTTTCCTATAACTAAGTTAAAACCATCCCAACTTTGTAATACTGGCACAGTTTTGGCACTAAAACTAGGCGCTAGCCAGCAAATAGCAGCTACCAGTCTAGCACCTACAACAAGCCTATACGTACCGAGCAGTTAGCGAGACACTCGGCTTTACCGAGTAGCTGCTCTTTCTGCGAGCGCCTCCTGTAATCCCAACTTTGCGAGCTCGTTATCTCGGCTGCCGCCCGGAGAATTTCTCCTCCGAGGAGAATTAGCGAGAGAAATCGCTCGCTAACGCATAAAATCCTGTAATCACCCCCCAGATTTCTCCGTTACGTAATTTCACCGAGTCAAAAAGTGTGCTTGTGACGTCACAATTGTGTTTACTGCGGTTTGGTGTGAGTTTTTGCATGTCATATGATTTCTCTTTGACGTCACAATCGTGTTTACCGTGGTTTGGCGTGAGTTTTGCACGTCATTTAATTTCTCTTGACGACACAATCGTGTTTACAGTGGTTTGGTGTGAGTTTTGCATGTTATGTGATTTCTCTTCTTGTTTTTTTTTTTGAGAATGCCGTAGAATTTTCTCGAAACTGAATTTAGAGTATAAATAGGCGTGAATTTTCGAGTGTAATTATTATTCGAGTGAAGATTTAGTGAGCGTAGAGTAAGCAATATTGTTGTATGCTGAAGGGTAAAGCCGTTGTTGTATCGTGTTACTGAAGTGAGCAGTGGTGCTTGTGTTTATTGAAAAGTAGTACGGTGAATACCGTAACTAAGTGAGTTAAGTTGGGTCGATTATTATATTTGTTAATTGGTGAAGAAGGTCTTGGTTTTTTGTGAGGTCAGATCTGAGAACGAATTAATTCCTACGGTTTGTCATACAATTCTTATAAATCGTCTTGTCAGCGAAATAATACCAATTTTCCTACTGTATTTCGCGACACACTCTTAGCCATTCCAATCCGTGTACGGATATCCTTCTCTGATCTTCCACCATTTGTCAATACACTCCCTAGGTATTTGAATTCTTTCACTTGCTGCAAAATTTTCTCATCCACCATGATCTTAAGTCTTGACATTACTTAGAATCCTACCAATCTTCATCACTTTTGTCTTTTTGATGTTTATCTTCATTCCATAACTCTTGACAACTCTCTTGGTCATATTCATTATCTTTTGTAAACCTATTTCAATGCTGGCTATCATGGCTTAATCATCAGCATACCGGACAGCCTTCGCATATTCTCCATTAATCTTCACATTTTCGTCCAAACCATACAACAATGGTGATATCAAACAGCTTTGCCGTACCCCTCGTCCAATTTCACTAAGTTCTATTACCTCATGGTTAACTCTGTCTACAGCTGTCTGTCTCATATACAGTGCCGCAACAAGCCTTCTATTAAAGTTTCTGATGACGTGCTACGCCAAGGTTATTTTTTTGTCGCTCTGTGCTCAGTTTGTTTTTTGTATCCTCTTTCCCCTCGTGACCTAACACCGACTCAATTTTACACTGTCGTCCCCACAGTTCATCGCACCGTTTCCGGGGTAACAGCAGCTCGAGATTCATGCTTCCGTCCAACTATGAATAACGTGATAGTTTTTTTGGCACAGGCAGTTCTTCATGGAAATCTTATCTGCAGATCTTTCGCCACGTCCCGTCAATCGTGAAATAAACTGTTGAGTTTTAATAAGTTTTTACCTCATATTTCTATTGATCCGATTTTTGTGTTACTTGCCCTAAACTCGTCACCGAACCCTCTTTGCTGAAGAAGCTACGAGTTATCAGAGATGCAGCTTGCACAGAATAGTTAATAGAGCTTACATACCGATATTGAGTATTCGCATTTATTTCACTCAATTTGAGATTATTGCGTATTATTTTGTTATAGCGTCGTATGTTTATACTGGGAAGTGATATCAAGTGACTTATGCAACATGGTGTATGTTTCAGACATCGACGAGTGCATGGATGGAGACCCTACTACAGGCCAATGCCCCACTGATTTAACTTGCTTTAACACTATTGGGAGTTTTGACTGTGTTGGATGAGCAACTCATTTAGCCAGTAGATCGGATCGTTTCATTCTCAAACTTGTTGCTGTCCAAACGAAAAGCTTTGTGTCGGAATTTTTCTGTCACTTTTCTATTGATATTGTCCGTTTGTAAATTGTTGTAAATAAATAAACATCAACCAAGTACTGTATATAGGTGCTGTTTGATTTTTTTTTTTGTAACGCCACTTTTGTTTGATACACTAAAGGCCTACAATATAATGATTTTCATGTAATGCAACAAAACAAGATTGATTAGAAAAAAAAAAAAAAAAAAGAAAAACAAAACATGAGGACTTGGGCGATTTTTTTGTGACCTAAAAAACTTGATAGTGTGATATTATTTTTGAAAAAATGTAACCAAAATGTGACCTTATTTAAAAAATTACAGACAACAGAAAAAAGCAGCGGTTTATGCTAAAAAGCAATAAAATAGCCTTAATGCAGGCATGGGCAACATACGGCCCGCGAGACCACTTTATGCGGCCCGCCGGCACTTACAGGAGCATAAGCTCCGATCACGAATCAAGCCGAAGAATTTTCTTTGTTTTAAAGAACATCTGAAGATAAGCAGACCTTTTCTGCTCTTCACCGCAGTAGCATATTTAGGGGGGACATTGTACCACGTCCCCCCCCCCCTTTTGACTTTATCTTTTAGTAAAAAAGAACAAAATTAATTGTGCCAAATGACTTAAAATGCCAGACTCTTTTGATTGCTTCTGTAGCTTATGGCCAGGGGCGGATCCAGTGGGTAGGATGAGGAATATGCATCCTCCCATCAGTCATTTTCAAAAATGCTTTTGATGAATACAGTTTTCGATAATTTTGTGTCTCTAAGTCTCACGTCTTAGGCAGGCATAATCTAAATTGTGCGAACAAAATGCATCATATTTTGCGAAGCGCTCAGAATTCGGGTGAAAAAATTAAAACAAAGTTTGCGTGATAATTATTTAAAAAGCACTAAAACAGCCATTACAGCATGCAAATGTTGCAAACTTTTCTAGGGGAATATGTCCCCGGACCCCCCTGGAGCCTTTCTAGTTTCTCAATCAGCTTTAAGGTAGTTATGCCGAATAAAAAGATTAAAAAAATGTAGAAATTATGGCCCTCTTTTAAAAATTTTTCGCTACGGCACTGCTTCACCGATATTTTCGGTACAACACAGGACATCTGACGACGTGTAGACCTTTTTTTGCAACCCTGACAATAGTAGCTATTGAAAATATTGAACTCGATCCATCTAATTCCATCTAATAATTCGGCCCGGGAAGGACTTCGTCTTCCCGCATATGGCCCGCCGACTAAAGAAGTTGCCCACTCCTGCCTTAATGGGTGCTGTAATTAAGGTGCACGCACATAATAGTATTTAGCGTTCTTTGGTTAAAAAGTTTCTGTCTTAGCAAGTGGCTTCAACTTGGAAAAGCTGCTTGCTGCTGCAGCTTGTACCACTGAAAAGGAGCAAGCCGGTGCAAATGCTCAGATGCCCATGCAGGGGGTGGGTGACTTTTTTCATAAAAGCAGGTGACTATTAAAGTTTGTTTAATTCTTTTAGATCAGTGCTTTTCAGCTGGGGGCCCATGGACTCCTAAAGGTCCATGGTGACATGTTGAAGGGGTCAACGAGGTTTGTTAAGAAGGTCCACGATCTGCTACTTGCAGTGGTCGGAAGTATCAAGGTACCGTACACAAGTACCGTGGTACTGTAACGCGATACTTTTTAGTAGCCTATCGTTATCAGTAACGAGTAACGACGTTACTTCTACTATTTTTGTACCATTTTTAATACTATTTAAATACTGACCCCACACTTGTGAAATTTTGTTTCCACGTTTTTTCCGTTAATATTGGAGCCAGCAAAAGTTGTAACTTTTGTGACCAAAAATTGCCCAAATGATGTCATAAGTGATGAGATGAAAATAGTTCTGGGGCGGCATTAACCTTCTGCCCGAAAAAGTAGTCAATCTGCAGCAACCGCGAAAAATTTATGATGTCACTTTAAATGAGATAGGACATACCTGATGTTACTACTGTAACTGCAAAACAGCACGCTTATGGAACGAGAAGCTGTTCGTAAGCAGCTTATTTTCAGGATTAAAATGTTCGCCAATTCAAAGGTCGACTTTTTATTGAGTTTTGCTTCCCCATTTTTAAGACACGAAATTAGTGCAGAGCCTTACAGAGCATAAATCAAGAAACTGTAACTTTTTTTTAGCGCCAATCAATCATGTTCACAAGCACAATTCATAGTAAGTACAAAGAATAATTATATTGATAATGTTAATTAGCCTTTTTAGCAAAAATAACTTTTTCGGAAAAGTTGTACCAAAATGAAATAGTTTCAACCACACAATAATTGAGCAAACATTTTTCACATCTTTCTGAAATTTTAATCACATTACAATTTTGATAGAGAGGTGCACTTTATAAATCATAGCGCAGTTAAGGTTAGCAACACCATAAGATTTATCATAACTCTAATGTATCGCCGAAAAACGTTTGATCAGTTGAAGTAAATCAGCCTAGAGTTATAATAAATTCTGTAGCGTTGCTAGCTTTAATCAGATCAGTGTATAAACAGTGGTGGTCTTATGCATGGGCAAACTGGGCGGTTGCCCGGGGCCCCCCACCTTTTACGCGCTGTTGGGGCCCCCCACCTACGTTTACGCGCAACATGGCCACCGCAAATTTTATTATGCACTTGGTGAGATCAAGCAATTTTGTCTGGGTCTCTGATCTTTGCTTCACTTATTGCTGGGGTTCTTAAGCTTTTTTAAACACGTATACACCCCTAAATCCTTTTTTTTTTTGTTCACATGGACCCCCTTTTGAAAAGTTTTTTTTCAGTTTTCACTGTACGGAACATTTCCATTCGATCGTCATGGACCCCTCAAAACTTGTCTACGGTCTCCTTAAGGGTCCGCGGACCCCAGTTTAAGAACCCCTGACTTATTGCTTTTGTCCTGCTCTAAAATAGTTGCTGTTTGGTACTGTTGCTTTAATTTTTGTTCCTAATCGTTGGCAGTCGAAAACGAAGTAATTGGTTTAGGTGCTAGCCAGTAGGTTACAGAGGTAGAATTAATTTTTAGTTTGTTAGTTCATTTTATTAGCTAGCCCACAGTGTAACAACGTACCGGAAGTAGCCTACCAGTACAAATTTGTTGAATTTGACCTAGATTTTGATGTCTAAATATGCAACTAACTAGGTGTCAACCAATGTTCCCTCTAATTTTGTGTAGCCTGTGTGCGCAGAAACTTTGGCGAGTCCGCACTTTTTGAGAAATTACTTACGTTTGTGCAACAAAACATGAACAAATTGAGTATGGAAGCTATTGGAAACAAGTTGCGCAACTCCTCTTGGTTATGTTACTGCTGGTACATTTTTCGTTCACGGTACCAGAGGCGTCGTGCAGCCAAAAAATTTGGAGAGGCCTGAGTGACGACTTAAACAGATATCGATCATAACCTTTGTAAAAGCCGTATTTAGCACTGAGTAACATTACGAAAAAAGGAAGTTAGGAAAAGATACCAAAATATGTCGTGATACCCCAAATTTTGAATTATAAATCGTAATTTATTTTGATACCTCAAACCGCTTCTTAATTGTAAACGTTATGCGCAATCAATGTGGGCTCACGATTTAACAAAGGAGCAGGACGTTGCTGGGGGGCGAAGCCCCAGCCGCCGGTGGCAAGCGGGGTCTGAGAACCGAGCCCCCAGCCGCCAACGGATTTTTACGGTTTTTACATAAAAAAAAATTGTTTCAGCACACTTTCTTATCGAAAAAAGACATAGGCCTACCAATACCTGCAGTAACTATTATAGTATCAGACAATACAAAAATGTTTTCGTAGTTCGTGTCTAAAAGCTCTGTTGCTTAGCGCGCGCTAACGGTGCGGGAGATCTGGGGTTCAAATCCCGGGTCGGTCAAGTCGGCACAGTGTTGCCAACGGCTCGCCGCCGCTGCGACGTTCTTTCAAAGCTGTGTAGCCCAGGCACTAATCCGTGGAGATGGACCCCGCCACTCGTTACACGCTTCGGCGTAATATCGCGAGTATAATGAAGATTTGATTTTGATGTCTAAAAGCAGAAGCTGAGCTAAAATGAATGAAAAGAGGCTGCAATCATTATTAGTTTTGACGCATATGGTGGGATGAAGAGTACAGGAGTGTTCTACGCTATGATCTTTCACATTCAAAATGTTGTATAAATTGATAAACAGCTCAGATGGCCGAGTAGTGGTAAGACTAGTACAGTAAGTGGTAAGATAAACAGCTCAGACGGCCGAGTGGTAAGAACATCCGCCTCGGAAGCTGTAGACTTGGGTTTGATTCTGAGTCGGGTCAAACCAATGACTTTAAAATTGGTATTCACAGCTTCCCTGCTTGACGCTCAGCATTAAAGTGACAGTGTGAAAAACAAGCCGCGAAAGGCACTCAGTGGGATTCCCACATCTTGATGTGGTAGACAGATAGCTGGCAACTCCTAAGCGAGCTCGTATAGCGCATTGATCGCTTTCTTGTGATGGGAGGATAAATATGCAAAAAAATTCCACTTGCAGATCAAGAAACTGTCTTTATTCCTGAGGCGAAGCGATTGATTGAAGCAAAAATTGAACTTTCTGCTTCTTAAGCTTTCTGCGTGCTGTTGAAGTTCGTATCAAGAAAAAATTATGACACCAACCACTCACAAACGAAAAACTGTGATGTTACAGCCAGAAGTTGACGTCATAATACGAACTGCTTCGACCAAAGTAAATTGTGGTGTGACAACTACGTTTTGAAAAGTTTCCGACGATAAAAAACTTAAAATTATTTTTTAAACCTGACGTGATGGGCAAAAACTGGCTTCAGATTTAAAATCAGCGGAAAAATTCCTGTAACAAGGGGTGTTGGCATTTTGGTTTAAATTTTGCTGTTGACCGTATCATTCATTACGTGATCTTATTTATGATTTGACGTACTACGCAAAATTATTAGCTACCGGTAAACAACGGGATTAATGTAAGATGTTTTTTCGAGAGTGCAATGCTTCAAGATTTACTAGATGGGCTGATGGGTTGATTACAGAGGCGAAACTCGTTGATTTTGCTGTCGAAAGTCTCAGTCATGCTTCCTCTAAAATTTTGTCAAGTACAAGGTTACTAGTGATCCAAATCGTCGTTGCATTTTTGCTACGTTTTTAACCTTGGTAGTAACGCGCGCTCGGAAACCTCAACCCATCACACGCATCAGCGTTCAAAACAAAAAGACAAAGATGATGATATTGATACTGATCATAGTGCTTAACATTTGTTAGGCTATTAACTGCATGATCAAATTACATATGGACAGACTTGGGCAAAATACTCTCCAATTTATGTATTTAAACACAAATACAAAATACAGTGGCTATAGAGTAATTAAATACAAATGCAAAATACTTTCTGGCAAAACTGGTAAATACAAAATACAAATACTTTAACAATGTATTCAAATACATTTAAAGAACTTAAAAAATATTTTTTTCAACAGAAAAAAAAATGTTAAGCCTACGCTTCAATAAGTGTAGGCCTACTGTTTTTTGAAGTGCAAGCCTACACTTCATAATCCCACACTTCAAAAAAAAGCAAAGTTTGGCGAAAGAGTCGAGGCATTGCCAAAATGGTTTCTCTCAAAACAATCACTGCGTTATCGTTTTTTTATCACGGATAAAAACTGAATGTAAAATTAGTGATGTGCCGGATACCGGATATACTGTATATCCGGTATCCGTCACTACCCGGCGCTTTCTGAGGTATCCGGTATCCGGCCGGATAGTACTTCGCTATCCGGCCGGATACCGGATATTTTCAAAGTTCAGGAAAATTGCGTAGAGTAGATTCTGTAAAAATAAAATTTACCTTTTCGATCTATGTGAAAAATTTTGGTGCAAGTTTGAAAACTCTAATTTTGTTTGGACTCTGTACAAAAAGTAGAACCGAGTCCGAAACTTAGACTGCGTTGGTTAGTTTACAAGTTTATTTTTTTGGCGCTGCGAGTTTTGTCATGAGGAAAGTCACTTCAATGGTGTAGCAGTAGGCAGTAATCAATCGGCATCAAACCGAGACGGTATAATTTCGATGATCACCACCGTTGTCTCCCGTGAAGACCATGCAAATAATTTACGTTCAAAAGCCTGTCTTCTGTCCTATAATTTGTACGTTCGTTTTTTCTTCGAAATGAAAAAAACAAACGCAATGCGCAGCCGACATACGTGCTAATTTTTTCTCAAAGGCAAACGGCAAGGGGAGAGAATTTTTATAGAAACTTTGTTTTCTACGTTCAAAAAACGACGTTTCAAGGTACCAGTAGCATTGTAGTGGATGTGCTTTTGCTTTAAAATGTTGTGCGGTTTTGTAACACTTAGTAAGTTGAAGTCTTTAATATAACGTTCTTAGTTCATCAATCGACTGTTTGCGTTAAAAGTTTGACGTGATTCACCCATCATTGCAGATTTACCGCATAATCGAATTTTTGCAGCAATTTTATGGCATTTATACACTATAAACCTTGCCTTTTTTTAGCAGCTCTGATGATAGCGCAAGACAAGCGAAAATTCAATTTCAGACTTGCCTTTTACCGACCGCTTAGCGTATTGGTCAAAGACATCGCTATCGGTGTGGGGGCTCGCCACTGTTGCGGCGTTTTTTTTTTCGGAATTCGAAATTATGTTGCACAGGCGCAGAGATGGGCTCCGCCACTCGTTACATGCTTCGGCGTAATACCGCGAGTATAATGACGATTTGAACTTTTTTGAAGTTTGCTTTCGATGGGTATCACTAATTGCTCACAAGCGCAAAACCGCAAAAATCAATATAGGCTAATGAGTTGTAATTGTTAACTCGATTGCTTTGCTCGTAAAATCACGCCGCTGACGCAGGCCACACGCTTAATAGTTTTCCTCTCCCTTTATATATAGCAAGGATGGCGAACCTTTTTAAGTGATAGGTCAAATATACGGTCGTAGACCGAAAAAAAAGTGGGTCACGGATGTAATGATATTGATGAGGGGCTTGAATTAAGAAAGCAAAAAATATAATAAAAAAAGGTCTTCGCGCCTTCCGATGTTCCGAATTCCGCCAAAATCTATGCGAAGAGCAAAAAAAAGGTCTTCACCTCATAAATTCCCAGCTTTCGTCAAATAGGCTATTGGGTGTGAACAGCAAATAAAAGGTCTTCAATGCCACAGCATAGGCAGATAAACTTTTCTTCACTACGTAAATGTTCGTTACCATTTTTTCCTACAGTTTTCGAAACTACAAGTTGGTCACTGAAATCTGCAAGTGGGTCACTTAGTGACCCACGGGTCAGTGGTTCGCCATCCCTGATATATAGCATGAGCGCAAAATTTCGTGAAAACAATGCTAAGATTTTGCGCTGTTACATTTTGGAAGTGTTTAACTACCTTGCAATGTGCATGCAGTCAACTTTTAATGTAATAATGAAAACACCCCGAAGGCCGGACATATGTTGCCTCCTTCGGTATTAGACCTGAGGAAGCACAGTTCCTGCTTCCGCCGATTAGACGCCTATGGTGGGTGACTGACTTGGCGTCCAATTTTCGGCGCACTCTTCACCAAAATCCACTCTTTTAACATGATTCTTTTTACTCGAAAATAAAGCCCAGCGTTGAAAACGTGTTGATACACAAACGTAGTGTCGTGGATCGTAGTTGAATCAAAAGCGATCACTAAGATCGTCATTATATCAACTGAGTTCCTGCCGCTCGACCGCGTTGCCGATTCGGCCAACTTAGAGTAATGAAGTCCATTCTTAATGACCTAACGCTTATGAAAGTTTCCTATGTGTCAAATGACCTCATGCAATAGTTTCATGGCTCGCTAGTCGAGCAAAACGATAGCGTGGAGCCGTGGACAAAAAACATCCAAATATTAATTTTGGCTTAGTGCTACTATCCGGTATCCGGCCGGATAGTGACGCACCGGATATCCAGCCGGATACCGGATATCCGGTAAGTTAGATTTGCCGGATATCCGGTATCCTGCTATCCGCCAATTTGCTATCCCGCACACCCCTACGTAAAATAAACAAAAAAAATTGCCCGAATAGTACGCAGTGTGCATCCTCAACGGTAACAAATGTATTTAAAATACAAAGTGCTTGTCGTACAAAGCATTTAAATACAAGTACAGAATACACAAAATTGTATGTTTAAGTACAAATACAAAATACAGTATTTTGTATACGTATTTGTATTTTGAAATACAAATATATCCCAAGTCTGCATATGGATGCAGCGATTGAAATTAATCTTTTTTACTCAGACCACTGTTTGCATTTCTTTTTTGACAATGAGGCTTTTTGCTGAACAAAACATTAGTTTCACAGTGAGTGAAATACGCTTTCAAAAACATTGCCGGCCATTAGCTCAGTTGCTAAGCGCATGCTATTGGTGCGGGAGGTGTTGCGTTCGATTCCCGGGCCGGTCAAATCTACACAGCGTCGCTAACGACTTGCCACCGTTGCGACATTTCTTCGGAGCTATGTTGCCTGGGCGCTAAGCCGCGGGAAATGGGCCCAGCAACTCGTTACACGCTTCGTCAGGGCCGGTGCTAGGAACTGCGGGGCCCAATTAGAAATCTAATGGCGGGGCCCCTCTTTTCATAATAAAATGTATAGACTTTCGTGTCTCATGAAAAAAACATGTAAACGAACCAAAAAAATAAACATTTAATACCTGCTATAAAAACAAATCTAAGAGCCGGCGCCAGAGCAGTCGTCTTAGGGGGGCCAAGCCTTTATCAAGAGGGGTGAAACATTTAATAAATTCTGCAAACTGCAAAAAAAGCTTTCACGCCACAGTCTTCTTTATTAACGAGAACTTTGCAGCGAGCTGACATTGATTTGAACTTTAAGATGCCATTTCTGTGCTAGTGTTAGGCCTATATATCACAGTAATCTCATGTTGTTTTACGAGTTCGAAGACAAAAGAAAAGTAGAGGAACACGCTCATAGTAGCTTGTTGCGTTGTTAACAAACGCAATTTCCATATTTGATATTCTTAATTCGAACGAAACGCAAAACAGTTCCGGCGAAGCTGTTTCAGCAATACATAAAATGTTTAAAATTATGCTTAAAAGCCGCTGTCTTCAAAAAAGTAAGATTGTCGATTGGAGGTTAAGAGTGGGGGTGGGTGGGGGGCAAGCTTGCTGTATGTGGGGGCCAGGCCACACCTTTGCGCCGACTCTGCTTTTATTGATTACTGTACTTTTAACATCAAGAAAGCCGGCCAATTAGTTAAAATAATTTTAAATTTCAGACAAGCATTATTTTATAGTAATATCTTGAAAATTATGCCACAACGCAATAATTTGCGATTATATTCTTTTGAATTTGGAACTCCATCAAATAAGCCTAAATATGCCAATAAACAAAAACTACCGGAAAGATTTTTCAAAATGCACTAAAATTGTATTTGTTATACGAAAATTTTAATAAATTTTCGAGTACGCATGGCCCCGGACTTCCTAAAGATGGTTTGTCTATAAATTGCTTCAAATGAACTCAACCTGATGTTGCCACTGTGCTATTGACTTTGTTACTATAAATCTCGAAGGTTTCTCACAGCTTTTGCTTTTATTAAACAAAGTATACTTTACAATTTAACTCAAGTGTCAATTGCTTTGGTGGAGAGCGTGCATCCTTAAACAGACACTAAAAAGCTGCAACTGAATTTAACATGAAACCCCCCTAAAACTACCTCCAGGCGTTTACTTGTGAACAGCAAACCCACGTGACCAAACAACTGCGTTTTTTCCTTACCAAAGCTTGGTTTCAGAGCCGGATTTAGAGAAAGAAAGGCCTTAGGCTTAGGTTATGTTGATATCAGGTAGGCCGCTGGTGATCATAGGTTGCTGATCAGACTCATCTCTAAGGTGGCCATGGTTAATCTCAAAAACAAAAAGGTCGCTCCGTAATCGCGTCGAGCCCTTTTGCTTGTGACGAGGTCCCTTGTTTCTACGAGGCCTTAGGCCTAATTCAGCCTGCTTTGCCTAATGGTAAATCCGACGCTGGTTGGTTTGACCAGCTACCGAGTCGCCGATTTTTTCTAATTAATCTAACCCTAATTAAAAAGAAAATAGAAATGATTCATAGATATTATGCGCCGGTTCAACTTTTGACACTTTCACCAATTTTGTATCTCGCAGTACAGAAAGGGACTCCCGCTAGTGCGGGGCCCCTTATGGTGCCGGGCCCAATTTGGTCTAATCGGCCTAAAACCGGCCCTGCGCTTCGTAGTAATGAATATTCGGGGCGGTATACTGCTAAACTTTTGTGCACTTAAGTGCAACAAAAGTTGAGCAATAAACCGCCCTTGATTTGATTGCTGTTGTGAAAAATTACACGAAGATTGCAAAATTGCCACACCGGTGTTTGTTGAAGCGTGGCGCTTTTCCATCACGAGGTTTTATGTGAGTCAAGCTAAATACAAAAAGTCGTGCGTCGCTTGCTTACATACTTAGCTATATGTTGACTCAAGGTTCAAAGTCCATAACTATTGCAACGGATCATTGTTTTTGTGCGTTTTTGTGGCTTTTTCCTCTACATGTAATTAAGCAGTTTATAAGTACAGTTGTTGGACTTGTTGATGAAAAAAATGTTCTGCCAAGGATTACTAGCAAGAGAGGTTACTATCGATCATTGACCTTTGAAAACAACTGCTGCTAAGCCTGCTAGATGTTTGTCTTTCATTCACACAGCAAAAGCCATACAAAGAAAGATTTGCGTTGTGGCGTGCATTCATTCACAGAACAGAGAAGTAATGGTCGAGCGTTAGCGTGTGTTGACGATTCACATTTGTAAAATGTACATCTCTCTTACTGCTGCATTAGACAAGGTATTTAAGTTAATGCAACAGTAATTGAGCATTAGTAAAAGTGATCTAGAACAGAATTTAAGTGGATGCCGACTAGAGCCGGCGCCAGAGCAACCGTTTTAGGGGATCAAGCGTTCATAAGGGGGGCCAAACTTTGAAATTAAGGGCAAAAGCCGCTGTCTTCAAAAGAGAAAGCTTGTTAATTGGGGGGCTATGCATGTGGTTTGGGGGTGCCAGTCCCTCCTGCCCCCCCTTTGCGCCGCCCCTGATGCCGACACTTTTGTGAAAAATTGCGGCGATCCATAATTTTCGAAAACAAGTCGAGCAGCACTAGTGTTAAACCTAATATTGTAATATTGACAACATTACCTAGTTTATCGCTGTTGTTACGTGCATGCTGCTGCAATAAAGCCTCGGTGTTGTTGTTGGCATAACTTTGCTTTGACTGACAATAACGAATGCGGAAACTAATAACGTAGCAATATTCAAGCTTGTTGCCCAACTGCACATTCCTGCGAGTATTCGCGTTGCACCTAAGCTCAAGTTTGCGTAAATGCTTGTGTTCGATTTTCAAGTTCAGAGTTACTTTGCTTTAGTATTATGATTTGTTAATCGAATAAATCGATGAATGAATTTTTTGTACTTAATGGCCATTTACGTTTTTGCGTCAATACCTGTTCTTTGCAAACACAAATAAATGCATCATCACGAATAAATCAATGCGGTTCAATTGTTGTTGGTCTGAAGTGCGCTGCCTGCCGTCATTGTAGACAGTTGTAATGTGCGTTATGCTGTAACAATAACAATGCGGGCGGCCGATAGGTAACAACATCCCGTAATTCAAAATATTACCATTTGCTGAGACATCTGCGCAAGGTTTTAGCGTTCTCGCTTTACTGCATCATTGCGTTCTTTTCTACTTCAGGCTATTTTCTTTGATCATTTCTCCTTGAAGAATATGTTACGTTCGAACAGGCGAAACTGTAAACTTAATCAGAAATTTTACTGGTTGCAGATTAAGTTTAGCTTAATGGCAATGTTATTATGCATTATCCATGTAAAGTTTGCTTGTACGAATCGCATTACCATTATATGCTGTCATAGTTTGTATGTACACTAGCATTGCATCAGCGAAATAGCAAATGAACAGAAATAAAATGTATTACCAGAAATGAAAGTTTGCTTACTCTTGCTCATCGAAGCGTAACACATTTACTTGGCAATAAATTAATTTATTATTAAATTAATCCACACGATAAAATCTTCACTCTCCTGACTTGTTCGCATTAGCGTGTATTGCCTGAAAATATAAAATAATAAAAAAACTGGAAAACATGTGCATCGCGTCCTCTTACCGAGTAGTCAGTCGCGTGTAAGTACTTATGTTCGAAATTGTCTTTCATCAGCGTTGTCAATCGAGCTCAAGCTTGAATTTTGAAAAATTGTCGGGCTTCAATCGGGCCGGACGCTGGACGAAAATAGAGATTTTCAGTGAGTGATAGGGTTTTTGCGATTGTTGGAATAAATCAAAAGAGAATACCTTAGTCGCATGACTCGCATCTATCAGCATTCTTCTTTAAGCACGACAAAGTTAGGATAATAATATAGTGCATTCTGATCAATTCCATTTTTTGACTGTTATGCTGTTCGTATCTGGTTTGACTGTGGATGGGTAAAACTCAGTTTCATTAAAATTTCTTTAAAAATTAAAGTGATGTTTTTGATTTTAGATTTAAATCGGGTTCAAACTGGCTAATAAATTTGGACTCGGGTTCGGGCTTGAAAATTCGGGTTGGGGTCGGGTGGGGCTCAACACCTTCTGCCCGTTGACAACTCTGCTTCGCATTCGCCGACCCCTTGCGTGCGCATGAACATTTTGAGGGTACGTCAGCAGAGTTTACCACGAAAGGAGACTACTGTTTTTGGAAAATATGAACAATAAGGGCTTCTGACGTAAATCGAGCTTGAAGATGGCTTGAGAGGGCACATAAAAGTCCCTGCGTTCGCCACTGCCCAGAAGTTTTTCTGCAATGCAAGAGTATCTCGAGTTGCTGCAACCCTTGTTTCTCTGAACATTCGTTTATTATTTTTTACATCACCTAAGTCACTGCGCAACCGTGAATGCCGCACTCAATAATAGCCCAGCTCTGGCGACCCGATTAATTACCCTTTGTCTATTGATGTATTAATGTGAATTAATTGGATATTCCGCGATTTTCATAGTTTTTTCATATCCATGCACGCACTCAAATAAGGCGAGATTTGGTATTTAAGGGTAAAAAGAATGAAAGTGGCTCTAACCAAGGAAAATCAAGGTAAAGTTTCGCATTGGCTCTCGACATTGTCGTGCCATGACGTTACTGTTGCTACTGTCTACACTGTCTGGTCGACTCTACAGTTTCCGTGAAAAATCTTTGATAAGTCAAGTTTATTTCACCAAAACGTTAAAATAAAGTGCGTAGATCGGAAACAACGGAGGACCTCACGGTCGTCTGAGTCAGCCGCACTTAGGGCAGCAGCTTGCATTATTATTCTGGTACAATGCACAAGAACTTAAAGTTAAACACAACATTTTAATAGGTACCGGTAATTTTAGAGTTTGCATTTGATAGCTTAAGTTTATAAAGAAAGATGAAACTAAGCGTGTTTGTCATCGCAGTTCTGTCTCTTCTTCTGGTGTTGACGTGGTTTTTGATCTACTGCCCTTCAGGTTGGTGAAATATTGCTGATAGATAATTCTATATTATAATTATTAATTATAATTAATTGAAGCTATTAGGCTACAGTACGTATACTGTAGCTTTGATGACATTGATTAGCAGGTTTGTCTACTACAGGGGTTCTTAGCCTTTTTTGTATTCTTTACCCCTTGCCGATTGAAAAAAGTATAATTTACCCCCAGTGCACCATTTTCACGTTTGTAGTGCTGAAAATTAAAGTTTGCTTTAGTGCATACTTCGGAAAAATTACCCCTTCGGTAGGCAAAATTTACCCCTTAAGAACCCCTGGTCTACTAGGTTTGTTTACCATCCGAAAGATTTTTGAACGTTATATCGAAAAATCGATGGTCAGAGTTTATACGCTTACGGTAGTAGGCCGAAGTTTTAACGAGTGGCGGGGACCATCTGCGCGGCATAGCGCCTGAGCAACAATTTCGTGGCAGCGGTGGCAAACCGTTGGCGACACCGTATCCGCTTTGACTGGTAATCGAACCACAGACTTCCCGTACCAGCAACGACATGCTTAACAAGTAAGCAAACCGGTCGGTATGCTCAGAATTATGATTGCGAAAATTAGCTTTCCGTGAAATGGATTATGAGCCGTTCATAATGCCGAGATATTGACTAATGAGTATCAACAAATGATTAATTAGCACTGATTACTAATACTACAAATTTGTGACACGGAACACCAGTTCAAAACGTATTTTATAACGTGAAATGGATTATGAGCCGTTCATAATGCCGAGATATTGACTAATGAGTATCAACAAATGATTAATTAGCACTGATTACTAATACTACAAATTTGTGACACGGAACACCAGTTCAAAACGTATTTTATAACGACTACCTGGTTTGACCCTAATGATGTTAATTCTATAAACATTTTTAGGACTGATTTGTTGTTTTTTCGGGTGGGTGTGCAGTGCACTGTGCAAGTTCTAGCAAAAGGTCAAAGTTTGAATCGTCTTGCCCATTCTCCTTTTGCAATAAAAGAGATTGCTTAGCTGCATGTTCAATTGAAAATTTTGTCCAACTAATGCACGCACTTACTCCAGCTGTCATTTCGTAGCCCCGAAAATCTCCCCTTTTTTTTATATTAGGCCTACATAACTTAAACCCGGCTTCGCAACCACCGTTTCAGTAACATAGCAAATGTGAAGTTAACTATGATTACTAACATACTTCGTACAATTTTATACTCGGAGATGTGGGCGTAGTTGCTTGCTCGTCAGTTTTTAATTTCTGTGTGTGTTTACTCATTGCCAATCTCGGGGTTTAATAGTCTGTATATGTTTGTCTCAGTTTGCTGCAGTTTACTTATTAACACGTAAACAAATGTAGACGAGACGTGGCATGATTGCCAAGGGCAAAGAGTTTAAACTACTATTTGTCCTTGATGCCAGGCTACTTTGCTTGATTCTGCGCTATAGACTCATTCGGCTTATTAGGTGTAAGACTGGAGTTATAACAAGAAGTTGGGATTAATTATTATCCGGGTCCCTATTTTCGCAATGCACAGTATTTATTCATTCATTCATTAGTAATTTATTAGCGGAAAGAAAAAAAAAAAAAATTATTTCACAAGCTCGTATTAGCAGTGATTGTTAATCGTAATGACTAGTACGGTACGTAAGAGAATATTATTACTATTATTCAACACTATCAAAGCAGGAAATTTGTGAATGGATATTGCCGACTAAATTATATTGCTTAACCCCTGTCAACTGAAATGAAACCGCCCTTTCATTGCAATATATACATGTCGCAACAATCTAGTAATGGGATACTTTGAACTTCGAAACAATTTAAGCAATTTATTTGAATAGTTTATTTGTGAAAAGCCATGATTAGGTTTTTACCATAATTATATGAACATGATCCTTCTTCAGGCATTGATTAAAATTCGTAAATAAATTCGCAAACTATGATATATTTTATGACGTCATAAGATCAATGACGTCATCACAGCATGATGTCATGTTCTTTCTTCCTCACGTTGCGTTGTCAACAATTTACTTCCTAAGCGCTGAAATAATATTTTGGCTGTACAATATCAAAACACAAAACCTCGTATTATGGTTCAAAAAACTAAACTTGATCAGAATTTGTTAACGCAAAACCTCGCATGTGCTAAGTACTCTCGAAAGAGAAACATTTGAAAGTTTTTATGACAGTGTTAATTCGACAGTTTTAAGAACCAATATTTTTGGTATTATCACGTTTTTATTTTAGCTATTAAAAAAAACAGAAAGTTTTTTTTTAGTTTTCTCAAAGCAGTGAAAAATCACCTACTAGGTTTTGCATTTTCACCATCGCTATTTGGTCTTGAATAGAGTGGAAATTCATGGAAGAGCCTTAAGCTTTTTTTCGCAAAATACACAGTAAATAGGGTAGTGCTAGTCATTGTTATTTTTACAGCAGACAAGATTAATATGGACAAGATTATTAAAAAACGAAAACCCTACCTTGTATGAAGAAATCTTGAAAATTATAATTCCATTTCCAAGTTATATACGTGTGAGATGGGATTTTTCGCTCTGGCAAGTATGAAGGGCAAATGCAGAAACCGTCTGGATGCTAAGTATCCAATGCGTTTGGTGTTGAGCAATGTTAAGCCACGATTTAAATATTTTGTTGAGGCGAAAAAGATTTTTTTCGTGTTACGGTATTCTTTTTTTTACTCATGCTTACTTTTGCTCAGTTTAGTTGGGTCGCGGCTATTCTTACAGATAAAGCTTTTCAACGAATTTTGATCGCGCAAGAAAAGGTTGAGAAATATGCTCTGCTAACCAGTAATATATACATTTTGCTGACGCAATAAGCCACAGGTGTGCCTGAAACCATGTCTGGGCTTGAAGCTAAGAGGATGTGATAACTTACATGCACGTACGGTACAAATACAAAATCCAAGTATCAGTGGTCATCCGAGACAGCGAATACCGTTTTGTCCTGCTGGTTTCTTCAGTTTCTATGGACATTACCAGCCTGAAGAGCTTTTTCGTCGAAGCAGTTAGACATAGACAGCTAGAAGTAAAAAACATCTTCTTACTCTTGTTATTAGGCTTCTGATATGCCAGCAACTCTAACTGCTCTTTGCGAGGATAGGGAATTTGAATGCATATTATTTTGCGCATGTTTGCTGAAGCCAAACAAAGCTTGCTCGAAGGCAATCTTATTATTTTTTTCATTTGTATTGCATTAATTTCAATTTGCGTATTTAGGAGTCGTCAAGAACTCGCAGCAAAGTCAATCTTACACTGTTCATGGTTCAAGGTACCGTAACAACAATTAGCGATTTTTCTGTATATTTTTTAAAGCGAAGTATTCATTTGATCACAAGAGAAAAAGACTGGTTTGACCGATGAGTATACGGTGAAACTTCGAGCGAAGTTAGCTACAATAAAACCAAACTTCGGAATACAGTAAATATTGTCCTGAAATAGTTCAAGGAGGAAAAACTAAACCACAATAATTCTCAAAGCTGAACGTTTCGACTACGTAGATTTAGCTGTCATCATCAGCAGACAGCTGAATCTATGTTGTCGAAAAGTCAAGTTTTGAGAAATAATATGGCTGTATTTTTCCTCCAAAATCAAAATTGCTTTTTAAAGGAATTTCTGACATCGCTCATTGATGTTTGCCAAAATTTAAAGAAAATCGGAAAAGTTTTTGTGAGTGTATTAAGTGTGATTAAGGGTCAAATTATTCAAATTGACTTCAGCAAGAGCAACAAAACGTAGATCAAATCAAATCTTCATTATACTCGCCGTATTACGCCGAAGCGTATAACGATTTGCGGGGCCCATCTCCGCGGCTTAGCGCCTGGGCAACACAGCTCCGAAGAAACGTCGCAACTGCTCGACTCTGTGTCGATTTGACCGGCCCGCGAATCGAACCCCAGACCTTCCGCACCGATAGCGTGCGCGTAGCAACTGAGCCAACGGCCGGTTCAAAATGCAGATTAATTTGTTTAAATAATCGTTTTTACTAGCTCTGATGACATCGGTGATTTGATTGGAAACGTAACCTTTTTAGTCTTGCATCGTATATTTTTTCTGTGTCTTAATTGAAACACTGATGCACTGTAGCTTTAAAAATCCTAGTTATCTACGCTAATTTATATTTGTGATTCTGCATTCAGTGTCAGGCCCAGTGTAAACATTCTGCCTTGTAAGTTCTTTAAATAAATACCGGTGACCTTTTTTTTCTTTCAACCTTTCATAGCATTATAATTGTTTCTACCAGTGTAAACGTCAAATTTTTATCTACTGTATTTAATTCTACTGTTTCCACTGTTATGGTTTTCGTTATTTTTGTTAAGCGCTTTTGGATTAATTTTCCTTCAGGAAAGTGCGCTACACAAATGAGCTATTACTATTTCAACTTTTCCGTTTCAAAAAATGTTTGAAGCATAATCACATGGACAGCTGTTTCGATCTTAAATCGATGTATATTTCAATGTGTTATAAAAGCTTTTATCTATTAAGCAATTATTTGTTTACTTACCTAAATCCTTTAGAGATGCTGCTGAAAATGACAACGAAGACTACTTTGACAAAATTGAGCGCGAAATGATGGAAGAAGTTAACGGAGAAAAAATAAAAGAATCCAAATATCAATCCAGTAAAGTTAAAAAAGATAAATCAGGGGTGGGGTTTGATGTTTTTATTGAATGGTTAGTAGCAGATTTTGACTTGCCATATCAAACCAATCTCTACTCTCAAAGGCGTTCAAGCCTTTGTATTGATAGATTTTTTAACAAATGTGTTGACTTTTTAGTAACGAGAAAATGCTGGCAAGACCCCACGCACATAGATGGAATGCACACTACTGTACTTCAGAAAGGATGCGTTAACTTTTATATTATATTTAGTTGATTTCTTTTCGTCAAAAGTTTTTCTGTTTAATTGCTGTTGTAATTCATGGAGAAGAGATTTTAAGACACGACAAAACTTTAATGCATTAAACGCAACGTAGCCGATGAGTTGATTAAGACTTTTATCAAAATTCATTGGTGATAATCTAAAGACGCAGCTACAAAACGTTTGATATTCAATGAAAAACGATGTTGATATCGTATTCAATTGACAGTTGTGGTTCGTGAACTTGTGAAACGGTTATTGTGGTAGACGGGTATGCTGTGCATAATGTGTGCATAGTTACGGTATTGATTGAAATACACGTCATTGTTTACCTTTTTGCTTAACTCATGTTGCAGAATGTTATACCAGAAAAATTATTCAATGACGAAGCGTTTGAGAGACTAATTAAGGAGTTGTTGAACAAGGACATCAATGGTTATGAGTTTATGGCCGAATCAACAAATGTCACCATATATCGACGCCCCCAAGGGGTATGCTATATTTTTGCATGCAATTTCTTGGTGAATAAGACATTTTCTGCGTTTAGTTTTTGATTGAAAAACTGCTATTTTTAAGTCTTGATACTGTGACTGAGCATAGCATCTGGCTCATCCGAGTAGTACTGAAATATTTGCTTCTAGTGTCGAATACGTTCAAGCAAGAGCTATTATATCTACAACCTTAGAGCGCAAGGTGACATTACAGTATACACTGTACCTTTCTGCAAGGTTACTTGTTCAAATAAAGACCAAACCTTAAATGTTTCGTGATACAAAAGTTGCGCTAGCTTGGTGAAATCAGCTTGGTGAATTGTTTTCGTTTTCTAGAATATAGTGTTTAAGGTCTTTTTCTATGGAACGTAACCATCGTGCTTTCATACGTACGGTGAGTGCGATATTTCGTTGTTTGCTGAATCGCGCGTTTACACAGCATATAACACCCTAATGTCATTGTACCGTTACGACATCAAGATTACAAAGAAACTGTTTGGACAAAAACTGTGTGCTACGAATTTTGAGTATTTTGTCGGAGTCAAATTGTAGCATAGATAAACTTTAACTTAAGCAATTTGAAACTATAGCTTTACTTCGCTGGGGCTGCACCCAGTACAATTTATAACCTTAAAGACAAAAAAGACGCAGTAAGGTGCGTTTAAGTTCCGGTTTTTCAACCTGAGACCTTTGGGCCAGCTAGGGGCCACAAAGGCAAAATTTTCTAACCTATTAACGGTAAATGAAACACTTATGACCGGCGTACGTCTTATAGCCACTACAAATGAAATATCGACAGAACAATTTTTTACTGAGTAGGGGGCCAGTGGTGTTGAGGGTCTCTAGAAGGGGCCACAAACCGTTAAAGGTTAAGAACCACTGACCTAAGCCAACTGAATGACATTTTTAGAATGCTGGACTTTATCAATATAAGTTGTATGCGATTCTGCCACATGCTACTCCTGAGCAAATCACTGCGGTGTTTCTTGACAATGAATACAGACTTGTTTGGGATGATTATGTGACTGGTAAGTTCACTAGAATTTTCTGGAATTTATGCGAGTAATTGCTGTGAAATACCGTAACTGAAATTACGTCATAAAAAGCTATTCGTTCAACTAAGACTAAGGTCTGTTCTTTAGACACTGTCATAGCCTGTTCTACTAATTAAATCTTTGCTTTAACGCTAGACTGCATTGAGTCTATTTGTATTTGGTGAAGCTTGTACAGAGAATTCTTTCATTCGTTATATTTGCAGTTATTGATGAAATATGCTGCTAACCGTCCGTTGTAGCTTTTTGCCATATTGTAAATACTGTATTACGATGCTGAGTATAAATGCTTGGAAGTTTTGAGCTAATAAAACCCCCTTCTCATCTGAAAGCTCGCTAAACTTAGCTCGTGCAAATCAAAAATTTGTTAATGAAACAATGCATCTTTGCTTGGTGTATTGTGGTGATGGTGACCAGTGTTTTTTAAGGTTTGGCTTGAGGAACCATTAAGCACTTTTGAAAGAAACCATACTGGGATTTATGACGTAAAACACAGCTTCGTACGCTATTGTAGAAGCAGATCTTGAAAAAACCCTGGACAATTTCGAGAGACTATTTCGGTTCCCCACTACGCCTAAAAAACACTGGTGGTGACCCTCCATGTTGATTGTATATTTATTTAGTTGCATGTTTATCCTCCTATCACGAGAAAGCGATCAATGCGCTATACGAGCTCGCTTAGGAGTTGCCGGCCATCTGTCTACCACACCAAGATGGGGTAATCCCGCTAAGTGCCTTTCCCAACGGCACAACAAGTAAACTTGCCGGCTTGTTCTCCACACTGTCCCTTCAATGCCGAACGTCAAGCAGGGAAGCTGTGAATACCAATTTTAAAGTCATTGGTTTGACCCGACTCGGAATCAAACCCGAGTCTACAGCTCAAGAGACAGACGCTCCATACCACTCGGCCATCTGAGCTGTTTTTTTTTGCCATCTGAGCTATAATTTTTTGGCCATCTGAGCTATAATTTTTTGGTGTAAGTAAATATTTCTTCAGGGTTGTATTTTGTCAAGAAAGCGGAATCTGGTCCAGATATTCTGTATTTTAATGTCGACTATCCTTGGCCTCTTGCTAATCGTGATGTATCCTTTGAAACAAATGCATATAATATTTAGCTTTGCTATATACGGTGACGTATGGAGTGTACAGTGAACAGTGACGTTGGGAGAAGGGTATTTGTGCTTGTACCTCTCCATATTTTTAGTCAAAGTTCTAATGTAAAGATTTAGGGCAGAAAAACTCTTTTGCAGGAAACAACACTTTCAAACAAACTTTGAATAAAATGAAGAACCTGGTGTTAGAGGGGGGGCAAAGAAAACGCTCCTCAAAGCATGAAATTGTCCCTCCCGCAAACTAATTTTTCGGCTAAGCCCCTGCTGGTGTGTAGTGTAAAACTTTCACGAAGTCAAACTTGATTCTAAGCCTTGGTGAATGCACTAAAGTTGTTTATGGCAAGCATTGTTCAACAATTGTGTAACGTCGATGTTAAATCGCTATGTATACGAAAATCGCTTACTTTCCTAGCGATTTGAAGGCTGGTCAGGTAAACTTGGTTCAGAACTTGGGCCTCTCAATTAAAAAAATCTCCTTCACTTTTAGCCAGTAAGCAATTCAAACTTACTTCGCAACAATATGTAATTTAAATAAACAAGGTGTTAGAAAGCATGCTTCGATCCAAAATTGCTGTTTGTAAAAGGAGCGTGCTTGAGGAGGGTTCAATTATTGAAATTGCGGTTGCATGGGCAGTTGAATTGGTGTTGGTTTTTCTCCAATAAATAATTAGTTAGTTGTAGCTACTTTTCCTGTAGTTGCATTTTATTGCTTCAGCTTGAATTTTACTTTTTCTTAATTTTTTACTTCAAGTATGTGTATGCGCGAGAAGGTAGAAAATATACACGTGACGGGAAGGACTATGTCACACTAGTTATGCACAGTGTGCTGCAAGATACGATTCCACAGGAGAAAGGTGTAATTCGCGTTGATGATTATCACCAATCAGTTGTCATGACCAAACACGGTGAACGTGGTTCTCAAGGTATGGTATCTGCATCAAAATTTTTTCAACGTCTTCGATTTTCGCATTAGGTTGTGAGAAAACCTATGTCATAACTCTTATTACAAAGTGTAATGTGAAAACAGCTTTTTTCAATGCTATTTTTAAATTCTGTACCGCCAATTAATTATTATTCAAGTTTTTGATTTTATAAACATTGTGGCGAAAATAGCAGAGACAAATATGCGAGTAGGACAAGAAACTACTTCGATGACAAAGAAGTCGCTGGATGTTAGATGCAGGGACCTTTAGAAAATACCAGCGCTCAAAGCTGATTTCGTTAGTAGATAACCAAACAACTTTCACTAAAACAAATAACAACGCCATCCTAGCTGACTACTCTGACCTTCGGGACAAGCCGTATGGCTTCAACATGCAAGCCACTCACTGTAATAAGATGCTTGACGTCACCACGATAAAATGCACTGATTAGGGCTTAAGCTAAGCCCAAACCTTCCTCACTCAACGCAACTGACAACTAATAATAATAATACACTCACCGACCCTTACGGCTCATGAACTACCCAAGAGTGATTCATGCACAAAGCAGGTCGGTATATATGCAAACATCTTCTGGAAAAATCCTATCCAAAAAGTTTGATTTGGGCTCTGTTCGCTCACACAAAAAAATTCAAGGGTTTAGCTCACTCTGAAATAAACAAATGTGACGTAGTAAAGAAGTAGAGCAAAGAATAGGCCTACCTGAAATATTATCTGAAAAATAATACAACTGCAAAAGCGCAAGCATGTACACAAAACTGTAGACAGTGAACATTGTTTCGGCCTTTCACGTCTCATCCGTGCATTGCCTTGAATATGTTATGTTGGTCACCCAACTGCACTGATGAGACCTGAAAAGTCAAAACAGCGTCCAATGTCTGCAGTTACGAACCTGAAAATAGCTTCCAGTAAAAGAAAAAGTTGCAAGGGACAAGTTATTGTTTCGTTTACAAAAAAAAAGTGTCACAGCCTTGCTCCGCACAGCCAATCCAGGCAAGACTCTTTTCAGATATAAGGACTCTTTTTTATCCCTGTTTATCGCGAACCTCTTTACTTCATTTTAACGTTTTCAGCTGTTTTAAGTGCCAGCATCTTCAACTCCAATGAAAAATCTTCGTGATAATCATAAGTCAACGTAGAAAATAAAGGAGAACTAACAATTGGGAGATTTGAATTTTGAATAAAATTGCCAACAAGGTAAAAATTAAAAAGACGAAAATTGCTACAGAAATAGTAATAGTGTGCATTAACATTTCGATGCGCATTGCTTGCCATTTTTGCGGCATTTGTCTTGTTTTTAGTTTCAACGTATTTGGCTATTTTATCCAAAATTATTTTCTCACATTTTTTACCTTTTCCTTTATTTAGGCTTTTGTTATTTGCCTGTTCCACAGTGGGGTCACTGACTAGTTTTTTCGCTTCAGTTTCATTGTTATTTACATACATCTTATCAGAGCCCGAAATAGGGCAAAAGCGGCCATGAATTGATATTTCAATGCACATTACTGCCGTTTTTCAGTGATTCTCTTTGTAATTTTTACCGGATTTGCAATTTTATACAAAATTAATTTCTCCCAATAGTTAATTTTCCCTTTATTCACTATGTTAAAGTTGGATTATCATGTATTTTTTTTTTGAGTTGAAGATGCTGGCCCTATTGAAGTAGCTCAAGATGTTGAAATGAAGTTAAGAGGTTCAAGATAAGCAATGCGACAAAGAGTGTATGCATCTGCAATGAACCTATAGCCTAGATCGGCTGTGCATAGCAAGAGTGTTGCGACTTTTCTTCTCATTTCCGGTAGATATATAAGGGTTGTATTAACTGGGGGTGAGGAGAATGTATCGGGTGGAAATTTTTGGTACAATGTCCAAAAAAGAAATGAACGTAATGTGAACAGTAGGTCTAATGATTGACTGTTATGCCAATTTCCATTCATCTGATTTGAGTAATTTTTCCAAATTATTTTTATTCGATATATTTTCGAAGTCGCTATTTCCGGGTCTTCAAGGGTGAAAATCCATTTAATTTGAATTTTTATCAATCCACGCAAGCTATATTTATATTTTGTTGCGATGTCTGTAACGTGGTGTCTTTCACCCTACTTTGCAGCTTATATTGAATATTACGATGATCCAAAAGGTTCGGTCCCTTCGTGGTTAGTCAACTGGGCGGCAAAGGTAAGGATTATAAAACGACAGAAAATAAATGAAAACCTTTCTACTACATTTTCGTTGTTAAAAGACTGTTTCTTTTATTGATACGCTGCCAAAACTTGGCATATTTGTAGCGCTGTAGCATTACGGTCACATCGCTAAAACATTGTTTCGAGGAATTTGCCTGTTACAGAGTTTCCAACTCTGGTTTGATTCCGCAATAGATAGATATATATGATCGGTCGCCACTAACCGAACAATAACGCTTTAGATTTAACTAGTGTAGATAACCAGATTATGATCGCTCAATCGTAATACTGTAGGCTAGCCTGAGTAAGGCATAACGTTTTTCATGTTATTTTCCAAGAATTATTCTTTAAGGTGGGTGCAGGTGCTTTTGGTTTAGATGTATAAGCATTTGCTATTATTTAAGGTGAAGTCTTTCATTAATTGCTGCGGAGTCTATTAACTTTCGTATATACTGTCACCTTTGAAATCGATTTATTCTCAGACCGGAGTTCCATCGTTTTTAAGCGACTTACAGCGAGCTTGTGCTGGATTAGACGATTTTCTAAAAAAGAAAAACCGGCCAATGAAGACACTACCTGCTCATAGAAAATGAAAACTACAAATAGACAGAACTGAAAGGTCATTCACTCACTGTGCGTTGATTTTGGTTAAGTCGAATTTTATTGATTTCAGTGTTTTTGATAAAGTTGATTGTTTTTGCCGAAACAGTTAATTGTTGCTTTTACGATGGGAAGTTCTCCTTTTTGTGTTGCTACGTTTTCAGCTATGCATGATTGCCATATTTTTAATTTTATGATATTTTAGTACGTGAAAAAGCAAGCTTATTAGTGCATTAAGTTGCAGATACGAAAACAACAAGCTTTTGAAAGCCTATTCGATCGACCAGGAAATTTGAATTTTGGGCTACTGACAGCATTGTTTTGCAGTTACAAATAAAATTAAGTGCAGCAGGTTCATGCATAGCATACTAACGTGTGTAGACTAAATGTTGTTTTTGATAGAATAAGCATGAGTTTACACTTTTTTATAACCAAATCACATACAGGTTTTCTCTGGTTCAGTTTGGAGAAATGGTGCATTATGCTTTTATATCGATGCTTTCAACAGTAATAAATCGTTTTTCAAAAAAACATCTTCACATACAAAAATCGTGTCTCTACTTTTCTTCTGGTGAAATCATTAAAACGTTGCTAAAAACATTGAGTTTTATTCCATTCAATCGCTTTGTTTTCCTACAAAAAGGTTCAGCTGTATTTGTGATTCTGCTTCGTTAAACCTACGTTTCAAACTGTATTGAACTAATAATTTCGACAGCAATTGAGGAAGACTGCAAAGTGAGCTTGCGCTCTTTGAGTCAGCAGCCATCCGGTATATATGCCAAATGCGATTGACTCCAGCCGCGAATCGAACCCGTCACGAAGAATCTGTCACCTGCACGTAATACCGCTAGGCCATGTTGCTGACAAAATTTGTTGACATAGTTATGTGTTTGCAATTAAGTAATGTGCTTCGGGTTTACTGTTCAAGCGAACATGATTTTTCTTAACATTGCACAATCGCGAATCGGTTGTTTAGTTCTTTTTTTTTTTTTTTTGTAATCAAAAATTGTGTGAACGATTGTTCTGCAGGCCTTCATCAAAGTTTTTACCACGCAATTCTGTGTCTCCCTCTTTTTGGGTGGCCCGAAAGTCTTGTCACCTGTAGTCAAAACGGCCTCTTTTTCAAATGCTGAAGAGTCTTTTTCGCAAACGAAAATCAAATTTTGGCCAACGATACAGTTGGAAGTTAGTTAGCAATTTTATTACAAACAATACAGCCAAGATACATCTACATATACTTGGACGGACGTTTTGGCTCACATCTGGTGCCATTGTCAACTTTAAAGGCAACGTAATATACCGTCCTAATTGTTTCTGTGGATCCTTTTATATAGGCCAGACCCTCAGAAACCTCATGAAACGCTTACAAGAGCATCAAATCAGTGACACGTTGGAAGTATGCAACCATATCCAATCCAACACCCACCATAAAGTAGACTTTAACAACTCACAAAGTCTTACCCACTCCCCAGATAAATACAAGCTCCTCATCCTTGAGTCCTTATTCATTGAACTACTCTAACCGGATATTAGCTAGGACTCCACACCTTTTCCACTCCGCCTATTTGACGCGTGACTAACTAGAACTTTCTCAAGTTCTGTCTCAGTTTCCTTCTTTTTTGCATCATGGCTTAAGACCCAGCTTAGCGTAAGCTTTTAGAGTTGACAATGGCACCAGATGTGAAGCGAAACTTCCGTCCAAGTATTTTAGCTGCATCTTGGCTGCATTGTTTGTAATAAAATCAAATTGTTGTAGTAAAGAAGGCAAGACGTTCTGATCTCCTAGTACAATTCATTTAGTTTGATGAATAACAATGTGCTCCGTTCACGTGATATGTATGTACATCGTTCTATTTGTAGCTGGTAATTTTACTTCCGATCGACTGAGAGCGTCGAAACGTTGTAATTGCACCTCTCATTAAAGGTACCGTGGTGGAAAATATGGGTGCTGTCTTGTTTTAGTGCTGTATTTGTTGAACAAATATTTTGAATTTTATGATCGGTCGAAGAAATCTACACATCGTTTTACGCGATAAGTTCTTAAAAATACTACAGCCAACAAATATAAGAAAAGATTTCGTCATGCAATATTATTGGTGTATTCTGAACGACTGAGTTACAGCAGGAACTGTAATCAACCAAAGTCGGAAAGACGAACCACTATTTTTTTTAATAGAGAGCCTGAACTGCACCTAAACCATGAAACCTAGAGTTGACACTCCAATTGTTGAAACTCTTTCAGTAAACCTGAACCAGGTAAAGCGTAGCCATGAATATGTGTAAACCCCAGCATCAATTTAATAAACCGCCTGGTTTTGTTGTAACCGAACCGGACTGAAACTCCAAGTTTTTTTTACAAGCTTTGAACCAGAGGGTTAGTGTGTTTTGCAAGACTTAACTACATTCTGACCCAGATGTAAAAGGTTTGATAGCTTGGGAATGAAAAAACGTAGCCAAAAATTCTTCATTAATGACACAACCCAGATCTGCATTTCTATCATTTCCGCTTTAGTAGAATCGTCGACATTTTAAGTAGAAAATCAGCGTGGCCGAGTGGTTCGGAGCGTCGTTTTTACGACGGCTGTGACCGCAAGGTTAATGGTCCAACCCCCACCCAACCCTCGTTGTGGCGTCCTTGGATATGATGCTTCACGATAATTATTTCTGCTTGGTGGAATGAAGCAAGCAGCAAATTAAAGAAGTCAGAGGCACAACTCCACCGGAAAACTTGGAAACAATAGCTACTTCAAAGCGAGTCTGGATTTGTCCTATGTATAGCGCCTCCGTCGCTTTCTCTTGACAGGAGGATGAAAATGAAGAAATCAATCCGTTGGCGGAACAACGACAAATTTACGGTCTATATTCGTGTGACAAGTTTTGGTTAAGCAACCGAGGAATTTATGTGGCAAGTCCTTGCGCTCGCAGGCGTATCCTTTTGATGCACTAAAGCATCAGTTTAATGTTCAAAGATAATGCTACTAGCACTTCTTCGCAAGAAAACCATTTTAGCTTCTTGTAGTTTTTATCTTTGTGTCATGTTCCTGAATGCATTACCAGTTAATCATCCGTCCTAGTAAAAGAATGTCTCTTCGACAAGTTTGATGATGCAAAACATAGCTTTGCTTTGGAACAAGGCTCTCGTTTGAGAACCAACCAGTGGATAAAGTTGACGCATGCAGCATACTCACCTTTCCATTGCGTTAATCCAATTCACCTTTCTGTTGTGAAAAGTCTTTCGACTCTCAAGTCCGAGACCATTTTATTTGTTTAATCGGGTAAGCTACTTTGCCAACTTAAAATGAACAATGTGCTAATTGTCTGGACAGTGGGGGCATACATATGGTTTTCGTTTTACTTTTGACTTTAGCGCCACGCAAATCTCCAACCTTACGCTGCAGCCATTATTCCGAATTGATCAAAGTTAATGATATGTCCAGGTCCATGATTGTTTAGCAAGTGCTTCGTAACAACCGTATTTCAAATATTTTATACTTTTCAGGATATATTCTTGTAACCTGTGTATGAGCTTTCGTCGGGTTTGACCAAAAACTTTAAAAAACAGCACAGCGGAATTTGCCCAGCCGAGATCATGGCTGCGAAGCAATTTATCCAATAACGCTATAGCGAAGTTTACAGAAAGTGGCAGTAGAACAACAATGTCGTGATTGTAGCCGTTGCTGACAACGCCGTAGGATCGCGCTTGGAGTTGGCCGAGTGGTTGGGGCATTAGGCTCCGAAAATGGTTTCACGGGTTCGATGCTCAACCAGACTATCTTCCATGATGCTTTTACTTCACTGCTATAAAACTGTAAGCTGCAATCATGTACTTTAAAAGAAAAAGTAATAATACCAAAACAGAAAAAAAGACAACGCCTTTAAATCGCTTTAGGCACACCATAAAACAAATCAAAAATATGTTTGTAGTTCGGTGACGTGCACATGTTAGATGCACTTGGTACCAATTTCTTGTCCAATTCTTCAGCGTTGTAAGATCATTTTTGTTGAAATTTCAAGCCCACTGGTACGCGCAGTACTGATTGAAGACAGCGGTATCGGCGCGGGGTTTATGGGTTTGATTCTCGGACTGGTTAATTCGGACACGGTGTCCTTAGAGGCTCGCCACCCCTGCTACGTTTTTTCGCAGCTCTGTTGTCTGGGCGCTAAGCCACGGAGATGAACCCCGTCACTCGTTAAACACTTTGACGTAATACCGCAAGTGTGAAATTTTGTATAGATATCGAACAATAAACCTGACATAACGTCTTGCAGCAGTGTTGTGTTTGTTGAACAGCCCAATGTTATTAGCGTCAAATTTTAACAGCTCAGTTGACCGAGGGGTAAGGGCTTGGATGGCCGAGTGATAACAGCCCAATCTAGATTTACTTGCGTAAAATTCCAACAGTTCAGATGGCCGAGTGGTAAGAACATCCGCCTCGAGAGCTGTAGACTCTAATTTGATTCCAAGTCGGTTAACACCAATGCCTTTAAAATTGGTATTCATAGCTTCCCTGCTTGACGCTCAGCATTAAAGGGACAGTGTGAAGAACAAGCCGGCAAGTTTACTTGTTAAAGGGACAGTGTGAAGAACAAGCCGGCAAGTTTACTTGTTGTGACGTTCGGAAAAGCACTTAGAGGGATTCCCCCATATTGGTGTGGCGGACAGATGGTTGACAACTCGTAGGCGAGCTTGTGTAGCGCATTGATCGCTTTCTTGTGATGGAAGGATAAACATGCAATTAAATACAAAAATGTTCGGTGACTTGATTTTTGTAAAGCTAAATGGTTACGAATGCGTAAAGCTGATACCAACATTCAATAAATGGTTCTTCTCAAAATCTGCTAATTCTTTCCATGTTTTTTTTTGGTATTTTGATTTTGTATCAGCATAGATTTTACATAATGATGCACGACGTTGTTCACAAATTAATACAATTCACAAATTAATACAAATTAGTTACGTATTATTTTGTCTTTGTTTGACCATAATAGCTTTATTTCTAGCCTGCTTTTGTTGAGCAGTATTTCGTTAAGCTTGCAGATTAGAAGTTACTGTGGTTAAAGAAAGACCTTTTCTCAGGATTTAGTACCAGGGTATTTCAGTTTTCTCTTTTTTACGTTGAGTTTAGAGCTTTTTGCTTAGTTTACTCAGTTTTTTAATCGGAGTTGAGAGCTTGTCTCGCATTAGACTTCTCTTGTTTGCAAGGTAAGTCTGGATTTAATACCTAGATGCGGCTGGTGCTGAAGCGCAGCGGCATCAAAAGCAAAATCAAAATTTTCGTTATGCTCGCAATGGTTGGCGGGGACCATCACCACGGCTCAGGGCAGCTCCGAAAAAGCGTCACAGCGGTGGCAAGTCGTTGACGACACTGTGTCCGATTTGACCGGCTAGGAAATGGAACACCATACCTCCCGCACCAACAGCGGGTTCACACACAAGCCGTTTACGTTAGCGTTACTGTTACGTCAAATTTTCGTATCCGTTATGGCGTTCATGCACGGAAATTTATCCGTGACGCACGCGGATAAATTTTCATGTGTGAACGCCATAACGGATACGGAAAGTTGACGTAAAGGTAAAGGTAGGGGACAGCGGGTGCAAGCACACATTGTTTAGGCCATTTTAAATTGTCGGCCCATTACAGTTTTCAATCACGAATGATGGAACGCTGTAAAGGGACATATATACATGACGAACAACACATACACAAAACCCTTCGCACTTCCGCCTGTGCCGAGCGCCTGGCGCGAAAGCTGCGAATACTATTTTTAAAGTCTTTAGTAGGGATGTGCCGAGTCGAGTCCGAGTACTCGGCCGAGTAATAAGGCAATACTTGGCCGAGTATTAATTGATACTCGGCCGAGTGATAAACCACTATCATTTGGACCTTTCTTTTGCTTTGTATCCGAATTTGAGTCGAAATCAGAACTTCTACGGACATGATGACCTTTTCTTTTTTTTTGAGTTCATATTTTGACGTCGTAGATACTCGGGCTCGGCCGAGTAATGTCGTGAATACTCGTTACTAGGCGAGTCCGAGTAATTTTCCTTGAGGCACATCCCTAGTCTTTAGTAGGAACCCGACTGAGAATAAAACCCCCGTCCACCGGCTACCAAGTGGACGCTCTCAACCGATACACCAAGCGCCGGTCTGACGTAACGGTAACGTTAACGTAAACGGCTTGTGTGTGTACCCGCAATTTTGATTACCTAGGCAGGAGTGAGGTGGGAAGAAGATTGAGAGAGAGTAGTAGTGTTACGTGCTAGTGTGTAACGTAGTTTTTTTGTCATGTTTTCGATTCAAGCCCCCTCAAAAAAAGTTACTGAATCCGCTCCTGATCGCTGAATTTCACTGGCTGATTAAAACAAACAATTTCTAGGTTTACTTGTGTAAATTTGACGTCATCAGAATGAATACTGGTAAATTCGTTCCATCTGATGTAGAAGAAGAAGAATGCTTTTATTTTTTCAAGACTGCGTAAGTTTTACGGCAAAATTACACTTGAACATACTAGAACATACACACAAAAAAAAAGAACACAATCTTCGAGTGGAAATAGCGAAAGACCTTGAGGTCATCGAGTCAAGCTGCTCCCAACTCATTCATGTTAGGGGGGGATTAATTGCAATTTTACTTTTCAGACGCCACTGAGTCCCTATTTAAATTATACTATGAGTCTGTACCATCACAAAAATACAAAAAGTTTTGCTATATACCTTAAAAACCCTTGTTCAAATGAAACATGAAGATAACTTGGTATTGAACAAACTTATTAAATGTAGCTTAATAACTTCGTAAGCAATGGTGGTATACGGTAATAATAGCAATTAATTCACTGGTCAGTTACTGTTCACTTTAATTCTAAGTATGTCAGTGCTGTATTTCTTTTTTTTTTTTTTTTTTCTTTGAATTGCTCTAATAGTTCGTTGCTTTCTACTGATTTTGCACATATAAGGTAATGGCTGCGCAGAACCAACCAGCATCATTACATTACTATGCAGCTGTATCAAGTCTTCCATGTTGCAGTGGATTTCTTTGTACTTTGCTTCAGCAGTTCAGCACGTTTTCAAGTTATTGGCATACACAGCTGTTTCTAAGCGATAGTGCTTTTACATCAAACGAAAATCTTCACTAGATTTTGGAAGAGATAAACAAGTGCCTTGAGCAAAGCGAACTTGGTGGTACATGACTTTTCTTTTGATGTAAGCTGTCACATCATTGTTAACAAATAAAACGATGTAATTTGCATCTTCTGCTCGGAAAATAATTATTCGAAGTCCTAAAGAAACTGTAAGTTCATTGATCATTGATTAATAACTGAGTTTCTTTGGACAAACGCCCCTGTTTCAAGAGATCTATCTGCGTTTCATTCCATTCTTTAACAATTTTTGAAATGGTTTCACAATTTTGAAATGTTTTCTAAATCCTCCTTTTGATTGAAGTTCTACCAAATCAACTAGTTTAGCTATCACATTAGACTTGCTGCTGCATGGCCAACTGCTTTGCTCCAGGTATCTTAACTTGCACTTGATTGTACGAACATCTCTTTCACCTGTTTACGATCCAAATTGCTTATTGGTGCCAAAGCCAAAATAGGATCCGAAGAGTCGAGCTGATGAATACCTTCATCATTTCCAAATAGTGTGCAGATGATGTTTGAGGGAAATCGAGATGGCAATCTCAGAAAGAACGGAAAGTGCCGTGCTGAGATCAATGTGTGCAGTGAAATTAGTGGATAGAAAGAATAATGAGGAGTTGTTGAAAATGTTGGGTTTGGAGGAAATATTAGATAAAATGGCGAAGATAAATGGAGTATTGTGGCATGGACAAGTGGTTCGGAGAGATGATGGTAACGTTCTAAAGAAGGCATTGATGCTTGAAGAGAATGGGCAGCGAAATCGAGGAAGGCCGAAGCAGATAAGGAGGAGTAAGTTGAAGAGAACTTAAATAAAATTGGGTTGGAGGAGTACGAGGCTGCAAATCGCACAAGATGGAAAGAGGGAATGAGAGCGATCGCTGAAAGAATGAGGTGCGTCTGTCCATCCTCGACCAAGACCACAACCCACCGGATTGAAACTGGATGATCATGACAATGCCCTATTTGTTTAACAAAGCCATCTACCTTTCGGTGAAGAGTTTGCAAGATTGGTGGAGCAACTGCGGTGGTGCAGCTAAATGAATGCCTGAACTTCCATAAGAACTTCCCCAGGCAGAGACTTGCATTGGCCAATCCTATCATTGCTGATGTAGCTGTAAGCAGGTCGAGTTTATTGGGTTGCAGTGGAGTAAATTGTCATAAAGCACAAGTATAGTTGGAATCAACTCCCACTATCCCATTGGGTCAAAGTTAGTAATGTTTACAAAAAGTTAAATGAGATGGGTGGCCCCAACACCACAAAAAATGGAAAGAAACCCCAAACTAGTTAAGTATTTTACTACATAAGTCCGTGTATTGGTGGTATGAGTGATGCTATTTCTATTCATTTTTTATTTATTTATTTATTTATTTATTCATGCTGATAAATTATGAGGATTTCTTATCCTCCTGTCAGTTGAAAGCGATGGAGGCACTAAACGTAAGACGAATCCCGACTTGGTTAGGAGTTGCCGTTGTTTTCTAGTTGACTTCTGCTTCTGATTTCCTTAACTTGTTGCTTGTTAGATTCCACCAAGCAGAGATAATTATCAGGAAGTATGTTATCCAAGGACGCAACAGTGAGACTTGGGTTGGAGTTAACCATTAACTTTGCAATCATAGTCGTAACTCGTTGCAACAACAACGCTCCTAACCACTGCGCCATGCTGTGGACAATGTGGATGAGCAGTTTTTTGTACTCTTCTCATGGTGCACTTCCCAGAACTCTTAATGGTCTTAGAACGAGCAACATAACCTGGGCTGGAACCCTCTGGTCCACCAGTACTCATTTCAATACAGCCTGTTTATAATAAAAGTATGTCATCATTTGTAGCGTACTAATTCCATTGTAAACTATATGTAGCCTTCTTGAGCTTGTACACCGCATTAATATGACGTCATAATCCTTCAACAATGTTGAAATGATTTTTGAATCGCACCTTCAAATGTTCAAAAATGAATCATTTTTAGAGTTGACCCAGGAAGTTTGATGTAGATTTGAACAAGGGTTTTTAAGTTGCACACACTTCAGACTGTTTTAGAAGTGTTAGTTATTGCTTGTAGCATACTTTTGAAGGGGACTCCCTTAGAACTAAATTTTAAGCCCTTCCCTATTCATGTGAAGTAATTCAGTGGATAAAAATAAACACAATTCAAAAAACAAGCCAAAGAAAGTTGAGAAAAATAAAACACACACACAAATGCAAAAAGCTTATGAGCAACATGTACAAGCAGTTTGTAACAATCACTGTTGAGATTACTGCTCCAAAACGATTGATCAACGCCAAATAAAATTTCCAAAAAATTATAGAGAATTGTAAATGATAAAACAGACTAGGAGAAATTAGTGAATTTGGTCAATAGATACTGTTTTGACCATTCAATAATAATAATAATAATAATAATAATAACGAAAAAAAAACAAGCGAAAAAAAGTCAAGAAAAATAAAACACACTCACATAATATGCAAAAAACTTATGAGCAATATGTACAAGCAGTTAGTAACAATCACTGTTCTTATCATACAATTTGGGATTTACTGTACCAAAACTAGTTATACAGACAGGGTTTAATCAAAGCCAAATAGAATTTTCAAAAAATTATAGGGAATTGTAATGATAAAGCAGACTAGGAGAAATTAGTGAATTTGGTCAATAGATACGTTTTTGTAAGTTTTGAAAAGGTTTTCAAGTTAGATGCTGTTGTGATGTTTGTTGGCAGTTCATTCCAGATTTGGGGGCTTATAATCATAATGCTGGCTACAGATTTTAGTTCATGTACGCTGAGTATGAAGTAGTTTTTGTGCTTAGATGATTTAGTACTGTATTGATCTATTGAGTTAACTTCCTGAAAATAATTGGTGTAATTGGATGGTAGCATGTTATGTTTGAACTTGTGAACTAGTTTTGCAACTTCATGTTTGTAGCGCATGGGAATCGGAAGTACTTCGCATTTTGTATCGAGCTAAGATAATTTTACTCTAAGTCCAGAAAAGGAGATGGCTCTAAGACAGGCCTGCCCAACCTTTTTGGTGTTGCGGACCACTTTCGCATGAGCAAATTTATTGCGGGCCACAAACGTTTTTATCACACTTAAATACCAATTAAGATGTAATTTGCGTAAGAACTTAAACCATAATTTTTTGCCCTCTGATAATAAACAATTTCTTGCTCTCTGATATTGTCATGCTTAGCTTCATGTCGGCTTTCATAATGGCGTTTTAGGTTATATTCCATCACGGCAGATATTGCTTCTTGACAGACCATTCAGACATAGGCGCTTCCCTAGTACTACCCATAAACAAAAATTGCATAGTCCAGATCATAGCTCATTAAAAGCTCCGTTTTCGTCGCAGTATTCACGTTTTTGGCCTACGGGTTTGCTCATTTTTGCTAAACCACTTGTTCAATTCTGCTACTATTCGTACAGTACCGCGATAAAACCTATATTTCCTCTATCCACTAACACTAGCAGGTGGCAGTAACTGCCAGCAGAATCCGATAACCTACACATAAACAATTAAGATTTTGTGACCTAAAAATCCCTTAATTTTGATAAATTTAATACACGCGGTGATGATGATTGATAAGTCGCTATAGTTACACAATACACATGGTGGTAACACTGCGCGCAACTTGCCACCTTGCACTCACGTAAACCAAATCTGAAAAATTTGGCAAATTTTCCAAGCATCTGTTATGCAAGTGTTTGGGTGGTAGGCCCATCACAGAGATAACATGGATACTTTTGGTGTGTTCTGACGGCAAATTTACTTGAGCCAATAAAAAAAATGCTAAACATTTAAGAAACCAACTTACAAGCTCATTACATCGCAAGCCATTTAAAACCACCTCGCGGGCCGCATGCGGCCCGCGGACCGCAGGTTGGGCAGCTTGTTCTAAGAAGTCGATTGTGGATTACATACAATGAGTTTAAATCATTATTTAAAATGAATTCGTTTTTGCTTCAATGTGTGTACTGTAATTTTTCAACTTCATTGCATTTTGCCGCCTTCAACAACTGACCGCTTTTGGATTTATCCTCAACATCCAAGTGATAGCTACGCCAGAGGACTAATGATGCTTATCTAAGAACGAAAAATATTCTTTTTTTAATAAATTTTATGATGATAGGAATAATTCTGCTGTTCTTAAGAATGATGAATATTAAACTGTAGAAAATCGCTTTTAAAAACAGTAATCTGATGCCAAGAGGGAGCGAGGGGGGCTTGCCCCCCCCAATCGACATGCTTGGCCCCCAAATTAACAAGCTTGCTTTTTGGAAGAGAGCGGCTTTTGCACTTGATTTCAAACTTTGGTCCCCCTCTGATAAACGCTTGGCTCCCCCAAGTCGACTGCTCTGCCGCCGGCTCCGACGTAGGTATTGTCAAAAATTGCTACGATGCGTACTCACACGTTGTCTGAAATTAGCATAAGAGAGGGAGAAAAGAATATATCGGTACTAAGATTCTAGGTTAAACAATAAAAATTGAATAGAGATCTCGGTGGGAACTGCGTTGTTTGAATTTTTGACTGTTTATTTTTATGTTTTCAATTGCGTTGAGTTAATATATGTATACCTGTGCTGTGCAATTTTACCGCTTAATCAGGAATCTTTGAAATAAAAAAGCAACATTTTCACGAATGCAACGTCAACACCGTTTAAGTAAAACTTCAAATTAACACAATTAGATTTCAGATAATAAAACCATTCGCCCTATTCACTTTAATAAATGCTAAACTAGCCTGGTGAAACTAACGTAAACATAAAGTACTGTATGAGCACTAAATATAATTAAATATAAACACCTGGGAAATAAAAGGCGGTGTTACACTTTGTAAACTTTTGTATAAACAGCGATTGTCCTGGGGCAAGCATAGGTAGTTAGATAAGTTAATGTTATGGTATTAAATTTCCATTTTGATGTTTTTATTGCAAATAAATAACATTAGCTGTTTGAAGTCTAGAACAAGTTCAATGCAGTGGAAGAAAGCAATCACTGAAATTTAAGAATGAATCACCTTCGGTTGAAATCGCAGCTGACATTAGCAGACCTATACTATTTCTGCAACCAACTGAACGGAATGAAGATTTGGTTTAGCGAAAGACTTGATCAATTTGGCTTTTGAAATAAACAATCGAAATGAAGATACATTTATTATGGATGATGACCTTGTTTTTTACATGCATATCTGTATGTCAAGGTAAGCAATTTGATGGAACAGAATTACTGAAAGCCTTGCTTATAATTTGTAGAATCGTGGAAATATTTGTAGTCTTCTTTATCTGCTAATATCTACGTTCTATTCAGCACTGAAAACAATATAGTGGAGCCAAAGCAACATAGGCTATATTACAGCAGTTTAGTAGATGTGAAATTTCATTATCCCATTGAATCAATGCATGATCTTTTTAGTAAGATGTTACCTACAGTTCAAAAAATTAGCGAAAAAGCTAGTAGGGCACGATAGCATTGACGTGTATTTTCGCCCCTGTCGAATCGGACACATTGTCGCCACACGACAACGGCTCGCCACCGCTGCAACATTCCTTCGGAGCTGTGTTGTCCAGGCGCTAACCCGTGGAGAAGTGTCTCGTCATATGGTTACACACTATTGCGAATTTCCGCGCGTAGGCCTATAATGAAGAATTGATTTTGTTTCGGAGTGAATCTTTGGTGAATCTATTATGATTTGTCAATTTCAGTGAAGGGTTGTTTTTTGTTCATCTTGTTTTTCAATTGTAATTTTAACTCCGGTTTAAATAACATCGGAAACATCTTTGTAATTTGGTTAGTCTTGAAAACTGCTGTTTAAGCTAAACTGTTTTCGTCTCTCCTCTTCAGGGCGTAACGCAAGAGTAACGAGAAGAGGAAAAGAACTGGTGATATATACATGTATGTTCCTCCTCACATTATTCTCGCGTTACGCCCTGAAGAGAGCAAGACAAAAACAGTTTGTAGCTTAAAACAGTCTTTTTCAAGACTACCCAAATCACGAAGGTGTTTCCGATGTTGTTTGAATCGATGCAGAAATTCTGTAGGATTCCGCTAAAAATTCTTTGCTCATTCTAAGTTTGTTCATTAAATCTATCTCCAAGTCCTTCTATTAAAAAATTACTGACTCTGCTTATTAAGAAAGTATCGCGGCAGATCTTTCAGTGATGCCTTGATACCAAGTTGCGAAGAAGGGCTTACGCCTTGTACCACGCAACCCACCATTAAACAAGTTTATTAACAAGAAAGATTGCTTTTTGTTCAATTCTCAACAAGTGTGCAGTCATAATTTCACAATTTTTTCGTTGCCTAATAGCTTCAATAAAACCACTCGTTTTTAAAATATGACGCCACAATAAAAAATCATATCAATCCTTCATTATACTCGCCGTATTAGGCCGAAGCGTGTAACGAGTGCTTAGCGCCTAGAACACAGTTCTGAAGAAACAACATAGCGTGTGGAACCGTTGATTGGCAGACACCTCAATCAAACGATATTTTTGAAAGTTTCGTACTAAAAAGCGACGTACTGTATAGCAAATGGGTAAAATTAAACTGCTTTGAATGTGAATGTTAGGCAAAAGCATATACAGTCACAGAGAATGAACGTTTTTCAGGAGCGTGCCCAGGAATTTGAAAGGGAAGGGGTGGGCGCAATTTGAAGCCAACCCAGCTGGGCCGGATTTATTGAAGAGCAAAAAAAGGTCATCACGCCCGCGTAGATGTCCAATTTTTCGCCCAAAAAGCCAAGTGAAGCGAGAGCAAAAAAAGATCATCACGCGCGCAGATGTTCAATTTTCCGCCCTAAGTCAAGTCAAAAGCAAAAAAAAAGACCAACACACCCTCAGATTGTCCTTTGTACGAATATCACCTACCTTTACTCTAATCATTTAATTGTCTGCGGGGGAGCCCCCCTCCCCATGGATACGCCCCTAAAGTTTTTGTAGAGGTTAATACGTTTTTACTTTTATCACAGAAAATTCTAGCCGAATTTTTAACTTCATTTTAACTCGAAGCTGGGCAAAATTTTACCTTCTCCGAATTGCAATTCTACTCCAATCGTTGAAATCTACCAAACCCGAACTCCGAAATTTGCGTTTAGAAGAATCCCCACAAAAAATACAAAAAATTTCATCCAACTTTCCAAGAGCGTGTATAAAATATTAGCAGGAAGCTTCAAAACATGCAGTTTAAGAGTCGTTGGTAAACAAGGTTTCTAATGTCAACAATTTGTAATTGAGATCACTGCTCATTGTGAAATAAACGTTGAGGATACTGCTGAATATCGTTTGTAAAATTTTGTGCATTAAAACTTCGAAGTTATTTAGCAATAGCTGTCACAAAAAAGACATTTAAACCATAGTCACTTTGGGCATATTAAACTAAGGAAACGAAATGAAGTATTTAGGGAACTACAGGAGTGGAGAAACAGTCTACTTCAGCACTTTAGTAGGCCGCTTGAATAGCAAGTTATTTTCTAGCAAAGCGATGAAGTTTTTTGTTGTTGCCAAGTCATTTAAGTGCTTTTTCAGGCTACGTCTCCTTTAGCAGTACATTCAAGCTGTTGCAGCTAAAAGATACAGTAGTTTCAGCTTAATTTAAAATTTATTCGCTGGAAACGGTGCGGGAGGTCTGGGGTTCGATTTTCGGCTCGGTCAAATCGGCACAGTGTCGCCAACGGCTCGCCACCGCTGCGACGTTTCTTCGGAACTGCGTTGCCCAGGCGCTAAGCCGCAAAGATGGACGCCTCTGCGGCTATGCTGCCTGCCACTGCGCTTCGGCGTAATACCGCGAGTATAATGATGATTTGATTTAGATTTTTTCGCTGATTGTTTTAAGCTTGCCACTCTGCTGAAGAAGAGGGGAAAAAAAGGAAGAAAAGACAAATTGGCGGCAACAATATTGACGCAGATGACACAAGGATATTGAGAGAATATTTTACCAACTGTTTAAGAAGTCAGGTAATTAATTATTATTTATATCAGTTTTCTTTGGTGGTTGGTAATTGCCATTTACACAATTGCTTTCATTTATTTTTCGTTTAATTAAGTGGCACCAGCATAAAGCTAAAAATAGGCTATGAAATATCACTACAATTCACAAAGCCTAAATTCAAAAAGCTTAATGTGAGAATAATAAAAACACTATAAACTTTTTCATACCGCCTGTGCGAAGCTTTAACTCACAAAACAGTAATCGTAGATCAGGTAAAGAAGAGTTGCCGATACGGATTATTTTACGACAAAATAGTGCAAGTAAAAAGCAACATTCAAAAAAAATTGCACAACAATATTAAACCACGCGAGCGCAAGTTCTCACGAATTCTTCGACCGGCCGGCGCAGTGGTCGAAGAATTTGATATCGGCGTCGTAGGTCACGGGTTCGATTCCCAAGCCGGTCAAAATCGATCATTGTCACCACCGTTGCGAGGTGTCTATGATGCCCAGGCGCTCATCCGCAAAGATGGGTCCCACCACTCGACACTAGCTTCGGGCGTGATACTGCATGTATAATGAACATTTGATTTTTTTCTAGTTCACGATTGCCAACATATACTTGCGGAATTACCCAGACTGTTCCACGTGTTTTTATTGTCTAACTTTCAAGTAATGTTAAAGCACATGCATTGAATAGATGTGATTGATATTATCGCCACATTATAGGCCTGTAAACGTCATTGTTTCCAAGGCAACCGGTTGCAGTTTTTAACTCTTGAGGTGAAAGCTGAAATGGAACAGATTGTGCGACGTATGTTTAGGGTGACCAGACGTCCTGTTTTGAAAGGGACAGTCCCGTATTTTCACCCGATTTTGAGCGTCCCGACTTTTTCTCAGATGTCCCGTTTTTTATTATTTTCGCATTTAGCGTGAGAACATGATAATGTGAGAATTAAAAAATAGAATACGTTTTTAAAATAGCAAAAAATTCATATTTCCTGATGTCGTTGGATTTAGATCCTAAAACGTCTTCGTTAAAAAGCTATTGCAGCTTTTTAACACGTCCGCTACGACCTGTTGCGGACGTAAGCGTGTTGGAGAGACGAAGAGTAACGAGAAAAGAACTCCTTGGTGGAACCGAGAAGTTAAAGAGGCTATTCGAGCAAAAAAAGTGGCCTTTAAGGCCTGGCTTTTAAATAAGTCATCAGTTGAACTTCGTTCGCAGTATTCGGAAGCACGTAAGGTGGCAGCCATAAAAGTTGAACTTTCTCAGAAAAGGGCGTGGAAGGAATTCGGAGAAAGGTTAGACGATGATTTGAAAATAGCAAACAAAGTATTCTGGCAGATCATTCGCCGTTTGCGTGAAGAAAGATCTCAATTCTCAAGCCGCTTTCTTCATCGAAGGTTGAATGGCGTCACTCTGAAAGATCCAAATGCTGTTTTGAATCGGTGGAGAGAATACTTAAGTGATCTTTTAAATCCAGTTGATGCTACAGTACATCGACACATATTCACAAGTAAGAGGTTGTGAAAGATATTCAGATCACCGAAGCAGATGTAAATGCAGTTATCAAATCATTGAAAACCGGAAAAGCACCTGGTGAGGATGATCAGACCTAAAACATTAAAAGCAATGAACAACGTATGGTGTTCGTTGGTTGACTCGTGCTTGTAAGGTGGCATGTACTGTAGGACTGGCCAAGCACCAAAGCAATGGCAAACCGGTGTGATAATACCTATCCACAAGAAAGGAGGCAATAGAAAATGCACCAATTATAGGGGTATATCTCTCATCAGTGTCCCGGATAAGGTCTATGCCAAATGCCTTGAAAAGAAATGCCATGAAATAGTCGAGCCTAAACTAACGGATGCTCAGTGTGGCTTTTGTCCTGGCCGAAGCACAATGAACCAGATCTTTGCTTTGCAGCAAATCTTTGAAAAGTCGTGAGAATGTGCAAAAGAGATCAATGCGTGTTTTGTTGATCTTGAAAAAGCATATATCGCATTCCTGGAGACAAGCTTTGGGCGGTGCTGTTACAGTATGGCATTGGTGGCCAGGTACTAACTGTTGTTAAGTCGCTATACAAGCATTCCGAGGTCTGTGTTCGTGTTAACTGCGCAACGACAAAACCTTTCAGAGTAAGTGTGGAACTACGAAAAGGCTGCTCTCTTTCACCTATATCGTACCTTATAAACATGGATAGAATAGTAAAGAAAAGTGAGTTTTGTGGCGGAGTAAAGATCGGTGATTGCACTGTGCAATGTCTGTTATTTGCAGATGATCTTGTGCTACTCGACCCTACCCAAAATTGTCTCCAGCAAGCTCTTGACAGGTTTTTAGATGTATGTTCTGTGGCCGGAATGAAAATCCGTACAACAAAAACAGAAACCTTGTGCCTGTTCTGACAACCAAAGCAGTGCTCTTTCCAAATTGATGGAGCACCGTTAAAACAGTCAGAGAAATTCAAGTACCTCGGCGTCTCATTCACAAGTAATGGCAGATGAAACAACGAATCGGATATCCGCATTGGAAAAGCGAGTGCAGTAATGCGCCCGCTCCACCGATCTGTGGTACTGAAACGGGAGCTTTGCACCAGGGCAAAGCTATCCATTTTCAGATCAGTCTATGCTCCTATTCTGACTTATGGCATGAGTGTGGACCATGAATGAGAAAGTGAGATCTCGAGTTCAAGCAACCGAAATGGGATTTTTGCGAAGAATTAGCGGTTTGACCTTGTTGGACAAGGTTAAAAACGCAGATATTCGTGAATCTCTAAACATCAAATCGCTGCTTTTCCGACTAGAAAGATCGCAACTGCGTTGGTATGGACATGAAACACGAATGTCCCAGGAAAGAACAGTCAAAAAACTGCACTGTTTAACATCGATTGATCGAAGGCCTTGAGGCCGTCCCAGAACTCGATGGCGAGATTATGTAAAAGACTTTAGTTGGTCTCGCCTTGGCATTCCAGCAGAGTATCTATTCTTTGTTGCAGAGGATTAAGATGCGTGGAGGCTCCAACTTGAGCTGCTGCCCCCGCGACCCCCCAAGGATAAGCGGATCTAATGATCGCAAAGGTTGATGGTTCACCTCCCAACCTAGTCTCGTTGTTGCGTCCTTGGATAAGATGCTTCACGATGATTATCTCTGCTTGGTGGAATCTGGCAAGCAGCAAATTAAAGAAGTCAGAAGAAAATTCAAGCGGAAAACTTGGAAACAAAGGCAACTCCTAAGCGAGTCTGGATTCGTCCTACGCATAGCGCCTCAGTCGCTTTCTCGTGATAGGAGGATAAAGATGAAGAAATCATCAATCAATCATCTAGAAAATGATAATGATGATAACACTATGGAATGGAGGTGCACATTGTCGGGTTTTCGTTGGCAGCTCTTTTTCACGGATTCGCTTTGTCTGTGGTTAAGAAATGAGAATTGGACTTGGCCACGCGGGTGTATTTTTATGTAATGTACCCAGCACCAGCAGATCTTTGCTTTTTTGAGACAAAGCGTTGGTTTATAAACGCCATTTTGTGCAAGATTGCAGCGACTGTTCAATGGCGTAGTGGCATGGAGTGGAGCGTGAAAAAGGAAGAGCTGTACTAGTTTTGGATTCGATTCTCTCAGCGGCTTCGCTTTTGGGATGCATTTAAAAATCGGGTCCGTCAAGATAATAGAATAAAATAAGAATGTTGGTGTTAGGTACATTACATAAATATGCTTCCAGAGTGGCCTAGCGGTCTGTGACGCATGTTGATGCGAGTCGCGTGCGGCAGGATGCGGTTCGAAATCTGGGAGTGCTAAATACTACTCGGTCGGCAGCGTGGCCGAGTGATTCGGAAAGTCGTTATTACGACGGCCGTGATCGTAAGGTTGATGATTCAATTCCCACCCAAGCCTCGTTGTTGCGTCCTTGGATAAAATGCTTCACGACAATTATCTCTGCTTGTTGAAATCTAACAAGCATCAAATGAAGAAATCAGAAGCAAAATTCGAGTGGGAAACTTGGAAACAAGGACAGCTACTAAACGAGTCTGGATTTGTCCTATGCATATAGTGCCTCCGTCGCTTTCTCGTAACAGGAGGATAAAAATGAAGAATGCAGAATTTGCTGCGAAAAATCGCTTCATCGGACAAATATAATTTATGGAATTGATTAGCAGTGGAAACTTTAAAATGAAACACTTTCTTGGGTTATCAAAAATACGAGGAAAATTTGGTAAGATGGTCCCTCCTATGGTTACTCTATTGTTGTTGATTTGTCGCACTTTGCTGCCGAAAATCGTGTTTACGCAGCAGCGCTAGGATTTTTCTGATGAACTTATATAACGAATAGAGTTAACACTGCAATACAAGTCTTTTTCATATTTCATACCAATCTTTAAACACATCCTTCCACTATTAGTTAATAGCATTGTTTAGCGATGGGCGGGGACGAAATTGTAACTTGTAATCATAGGCACACGCAAAGGGGGAGCACGGTGCCATGACCCCCCTCTCCGTCGTCCTAATAATAAGGTGCCAAAACCTAACTTTCAGTCCATAATTTCTTAGACTAATAATGGTTGCAGCCTCCTTTAACTTATTTTAGCCAAGTTTTTTAGACATTAGCTGCGAAAACATTTTTACATTGTCCATAATGACTCTACTCACTACGTGCTCTTGTTCGACAAAAAAGGGCGCTAAAATATGTTTTTTATGTGAAAACCGTAAAAACTCGTTGGCGGCTGGGGGTTTCACCCCCACACCCGGGTTGTGGCCCCACCTTTGCCAAACCTTGGGTGCGCCACTGCTTGTAATCATACGCTCTTGTCTCAACTCTTTCCACTTTGGACTGTTTCGTACGGTAAGAGATGGTTGATCACGGTTCTTTCACTTCTACGTTTGTTTGTTTTAAAATTTCCCGTTTTTTGTTTTAAAATGTCCCGTCTTCGTCATAGTTTAATCTGGTCGGCCTACCTATGTTTTCACAACACATTGTTGAAATTCCGGGGTTTTAATGAAAATTAAGACTTTAATCTCAAAAGTTTGAGGTGTATCAATAGCCTACTTCATACTCCAACTTATTTTGACTGCAGCAAGGCGTCATCGCGGGCAAAACAAATGCAGAATGTTAACGCGAAAATGGCTATAAACTGTGGTTGCAAAATTGCGTTTGTGAAAAAAGCGTACTTTAGAAGCCAACAAAGCAGAAAGCTTGCAATCGATTTCAGCCTGTAACTGCAATTCAAATATTCTGTGTTGACGAAGTTCGTTATATGGTTGATTTTTCTGTTCCAAAAAAGAGGTCAGGGCGTTGCTAGGATAAATTCGCCATGATTTATGTAGACTCCCCATCTATTTAAATTTTACCAGTAACATTTTTAACTAGTATTGAAATAAGTAGAGCCGATGTAAGCCTATGTATATAAAATATGCAATTACGGGAAATGGTTGCTTCCAGTAGCAAAAGAGCTCAATGACTAAGGTCAAAGCATATATTTATTTAAAAACACAAAGTAAAAACCTCTACAGAATGTTTCACCTCAGCGGATCATCAGGAGGTATCTAAATTAGAGTTTAAAATTCAAAATTGGCCTGATAGTGAATAAATGAAATATGACTAGATATTACGGTAGGCTTTAAGACTTACTAAATAAACGCTGTGAAAATCAATTCTACGTCTAGTTTCGCGGTTTGACCGCTCATCAAGTAGACTCAGGTTTTAAAACCAGGACCTTATGATCAAAAGTTCACCTCTCTAACCCCTCGGCCTCCGGGCTTACAACGTTTTCAATGCAATTTGTTTTTGTAGCGTAGAATTGATTTTTGCAGCGTTAATTTAGTAAGTCTTAAGGCCTACCGTAATATCTAGTCATTTTTAACTAGCCCACTTCTGCTTGTTTGTTACTGTGACAAACGATAAGTTTCAAAAAGTCTTAGCGTTTAATTTTTTTGCTACCACACTAAACGTTGATTCGTTGCTATTATCCGTTGTCAAGACAAAATGATTCACTAAAATTTAGCAATTTATTGTAATTGCTGAGAGCAACTTTTCAAGCAATTAATTGTTACAATTAATTGCTTCAGGCTAATTAAAGTAATTGTATGAAAACCCCTGTTACAACGTTTATCATTTTGTTGCTTCTTCCCTCTCCTAGTACAGTTTTAACATATTTTTCATCGGTTTTTTTTTATTGTCATGTTGATGGTGCGAAAAAGCGACGACGCTACACTACTAATTTTTATGTTTAGGTAGGAGACATATGGGAATGGGAAAGTGTTATTGACACGACGATCTTGGATACGTTTTGGTACGAAGCAAACGACGAATCGGAATGCAGGTAAACTTTATATTTGCCATACGCCAACTCATGCATGCAAACCGCGCATTGAAAACCGAAATTGCCGACTGCTGAAATATGGGATTATTAAATAAAATGTAACCCACGCAGTCATATCATACAGTTTCCCTGTATTGGCTTCTTTCTATTTTACTAAGGTACACTGTGGATTGCTCAGTCTACAATCAGCTCTGTTTGAACATCTGAAACGGATAAATGCGAGTGTATCTTCGTCTTTTAGGCTCTACCTGGTCCTGCTAAAACATGGGGCGATGCTGTCATCGGCATGGCAGCACTGCAGTCGCGTTAGAGTTTAGACCAGAGATGGAGAACTTGCGGCCCGCGGGCCACATGCAGCCCGCTTAAGTTTGGAATATGGCCCGCGACGAAACTTTGTTGAATGTAAACAACAAACTGGTAAAAGGAAAACGCAAGATTTCTTGAAAGTCGTTTCACATTCAACCACAAGCAGGGCCGAATTTAGACAATGAGAGGCTCTAGTTGTCATAGGGGGCCTCGCCACGAACAACTAAGGCCTTTTTTATTTGGTGATCGACCATCTTCTATAGACTCACCCGTACGTGTATAAAGGTCATGATAGTTGATATTTAAAAAATAAAAAAGGTCTGTGAGGTTTTGCGGTAAAATACAACTCACCATGAATGTTTGATACTAGCGATACATTTGCGATGCAATGTTGCGTATTTGTAAGTCAAACTTTACAAATTAAAAGTAAATGTGGCCCGCTGAAAATATCGTGCAATCAATGCGGCCCGCTGTGCTTTGACGGTTCCCCACCCCTGGTTTAGACCATAACTCTAAAGGTGCTATCATACTGAGACGTTGAGACCTTTGAGACATTGTGCAGGTTTATCTTATTATGACACCACATCCGCACAAATCATTGAGATCTGATGTCATAATGAGATAAACCTGCACATTATCTCAAAGGTCTCAGCGTCTCAGTTAAAGTGATCGCACCTTAATTGCATGGGTTTCTTGATTACTTACGCTAAGAAGTAAGCACCAACAAAATAATAAACACAATATTTACAAGCGTGGAGGTTCGAGAGCTTTTTAGCGCTGGATGTCTCTGAAATACTTCAATGAAATTTACTGGACTTCTTTATAAGAAATGCGTCAAAATCAGAAAAATTAAATCTTCATTATACTCGTGGTTTTAAGCTGAGACGTGTCTCGAGTAGCAGGGACATCTGCGTGGTTTAGCGCCTGGGCAGCACAGCAACGGTGGCGAGCCGTTGGCGACACTGGGCCAATATAACCGGCCCGGTAATCAAACTCCAGACCTACCGCCTTCAGCTAACTGGCAGTTTTTTGTAGTTGTGCAAGTAGATCTTCATACCTTATTTGAATTTGGGGTTTATGGAATCTAGTTTAATAACTCCTAAACCTGCTCCATAAACCTTTTTTAGTTGCTATATAAGAATTGTTCTGAAAATGCCGCTATGGTTTGGAATTGCTTTAAGTTATGACTTTTTGAACGTATTGAAATACGCATTAAAAACGCTCTAAGCCCGGTGGCCGAGTGGTATGAGAGCTTGACTTTCAACCAAAATCGAACCTGAGTCGGTCAAGCAAAATCGGTCCTGGGCTTGAACCTGAGTCTACCTGCTGAGCGGTCAAACCGCGAAACCAGTCGTAGCTTGGGTTTTTACAGCGTTTATTTAGTAAGTCTTCCAAGATCTACCATAATACCTCTGTGGCTTTTTAAAAGTTATTGTTTCATTTTTGCTATTCTTGTTTTAGGGATCGCGATACTGCCGAGTGTTGGATTTCACGACTAAACGTCTACTTGAGCAGCTCATCTTTTTTAATGGAACCTTCCTCTCAGTGCATCGATTCATATGCCATGGACGTGAATATTGGAAGAGGTAAAGGAGAAATCCGTTTTAAATTTTTGAATCACAAACTAAAAACGTAGAAAATGTTTTAACAAGAACACTAGTTTTATTTTTATAATTTACGTTTTTTTTGTTTTTTGTTTTGTGAAACTTGGATATACTTAAATAGTAGGCCTTGAAAGAAATCTTATAAACCGGAGATATTTCTCTATGATGTTCATTAGAACCTTTGCTACCCTTGTTCCTGTAAACAACTTAACCAGACTTTCCAAAACAGGAATACTGTATATTGATTTGAAGTCAGTTGAAAGTCACAAGAGTGGAAACCTGGCTATTTGGCAGTTGAATAGCCACAAAGGTAGAAACCTTGCTAAGTGGCGTTAGAGTGTTAGTTTCAGTTTCGTTGTGGTAAAAAGCAGATGTCAGGTTTCAGTTTTGGTTTGGCTTCACGGCATTTGAAAAATAGGTCCAGTTTTGGTCTCAGTTTTGCTCACGTATGGCTTCTGTTCAGTTTCACCCAACACAGCGCTGTTTTACAATACTTTGAACCGTTGAGATGGCCGAGTGGTATGGAGCGTCTGCTTCTGGATCGGTAGACTTGGAGTTCGATTCCAAGTCGGGTCAAACCAATGACTTTAAATTTGGTATTCACAGCTTCCCTGCTTGACGCTCAGCATTTAAGGGGCAGTGTGGAGAAAGCTGGCAAGTTTACTTGTTGTGCCGTTGGGAAAGGCACTTAACGGGATTCCCCCATCTTAGTGTGGTAGACAGATGGCCGGCAACTCCTAAGCGAGCTCGTACAGCGCTTCGTCGCTTTCTCGTGATAGGAGGATAAATATGCCAATAATAATAATAATAATAAAAGGTACTAAGTGCTCTACTTCCTGGCGCTTTTGCTTTATTTCAATAATAAGCAGCAGCTCAGATGGTCAAGCGAGATGAGCAATTGCTTCAGAAGTTGCGACTTGGGTTTAATTTTGAATTTGGTGAAACTAAAGACTCAAAAATTAGTATTTACGGCTTTTCTATATGACGCTCAGCATTAAAGGAACTATGGTGTTAATAATGGTGGTGGCAACTTTTAAAATTTGAACAAGGTTTTAGTTTCAGCTTTGACGCTTCAAGAATAAACGGTTTCGGTTGAAGTTTAGATTTTCAAAAATTTGGCTTAACAGGTGTCAGTTTTAGTTTGTGTTTCAAAATTTTCCTTTAAAGCCGGATTTTCAGGTTTCGGTTTTAAGTTCGGGTTTCCACCAGGGCTGTGAACTCGAACTTAAACTCCAACTCGCTGAACTCGGTCATTTTTGCCGAACTCGAATTTGAAAAAATATTTTTATGAACTCGAACTTGAACTCGCATAAAATTGTTCGAGTTCATTAGAGAGATATTTAAATTGTTGAAAAAAAATAAAAGATCACTACGAAATATAGTTTGTTGTTCTAATAGTTACAATCCGTGTAAATTGAAGTTATGATTTTACCAAAAGAAAAACTGCAAGTCGTTTATTTGTTCATGCCATTGCGATCGGTAAAGTCCAAAGCTGCGAATTCGAACTTGAACTCAAACTTGCTGAACTCGGTCATTTTCGCCGAACTCGTACTTGAACTCGAAAAATAAAGTTCTTAGAACTCGAACTTGAACTCGGACTCGCAAATAGCTCTTGAACTCTAACTTGAACTCAGTTAAAAATTGATCGAGTTCGCAGCCCTGGTTTCCACCCTAGCCAACAACGATACCTCAATTTAGCGCCAAAACAGGAAGGCGTTAGGGTAGAGCAGTAAAATGTAACTGATATTTAACCGAATGAAAAATAACTAAAAGCCTGCTATCTGAAAATTGAATTAAAATTCTCGTTAAAACAAAAATCGTCTTGAACTCTAAAGCTCATGCTTAACAAGCTTAAACCTGAAAATTTGGGGCAGAAATTGTGTAAAACGCAAGCTTTTAAAAAGCTTTTTGCTACCGATCATCTCTCGCAATTGTTCAAGTTCCCTCGGCTGTTTCAAGCACTTGTTGCCGTATCGCCTTCCAGTGAACTTTTCGCGTACAATAAATATGGAACGAAAATAGCTTGTGGAAAATAAACATAGCCTCAGAGTTCTTAAAACTGGATGTTTCAACAACATACATTCAGCTGTCATCTGAATCCAAAACTAGTTTCAAACTGCAATGCGCAAGTAGACAAAATTTTTCTAGTTTAAATGCTGTTGTATTCATTAGGCTAGCTTGGTGTAGTTAAAGGTGCGTCCAACTCGCGGCCCGCGGGTCACTTGTGGCATGCCATAGCTTTCAAAATGGCCCGTTAAATTTTTTACGTTGGTTAGTTAATTCGCTCTTACGCGCTGCCACGATATTGAGTTACAGATACGAGTGCTTAAAGCATGTGGTAAGGTGTCCCACCAATGATATAGAAAATAAACACAAAGGTTGAAAATAATGTTTTAGCCTACTGTTCTGTGAATCTAATAAGCAACAAATTAAAGAAATAATTGTTAAACGAAAAATTCATATTATTGGAAAAGTTAGTCTGAAGCAGGGAGTCGAACCGTTTAAAATATCGCTCCGGTTCTGGTTCAAGAAATTTTATTTTTAACGGTTCAATTCTGGTTCAGGTTCAAGACTTTTCAAAAATCTGGGTTCAGATTCGGTTCAGGTTCAGTTGCACCAAAATTTAAAGGTTCGAGTTCGGTTCGGGTTCATCAAAACCAAATTTGTAAGGTTCAGGTTCACTATATCCAAATTTTAAAGATTCAGGTTCGTTTCGGTTCGCGTTCAGTTGCACCAAAATTCAAAGGTTCGGGTTCGGTTCGGGTTTATCGAAACCAACTTTGTAAGGTTCAGGTTCGGTTCAGGTTCACTAAATCCAAATTTTAAAGATTCAGGTTTGGTTCGGTTCGGGTTCAGTTGCACCAAAATTTAAAGGTTCGGGTTCGGTTCGGGTTCATCGAAACCAAATTTTTAAGGTTCAGGTTCGGCTCAGGTTCACTAAATCCAAATTTTAAAGATTCAGGTTCGGTTCGGGCTCACTGAAAAAAAGCGGTTTTTACCGGTTCGCGGTTCAGGTTCGGGTTCACTTCAAAATCTTTAATTTGGCCAAAAACTAAATTAGGGTTTTTTATCATTAAAATAACGAAATATAACTTGCATGCCCGAATCAATTAAGGTTAAATAAAAATGTAAAAGTTCATTAAATTTTGAAAAGTATAAAGAATGTTGCAAAGGTTGTAATAGGTCAGTGCTTTATCCTTCTGATGATGTTGGCCGTCAGTACCAACGAAACGTCAACAAATAAAAAACCTGACTAGGTTTAGTTGAGATTATTGTAAAGTTACCGGAAGAACGAGAAAAAAATCCAAGTAAGCAGAAACAATCTAACGCATCGCAGCACATGTCTAGAGATTTTTATTAATATTTTTTAAGAATCAGCTCAGATTCAAACATTGTTGCTAAACGATTTTTGTTCAGGTTTATGTCCACAAAATATTATAGGTTCGGTTCGGGTTCACTTGCATAAAATTTTAAAGGCTCGGGTTCGGTTCAGGTTCACATATTTGAAATATTAAAGGTTCGAGTTCGGTTCAGGTTCAATGATCTCAAATTTAAACGGTTCAGGTTCGGTTCGGGTTCATCGAAAAAAAGCGGTTTTTACCGGTTCGCGGTTCAGGTTCGGGTTCGGTTCGACTCTCTGGTCTGAAGCATCTTTGAAAACAAAATGAAAATAGCGAAACATATTATGAAGCAATCTCGGCAAATTAAAGTAAGAAACTGTTACAGATGGCACTAACTGCCTCGAGGCGCCACAGTAGTGCCACAACTGTCAGCATTCAATGAGTACGAGCAATGATTGATTTTTTAGACTTGTCGCTACCATTTGGCTAATGATATAGTGGTTGCGACAAGTCTGATAAACAAATCATTGCTTGTTAAATTTTCCCACTTGCAGTTAAATCAGCCAAAATCTTGTGAATTTAATTCAAGCGTCAATTTTTTCAATGACATTCTGTAGCTGTAAGCATTATAAGAATAAGAAAGAGTTACCAAGTAAACAAAAATATTGTAATTATTATACAAAACGCTTGGATTTATGAATGTAAAATTTTTTGCCAAGATTTGGGTCAAGATAGCGGCCGTCGGCCGGTTAGCTCAGTTGTGAAAACATTGTTGTCGATGCGAGAGGTCGTGGGTTCGAACTCCGGGTCGGTCAAATCGAACACAGTGTCGTCAACGGCTCTCCACCGCTGCAACGTTTCTTCGAAACTGTGTTGCCTATGCGCAAGCTACGGAGATGGGCCCCGTCACTCGTTGCACGCTTGGGCGTAATACCGCGAATATAATGAAGATTTTATTTTTAGTGATTATAAAGTTACAAGAACTACTTATATTTTGCTTTTTATGAAGCCAATTCTACGTAAAACAAATCGAAAACGTTTTGAAAAATTTTTTACCGATACGTAGCGATATTTCCAAACATACACGTAATATGTTGCATCATTTGCACAATTGGGACAACGAAATCTATCTAATGAATTTTCTAAAACGCTACCGAACCAGCCATTCTCTTGTTGCATCAACTCAATATCGTTGGGATTACAATACGGTGACTCATTCTAAACAGTGATTTAGCATAGTAGTTCACTTACATCGATGATTTCCTTTTTTGCGAAGGTGAAGCTCCTTTTTCAGGATAGGTCAGTTTAACAAGCATTTATTTTTGCTTTCACATAAACCTAACTTTTACATTTATCGCAAAAACTTCTATTTAATTATTATAGTTATGCCTAAAAACGTTTCCTCGTTGCAGCAACGACTGTAGTTTGTTTGTATCAATTAAGAACTCCCAAAGTTTCGAACTTCCATTCACTTTTCAAGTTGGTTATTTGTTAGGCAAGCGCTTGCACCACGATATCACGCTTCTTCGTTACGCATTATAGTGCTTGTCGCATGCCGCCTTAGAACAACTTGCCCTCTCGGCCGCTTGCAAGCTCGGTTTTTCTATTTTTCAATTGCGGCCATGCTTTCTACTCAACGTGGTGGTCTAACCTCATCCACGATGTGCAACAGAATTCAAAGAAGTATCCTGTATTGGTGTGGGCATAAGATTGTAAAACCAGAAAGTTTAGTGACTGTTACCTTATCTCTTACAGATATTGAGACTAAGAAACAAAATTAGAAACTGTTCAAATTGTTGTTTGCTTTGTTCACATTGACTGATTGAATTCTAGATTTCGCAGTTCCACAAACTTAGAATTTTGAGTCTCGACTTCCTATATTTCGATACCATGATTTTATGAAACCGAGATTCAGTACAAGACTTGAAATTCAAGTTCGAGACCAAGTCCGGAACGAAACATTGAAAATTGTGTCTCGAGACCCAAGACTTATCTCGAAAAGAACTCTAACCTTAGCAACTAGTGTGGCTCAGATATGTGATGTTTCATTGGTATATTATCGTAATCGTAAGGTTGTTGCCAAATTTTACCGCAAGTTTCAATACATGGGTCTTAAAACAAAATGCTTATTGCTCAACCTATCAATTCTGTATAATACAAATTGACGATATATTAGCATTGATAATTTTCGTATAATAGTTTACTTACCAACTGCACTCAACAACAGCGCAAACGCGAAATGTTTTCAGAAATATGGCGCAGCATAATAACTTTAAAGTATTGTCGAAGTCGCTGTGCTGCGTATAATTGCCAAAGACAATGTGGTGCTTTGTATAGCTACCTTTTTGCTATCACTAAAATGTTCCTTGCTAATTGCTATATTTAGCTTGTTTCTTATAGATATAATAGCAACTAATACAAACTTTTGATTTTGAATCCAACAGCGTCATTACTGTTTTTCTTGTGCAGCTGGAAACAGCGCAGAAATTTTTCAAGCTGGCATAGAAAGCTCAAATACGGGTAAGTTTTGTACGAAAAAGAAAACAAAAAATAACTTCAATCTTTGGTTGAATTGTGTTTTATTTTTTCAAAAACTTTTTTGTGGCATCATGTTACGTCATCATCTTGTTCATATTTGTGTTAATACGCAACGAAATAGCTAAGTGTATTGTTAAATTAGCATTGCTGCGTGATGTAGCTCGTAAGGTACCACAGAGCGGGACCGCACTGTATCAGCCGCACCCAGGTCCCAGGTAGAAGGTACATTCACTTTTCAGAATGTTTGGTATTGTGTATGCGAACCACCCACCGCATTTTATTCCCAAGAAAATTTAACCTTTGTGGTGCTGGTGGTACTAATTTAACGTTATGTTTGTGGTACTAATTTAACGTTATGTACGGTAATTGCAAAATGTAATGCCCGATATATTGCGATATGCTGTGACTTCAATGTCAACCCTTGTACTGTTAAATGCTTTATTTGCAAATACCAAACGTTTAAAAAAGAGGTTTGTTTAACCTAACATCGAAATTATTTTTTTCTAACAGTAAGTTTGCTTACTACATCAGCATAGGTCTTCGTTCTAAAATGTTCTCTACCAAACCAAGTTGCCCTTGAAAAAGCTAAGGATATCTCTGTATATTAGGCTTACTGCTCAGAAATATGTAATCGGTACATGATCACAAATATAATCATTAAAACAGAATCGCAAGTACGACTAGGTAGCGTATATCATAAGGTATATAAAATTTATTCTGAGCAAACAAAAGCGCTCTACACGGTGTTTCATGCCACGTATAGCAATCTTCAGTTAAAGAAAACATTGGGATTATTCGCTGAAATACCAGTGCTTACATTTTTTGATTACAAATAAAGAGAGTTGGAGCGCGACTATCTTTATAAATTGAGAATTATCGTTATAACTTGAGAATACCTTATGAAAAAATTGCGTATTTAAAACTACCTTACTAGTAGGCCTACTAATTAGAATTTCTTTTTGCCGAGAAAGTGCGCTGATGGATTTATAGCGTAACAAATGTAGCAAGCGTAAAACAGTACAGGGAAATGGAAGTGAGGAATAATATTGTTTTTTCACTAAAAGTGTATAACAAAATGCAACGAATTCAACACTGACAGGAAAAACTTTTAAATGCGTGTGGTTAACCAAAAATAGACGTTTAAAGTTTGAGGTGATGACGTAATAAGAAACAATTTGTGCATCGAGGCGTGTAAGAGTTACAGCTGCAATGCTCATTGGTCCAATGGTTTAGAACTTTAGACTGATCCAGGGTCAAGCGCTTTCTCCTTAGTGATAATGCACTAAAGGTTGAGAAAATGCGTTTGACCTTTCACCACTCAGAGAAAATTGGCTGACGAACATTGCGACTGCAACTGTTGCATGTCTCAACACCTAAAAGTGTTTCTAATTACGTCATCACCTTAAGCTTTGAACCGCTAGTGTTGGTTAACTAAAATACCTCTACGAATTTTTGGTGTCAGTTTTGAGTCGGGCATATTTTTAGCACCTTTAGTGGAAAAATAATTCTAAACTTCAGTTTCGTTTTAACGAAAATGAAAGGGTCGAGGGGATTAAAAAAAAGTTAAAAAAACGCATTTGATAAGCATAGAATGTATGCAAACAAAAAATGACTTGCGAATTAAAAGTTAGAGGGTGCTTTGTTTCAATTTGAATTTGTTTGGTTACGGCATTTAGCTAGCATTTCAGCTTCGTCTCGGAGTTCAACAAATGTTGGTTTCATGGTTCATATATTCATTGATGACTAGTTTCTCCATGAGACAGAAATTATAGCGTTTTCTTTTGCAGAAGGTTGGAAATACTTGAACTGTGGCTGTCCAAGAAACCTTGAATTTTGTGCTGTTGTCCTTAAGATTTCAAGTATGTTTTGAGAGTGTTGTTTTCGTGGAGCAGATTTTTTTGCTGAAGGAAAGATTTTGTTACTGTATCTAATTTTACAAGTAGATTTACGGCATCCAATATAACACTTGGTGCCAGTTGACATCCAATGAATGGCAATTGTTTGAAAAAAATGCCTAGTTTACCAAACGGTTCTAAAAATCGAAACTAGAACCGACTGTTGCATGGGATGCTGCGGAACTATTATTAAAACCAGATACAGTAACCCCAAACTTTTATTTAACAAGGAAATCTACTCCACAAAAACAGCATACTCAAAACATATGGAGTTTGAACGACAAAGCACGAAATTTAAGTTTTTTTGGATATACACAGCTCTAGCATCCCCAAACTTTTGCAAAGGAGCGCTGCAATTTGTGCTTCACAGAGAAACGACTTATCAACAAATGCATGAACCAAATTTTTTGAGCTAACGAGACAAAATGCGTGCTAAATGTTGCTACAAAAATAAATTCAAATTGAAACCGTGCATTCTCCAATTTTTAATTTATAATTCCTTGTTTGCATCTATTTTTATGCATTTCAAATACGTTTTTGTAACTTTTTTTCAGCTCCTCGCCCCTTGCATTTTCTTAAATGTTTTACGTTTATCACATTTGTTACGTCACAAATCCCTCTCAGGATTTCTTTGGCAAAACAAAAAAGAAAGTTTTAATTAATTATGTAGTTAGATAGTTAAAAAATACACAATTTTTTCATTATATTCTCAGTTTGTAAAGATAATGCCCCACGTTCCTTTATTTGGAATCAAACTGTAAGTACTGGTATTTAGGCAAATACTCATTATATTTTCTTTCTTTGTACAATGATTGATTTACGTGGCATGATTGGTAGTGGTCGTTTATTAGTTGCTTGAGCAATGAGCATATAAACAAAAAAATACAATTTTCAAGCAACAGGGAACTGCCAAGGACCGGAAAAGGTCTTTCAGTCAAGCAGTCAAGCAGTCACCGCGAGTGTAGCGAAGATTTGATTTGAGTGTGGCATGGTGCAACGTTTAAATTTTCTCGACGTATTTATGTCATTTGGATGCGCTTTCAAGTGTTGCAACAAATACCACAACGTTAACACATTTTGGTGTTCTTTTTCAAAATGTTAGAATTTGCTGACACTTAGCAATTTTTTAAGTCTTTTATTGAAGGCTTATGAATGTAGCTTTGCGTAACTCTGCAGCATTGACACGCAGTACAAGTAAGTCAAAAAACTTTCGCCTCGGTACTTTTAGCTGTTCTTAGCTCAATTTTTGTAACAAAAATATTTGCTTTTGCAGCTCCTCGGCAATGCATGTTGCCACAAAGCGAACCATTTATGCCAAATGCACCTGTTGTCATGCAATATACAGCCTGTACGGATCAAGCTGTAGAACTTCCATCTAATCGCAGACCTTTAGATTTTCCATCTGTTTTTCAATTTGTTGCGGATCATACAACTTGCAGGTGATTACTGCATACTGTAGATCATAGTTATACAACTATTTCGTATTAAAGCTTTCATTTTTTGATATGCACTCATTGCAAATGGTAAATGAAGTTAGAATGACAAATAACTCAACGGCTCTTCGAGATTGCGAAAAAAGCTTGTACCCTTTGACACCGCAACCTTCCAAAATTCTGTAATGTATGCGTTAAATGTGATCAACCACAGCCGTGGTTCGAACCCGCCACAAAGGATGATTTACAATTTACGCGCGGTAACTTGAGGCGACCTTGTTGACCTGTAGGACTAATCAAGATGCCTGTTTGGAATAAAATGTAACGCGGTGCCAAAATGGATGTCTTCTTTACGCAGGTGTTAGAGCTGAATGAGTTTTTTGCAAAGTTTTGAATGTTAGAAGAAGTTTCTAATAGCTGATTACTTTGCAAGCAATCAATGCTTCGTCGTCGTCGTTTGGCGGGGCATCTCTTCCAAGACAGATGGAAGGACCAAGGCCGAGGGTTTATCCTTTTACCACCCTGGCCACCAAACTGCTTGGGTCAGATGCTGACTGTAAGGGACTTCAACCAGCATCTTGTTTCGTCATCCAAAACCATTAGACCAAACATACCTCGGGGTGCTCGATGTATGGGACACTGTGAGATGATGTGATCTGCGGTTTGTTCACTGGCACCACACTCACAATTCGCTAGAGGGGCGAGACCCCATTTGTACATGGACGAACAGAAACGTCCAACACCAGAACGCAGACGGTTGAGCTTGACCCAGGCTGCCCTCGGCAGACCCACACCCAAGGGTCTGGAGCTAGCCTTGGGAATGAAAGCGTGGAGTGACAATGCGTTGGCAGAGTACTCCATGTCCCATTTCGTGTTCGTCCACTCGGCTGCACGGACGTCCATCTCAGAAAGACTGTCTAGTAATTTCCGAGCAGCAGGTACAAATGAGCGTCTAGATTTCAATCTCTCCCTACATACGTCCTGTGACTCATGAAACTGGCCATGTAAAATGTGGTCAGGGTCCAGGGAGCTGCAGTTGGCTAGGGAGAGTGTCGCTCCTTGGCGGCGAAGCTCAGCTGGCTGGATGCCTGAAAGAACCGGAAGGTAGACCGATGGAGTGGGACGCGGGCACCCAGTGACAATGCGCAAGGCGTCATTTATTACACTGTCGATAAGCCGTATATGCACGCTGCGACACCAGACTGGTGCGCAGTACTCGGCAGTCGAGTAGACCAGAGACAGGGCAGCTGTGCGTAATGTCTTAGCGCTAGCACCCCAACCTGTTCCAACAAGTCGCCTCAACAGTGAGACGCGAGCACATAACTTCTTGCGCAATGCTTCCAGGTGAGGACGATATGTGAGGGATCTGTCCAGTTTGACCCCAAGATAAGTGGGAACTGGACAGAAAGGTAAGGTCTTACCGATGTCACAGACCTTAAGCTCACGCTTAGCCTCTCGATTGTGGAGGTGGAAGGCCGCCGTCACCGTTTTAGTGTGGCTAAGCTTCAATCGCCAGGTCTGGAGATATTCCGAGAGTGTAGTCATGTCCTGGCTTAGAGTCCTTTCCAACTCCTTCCATTCTCGAAATGTATGAAGTATCGCCAGGTCGTCGGCATAGGCAAACTTCTTGGAGGTTATGGAGGGGATATCATATGTATAGATATTGAAAAGGAGGGGGGCCAGGACCGATCCCTGGGGGACGCCATTTCTCAGGCGTCGTAACCTGCTAGGCTTGCTGTCGCCAGTTGTAAGGGTGAAGCTTCTGTTGCGGATCAGCTCCATAATCATACGAACCATGTGCTTGTCCGGCAGAAGCCGCAACAGCTTGCAGGTGAAGCCACGGTGCCAGACAGTGTCATAGGCAGCTGTCCGGTCGATAAAGACGGCATCAATGCTTCAAAGGTTACAATCACCAAAAATTCTTTCAGTTGTTACAAATTTGCTTAAATATGTAATTCATAATTTTTGACTGTTGTTTTTTGTAAAAACTTAAAAAACACGCTTAATAACGCCACGCAGTTTTCAGTCCGTCATATTGTAAACCAATGGTTCTCAAACTTTTTGAAAATTTTGACTTTACGGTCCTCAAAGTTTTTTTTTTTTTGTCACTCACGGTCCTGTATTTTCAAGCATAAGTTTTGGTTCAGCAGCAAAAGGAAGTAGTCGTGTAGCTGATGTAAAATATATGAACACATTGGCGCCGACTTACTCAAAGACATGGGGAGGTTTTATGCAAGCACAAGCAAAGCAACAAAGATCACGAAAAATACGCATTACTGTGATGCTTACACCGAAGAATGCGTAGGTTTTCGAGACGCATGAAACTTTAGCTTGCAAATGCATCGAGCACGATAAGTGTTTTGTCCTGTATAGCGCCTAGCATTCAGTCAGCGAGTTTTTTAAAGAGGTGTGTTTCGTTACCGAACAACACAAAGAAGTAATTCGCCGCTGGAACACTTCCAGTCAAACCTAAATCAACGAAATGTTTTTGCTAAAACCGCCAGTTTACCGTAACAATCTTTAAAATTTTAGAAGATTCATTTTCTCGTGCGTTTCTTTTATTTCAACGAAACAAAAAATAAGCACGTTTCCAAATAAGCAATAGCAACACGTTTCGAGCTTACTCATGGGTAATTAATGCAAACAAATTTATGAAAAAATTTTAAAGATGACACATTGAAATGGCAAGTAATAACGCTCAGCGTTAGGCGTACGCAGAGGCGCTCGGCTCCAAATGCTCACGCCCTTTCCTTTGGTTTTCTCCGATACTTGCCAAAAGTCCTTTGAAAATTTCTGTGTACGCCGCTGCTAAGCATATTTGATATACCGAGGTTAAAAAAGTTCTTTTGGAATTGCTGATACTGCACAGTATTATGGAACAGTTTTTCTGTGAATGTTTCTTCGCATTTAACAATTCTCGTACTATCTACATTTTAGCACCGGTTCTTCAACGGGAAGCTGAAACCAAAGTGTTTGATGCTGTGCGAATGCGCTTATACACGTGTGTACGCACTACGCACCATCACGTAAATTAATCTGCGCGCGTTAGAATGTGTTTGCGTAGGCTTCTCAGTTGTAGTTTTCTTGCGTAAGTACGTGTTTGAACGGTACGCTTTCTGGTGTTGATACGCAAGCAAGAATGTAAAAGACTCCTTCAAGTATCACGTTAATTTGAATTACCACAACTCATCGGATGTTAGATTTAATGCTTTATGAACTTCTTTAGCATATAAATGTTAGAGATTTTTACGGGGAGATTTTTCACCATGCTGCAAGCCATGGGGAAGTTAAACCTCTCCATCTCCCCGCAAGTGGGCGCCAGTGCATCGATATTTGAAATAAAATGCTGGGTTCTCTAAGCAAACAGGTATTTAGAGCGAGAAAATGAAGCATAACATTCATTAAATTTACAAGCTAAATTAAAGGGGTAATTCATCAGAAATTCGCGACCTCTTGGCGGTCGCCCTGATACTGTTTCGCGGACCCCAAGGGGACCGCGTCCCCAGTTTGAGAAACACTGTTGTAGACTGTGATAAAATATAGCATTTGTTTACGCTAAGCAAAACAAGGTAATAAAATAAAATAAGCTGCTATCCCACTATTATTTTACTAGCGCAAGAATACAACAATATTAGTGCTTTATTGTTTGTGGAAAAGTAGGTCATACAAAATCAGTCAATAATTTCGCTTACAAATCATTCAAGCAACATTATTAACTAATTTTGAATCACCTACTTTTCCACAAACAATATTTGAATTTTGATGCAAAATCATCGATTGCATATCTCTGGACTACTGGCGATTCTCCTCACTACCACAATGGTTCACACTCTGAATATTAGTGCTTTTACGATATTATCTGAAACAGGTTTTTACAACTTCTTTAAACTTGCTCATTAAGTTGAAGATGAAACAAAAAAAAAACTATTTATCTATCCTTCCAGGCCCGCTTATCCTTGGGGGGTTGCTGGGGCAGCTGTTCAAGTTGGAGCTTTCGAGCATCTGGATCTTCTGCAACAAAGCATGGATGCTCTGTTGGGATGTCAAGGCGAGACCAACTGAGATCTTCAACGTAGTCTCGCCATCGGGTTCCGGGACGACCTCTAGGCCTTCGACCAACCGGTGTTGAACACTGCAGTTTTTCGGCCGTTTTTTCCTGGGACACGCGCGTCGCATGCTTATACTAGCGCAGTTGCGATGTTTCTATTTAGAGAAGCAGCAAATTGATGTTTAGGGTTAACGAATATAAGCACTTTTAACCTTGTGCAATAAGGTCAAAGCGCTAAAGGTGCATTTACCGGACACGCGTTTTTTGGGTCGCGATTTTCGCTAGCGTTATTTCATTTATCGCTCTTGTTGTTTTTCAAGCAACTGTTTACCGAATACGCGATTAGCGCGCGCGATGACCTCGCGTTATCTGTCCTCGCGAATTTTCATCTTGGTGAAGATAAAAAATCGCTCGTACCATGCGAAAATGCACAGTTTCGAGAAAATTTTAACGGCTCAGCTGTTCAAGTGGGTGGAGAGCCTGCTTCTGGAGCTGTTAACCCAGGGCTCGATTACAAGTCGTGTCAAATCAAAAAAACGAACTAATTGGTCTGTTTACAGTCACCCTGTCCACATGTCCAATCTAAGTGCGTCAAAAGTTCTCTGGCTTTCTGTTTCGTAATCAAATATTTGATGCCATAATCACTTTTTTTAGTTACGACCTTAAAAAACGTCAGTGGACGTTCAGTTGTGACCTTAAAAAATGTCATTGGACATTAGAGTGTTTCGAAAAAACGTTTTTTTCGCAAAAAATTTTGCAGCACCTTGAAAAGTATGTAAATAAGCGTAAAAACACTTGGGTAAACTCCTGAGTGCTTTAGGATGACGGGAATACTTTGCGCAATATACCCAAAGTTGGAAATTTGGGGCAAATATGCGCATATTTTCATAATAAAATTTTGAAGTGAATTGGCGTAAACATTATGATGTTTGCAGCCCCACGTAACCTGCAGTGTATAGTCTCAAATTATCACATTTAACATTTTATTGTGTTACAATAAAGACAATACTTAGCGCAATACGCCTGAACTTTACGGAAATTTTGAGCGTCAATCGAGCCTATTAGTGCTTGTTTACATGCCTTTGTTTTACTTAATCCTTTTCCGCATTGTATTTTTAATGGGATAATGAATCGGAAACATAATTTTATCTTGCGTATTTTCGCAAGTCTACAATTTTGTTTGATCTTTAGTACAAACAGAGAAACTAAATTTGGCAACCTACGAAAGGAAATTATTTAAAGAGCCTTAACAAATATGAAAAAACATTCAATAAAAGCGGAGGTAGTTTGAGCTAACCAGCAGTTCCCAAACTTTCACACCTGGGATCCGCTATTTATTACCACAGCTTACGGCTACACACTAAACTGTATTCAATTAATGAAACATTGACGAAAGAAACAAAATAATTAATTTTTCAAATGAAGTAACGCTCACGAGAAAAATCAGCTTGTTTCTCGCTACTTTCCATAATGGGCTTGACATTAACTTCAATTTGTAGTTTTAGACGTACAAAATTTGGAAGTTGTAGTTAATTTCGAGATTTCCATAACTTTTTACGACCCATCAAGATTCTTTTTGCGACCCATAGGTGGGTCGCGACCCATAGTTTGGGAAACGCTGAGATAAACCTAGCTCATGAGATCGTGGTTTGGCTATGGTTAATACGAAATTAAGTTTTGAGTTTCAAAATAAGTTTGAAGTGCAGCTTTTTAAACGGTTCTTTTTGATATTGCAGTAGAGTTGGTTGCCAAACTTAAACATCCCTGAAGCCTGAAAAAATGGTACACTCCCGTTCGTAGACTGCAGCTGCATCAAGAGCATTGAGATTGTACATTGTAGAGTATGTTTCAGCTGAAAATTAAGTCATCAAGCAATTTTAAGCTAGTGGTACTGCATATCATGACGGTGTACACTCCTATATGGTTTAAAACCAAACGACGTCACATCATTTCTCAGAAACCAGGGCATGTTTTCGACACTCTTTTAAAGTGTCGAAAGTTACCATTGCAGGTTAGAGAAATTGTATTAGGGGCCTACCTATAATAAAACTCAATGCGTTTGGTGCTCATCATGAGTCAGTAGTGGCAGCAATGACTTCAAGCACCAATGTGAAACACAATAAGCTTGCTGGGAGAAAAATACTTCGCAGCAGAGAGCAAAACGTTTCTGATGGGCGAATCAGACAACGACGAGTCCCTCAGCTTAATATCGATGCAAACAGTTATATTGATCTCATCCACTGGACTGATACCATTGTTTCAGAACCATCTTTTACTGCTTCTGTGACGAGCAACGAAATAAAGGAAATGATCAATTCAAAAACATTTTTTGGATTCAAAATTCCTGATTGGCTTGTCACACTCAAAGCGTTGAACGCCACATCAAATTGGTGTCAAAAGCTTCATCTTTAGTTTGCGATTATGCCAGTAGAGAAGGATTTATCCGAAATAAACTCGCATCAAGGGCGACAATGCCATGCTTTGACACTAAGTCTTAGTACTTAAATAAAAACTTCACAGTAACATAAGGTTTGGCGATTGTGCTGGAGTAAGGTGGAACTCAAAACCGGTCACCTCCGCGTGGTGAGTCCTAGGATATTTTATAAACAATTAATTATAGTATAATTGTTTATGACAACTACTCTGAGAACCGAATATTTTTGTTGCAAGCAAAGTTTGGCTTTCAACTCTTGTAGTACAGTCAGTATATTGTGTTATTGCTACTTACGATATTATTTGGTTTTATTTTGAATTGATTTCTTTTCAAAAGTTTATCAAATTTAGTTTCTCTGTTTGTATTAAAGATTAAACAAAACTGTAGACTTGCGAAAATACGCAAAATAAAACTATACGTTTAAAATAAATATCAAAAATACAAAGCGAAAAGGAGAAGCACTAGTAATTAGGTTCGATGGACGCTCAAAATTCCGACAGAGTTCAGAGGTATTGCGCAAAGTATTGTCTTTATCGTAACACAATAAAATTTTAAACGTGATATTTTGAGACTATAAACTGCAGGTTGCATGGGGCTACAAACATTATATTACGCTAATTCACATCGAAATTTAATAATGAAAATATGCGCATATTTGCCCCAAATTTCCAACTTTGTGTACGATGCGCGAAGTGTTGCCACCATCCTAGAGCACTCAAATGTTTATCCAAGTGTTTTTGCACCAATTCACATACTCTTCAAGGTGCTGCAAAATTTTTTGCGAAAAAAACGTTTTTTCGATACACTGTATTAGACATGGATTTGTAGACGTGGTAAAACATACGGGATAGCTATGTGAGGCTTAGACAAGATAGAAAACTTACGTAAGAGTGGTGATCCAGTAAAAAAGCGATTCAAGTGGAAGTACTCGCTGAATGAGTGGACTTACGGCCCATCTTCTTCTTTTTTCTAACCTTTTCTTTTTAATCAATTATCACACCCTCTTCACCGTCCGCCATGTTTCATTTCATAAAAATAATGAAATCTGACTTCGGTGAACGCACCCGCGTTTCCTCCAATCGCGTTTAACGTCCAGCGAAAATCGCAACCCAAAAAACGCGTGTTCGGTAAACGTACCGTAATTCTTCGCGAAAATCTCTTTTCAACTGCTCGAACTTGAGATCTCATTTTTTCATGCATGATTTCAACACTCATAACCATGAGTGATTACAGGAACATAGACTGATCTAAAAATGGATAGCTTAATTTTCCTAGGGGCAAAGCTCCCATTTCAATACGTCAGATCGGTAAAGCTGGCGCATTACTGCACTTGCTTTTTCGTTGCGGATGTCCAATTCGCTGTTGTAAATGAGACCCAGAAGTGCTTGAATTTCCCCGACTATTTCAGTGATACTCTTTCTACTAGGAAAGAGCACTGCTTTGGTTGTCTGGACAGACACATGGTTTCTGTAATTGTTGTAACGATTTTCATTCCGGCAACAGAGCATGCGTGTGAAAACCTATAAGAGCTTGCTGGAGACGATTTTGGGTAAAGTCGAGTAACAAAAGATCATCTTTAAATAGCCGACGTTGCACTGAACAAACACCGATTTTTACCCGACCACAAGGCTCACTTTTCTAAACTACTGTAATAAAATTGGTGAAAGAGAGCAAGCCTTGCCATAGTCTTTCACTAACTTTGAAAAGTTTCATTGCCACGTTGTTGATACGAACACAGACACCGCAATGCATGTACAGCGATTTAATAGCAGTTAGTAACTAGCCATCACTACCATACTGTAACAACACCGCCCGAAGCTTGTCTCTGGGAATGCGATCATATGCTTTTTCGAGATAAACAAAACATGCATTGATTTCTTTGCATGGTCCCACGATTTCTCAAAGATTTACTGTAAAGCAAAGATCTGGTCCATTGCGCTTCGGCCAGGATAAAAGCCACACTGCGCGTCTGTAAGTTATATAGACCCAACTATTTCACCGCATTTCTTTTTGAAGGCATTTAGCATAAACTTTATCATGGACACTGTTGCAAGAAATGTCCCCGTAATTTGTGCATTTTCTCTTTGTAGATAGGTATTACCACATTGGTTGCCTTGGTGCAAGTCCGCCAAAACGACACAAAAATCAATCAGGGAGCGCTGTCCCAAAGAATTTCTGTACCAGGTGTACTTACAATTCTTTTTTGCTGAAAAAAATGTGTTGATTATGCACAGTTCATTGCTGGCACAGAACTGCAATAAACACCTTCCGTTCTTGTTTATGTCACGGTCACCACGTTGCCCAAAAATACCAATCCAGGTTGCATTGCCGATGCCCACACATGCATTGAAATCGCTCAAGTGGACAAGAGGTTGTGATGAAGTTATTTATTGATCGCTTTCCCGTGATAATTGATTGCTTTCTCGTGATATTGATCGCTACGAAATACTAGTTCCTTCACCGCAGCCGCATTTTCCTCCAGAAAGGCTTTGTACTGTGATTCTATGTTAACTTCTTACATCTGTAAATTGCGCAGAATTCGCTCTTGCAGCCTAAGCTTTAGAAGACAAACCTTTCCTCCCAGTGGTATCGAATCAGCGACTCACTCAGCTACGGTATGTTGGGGCTCACGCGTAAGCCAACACCAGCTTGAGCATGCGTTGCTGCATCAACACCTGAGTTGAAAATTTTCCACCAATCGTTCAATTCGACAGTTCCAGAACCGCGGCGTTTTGTTGATGAAGTTTCCACAATATCAAGGCGATACTGCTGGGATTCCCATGCAAACAAGTTCCTGCTCTTTTCCTGTCGGTGACTAAACGTTCCAGTACCCAATAGCTAGATCTCGGCAGTTTGATCCAACTTGAGTGCATTGTCTGTGTGCTGCCCCCATTTGCCTCCCTGAACGCTCAGCGACTGCGTTGGTGGGTTTCCAGGGACGATTAATTTGTGAGGGAGACTATAGCATACTTTTCAAGCGAGTCCATCTACCTGAAACTCGAACGCGCACCTTTTCATTCTGTGCGCCGACCGATGCAGCATGAATATTGTTGTTACGACTTTTCATTTAGCTACAGTGCAGTATTGCTGCCCAGTGTGTTTCTCTCCGCCTACCTTACAGCCTTGGGTAGCCCAAATGGAAGTGATCAAACGCCTCCACGGCATTGCTCTAAGGGTTATTGAAAGCTCAAACCTCCCCAACATGTTATGGTGGCAATTTTAATGAAGAAGCAACTATTTTGTAATTTTTTTTAAGAATCGCTTTTTCAACACACTATTTGTGTTTTAGCTCAGAATTAAATGGCTGCAACAGTAATAACGTAGAAATTGCTTCAGCTGGTGATCCAAACATCCCTCGATGGCCTTATCGCTTCGAAGCAATCACCAAGACAACTTCGCCTCTTCTGAGCATGATCCAAATGTGCAACAGCATGATCTTTCCAGTTGCGGCAGGTAGGTGCATCACAAGCTCTTTCGCTGCGTCGTGTCGAAAGTAAAACGTAATATTGCAATCTCGAATATCCAAGATAAGAAATTTGTGAGCATATCTTTTTGTTCTAAACATGTACGGTGATGCAGCATAAGAACTCAGATAAGTAATTAGTAAGAGCGTCCGCCTCGGGAGCTGTAGACTTGGGTTTGATTCCAAGTCCGGTCAATCCAATGACTTTAAAATTGGTATCGACAGCTTCCCTTCTTGACGCTCAGCATTAAAGGGACAGTGTGGAGAGCAAGCCGACAAGTTTACTTGTTGCGCCGTTGGGAAAGGCACTTAACGGGATTCCCACAGCTTGGTGTGGTAGACAGATGGCTGGCAACTCCTGAGCTAGCTCGTATAACACATTGATATTTTTCTCGTGATAGGAGAATAAATATGCAACAAAATACAATACACTTTCACTGATTCTAACAGCAGTAATTGCTAAGCAGATGCAATCTCTCTTTCAGCAGAAATAGAGCTTCTCAAATTTTATGTTCGGCTGCCTTGTTTTGAAAAAAACATTTTATGCGAACTTATTACCTGTACTTTCATGTCCAAGAAAACCAAGCACACTTCTATTAAGTTCTTGTCTGGCAAACTAATGATAGTTCACCATGCAAGAATTAGTAGAAGCTGTGTTTCACGACCCTAGAGTTTTACTGCGTGACCACAAATAAGGTCGCGACTTGCATTTTGAGAAGCCCTGGTGGGACGTTGATATCTTAGCACCAACTTATCTTTTGGTATCTCATCGCAAACCGTGGTACTCTTTGAGTGCAGCAATACAGTAAATGCTGGTCTTACTAGCGCTGTTTTTTACACACAACCCAATTTGCCTCAATGGCTGAATCGGCCAAACAGTTTACTCTATTACTCTACTATATTCATTAGGATGGTATTGTACTGTAGCTTATAAGCAGTAAATTAGGTTTTTCTAATACGTGTAAGCATTTTTACCATTGATGTAGAGTTAACCAAATAAACAATCCCTTGTTGCAAACAACGATGAGTGATATCCAACATTTGGCTGCGACCCCTACACGGAGCCGCAGCCACGGGGGGGCTATTGGGGGCTAATCCCCCCCAGAATTTATTTTAGCCCTCAAAAACTAATTAATGGTTTATAATTTTTTTCACGATAGCTGCTTCAATCGATGTTTAGTTTAAATCTCCCGACTAATTCCCGATTCGCATCCTGATACTGAAAGCAGAAGGTGTTTCAACTTTCATCGTTAGATCGACTGACGTCTGAGTGTAGCGCAATTGTACAGACTGTAAACGCAGTTAACGAAATTTGCGTTATAAAAACACAACCGCTGGTTGTAAGCAATCGCAGCCACTATTGCGAGATAATGGATTCAGAGCTCTATCGCTCAAATGTGATGGTCTGAAAGCCAAACGAAGAGAATATTAAAATCAAATCTTTGTGATACTCGCGGTATTACGCTGAAGCATGCAACAAGTAACGGGGCCCATCACCGCGACTAAGCGCTTGGGCTACACAGCTCCGAAGAAACGTCGCAGCGATGGCTGCCAATTAGACCAAGCAAGCTTACTGTTGGGTTAAACCAAAGTTAGAACATAAACGGGCTTACCAGATTTTTTCAGTGATAAACTGGAAAAGTAAAAGAAGAAAGATTTAGATTATTTATAAGTTCGCTTCTTTCTATAACTAATAGGCAAACTACGCCGCGTTTTCCTTTAAAAGCACAAACCACAAATAGTCAGCGAGAATCACTCCGCGTAAAAAGTTTGAGAAGCAATAGAAATAAAAAATAAAAAAAAATTTAGGTTGACTTTTCAGCCGCACCAAAAATATATTCAGCCCCCCAAAATGTAAAGGCTGGCTACGGCCCCGCCCCTACAGCCATAGATCGCTACTATTTACACAAAAACTGTTCAAGTCAAAGGCTAATAATTAAGTGGTATTCGTTTGACCTGATCAAAAATTACGACAGTGCAGCATACTGATTCCTGGTAGTTGTTCTAGGGCAGGGATGTCCAACCTTTTAATTAAATGGGCCGCATTGCAAACTAAAATATTTAACTGGGCCGCAAAATCACCACAATATCTTAATGCAATGAAAAATTTCATTGACCGCAATTCGCAGTGTTTTTAGCTTGAAAATTTCGCTTGTTTTGCAGGAAACGAAAGATTGCTATAGTAACCAGAGGCGCACCCACGTTTTGATAAAGGTGTGGGGGCCTGGGGGCGTTAGCCCCAGCCCGCCTAAAGAGTTTTTACGATTTTTAATCGAAAAACACTCATTTTAGCACACTTTTTTATCTAAACAGGACATACTGGTACCTGCAAGTGAGTGAAGTCACTACAGACTCATACGGAATACAAAAATAAATCAGTAACCGATCCTCGATGTTTGAGAACAGAAGTTTGACTAAAATAAATGAAAGAAGGCTGCAACCATTATTAATTTGAGTATTTGTCAACTAAAAGTTAGATTTAGCTTATTACAAATTTCTTGAACGCCAGAACCAAGGGGGAGGGAGCATGGCGCGGTGGCCCTCCTGCGTGAGTCTATGATTGTAATTTAAAAATTGACGCTTGACGCTGAAACAGCTAAAATTTTATGGCCTATCGTGTATGCCCGACCTCGACTTTTTGAAAATTGACGGCGCATCAGGTAGCATCAACGAAAAGTTGAAGTCGTCAATTGACATCGTCAAGTTAGCGGCGTCAAAGGATACCACGGCTAATAACTATTTCAAAAATGATAATTTAGTTTTAGCAAGATGTCCTTCACTCAAATACATGACGACTGCAACAGCCACGTCTAAAAACTTAAAATAATGTTTATGAGCAAATGGTGGGTTTTACGACAAATCAAAAATTTTTCAAGATGAGAACATGTGTTATAATCAAGGTTTCTACAAATTTGTTCTCTATAAAAGATAGTACCGACACACCATGCAGTTACAACAGCTAAGAAAAGATTTTTCAAAGTAGTTCAGGCCCAAACAGTGCTTCAAAGCAAAAAAGTGCAGGGTTTCAAGTTGTAGCAAATTTAATCACCGTCATAGAAAACGTTTCCAAATTTGAGTCAGCTATTGTTGTGAAAAAGTAATAAACCAAATAGATTTTCAAAAATGCATGGGTCACAATGACTTAAAATTGTTTATGTTAATCACTGTATTTATTAAATATAAAGTATTTTGGTCAAACTACGTGAAGATTCTTGTGCATACTACTTAATAAAATTGCCAAATTATTTTTTAATGAGTCGATAGTGGGCCGCATCCAAACATTAAGTGGGCCGCAGGTTGGACATCCCTGTTCTAGGATAACTTCTTGAAAATACTGAATGTCTCACAGCAAGATAATTTGACCTGATGAGACAAAACTGACTGCATATTTGCATTCTACTCAAACAGTCATCTCAAAACAGCTGAAAAACTTCTAAATCTGAAGAAAAATTTAACTGCCTACCCCAGTCAAAAAATGTGCTAATCGCTTTGCGCCTGCTTCTCTTTTCTACGTTCGTTAAAATTTCTTTTAATTTATTGATTTGTTGAAGACACAAAATTTGTGAATGGCATTATTTCAGTAACTAGCAACATCCAAGAAAAAGACTAAAAGCATCGATCTATCACTAGTGCGTAAGATTTTCATATTTTTGGATTAGATTTTTCCCCTTGTTTTTCACGATAGTTAGCCTAAAGTGTTTCGTTCATCATTCAGATTGGGGAGCATGGGGAGATTGTAGTGTCAGTTGTGGAGGAGGAACTCAGACAAGAACACGTGAGTGCACGGAACCTGGATGTGCATCAACGGAGAGCAGATCGTGTTCTGAAAATCGATGTGTGTGAGTATGTTTTTGTTGATTTGTTGGAACGTAGGCATTACACTTTCCCTGAGAACAGACTGTATGCGAAACTTAATTTTTCTACTGAGTGCTTTATCATTACGCTGCAACTAACTGACTTTTGATTAGTTGATTTCTTTTCATTTTTATCTCATTGTAAACTGCTTGTTCCCGGTTGACTTTGCGAAAATACAAGATACTAATTCTATGACCTATACTGTATATCTGACACTAAAGCCAAACGTTTTAACAGCGCAAAACTGAAAAAATATCATAAACGCAGAAGCGCAAGTATGAGTGCAATGAATGGTGAATGCATTACTACATACTGTAACTCCATACTACGCGATGTGAGAAATCAACCGTATTTGAAATAAAAGCTAAATTGCTAAAACTTTTTTATCAACAGCTTCTCATAAATTTCGTAGTGCAGTATGAAAGCAAATGGCTCATGTGCAATCTTTCCGTTTAATATTTTTTTTTCATTAATTTCCTGACGCTGAATCCCTGTGTCTTTAATGGAGGGCTGCTTGGCTAGAAGACCTTAGCTGGTCTCTCCCTAGGAGTTGTACAACTCTTATTTTTTTTCTGTGTGTTGTTGTTTCTGACTTGTGTATACTCGAAAGTAAGCTTGCTTCATTCATTCACTTGTAGATCTTGCGCTATCTCCATGTTTTCAAGAAGAATGTGCGGTGGACCGTCAGTCTCTAGAGAAGATTGCTTGCAACAGTAGGCTGTGTTAGATCATGTCGTTAAATTAATTACTAACCTCTTCATCTTCAAACTAACTTTTAGAGCTCTAGTTAAAATATTAATAACAATACATAACCTTAATAAAACGAAAATCGTCTTATCAGGCCTGCTGAATAGGAAGTCAGCACGACTTCCACGTGTTGGGTCGGAGGATAGAACATCCTTTATTACAAACAGTTGCAAGAGCAACTCCAGCAAGATACATTTATACAGGTAGGACGATTTTCGTTTTATTGCTCGTACCTTGGCCACATGGGGAATTTGACCGGAATGGTATTCTAACTTGTTAGGTACTACAAAAGTCAAGTTTGTAACGGGATACAGAAATCCGGAGGGGTGTTTGGCTGATCAAGGTCAAGCATTCCAAAGAATAAGTGTGCCTTTACCTGAGTGCGGCTGATGAAGGCTAATAGCCCGAAACAGCGCTTTCCCGCTCTATGGTACCCTATGTAATGCATAACCTTATTGATTGGTGAGCTCATTAGGTGTAACAATGATCATTGATCAATTATTCTTTAGGCCTTATGTACTGAAGTTCTTGAATTTTGAAATACAAGCTTGCACTAATAATTGCTTAACGGCACATTTTCACCTGAAATGCACCTTTTTAAATTTTGTTTTTTTAGAGGCTGCTGTTTTGAACAAGGAAGATGTTACAGAGCACGTGAAAATGGTAAGTACACTGCAATTTCTTTTTTTATTACTTCGCAAATTTGACTCGCAGACATTCAATATCGCTGGGTTGTTATAGCAATTCCCAAAAGTTTTATTGGGCATTGCTTTTAATCAAGATTAAAACTTCGGTTAAAATACATTCTTACCCAAACTTACACAAATACTTAAATACCATGGTGGGTACTAGCGTTGCATAACCCAAACTATAGATATTAATGTTCTAAAATCACATGTTTTCAGAAGTATAATATTGTTAACGAAACATTATTCATCATTTGCTGTTTTACATACCTATGAATCAAAATTTCGTTGTGATAAGGTATACGTGTTTCTTCGAAAGATGTTGTAATTTCTTCAAAGTATATGACACATACGGTAGGAAAGCGGATATACACATGTATTTGACTAAATAACCAAACCCACTTGGCTTAACATTTTGGGTAATCAACTTGCGTAATTTATTTAGGTAGTAACTACCCAATTTAGGCCTTGTATGCTTGCTTAAAAATCAAAACCCTATCACTGTAAAGTGCAATTCGTCCCTAAGCTTACGAACGAATTTTATTTGGAATTAAGGTTAGTGCAAGCAAACAAGCTCGCAGTAATAAAGATCTTTTGTGGGAGTACCGAGCATAGTCTACTCGTTTCAATTTAAAACAACGTGTTTTTACAACGAAAGATTCGACATCTAACTGATTTTTGTAATTTTTCATATTATTTTTGCCACCTTGCTGACAGTGTTATATGTTTCTAAACAGATGTTTGCTCGTTCAGTAATCTGAACATAAGTATTTTTGGAAAGTGTGATGTTTTATATTATTGATAGTTTGGGGCAAAGCTTGCCGAAGCTTAAACTGATAACAAATTTTTTATCACGGTGATCTTGGGTATTGTTATCTCTGTCACCCTGCATTCAGTGCTCGCTGTCGCAACCATTTTTTCTTCAAACTTATCTGCAATTATAGTCGTCATTTGCCATTGCAACCTTGATATTTTTTATCTACTGCATTTAATTCTATTGCTTGCACTGTTACTGTTTTCGTTGTTTGGTTAAGCGTTTTTGATGTGAATTTCCGGTCAGAAAAGAGCGCTATTATGGGGCGTCGTTGTGAAAAATTTTCACTCGCGTCACAATGTTGAGGCGACTTGCAGGCTCGGGATGGGGTGCAGGAGCCAAAACATTGTGAACAGCCGCCTTGTCCCTGGTTTACTCCACAGCTGAGTACTGCGCACCTGTTTGGTGTCGTAGTGCTCACACTCGGCTAATCGACAGTGTTTTAAATGACGCCTTGCGCATTGTCACTGGATGTCTGCGACCCACTCCAACGGACTACTTTCCAATCCTCGCAGGCATCCTGCCAGCTGAGCTTCGCCGTCGAGGAGCGACACTCTCCCTGGCTAACCGCGCCACCCTTAACCCTGATCATATTCTACATGAGCAGCTGGTCGGGAGACAAAATGCGCACCAGGGAAGGCTCAAATCAAGACGCCCGTTTGTACCCGCTGCACAGAAACTACTGGATAATCTGACCTAATCAGACATTCGTGCAGCGCAATGGATGGATTATGTATGGAACATGGAGTACTTGAAAAGTGCATCAAGGCTTCATGCTTTTATTCCCAGGGCCAGTTCTAAGTCTCTTGGAATGGGTTTGCCCCGAACATCTTGGGTAAAACTGAATCGTCTGCGGACTGGCGTAGGGCGATTCCATTCATCCATGCACAAATCGGGTGCTGCTCCTTCACCGAATTGTGAGTGTGGTGCCTCTGAGCAAACTGCAGACCACTTCATTTCTACATGCCCCCTACATCGTGCACCAAAAGGAATACAAGGTCTGTTGGTCCTGGATGATGACACCCGACGCTGGCTTAAAATCAACGCCGTCAACATCTAAACCGTCGGAAGAGGATGCCCAACCACACGACGACGACGTTGTGTAAAAAACGATTTAGCAAATTTTGTACGAAATTTCAGCAACATTTACACAGTTTCACAACTATTCAGTTAAAGTGAGGTGAACTGCAGCTAAAACGCTTCGAAAAATGCAACAACAGCCAAAGTGTAACGGCTTTTCATAAATAGCAGCGATATTTATTAAATAGCGGTGATATTTAATAAACAGCAGCAGCATTTATTAAGTAGCGGCGCTATTTAATAAACAGCAGCAGCATTTAATAAATAGCTGTGATATTTAATAAACAGCAGCGACATTTAATAAATAGCAGCGACGTTTTATAAATAGCAGCGACGTTTAGCTAAAGTGCAGCAAAAAATTAAAGTGCTGCGGAGATTACGCTGATGAGATCAACAGTGTTTCTATTTAGTGTAATCTTGAAATGGATTTTGAAAAGTTTAATATTCATTTGTCCAAATTTGAATTACTATCGGCACAGTGTATCCATATTACTAATAGTGGAACCACTTTTTGTGCTCAGTGTCCGGAACGAAAATTAAAGCTTAGATGTTGTGTTGCCATTTTTTATTTTTGCTGTAAAAATTTTGTATGAAAATTATAAGGAGTTTCTAGTGTACTTTATTGTTAGATTAATTTGGCAATAAATGAGGAAAGTGAGAAATTTTGGCATGGAATAAATGATAAAGTATGGGGAGCATAGGGAAGTGTAGGAGGAGGCGTGAGGGTTGTGAGAAAGTATGGGGAGTGAGTGTGGGAAAGTGTTGGGGGAGGTGAAGGAAAGATGTGGGGAAAGGTGTGAGGGGTGTGGGGAAGTGTGAGAGAGTTTGGGGAGGTGGGAGGTGGGTGAGGGAAAGTGTGGAGAGACGTGTCAGGTGAGTGTGGGGGTGCGGGGGAGAGGTGTTGGGTGAGTGTGGGAAGAGGTATCGGGCGAGTGTGGAGGGTGTGGGGAGAGGTGTAGAAGAGCGTGTTGGCTCTCCCACATCCCCACACCTTTCCGCATCCCAACACACCTTCCCCCACTTCAACACAACCTCCACCCTCACCCCATACACTCTTCCACATCTCTTCCATACACCCCAACACAACTCCTAACTCCTACCCCATATTTTCCTACTCCTTTCTTCCATGTTTCCCTCATACTTGACCCAACTCTCCTTAAACTATCAAAAATTCCCCGATTGAGCCACCACCCATAACCTTCCCAAGTTCTCTATACTCCCCCAATTCTTTCCCGTACTGATCCATACTTACTTTATCATTAATCCCATACCAAATTTCTCACTTTACTCCTTTATTGCCGAATTTAGTCTAGCAATCAAGTACACTAAAAACTCCTTGTAAATTTCATAAAAAATTTGAAAACAAAAATAAAAAACTCTAATTTTCTGATCTAAATCTACCGTTAATAAACTTTCTCGGCTCTCGCAATTTGATCGTTCACACTTCATTACTTTTGTGAAACATTAGATTATATCATAACCCCTGCTGTTTTTGTTTTACGCTCATATTAGTTTGCCCTGTTTTCACTCTCCATTTCTAATCATGCTCTGGTGAAGGACAGTCGATTTGTCCGAAAACGTTTAGCGTATATTATTTTCCGTAGGTTATTTTGTAAATAATGTAAAATACATAATGTTAAATGTTCTCCGATTATAAGCTGTTGCTACCATTTGAATGTTGAAAAATAAAAAATGGCAACACAACATCTAAGCTTCGTAAAAAGTTTAGCGTTTTTGTGGACATACGGAACAATGCTTTTTTGTTGAGTGGGTCCACTGAAAGAATGGAAGTACAATGTGGTTGTACTCTACAGACAACCGCGATTTGATGTTACGAAAAATGGAGAAATAGAAACACTGTTGATCTCATTAGCATAATTCCTGCAGCGCTTTAATTTTTCGCAGCACTTTAGCTAAACGTCGCTGCTATTTATTAAATGTCGCTGCTGTTAATTAAATGTCGCTGCTGTTTATTAAATATCATTTAATAAATATCGCTGCTATTTATTAAACGTAGCTGCTATTTATTAAATGTCGCTGCTGTTAATTAAATGTCGCTGCTGTTTATTAAATATCATTTAATAAATATCGCTGCTATTTATTAAATGTCGTTACACTTTGGCTGTTGTTGCATTTTTCGAAGCGTTTTAGCTGCAGTTCACCTCACTTTAACTAAATAGCTGTGAAACTGTGTGAATGTTGCTGAAAATTCGTACAAAATTTGCTTAATCGTTTTTTTTCACTACGGCGCCCCATAAGCTATACAAAATATGCGTTGTTATTACTATTTCACCATTATTTACTTTACACTAGTTACAAAAGTGCTACCATGAGTTGAGGGGAAAATTTTTCGCTTTAGGAATCCGGTTCACGTCACTAAAGTGAAAATGATTTTTCTCGAGTCAGATAATTTATGATTTTAAAGGAAAATAGCATTTTAATTATTTAGGTCCTGGCCTATTGGTTAAGTTTAAGCACCTAGTTTTTCATAATACCCTTACCTTGTTTGATTTTTGTAGATACTCCACCTCCTATCTCTTCTCCAGTTTCATCCGGACGGACGCAATCACTTTGCAGATCATCACAAAGTAGATTAGCTGCGTTTGGTTTATCGTTCCGTCCAACCCAGAGTAGCGTGCGGTCATCTGGAGGACAACCAGGATTTCCTGGTTCATCGTTTAGTTTTGGATGCAATGAAGCAAATGGTATAATTCCTTGCATGAGTATCGGAAACAACAACATGGGTTGGTAAGTTAATGCAAATTGTAAGTTACGCGTTAATCTAAAAACTTCAAAAAACATGTGATTACAAACATTTTGGCGTGTTTTTTCGTCAAAGTAAAATATGCGTTCAAATGGCTAAGGGGTTGGAGCTTCTGCCGTTAGCAGAGCGTTTGCAGTATTCAATTCTGAGTTTGGTCAAGCCAAAGACCCAAAATTTGGTATTTACAGCTGATGGGGCTAAACTTCAGCAAACTCAAGGGTTCGAAATCTGGGATCCATAACCTCCTGAAAGGGTTCGCTAAGGTTCTTCAACGGACCGTAAATTCAAATACGGTGTGAAATTTTCTGAAGATGCGGCTATAGGTCGTTACAAATTTCTTCTTATTGAGGAGTCGATACAGGTTTAGTTAGAATGTTTTAGGAGTGCGTAGCGTGACAAATGATTTGAGAAATATTGCTTTGTTGGACCGTTTAGAGACCGGTAAACAGGTTCACCTGTTGTGCGACTGGGAAAATTACTTGACAGGTTTACCCGACCGTCAAATGGTAGACAGAGCGGGCAGCTAGATAGTCCTGAGCAAGCTCACTAAAATGCTCGATCGCGTTTTCGTAAAGAAAAGGATTATTATGCCATCGATTAACCAAATCCTATCAATGCCTGACCATTGCTGGGGCGCTCTTACAGGTTCCTGTGCCTTGCTTCATAGGTAGCGGAACCAATGGGGCCGTAGGGGCCCTGGCGCCCCCACTTTTTTCAGGGGGGTCTTAATTAACGCGGTTATTTCTACAATAATACCGCTGCATGAATGCATTTGAAACTTAATCGAAATTGAAACCCAGGAAGGAATTGAATTCCGAAGATGTTTTCTTTAAAATTTTGTTTGTGGGGTGGGCGGAACAGAAAAAGTGTAATCTTCTTATAGCAAAAAAATTAACTTGCGACTTGTAAATGTCAAATTGAGCATCTTACAGATAAAAGGCCAATTAGTGATTGGTAGCATCTGAGCCAGGGGTTCTCAACTTCTTAACCGTGGCCCTTTGCCCCCCAAATAAACCACAGAGCACAAAGTGTCTTCTTGGGAGCCACGATGGTAGGAATCATTAATGAATTATAACAGATCGGGACTTTTAAACTAACACGCTATAGGGGCCTCGTGGGGGCGGCGCCAGCCGGAAATAAGTGGGGGGAACAAGCGACAAAAATGTGTAAAAATTTAGACTCTTTCAAAAAGTTACGGGAAGCCTTCCCAAAAAATTTCGAAATTTTAGAATTAATTCAGTGCATTCTGACGTATATCCAGGAGAATTTTTCGTCGGAATAGAGACTTATTATGAAGTAAAAATAGGATACTGGTAAGCATAATTCTTCAGAAATTAACAATTGCCTTTGCCTTCGGTTATTGTGCCTAGTAGCCCGGTTCTGCAGTAGCCTACAGTGTAGGGCCTACTATCTCACTGTACTTCAAAGTAGGCTATTAAAAAAACAGTCTACCCTGCAAATAGACCAAATTTAGTGAAAAATATGGTGTATTATTACAGTATCACGATAAAGAATGAAAACGAAAATTGAAAAGCTTTGAAAATGTTAAAAAAGAAAACAATAGCACTGGCAGAATATGAGAAGCGTAGCGGTCAAAAGGTAGTATCTTGTAGTTAAATTATACTTCTAGGTTACCTGCACGCTTTATCTAGTGACTTCTTAAAATTTTATCGTGTTTTAAAGACAGGAAAGAAAAGAGGCCAGGAGGGGTCCAAGTCTGCTCCCTCCCTTACCCCAGAAAAAAAATTAACGGATTGGCACGATTTACAAAAACGGGCCCGTGCAGAAGTGGGGGGACTAATTCCGTCATTCGCCCTCTTGGCGCCGCCACTGAGGCCACGGTCTTTTAGAGGTACAGGCAAGGGGCCACGGCTCAGAAAAAATTGATAATCATTGATCTAAGCTTTTGGTGTGGAAAAAGCATTTTACAGTACATTTTGAGACGAGGCGAGGTGGAGTAGTTGTCGTAATTGTCGTTTTGAGTAAAGAACAGCAACTAAATTCAAAACTAGGCCCCTCCAGCAATGTATTGTATACCCTACCATCTGCACTGACTTTGCAGACAGTCACTCAAAAGAAATGTAGCCTACTGTATTTATAGTGTAATATTTCATAACGCGAAGGGCGGGGCTAATTTTTGACGAGTTGGGAGCTTTGCTTTTTTCAGACGTAATTTCTATTTGAGCGCCACACGGCCACAGCTCTTCATTTTTCAACCCTTCTCTTCTCCTATTGTAGCGTTCTGTTAAAGGTGGTGTTCAGTTTAGAGGATGGTGCTATATTTTTTGACTAGCTGGTCAGAATTTTGGGATGATAATGAAAAGGAAAAACTTATAACAGAGTTGACGTTTAGCCTTTAAAGCAACAAAAACATCCACCGTAACACACTTACAGATAAGTAATCAAAAATTTAATGCGAAAATTTAGGTAATACGTCCCTGTGTAGCCGTCCTAGTCATTTTCATCACCTTCTCCTGTAGTGGCATTAAAGGTGGTGTTCGATCAGAGGGTGGCGCTCTATTTTTCAATCTTTCCCCTATAGAAGCGCCCAAATAGAAGCTTTACGCACGGTTATGGTATTTACAGTAGCTGTTGGGGTTGCTAAAACAATAAACTTCAGCTACACAATTACCCTGTCCACATGTCCAATTTATGTGGGCTTTAAACTTAGGTTCTTGGTTCTAGTTTCTGCATCACAATGAAATTTTTGATGTCATAATTATTATTATGACATCAATAATTTATTAGGACATCAAAAATTTCATTGTGATGCAGAAACTAGAAACAAGAACCGTGGGTCTGAAGCCTGCATAAGTTGGACATAACACATGTGGACAACCTAAATATGGGTTGTAGGCGAAGTCCATCTGGTCATTGCTTTTGGGCCCCCCACTTTAGAAATGCTTCCGCCATCGCTGTGTTGCTCCAATGCTAAGTGCGGATAAAACTCCGCTAACTCGATAGTTGTGACGCAACTCGATAGTTGTGACGCGTAGCTCGCAAGTTTAAAAATAAAGATAAAATAATTCGTAAAATACTTGGCTTTTGTCAAAAATCGACTACTGCTTTTCGAAGTGAGTTAAGTTTGAGGTGCAAATGCAAAATATATTCGGTATTTACCAATTATATAAGTAATGTAAGCAAAAAATTAGTTTTTATCTTGTTTGAACTTAGAAGACAAATATTTATTCAATCGGAAAATAAAAAGCTGACATTTATGCTGCAATAAACTCATCGAGGTATGGGTGTTATTCACGATCATGGCTGCTAAAGTGATGAATGTAATTTTCAACACACGCTTCTTGGCGAAATGCTAATTGCATGATTATTATAACTTTTTGTTTTCTTATTTTTATGGTTTTGTGTCCGACTTTCTGTAAAGATTGCTCAATTAAATCGTTTGTACTGTAATTTCTGATTAATCTGCTTATTCCTTACTTTTACAGCAATCGTTGTGCCAGACTTGGATGCTGTTGGAGTGCAAGGAGGCAACTGTGCTATAGGCCAAACCCTGGTAATAAAGCTGATAAATTAAAATTCATTAACTTTCTGTATTAATAAAGCTGAAAGTTTAAAACAAAAAAACTGTATTACAAAATTAGTAAGAACTTTTTACTGTTTTTTCTTAATACCACGAAAAACAAAAAAAGACATAATCGCTTCGTTGGTTGCTACAGAGTTAACATTATTTTGTTTAACTAGCAATTACAGTAAAACCACCAAATTTGTGTATAATTTTAATCTTTTCCTTTCAAAAAAACATTGCAGTTATTTCGCACACTAGGTATAAAGTTACTGGTGATATCATCACGCGCATTGCTGATTTTGTCCTATATATGGTATTGTAATATGACATCTAGACTAGGCTCACTGTACGGTAACTACGAGTATAAGATAGTATTGTTTCTCTCATGCTGTATTTCTTTCAGCTCCTGTTGCAGTTCGACTTGCTTGCCCTCCAGGCTTCGAAAATCCACCAGCTTGCACTGGTAGGTTAATTCAATGAATGTAAATGTTATAAAAACAATGAAACTAGAAAGTCGACTAAAAATTGGAAAAAATTATGTACAAAACTTTTTAAAGTATTGTATTAATCACATTAACTAGAGTCAAGTAGACGGTAGAGGTTTGCTGGCAAAAGAGAAAACTGCTGAAGATTTTGAGTAAAGAATGATACGCTGGTAAAGGTTTGTCGGTGAGTTTGTATTGACATGGCACTTTTTCTAATCGCTTACAACTTAGCTTAAAGAAGTGGCCGATGTATTAATTATAAACAACAGCTCTTCTAAAGCTGAACAATTTATTTCATTCAAAGCGTTTCTACTTCAGCCTTAAGCAGTAAATTCGACCCTGTTTTGAGTGTTTTCGAGGTTGCTTGTTCAGCCATAGTGCCTGCCATAACCCACGCTTTTCACAGGCGAACGGGTTTGGCGGAGAGTTGTTTTTTGTGGCTTGTGTTGTTACAAGCAAAAATTCCAACTCGGCATATATTGCCTTGAGTGTATGTCGGTCGTTCAAACTGCAGTGATGAGACCTGAAACGTCGAAACACCATTCACAGTCTGCAGCAATTGTTCTTGTAATTTTCGGATAGTCATGCGCGAGTCGTAATTTGAAAGCTCTGCAAAATGATTTATTGAAAAAAGTTCACAGATTCATCCTTTGCCGGATAGTTTAAGACAGTAATGATGATATTGTAATTTATAGCGTATTCACAACATGCTGCACTGAATAAACTTTTTGAAAAACATGGAGGGCCTTGTTAACTTCCATCAAATTATTAAGTGATAATTTTTTGTGTGCTTGTCTCGAAGACTTTTGCATAATCAACTGATCAAACGAATATGTTGTGTTGTTAACTAGCAAAATGCTGACTGCATTTTCAAACAGTGATTTAAAGGTCTAGTTCGTCGCTTTATGCGCTGCATATTGAATTGGTATAGCATTGTATTTAGCGGTATATTTATTCTCCTGTCACGGGAAAGCGATCGAAGCGCTATATTGAGCTTGCTTAGGAGTTGACGGTCATCTGTCTATTACACCAAGATGAGAAAAACCCCTAAGTGCCTTTGCCAGCGGAATAACAAATAAACTTGCCGGATTTTTTTTTCACACTACTCCTTTAATGCTGAGCGTCAAGCAGGGAAGATGTGAATACCAATTTTACTGTCATTCGTTTGACCCGAGTCCACTGCTCCAGCGGCAGACGCTCTTACCACTCAGCCATCTGAGCTGTTGAAATGCTTCAATATTACAATTGTTTTATTATTACAATGCATGCTAGAAAACATTAGGTGTTTTTATTAGTCTAAAACAACAGCAAAACCCTTTAGGCTACATGTATCAATAGCGTTGACAAAACTTGGTTCAGTTATAACTTCTTGCATCATATACAGTAGCTTCCAAACTGACTAGGTGCTTTTTTGTTTCATTATTTGATATTATGTGTGCAGACATCAATGATTGCAATGCGACATCATGTTTAAATGGAGGAACTTGCATCGATAGAATAGAAAGCTACGAATGCCAATGCGCACCTCCATTTTCTGGAGTCAGATGCGAAGTTGTTCCTGATGGTAATTATTATGGGGCAGTTACACTGACTGGGACTTGTCAAGGTTTTTTGAGAACTTTTGGTTTGTTTTATTATTGCATCACATATGTTGCATAATGACGCAACAATAAAACAAATAAAAAATGTCTCCTTAACATTGAGGCATCTCAAACAGTGTGATAGCATCTTAATATGACGTGTTTAATAATCAATTGTGATAAATTTGGCCGGCAAAAGTTTTTCTATGTGTCTCTTTAGCAGGAGGTAATGGGTTCGTAGGTAAAGAGAACAAGCAGCTTAATAAACTAACATAAGTGAAAGTAAATTTGCTTATTGTATGATGGCAAACAGGATCGCCAGATTTTTCATAAGCCTCTCTGACAATTTTAGGCCAAAATTCGGATATTACAGCAAAAATTCAGACAGTTAACAAAAATCTTTTACTTTTGCGCGAAATGACTATAGGACGCATAACCAAGCTCAGCGTACAACACGAAGAAATTTATTCGCTGGTACAATTGAATCGCTGGCAGGACATCATTTCTCGATGTAGGATTCTGGTTCGATCACTTAATCGTATTCAAGCTTAATTATTTTATCAATCTTATTCACATACTAACAGTACAATCTTGATCAGAATAACAATAATCAGAATTAGAGCCCAGAATCTAGAATTTCTACAAGTTGGTAGAAAAATAATGTCTCCAGTAGGCTATTTTTTCTTAATATGCGTTTTTACTCATTTTTTCCTTGAGAAAAATAGCTGAAAACGGCAGTAAACCCATGGTAAAACTCAGCAGTCGACGCTAATAATAAATAATAAATAACTGAGGTTATTTTCAAATTACATTGAACTGAAAGTTCAACATTAATTGAGGGAGACTGCGAAGTGAGCTTGCGCTCTTCGAGTCAGCAGCCACCCGTTAAATATGTCAAATGCGATCGGCTCCAGCCGCGAATCGAACCCGTCACGTAGGATCTGTCACCTGCGCGCGGTACCGCTAGGCCATGTCGCTATTGGAACGGCAGTCAAAATTTTCCAACGAAACAGAATAGTTTTTTATTATATCGACTAGAAATCACGGAACGACGAATATGACCAGGGCATCAATGCGACAGCATTTTACGGCAGACTTTTAACCAGATACCGGACCAGTAAAAAAAAACACAGTCGCGAAACGAACATTGTGACGTCACTAAGCGCTTCGCCACATTGCTGTACGCCAATGGTTACGCAACTCAGAAAACGTTTACAAGCGAGGCTGACATTCAGACTACGAAAACTGTTTGGTTACCGGTATGTAGTGAATACACGTAGAAACGTTTGCTGTTAAAATTCGGTCGAAGTACTCGGTGTCCGAATGAATGATTTGCTGTCGGAAATGAAGTGCAAAAAAGGACACTTTTACGTATATTTTATCTGAATTTAAGGTTACCTGGCAACCAATGTTCCCTCTAATCTCTAGCAGTCAGTATGCGCAGAAATTCTGGTGCATGCACAATTTTTTAGAAATGAGTAATGTTTGTGCAACAACCCATAAAAAATGGCATTCTTTTGGCAAACTCAAGAACAAATTTCCTCAACCTGCCAACCGAGAGCATTGTTGCATCATAATAAGTCTGTGCGCAGTCTCCCAAACACTTCTGGCACTCGTAATGATTAAAATGCTAAGCTTCGTATTGCGTCAGAATGTTATTAATGTTATTTTGCTGATACGTAGATTCCAATTGCCACGTTGCAAGTCGGCAAGTGGACGGTGTAGCCACAACAAATATATTATGACAAAGTTGATATTTATGACGTATACATGATGATGCTACATATGTAGTTTGTTCTACGCCTCCAATCGTTGAAAATGCTGAGTTTTCGCCTCCTGGTCCGTATAATGCTGGAAATTTCATCACTTATTCGTGCAATGACGGTTATCAACTGGTCGGAACTTCGATCTTGACTTGTCAGAGTACGGGAGTGTTTTTACCATCACCACCAAGCTGCCAACCAGGTAAAAGTGAATTTGTGCCAAAAAACGATTAGAAAAACCATTGAAATCAAATCTTCATTATACTCGCGATATTACGCCGAAGCGTGTAACGAGTGGCGAGGTCCGTTTACAGGACTTGGCGCTTGGGCAACACAGCATCGAAGAAACGTCGCCCCGGGAGCGAGCCGTTGGTGACATTGGGCCGATTTGACCGGCCTGGAAATCGAACCCACGACCTCCTGCACTGGTAGCGATATGCATTAGATAAACATGTTGAAAGTTAAACATTCAATTTAATGGATTGAGCACCACTAATATAATTTTGAAAAGGTGAGAATTAAATCAGAAAATCTTATCCCACGTGTTTTGTATACCATATAGCCACCGTAAATGTGTATCACTTGAAAAATACTTTTTTGTCACTCATTATCAATTTTTTTGATATTCGTTAGTGTTTTGTTAATGTTTAGCTGGTACGTTTCCACAAAGTGTTTCAATAGTAAAATACTGTTTGCTGGTTTATGTTTGTTTGTGTGTAGTCTGCCAATGCTTCTCTACGTTTCAGACCACGTTAACCGTTTTCACGGAGAGTTTTTTCCTGCGGCCCACAAACAGATCACTGCGTTTTAGAATACTCCAATTTCATGGTCGTAGAGCTTCTGAAAAAGTGCCCCCTGCTGAAAATCAAACTTGAGCGATAATTTGTTCTGGTGCAGTTTCATTGTTTCAAAGATCTTCATGAAAAATAACTCCACATATAAATTGGCTGAAAATCAATTCCTGCACGTATGAATCCATATTTAATGCTTTTATGGTTTCCAACAGATTTTAGATTTTCATTGCTTTCTCTTTCGTGGGTTTTTCTTTCTCTTTCGTGAGTTTTTTATTGCTAATAGCGCTGAATGCTGAAGTTGTTAAGGTGTTTAATGAAAAATTTGAACTACTTTGCAGTTTGCAGCTCGGCTCCACCAACCAACTCGGGAGTGCAGTTTACTCCTGTCGCCGATACGTACTCAAGTGGCGAAGCAATATCGTATTTTTGCGCAAATAATGAACTGCTTTCACCTACAAGATCAATAAATCGTTGTATTGGCGGAATGTGGATTTTCCCTTCACCTTCATGTTTTAGTAAGCAAGTCAAAATAGGATGTTTTTGGTAGACTAGAAAACAATAATAAGCCTCTAGCATTTATTGCTTATAGATTGATTAGATTTACATCTTGAACAAAAGTTACATTCATTTTCTCACAACCTTGTATTTTACAAAATTTCAATTAATGAATTGAACTTGAATCTAACCCACCAAGATCTTATAGGCCAAATCAAACCCACGCTGGGATTTGAACCCACGCCAACGCCGACCAGTGACGTATCACCAGCCCAATGTTTGCGGCAAGTCTTTACCGGAGACTTGACCTTACCCACTCGGCCATCGTAATTTGATGGCAGAGTCGCCGAATTTCTCGTATATACTGCATGTTAACTTTGCGACTAATTAATCATTATTATTCTTCATCCCACTATAGGCAGCCAGCCCATTATTTAGCTATTATGACTGTGACAACTCGTAATTACTCCATATTAAAGAATTCGTGCAAATGAGAAGTTCCCCCTCAATTTTGTGATTTTCGCCGTTTTTGCATCGATTGACTGCCCTAAAGGCAGTGAGAAATTGTATATAAGTGTGTCGAATTTGAGCTGCTTCACTCACTGGAATCAACTGGATGGGTTATTCCCCAGTACAAACATTGGTTTTTGAACAGTTACCTCCAAATTATCACATATACATGATTGGTTTTGAGCACATCGTCTATTACTACTAATGGGACTGTTAAATTCAAATATGAAATTTAACTTGTTTTATCGTTAATATTTTGCACGTACCTGATGAGACCCATAAGGTGGAAACTTTTCGCACTGTCGTACGTTTTGATTTTTGATTTACAACTGAGTATGTTTACGTTTTTGTGGTTACAAATATGACATGCTTCCTTGTTCTGTTTTCAAAGAAGATTAAGCAATGAAGTCATAACAATATATCATAAAAGAAAAAAAGTCATTACAGCTAAATAATTGGCTGCTTATAGGGGAATGATGAATAACTAGTCTTAACATACGAGAAATTCGGCTGCTCCGGTATCAAATTGTACGATGGCCGAGTGGTTAAGGCTGCGTCTCCGGCAAAGACTCGCCGCAACCGTTGGGCTGGTGATACGTCACAGGTCGGTGCGGGCGTGGGTTTGAATCCCACTCGTAATCGTTTATTTGGCTAAGATCTTGTTGGGTTAGATTCAACTTCAATTTGTTAATTGAAACTCTTTATATTGATTTATAAGCTTGAATCACTATCTTAGCCTAATAGCTAGACTAGATAGACTTCGGTATATTAGCCTTCATTGCTTAATCTTTATTATCTTGTATTTTATTGAGTTGTAATGACTTTTCGCCAGAGTTTTCTTGCGTTTATAAACATGTTATAAACAACGCGCTTGCAATACGCAGGATGCTCTGGTCCTCCTCAAATAAGTTCTATGGGTTTTTATCAACCAATTTCTAATTTATACAACGAGGGAGATTCAATCATGTACTTCTGTTTCACTGGTTTTTCTCTGCTTGGTTCAAACATTAACACGTGCACAGAAACTGGAACCTGGGCTCAAGCAACAGCTCCAACTTGCTCTAGTGACTGTAAGTGCTTGCTTATCTCAACAGTATGCAACTAATTTTTCATGAAAAAGCAAACATTACAGGAGTAACAGTTTGCTTCAAGGAAAATGTTGCTGATTAAAACGAACTGTCAAAACCAACAATGCGAGACCTGTTGGGTCTCAAAATAAAAATACACCAAGTTTACAATTTTTCATGATTCCCTGAACCTGATTTTCATTTTTTTGTATCCAAAATAGGCTCTTTATAACGCGCTAAAAATACTCCGAGATCATTCAGAATATAAATTGGTTAAGAATTTCAAATCTAGTGCAAATTAATGAATTTATTTGCGGTTTAACTTATTACAAAACGTCACGTTCGAATTTATTGATTGAAAGACGCACCGTCAGCGGCATGGCATAGCAGTACCACGCGCAGGGTGCAGATCCTACGAGACGGGTTCGATTCACGGCTGGAGCCGATCGCATTTGACGTATCTACCGATTGGCTACGCTGACTCGAAGAGCGCAAGCTCACTTCGCAGTCTCCATTAATTACTGTTGAAGTTTCAGCTCAATATTAGTTAAAAATAACTTTAGTTATTGCTGGATTACTGATGTACAAAAAACACATGAATTGAAATTGTAAAGTCTTTGAAAATTTTAACAAATTTTGGAAATGAATTTTGTTACATGCCTTGTTTCCGAAGTTAAGAGAGATGCGGCGTCAATAAAGAGCTTAATAACAAAAATCGAACTTGTTTCATCTTTGAGTAGATTATGTAGTTCACACTCAACTTCCTAAAATAATCTAAAGCTTGCTTTCTGTCTGCATATACAGGGTCTCTATAGCTTTTACTGTATGCATATTCAAAAATATTCTTGCTTTAACTTATTGTTGAAACAAGAGACAAAACAATGCAAAAGAACTTGCATTATTGCAACGTTTTTGCTTCGTTTTAAAACTACTGTCAATTTGTAGTTAGGTTCTTATTTTCATATTAAGGCTTTCAAAAAAATTTTAAGTTGTACTTTTAACATTTTTTTTTTGATACAGTTTGTCCAGTTTTGCCGATGATAGAAAATGGAAATGTTAGTCCAGAAAGTGTCCTCTTGGTCGAGTCACCGATTGGAACGACAGCTGAGTACACTTGCGACGAAGGTTTTTTTCCCAACAGTGAAACGCTGGAAAGCGTTTGTCGTCCTCATTTCACTGGACCAGGATGGTCCCTTAGAGACGGACCAAGATGCGCTCAAGGTAAAAGACTTGATACTTTACCCAAATAATTTTTAATCTCCTTATTAACCGCTAATTTTTGTTTTTGAAAGAAATTAAAATCTTAGCGACTCATAACTTTGGGCTGAAACTTGCAGTTTAAATGGTTTGTGTAAATACTAGACAGTGTTTTTTTTGTATTTACTTACATACTTATCCTCCTATCACGAGAAAGCGATCAATGCGCTATAACGAGCTCGCTTAGGAGTTGCCGGCCATCTGTCTACCACACCAAGATGGGTAATTTTGCTAAGTGCCTTTCTCAAAGGCACAACAAGTAAACTTGCCGGCTTGTTCTCCCCACTGTCCCTTTAATGCTGAGCGTCAAGCAGGGAAGCTGTAAACACCACTTTTAAAATCATTGGTTTGACTCGACTTGGAATCAAACCCAAGTGTACAGCTGTAAAGGCGGACGCTCTTTCCACCAGGGCTGCGAACTTGAACTCGAACTCGCTGAACTCAATCGTTTGTGTCGAACTCGAACTTGAACTCGAAAAATAAATATGTTTGAACTCGAGCTTCAACTCGAACTCGAAAAAAAATACAATCGAGTTCACTAACTGAGTGCTTTAAATATCGTGATTCAAATCTCTCAAAACGAACTTTATTTTTGATTTTTTTTATAGATTGAATGATTGCAAATTTGCAATTTTGGTACCGATACTGCATTATTTTGCATTTCATTTTGCGTTGTCTCATTGAAACTTATTTAATGCATCATAATTGGTGTTCCAAGAGATTTCAATTGAAACGTAGAACAATGCAGCAGCCTGCTCACCTGCTACTTTTTGCGTGTTGGTGTTACTAAGATAAGGTTTGGTTGTGGTAAGAATATTTTGAAGCTGAGTAGATCAGTAAATAGGTCAAGAGAGTGCTAGGCTTTAGTGGTAAGGTACGAAAGTTTAATTTTGTAGAGTTCGATGCTAAGTCTGCTGACATTATTTAAAGTTCTTGTTTTCAGTGTTTCACTGTATTCGTAGAATATTTTTTCAGTCAGAGAAGGGTGGCGCTGAAAAAAGTTAGAGATTCAATCTAGTGAATTTACTGACATTTTATTTAAGATGGCGCTAAGAGAAGTCACAGAGAATTTAATTAGAGACGGCAGAGAAGAAAGATTAAAGCAAGTCTGGCGCATTTTTACTTAACATGTGGAAGAAGACATAAGTTCGGCGGTCAAAGCGTGTTGCTTAAGAAGTACAGGAGCACCTAACTAAAAAAACTGTACTCTGAACCCTGTGAATATCTTTTCAATAAAGTGTTGAAATCCTCGTGAAAATAACCATTATTGTGGAATTAGCCACCTTGATTAATTTTTCAGCGCCACTCTAATCTGACTTAAAAACATATTTCACAAAACATTAAAAAAGCAGTTGTAAATGTCAGTCAGAACAAGAATTAGTAAAGACCAAAATTTTCTTCAGGTGGAAAAGGCTTACCGCCAGGGCTGCGAACTTGAACTCGCTAAACTCGATCGTTTTTGCCGAACTCGAACTGGAAAATAAAATTTTTTGAACTCGAACTTGCAAACATCTTGTGAACTTGAACTTGAACTCGGTTAAAAATTGATCGAGTTCGCAGCCCTGCTTTCCACTCGACCTTCTGAGTTGTTGCCATCTTAGTAAACGTTGCAAATGAAGAGCTGGGTATGTAAAATTGACAAAATAGAATTAGCAGAATACCAACTATTTTGTTGGTATAATTTTAACTAGATTCTAAAACCTACAGAGTAACAAATGCAACTTTTAAAAACTATACCTATTATAGCTTTTGATTCGAATTGAACAAAGAAAGATGTTATCTCTATAAGAATAAAATTACCAATAATACGTCTATTTTTTCTTGTCCGTGAATCAACAAGGTTGCTGCAACTAGATTTTATACTTTTTTACTTAATGATTTCATTCTCGCAGGTTGTTTTCCTCCACCGGATTTTCCTACTCCACCCGGAATCATTGAACCTCCTGCAAATTTATATAAACCTGAGGATTTCATAACATTATCGTGTATCCCTGGATACATACTGGTTGGTCCATCAACGTTTACGTGCAGTGAAGAAGAATTTTTATTTCCAGGAGTAGAAGCGAGTTCGTGTATGAAAGGTAAGTTGTTTTTGACTGGTGTTCATATGATAAGGTTTTAGCGCGTGTTTTTATACTTATGATGGATCATATGCAGGGCTTGCAGGCATTGCGATATTGAAAATATTTTGCGCAAGCCTATGAGCAATCGGATAAATCGATAGATCGCTTGCTCCTGAAGCGGTAGACTTGGGCTCCATTCCGAGTTAGATCAAACAGCATTCTCGGCTTCCCAACTTGACTTTCAACAATGAGGAGAGTTGAAAAACAAGCCGTCAAGTTCGCAATTGCTGTGTTGTTGCCTTTCGATGGATTTGCTTTTGAGTGGTAGCTAAATAGGTCACTGACAACACCAAAGCAAGCTACATATAACGCCTCGATCACTTTTTTGGGTTGGAAAATAAATATGCTTTCAAAAAAGATTCGTTTATTGAGTTGCTTCTTAATCTCACCGTTATTTCATTTTATTTTTTTTGTAAATTACTAACGAGATCTTTCACATCTAGCAGAAAAATAAAAATAATGTTTTCTGTTAGTAAGAAATTAGAAGTAGGGTTAGGGTTACGTATCATAATTATGGTAACAGGCTGCTTTTCTATTGTGGAACGTACTTCCAAATCTTGGGCCAGTAATCTATCCCATCCAAGATATAAAGAAATACTATGGTAGGCCTTAGAAGACTGACTAAACAAACTCGCAAAAAAAAAATTCTACTACTAGTTTTGCGGAACTTATTCTACCAGTTCTATGACTAATTTGGCGAAAATAATGGTAGAATTGGTGTTTGCAGAATCTATTTAGTAAATTTTCTAAGGCTTACCATAAAATCGCCTTAATATCTTCATATATTATAGACTTACATCGGCTCAACATACTGTACTACCGTCCAAGATAGTTAGATAAATGATTTGTTGATAAAATGATCTCATCTGCTACTCTCAATTTCTTTAACTTACAGTGAATTTCTTTCGTTTTGCTTTTTTTCCATAAGTCCAATGATTTTGGTTATCAAATTAGAATTATACCTCGTAGTAAAATATTACCCAACATTGAAAGTTCTGACTCAGTTAAGTCAGAAAAAATAATAATTCTAAAAAATTTATTCCATTGCAATTAATAACATTGTGATAATTAAGAGCATCATTTCGACTATTAAATAAAGTCTCTTCAGTGGTGCTTAAAACTTCAAATCCATGAAGTAAATCCATCAACATACAATGCATTCTACCTAGCACCTTTAAAGGTTGCTTCTATATCAAACTCAAGTTTTTGGCCCCAAACAACGATACCCAATGAAAGAAAATAAACCACTAATCCACAACTAAGTTCTCGGTAGCCTAACTAGCCCACATCACTATAAGCCCCTATGGCAACCCACTAATTTGCAGCTGCAGACGCGTTTCGACCTTATTATGGTCTCATCAGTGCAGCATAGCAACCTCCCACTTTCCTAAAAAAAAAAAAAAAAAAAAAAAAAAAAAAAAAAATTCTAACCTTCAAAAGAACTACACACTCCTAATCTAAGCCTCTCCTCGTTCTGCTCAAAGTAGAACATTTGAAATAAAACCTTCAAGAAAATAATAATGCAGGCTGGATTAATTGAGCAGAACGAGGAGAGGCTTAGATTAGGAGTGTGTAGTTCTTTTGAAGGTTAGAATTTTTTTTTTTTTTTTTTTTTTTTTTTTTTTAGGAAAGTGGGAGGTTGCTATGCTGCACTGATGAGACCATAATAAGGTCGAAACGCGTCTGCAGCTGCAAATTAGTGGGTTGCCATAGGGGCTTATAGTGATGTGGGCTAGTTAGGCTACCGAGAACTTAGTTGTGGATTAGTGGTTTATTTTCTTTCATTGGGTATCGTTGTTTGGGGCCAAAAACTTGAGTTTGATATAGAAGCAACCTTTAAAGGTGCTAGGTAGAATGCATTGTATGTTGATGGATTTACTTCATGGATTTGAAGTTTTAAGCACCACTGAAGAGACTTTATTTAATAGTCGAAACGTATCCCGTCTGGTGCAAAAGAGCATCATTGTTTGGTCACTGGCTCGGCACAATACAGTTTTATAATGTCAACATACTTTACTTAGTAGCTGAAGAGATGAGCGCAGTAACAACCAATTCTACGGCTAGTTTCGCGGTTTGACCGCTTATCTGGTAGACTGAGGTTTGAACCCAGGACCTTGGGATTGAAAGTCAAGCTCTCCTAACCATTCGATCACTGATCAAATTCAGTTTTTATCCGCTGCGTTCTGAATACAGCAGCTTTTATTTATGACTTCGGAATACAATACATATGTGACTAAAATACCGTAGCTTAAGAAGGAAAAATAAGACAACAGTTATTCTTAAAACTGAACTTTTTGACAGCATATATTTAGTTGTCATCATCAACAGTGTAAACAGGGCAGTACAAAACTTGTGGGTACGAAACTTTACAAAAGCTTTTCAGTTTTGTACTGCTTTGTTTACTCTGTCGTTTAGTACTGCCTTGCTTGCACTGCTGATGATGGTAACTGAATCTATGTTATCGAAACGTTTAGTTGTAAAAGTTACTGTGGGTTTGTAGTCCTCCGTAAGCTATTCATGTCCTTCCATTCGTTTCCGATTCATCCAAAAACTAGATTTTTAAGACTCCATTTCAGAACCAAAAACAACTTCAAAGGTTTTCTTTAACGGCAGAAATACGAATAAAAATGTGTAGAGTAGAAAAACACATTAGGCCTAAATTATTTCATATCTGAAAGCTTCTCATTTAGTTACTATTTAGTCTGCTCCTCTCCCCCGGACGTTCCTCAGGGTGCGACATCTCAACCTTCATTTACATCGTCTACAATGTTTATGCTTGGTGACACCATCGAATATTCTTGCACTGAGCCAGGGTTGAACATTGACGACAACGTCGCCACTTGTCAACCCGATGGATCGTGGTTACCTGAAGAAATAAATGAATGCGTTGCAACAGGTAAACTTTGTGGTGATGCTTAAACATATTTTGAACCAGTTTGAATTCTTTTGGTCGAGATTCAAAACCGAATCAAAAAAATCTTCACCGTACTCGCGGTATTACGCGGAAGCGTGTAACAATTTGCTGGGTCCATTTCGCGGCTTCACACCTTGGCGACACTGTATCCGATTTCACCTGGCCGGGAATCGAACCCAAGACTTCCCGAACCTACTGCAATCTGCTGAACCAAAAGTTGGACTAAAAAACATATTCGCCATCTTTTGTTCGTGATCAGCGTTTACCTTTTGTCGTGTTTTTGTTTTATTTGGGGCAGAATGTGGACGACCAAATGTTGATTCAATAACAAATGGCGGAATTACCATCAGTCAGATCACATACACCGCTGGATCGACTCTCAGCTATTTTTGCAACGACGGTTTTGATACAAGGGACCCTGTTATCACGCAATGTGAAAGTACCACCTTCAGTTGGTCACTTGATGATAATCCACCTACATGTAACCGACGTGAGTATTTGCGCTTTTCATGAACATTATTATTTGTAGAAACTACATAAAATTATGGTCAACAGCCTTACAATGTGATAAAGTCGCTACAGTAAAACTAGTTGACATATCTCATATTGGAAATGGGAGGCGAGATTTTTACTTTTAGGCTATATATTTTGACTAACTTTCTTTAAGACATGTAAATGTCCCATAGCGTAAACCTAGCCAGATACGGAGCCGGAAAAAAAGGCCCAGTCCTATAGGGTACGTCTGAAACCCAACACCCTGTGCCAAAAAATTCTAGCGAATGCTGTTTTGGTTCAAATTCCAAAGTTGAGTGCCGTCGTGGGCAAATTCGAGTGTCCCTTTTCGTGCTCTATTTCTACGGACGCTAATATTTTAAAAGAGCCCTACGCCCTGGAGGGCAACATGTGTCAATTAAACAACCCTTGTTTGTGTAATGAATGACATTATAGAGCATTTACACACCAAAACAACATGTTCTAGTTTGTTTATAAATATTATGTAACCTATGTAAGTATGAACGTCGAACATATTCGTTTACCCTTCTGCCAACCAATCAAGTTTATAAACGGTTAAAGTTTTACGTCTCTGTCATTTTATTAACAACAAGAAAGTTTCGTCGATAACAACAAGGAAGTTGATGTATAAACCATCAAATGTGTGCGGTGGTCATCATTATAAGGTACTTTTTATTGACGTGAATGTAAATAGATGTAAAGATTTACATTACTTGCAAAACTTGACATGTTATTCTGTTTTAGGCTGTCCTTTTCCTGATGCTGTTGATAATGCGGTGCCTAGCGTCATGCTAACTCCTTGGTTAGCTGGAGATTCATTTTTATACGTATGCAATGACAGTTTGGTATTACTTGGAATAGCAGAAAACCGATGCAATGAAGCTGGCAACACTGCTTCATGGGATCTGTCCATGGAAATGGAAAATTTGCCAATGTGTGGTGGGTAATAATTGGGGTGAACCGGGATCATATGTAAAGAAAAAATTATGCAGCAACTAGAATTGCTGTAGGATGTCTGAAGCATTTGTGCGAGCACACTTGGCCAATTAACACTGTGATAAGATAACCCTGTGATGATTGTTATCTTCGAAAAGCTTTACTGGAAGAAATAAAAAAATATGTAACTTGCAAGTAGAACTAATCCAACTCGTTCACGAGTAACTGTGTTTTTTTCTGTTCAATGTAGCTGCTTGCTACAACAATAATTTAAGAACGCACGAAGTAAAGGAACTTTTTACAAAAAAAAAATTCAAAAGCACTTTTTGGATTAAAAGAGTATTTTCAGGTTTTCGCTAAGTTGCACTTAACGTATCTTTTGGTTCTGAAACCAGTCTTGTACATTACAAATATTGCTATCCTCAAAATATTGCGCAGTTACGTCATACAGTAGGCTACTTTCTGAATGTTTACTTTTTGTTATTGATTTGACGTTTTTTACTTTTTTTGTGTCGATTCTATCTGTTATTTTGTCTTGTGCTCTCACGTTCCAGAGTTAATGTGCGGAGATGCTGCTACACTAAGAAAAAACGCCTGTAGTGCTGCTCCTTTTAAAATAAGCCTATTTCAATGTTGAACCATTAATTTCAGTTTGTTCAACTCCTCCTTCTGCTCCTGCTGGTGCAATTTCTCTACCACCACTAACATCATCAACCATATTCATGATTGGAAACAGCGTTGCATATTCCTGCGTTGTAGCTGGGTTCAATATTGTAAACAACATCGCTATTTGTCAGCCTGGCGGCTTGTGGCTGCCGAGTATGATTTCTGATTGCGTAAGAACGGGTAAGCTCTGTAACTTTGTGGAGAAACGACACCTTAAACGATCACGTTGACAACTATTGCGCTCTCTGCATAAATATCGTCAAGATGAACTTTTCTCCAGGTTGTACTTTTCTCCAGGTAGATCAACTTGTTTTGCATAAAACTTTATTTAATAAAAAAACCTTCTCTGTGCTCGCGGCAATAAAACGAGTGACGTGGCCCATTCACGCGTTTTAGCGGCTGGGCAACAAAGCTCCGAAGAAGCGATGGTGAGCCGTCGGCAACACTGTGTGCAATTTGACCGACCCGAGAATTAAACCCAAGACCTCCTGCGCAGAAAGCGATGTGAGCGATGTCCATAACCACTACGCTCATCGGCCGTTTTTTTTTTCATTTTTTATTTTCACAGACTTTTATTTTAACAGAATAATTCATACACCCGGTAGCAGAGATGGACACCGGTCGGGTCACCGGTCGGGTCAAGATTCTTCGACCGGCCAGTCAATCCGGTCAAAAAAAAAAAGACGGTCTAATTTTCCTTTCTTGCAACTAAAATCACCAACCCAAATATACATACCGACATGTGTTTTTTCAACAGTTTATGAAAAACGGAATTAACAAATCGCACCTTATGAGAACAAAAGTTTGTTTTTGTTTACTTTCCTTCAAATACTCTTTTTATTAGATAAAATTTTGCGTGTTCAGTACATCCAGTGACAAAGTTAGTGTTAACTACAGTGTGTCATTAAATTTATTGAACACTGAACATCAACCTTTAGTAAAAAAAAAACGGTCGACCGGCCGTTCAGTGACCGGTCAACCGGCGTAGATTTTGAATTTTACCGGTCGGGTCGAGAAAATTCTGACCGGTTCCACCTCTGCCAGGTAGAGTATGTTTAAACGAAACTGTTTGATCAATTAGCATTTCCAGCGAAACAGCCTGTGTGGATTAAAATATTGTTACTTGCAATTGTGCTTACTTGTATCTTTTTTCTTTTTGCAATGGTTAGGTTAACCTTGATGATGAATTTTACGGTATTCATTGTTGTATTATCTTTACTCTTAAATGTTTTTTGTTTTTCCTTTTGTCGGTATTGTAGTACGAACATTTGAAATAAATTTTGCTCTCGATTTGACTGCAATTACTTTCCTCGGCATTTTTGTTGAACCAATGATCATTTAATTTTTTTAGTGTGTGGTCCGCCAAACAACTCAATTAATAATGGAATCATAGAAATAAACCAAAGTTCATATTCTGTTGGACAATCGTTGACGTACTCTTGTGATGATGAATATGCAACTTTGAACAACACTGTTACAATATGCCAGGAAGATTTTGCATGGTCTCTAGACCAATTCGTTCCAGTCTGTCTCAGAAGTAAGAATATAACTTTTTCAAGATAATCCAAAATCAAATCTTCATTATAGTCGCGGTATTACGCGAAGTGTGTAACCACTGGCGGGGCCTATTCTCCGTTGTTTAAAAGTTGAGCAACACAGCTCCGAGGAACTTTGCAACGGTGGCGAGCCGTTGGCAACACTGTGTCCAATTTAATTGACCCGAGAATCGAACCCCGTACCTACCACCGCACCAATGGCTATGTCTTTCAACAACTGAGCTAACCGGTCGGGATTAATATTTTCAAAGTAACGCAAAATTAAATCTTCATTATAATTATTCGCGATATTGCGCTGGAGCGCGTAACAAGTGGCGTGACTTATTCCCGCAGTTTATCGCCTGTGCAACACAGCTTCGAAGTTCCACAAACTCATCAGTAGTGCAGAGCCGTTGGTGACACTGTCTTCAAAAAGCTATCAGCACACTTAGGCAAAATCCCAATCATAATAAACACGATTACAAAAAATTTGCAAAATTGTTTTATCAGCATTACCCAAAACTAAAAAGATATATCTTGTTCTTCAACAAGTTGTTTCTACGAATAAGCTCTTCTGGGGAGGGACTAAAACTTTTTTAAAACCCAACGGTTGCTGTAGAATTATATTACTGTATGTTTTGTTTTATTAATTCTTGGCGAGTTTACTGATTTTGTGTTTACCTCTTGGACTTTATGTCGTCTGAACTTTCGATCAGGTGTAATGATCTAATCACACCAGTTGTGCTTACTTACTAAGATTGCTGCTTAGAGCACAAAACTAAGATCAAGTCAAATCTTCATTATACATTACGTCAAATTGTGTAAGGAGTGGTGAGGCTCATTTCCACGGCTTAATACCTGACCAACACAGCTCCGAAGAAACGTCGTAGCGGTGGCGACCCTGTCTCCGATTTGCCCGGCCCGGAAGATCTCCTGCACTGATAGCTTTGCTTAACTACAGAGCTAACCGGCAGGTACGCACAAAACTAAAAAAATGATAATGTTTTTGTGTTTCAGCATGCAGCGATGATGTACCAGAAATCGAAAATGGCGCCGTTAATGCAGGTGACACTTCACCATATTTCCTCAATGAATTCATCTTTTACACCTGCAATCCTGGATTTGGCAGTGAAGGAGCAGATTTAACAAACACTTGTCAGCAAAACACTGATGCAGATGATTTGATGTGGTCAAGGAATTCAATAGAACTGAATGGAATATGTCGAGCAGGTGATTTTATTGTTCAGATAAGCATTCGAATATTATTTTAACATTTTGCTTGACGCTCTTCAACAAACACTTCGAGTTTTGTTTATTCATTTTCCGTAATTTGATGTTCAAATCAACTCAATATAGCCGAAAAGTTGCCAAAAACATTTTCTTAAAACGCACTCAAGCAATTACAATGCTGATATTTTAGGCTAAAACAGTTATGTCAATTATGTGTGAGGAAAATATTATGATACATCAAGTGGAATAATATGTTTTTCAGTGTGCCCCAAAAATGAACCAGATATCGAAAATGGAGCAATTGATGGAGGTGATACAGCACCATATTTCATTAATGAAATTGTGCGCTACACTTGTAATACTGGATTTACTAGCAATGGAGCAGATTTGACAAACACTTGCCAACAAAACACAGGACCTGATGATTTGATGTGGTCAAGATCGTCAATGGATCTTAATGGAATATGTCGAGCTTCAGTATCAGGTACAAGGTGGTAGTTAATATATTTCTAAATGATAAAACTACTTGAAAAAAATATTTGACAAACTTCCAGCGTTTATATATTCCAGACTTTATAGTACGTTGCTCAAGCTGTTCTTGGACCGTGTCCAGCGGACCGTAGGTAAAGACAAAACGTTTAAATTTGAACAAAACGCAAAATCTTTTTACATAGGCTCATAATGTCGGTAAGAAATACAATAGGCAATTTTTATTTCAGTCACCAATAGTGTTCTTTCAAGAAAGAATAAAAATTGCGGGAATCAGTGTTAGATTTGTCAGCGATTTAGCGTGCTCTACCGCGCTGAGCTATGTTACCCTAGGCGTGAGGGATTCAATTCACCGCTCGAGGCGATCGTGTTTGACCTATCATTGGGATGGTCCTGACTTGGAGAACGCGAAATCACTTCGCATTTTTTTAAAAACTCTTTTGAAATTGAGTTCTATAATGTTTACAAAAATCTCGGTTACTTACCGCAATTAATTTTAAAAAAAGAAATTTTTTTGTATCCTTTATGTGAAAGCATTTATTCACTTCACACTTCCGTTTCTGCTACGTTTATTTAGTGCAGCGGTACGCATTCTGTACAAAAATTTCATCCAAATCAAAACCAATATTTTGTCTTTTGTAACTTAATTTTTTGTGAAAAAGTTTAATTGTGACTACATTTGAGTAAATCTAGTACTTTTTTATTATGTGGATGTTCTTTATGCTGAATACAAACTTTTATCCTGAAACTGACATCGAAGTCCAGAAAATTGCAAATTTAAAAAGAAAGGTGAAAATGCGAGCAGTTTGAAGGTGTCGACTCTCTGACTTTCATCCTAAAAAGCAAAAGACAAGTAAAAACATATGTGCCTCATAGCAATTAAAAAGTGAAAATATGATTCAAAATAAAAACAGGAGGATTTTTTCGTGAAACCTTTTTCTGTAAAAGATACTGAAGTATTTATCCTTTTATAACCACAAGCAGAAAATATTTTTCCCGCTCTTTAAAGCGCTGCAAGTGGCAATCAGCCAGTACTATTAGTAATGAGCCACAATTGAAAAGAAAATGTGTAGTACACAACCGCCGCTAAGTACACGTCGTCGTAGTAGCCGATCCTACTTTTTCCAAGTAGTGGCTGAAGTAGAAAGGTGATAGTGGGTACAAACTGCGCTGTTCACCAATGCTCCTGACAAACGGTGTGAGAGAAGAGTGTGCTTTGGTGGACAGGCTTCGGTCCACGTGCAATTGACTTAATCAAGACTTGGAGACGGCAAGCTATGGTGAAACGGACGAGCAAAGTTGAAAAAAATTAGGTCCCTATATGATGCGTAGACAGATTCTTCCGTCAGTTACCCTTAAAAAGACATGACAAGAGCAAAATTACTTTTTAAATGTTCAACCTATACAAAGCCAAACGGTATTATCTGCTCCTGCCTTCAAAAAACAATGAGAAGAAATAAAACCCAGGAGTTTTCATGAGCAGCGATGACTCTACAAGCTGATATTTCCATGTTCACTCCAAAAGCTCTCATGCTTTCTTTACAATCAAATTTTTAACGTCATAATTCAACATAGTGATTGTGACATCAGTTATTTGATTATGATACAGATAGCCCGTGCTAAGCTGTTGGCCCACTTTGATTGAACATGTGGACAGGGTAACTGTCTGTGCTAGGCCATGCTGCGTTCGAACCTTTATCAGTTTTTAGTATCTAAACAAAATTCAATTTTTTCTCTGGAATCATTCTGAAATCCCAATCTAATTTCAGCAACTAAGTTTATTTGAATGTTTTTGAATTTATCTGAGGTTTAGCCTAATTTAACGTTTTTATAGACAATTTTGCCACAGCTTTTTCAACCAATGATGTTACCAATTATGTACCGTATTTACATAAATGTTTTGTGCAATATTTAAACTGAAATGGGATTTTGCTATTTTTTGAGTCGGCTGGAGATGCATAGGTGGTGCTTAAACTCGGAGTGAACAAGCAAAATATTTGCGGATGTTAAAACCACAAGCGTTGAACTGACTACAAATGATTTTTTTGCAGTGTGCCCTCTTATTGTACCTGACATTGAAAATGGAGCAATCCATATGGGAGATACACCACCGTATTTCATCAATGAAGTCATTACTTACAGTTGCAATTCCGGGTTCGGCAGCGAAGGAGATGATTTGACAAATACCTGCCAGCAAGTCACAGGACCTGATGATTTGATGTGGTCACGATCGTCAATGGATCTTGATGGAATATGTCGAGCAGGTAACACTGTGCAATGATTGTTGTCCCTTAGTCTTCTTCTTCGTGTGGGCGCGATGTTGCATCGCAAAGTAGCATCATTCTAAATGACTGTGCACGTATCAGACAGCCACTTTGCCAAGCTCTTGTTCACACTGAGCAGACCCCGAATCCCATTTGGATGGCGGTATATGGGACACGATGTTATAATATGGTCGGCGGATTGTTCCTCTGCACCACACCCACAGGACGCCGTGGAAGCCATGCCCCATTTATCCATTTAGCCATGCCCGACTCCAGTACGGGGACAGTTCAGCCGAACCCAGGCGGGTCTGGGAAACCCCATTCCAATTGGAAGGACGTCCACATCATAAAAAAATAAATGCAGACGAGAATTGCCCTCCCACCACCCAGTGCTCCACCTGTGGTTCGCCCATTTCGCTGCACTGGTGCTCAGTTTGCTTGCATCTACGAGCAGTTTCTGAGCAGCAGGCACCCAGGGGTGTCTTGACTTAAGCTGCCGATGCCCTCCATAAGGGTGGGACGTAAGCCGATCGTTTCACTTAGTAATGAGAATGGAGTAGGCCTAGCATCTATGTGAATAAACTGAACATGTTGTCACCAGGTATAAAATATAACAACTTTTTCAGCTCAACTGGTGTTTGTGTTTGGCAGTTGCGCTTAAAAAAATTGAGCCTAAAAAGATTTCAACTTGGTGAATGTTTGTGTTTGGCAGCAGCTCATTTACAGAAGCTGAAGCCTGAAGCTTTATCAAATAACTCTTAAACAAACTGAAAGGAGCAAATAAATTTTTTTAAATACAATTATAAAAATTGTTGAAATCTTATTCAATTACGAACTCTGTAAGTAATTCAAAATAACCTATTAAGTGTTTAAACATAAGTAAAAATGTTTTCCTTTCCGCAAAAGTTTGTTTTTTGTATCATCGCACTTCAAGAATAACTAATAAATTTATAGGTCTTAAATCATGCTTTTACCCGAAGATCTTGAATTTTTTTGAAGGTGGTTTGGAAAATGTCCAATCTTTAAACAAAGTTTTAAAACCTCGTTAGTTTGATGTTAACAAAAAAGTAACATTTTTAACTACCAATACCCTCTTGCTTGCAGTAGTTGAAATTTGGGAGCATTTCTTTGAAAAAGCCTCACAGTGAATGAACGCACGATCAAAATCACGAAATGTCATGCATACCAAGAACGTGATTGTGTTTTATTTCAATATTGACGGTTTTTTTATTATCTTTATTCCAATGTTGATGCGTTTTTGTTTCAGAAAAACCTTAGGTGTGCGATGTGCTATTTTCTCATGACAGAAGAATAAATATACAACAGAATACTAAAAGTACTAAAGTCGGCAAATTGATTTGTTGTGCTGTTACGAAAAGCGCTTACAAAAATATTCTCACCTTTGACGCAAAAAAGGCTGCTGGTACCTCCTATAACCGACCTTGTTAAAACGCCTCTTTTACTTTTTTTCCAATAGGAAGACAAAATTGCGATTGAAGCATAGAAAAAAATTAGTAAAGAAACCATTTTATTTTAGTGTGCTCGGACAAAGTGCCGGAAATCAACAACGGAGACGTTGATGCAGGAATATATGGACATATTGCACGAGTTACTGACAGGGGCGTAGTTCCAATAGACACAGCTCCGTATTTTATCAACGAAATGATTTTTTACACTTGCAATCCTGGATTCAGCAGTGAAGGCGAGGATTTGAGCAACACTTGCCAGCAAAGCACAGGACCTGATGATCTGATGTGGTCAAGATCATCAGCTGATCTTGATGGAATATGCCGAGCAGGTTAGAGTCTAAATTTTTGGTGCGACAAGAAGCACTGTACTAATGTGCTATGCTGTGTACTCCAAATAGAAAAACTCTTTTGTTCATTGGGTTAAAATATCTTTTTCTTGGATTACTGAGACTCGATTGCTGGTGTCGAAAAATCTTTACCAATTTTCCCTTAAAAGTTTGCTGTGTGTTTTTTTAAGGTTTGTCTTGAGGAACCATTAAGGAATTTTAAATGTACGCGAGTTGTTTAATTTGTAAATGAAACAGCGGTCAACAACTGTTTTAACGTTAATTAAAAATTTTAAGTGACCTTTTCGGTTCTTCAAAATGCCTTGGAAAAACACTGTTCATGAAAATTTCAAAATATCTATTAATTCAAGAAGGAATTGCTTTATCTACTGTAGTAGTTTCATAGTATGTCAATATTTCACCACTGCTCTTTCAAAACACATTTTTATTTCTCTCAGAGTTACTACAAACGTTTCAAATAAATTGCTCTCGCTAACAAATTCGACATACAGTTTGAAAGCAGTTTTGAGGCAATTTTATAGTAATAACCTATACAATGTTTCAAGTTTTTGCATACGGGCTCCACCGATTAAGACGTTTTGTTGTTGGAGCATCCAATTACAATCAGGAGCAGAACAGAACAGAACTAGACGTCGGCAAGACACACACTTCAATTCAGCTATTATGAAACAAAAAAACACGGGCTTCGAGGTATAGCTCGAAACCATTATTCTGCAGCCGAAGGCTGCATGGTGGCCGAGTCTGCGCCTCCTCAACAACAACAACAAAAAAGAAATACAATAACAAAAAACTTAAAGAGTAAAGCAAAATTATGATAATGATAAATAATATTCGAGCAAGGAAAGAAACATCGGGAAACAAACGGTTTATATTATCACGACGCTACACAAAAAGAATGACAGGTCACTTCAGCATTAATAGGAGTGAATTTTATTAATTGTCTAGTTCAGTTTCAATAAAATGTCGTTTAAGTGATTTAAGTAAAGTTTTTTCTGAAGATATCTTGGATTTATTTTTTAAACACAAAGATACAAAGATAGGAGCAGCAATAAGTTGTTGAGATATAGTACAAATTGTCAATGGTAATTACTGCTGCTGTTTTGTTCTGAGTTTTATAGAATGATTACGAGGTAGTTTCGTTGTTTATTCAAATGGGTTTGTCGTATGACTACTCATTTTCTTATTTGATTTTTACTTTGCAAAATGTTTTTATTTGTAGCATAGGATAAATTGATTTGCACAATTATTATAGATTAGTGATCATGAAATTGAAAAGCAGGTTTAAGATGCACCAAAATGGAACAGAAAGCAGTCTCAACTCTGTAAAACTTCGGAATACAACAAATATTTGCAATTCTAGTTCTTTCAGCTTTGTACTGCCTTACTTACCTTGTTGATGATGGCAGCTTAATGCATGTTTTCAAAATGTCCAGTTTTGACATTTGCCGTAGCTTTATTTTTCCTCCCTAAACTTTAGAACTACTGTAATTATCAGATTAATTATTTTCTAATTTTCTACACGATACACCATCTTTCACAATACACCATCTTTCACGATACACGATACACCATTTTCACCCGATACACTATCGCCAGCCCATGCCACAGAGAAAGAGATTATGCTTGCATTAAGATCTTTTCCAGCAAGCAGTAGTGGCGGCATAGACGGTCTACGACCTGGCCATCTGAAAGATCTGACCTCTCCTGCCACTGCCGAAGCAGGTCATCACCTTCGTTCTGCCATTACCGATCTCATAAACCGCTTTCTTCTTGGCGATATTCCACCTTTCGCTAGAGAAATGTTCTTTTCTGCCAGCTTGACAGCGCTTAAAAAGAAAGATGGAGGCATAAGACCAATTGCGGTTGGCAATATCTTTCGGCGCTTAGCAGCCAAAATTGCCTGCAGAAAGGAGATGCAGTTACTCGGTGACGAACTGCGCCCAGTCCAACTTGGCGTCGGGGTGTGTGGTGGTTGCGAAGCCGCAGTTCACGCCGTTAGATGTTTTTCCAGTAACACAAACTCAAAAAACATCATCGTGAAACTGGACATCAAAAATGCATTTAACAGCATTCGCCGTGACCACCTTCTTGAAACCTGTCTCAAGCGAACTCCTTCCCTGTTTCCCCTTGCATGCCTTTCTTATTCTTCTTCTACTGACCTTTTTATTTCAGATACATCCATCCTGTCTGCCTCAGGGGTCCAACAAGGTGATCCTCTTGGCCCTATGCTGTTTGCTCTGGCTATTGATGATGCAGCACGCTCTCTTCAGTCTCCACTTAACATTTGGTACTTGGACGATGCCACCCTCGGAGGTTCTCCTGAAGTTGTTGCTGTTGACTTGGAAAAAATAAGCTCAACTCTCCGAAATCTTGGTCTAGAAATAAATTCCAAGAAATCCGAAGTTATCAATGTTAACTTGACCTCTTTGGAATTCAATAAGGCCAAAAGACTGATTCAGGACTGCCTTTGCCAAGTTCAGGAAACTCCGATTGAGAACGCTTCTATTTTGGGCTCCCCTCTTTCTTCCACCGGGATCCAGCATTTGCTAAAGTCCAAGTTGGAAACTTTGAGGACAATGATTGGCGACTGCAACTGCTTGACAGTCATCCGGCCTTCTACCTTTTGAAGAGTTGCTTCTCTTTGTTCAAGCTGCTTTTTATTCTCCGAAGTGCGCCGTGTTACTTAGAACACTCTATCTTGGCCGAGTTCACGGACACACTCAGGCGGGGGATGGCGAGCATATGTAACATTAGCTTCGATAATGTCAGCTGGGCCCAAGCAACTCTCCCTATCAAAAAAGGTGGTATTGGCCTTCGTCTACCGGAGGATGTTTGTTTACCAGCTTATATCTCCTCCTTGAGTTCATGTCGGGCGCTTGTCCAAGATGTTCTTATTCATTTTCCCGAACTGCCCTTGGACAGCCCCTACGACGTGGCTCTGCAGCCCTAGCTGGATAATGGTTTAACACTCCCATCAAACTTTTCCAGTCAGCGGCTTTGGGACGACATTAGCTGTCAAGCTAAAAAAGATCAGCTCCGCTGCTCTCTAGACCAGCGGCAGCTCGCATGCCTTGAAACAGCATCACAGCCACACTCAGGATACTGGCTTTCTGCTCTCCCACTACCATCGACTGGCTCTCTCCTGGACAACGATACCATCCGCATTGGCCTCTCATTGCGCCTAGGCTTACGCATCTGCGAAGTTCATCGTTGTCGTTGCGGTGGCGTGATGGATGAGTATGGCCTTCACCCCTTATCTTGCCGGCGCAGCGCCGGCCGTTTCCCTCGACACTCGGTGCTTAACGACATTATAAAACGTAGTTTTGACGCAGTGGGTTTCCCTTCCATCCTTGAACCAGTCGGGCTTGATCGTGGTGACGGCAGGAGACCTGATGGAATGACCATCTTTCCTTTCACTGCGGGCCAATCACTTGTTTGAGACGCCACCTGCAGCGACAGTTTCTCCTGTTCGAACTTGATCAAGTCCGCCTCTGATCCTGGTAGTGTTGCAAGGCAGGCCGAAGAGTGCAAAGTTACCAAATACCGCACTCTGTCAGACCGTTTCCACTTTGTGCCTCTTGCAGTGAAGACATCTGGCATCATCTGCCCCAGGGGAACCTCACTGCTGCACCGAATTGGCGGCTTGTTGGCTGGCCAAAGGGGTGACCAGAGGGGTGACCAGAGGGAGTCTATGTGGCTGTTCCAGAGGATAGCCCTAGCAATTGTCCGTGGCAATGCATTTTCGATTATCACAGCAGCAGGCCACCGGACAGCCTTTGACCCCTGACTTTCCTTTATTTCTTCTGTTCTTTCAATTTTTTCGCCTTTCACGTGCCCCTTTGTATATATATATTTTTTTTTTGTTTTGGTTATATCTGATATTGTATTCCAAACTTTCGAAGCTGCAATTTTATATGCGAGTGTAGCTCTTGTTTTATGAGCTGTTTGGTTACCATGGCAATTTCAGCTGCTAAAAGTAAATTTTTTCATATCAAAAACAGAGCTAACAAGCTTAAAAGAACGTCGATATTACAGTGTTTGCACACGTATATGTAATTAGAGTATCTTTACAAATGCGATTGTAGCTATGACACTTATGCATAAGTTATGTCATGCTTTCATGTAATATCACAGAAAAAAAAAAAATTTTTTTTTTCTACATGTTAAGTAAGTTAAAAGAATAAATTAAGAAAAAATAATTTTTGCTTGTTATCGCATCCAAAAAATGATGTTGATCTATTGAAGTAAAATATTAGCTTTGGTTTACAAATTGCAAACACTGTTTCGTCGATGCTCTTTCTTTGTTCGGTAGGATTCTTTTTTTTTTCTTCATATTTATTCTCCTATCGCGAGAAAGCTATCAATGCGCTATACTAGCTCGCTTAGAAGTTGCCAGCAATCTGTCTGCCACATCAAGATGGGGGAACTCCGCTAAGTGCCTTTCCCAACGGCACAAATAAACTTGCCGGCTTGTTTTCTACACTGTCCCTTTAATGCTGAGCTTCAAGCAGGGAAGCTGCGAATACCAATTTTAAAGTCATTGGATTGACCCGACTTGCAATCAAACCCAAGTCTGCAGCTCCTGAGGCAGACGCTCTTACCACTCGGCCATCTGAGCTGACGGGCCATCTGAGTTACTCTAACATCTGAGTTACTCTAACATCTGTGTTACTCTAACATCTGTCTGGGCTACTGTCTGAGTTACTATTTGAGTTACTGTCTGTTTGAGTTACTCCAACATCTGTCTGAGTTTACTCTAACATTTACCAGTCGGCCATCTGAGCTGACGGCTATCTGAGTTACTATAACATCTGTTTACAAACAACAGATGATACTAGACCATAAAAATCCTGTTAGTACATATTACTCTAGTATTTTTGATCGAAATGTAAAAAATTGTTCTCGTTCGATCGGATTCGCTGGTTGACTATTTGTCGATATGACTCAACGCTGTTAAAAATAAACTTGGTCGGAGGGGCAGAAAAATTTGGAGTACGTCTCGACCCAACGTTAACATGGATAAACGCAACCAACCCAAAATGTTTTAATAAGTCAATTTTGACACAAATATATTTGGTCAATTTTAACTCAATGTTGGTTCAATAAAACAAAAAAGCTGAGTCAAGCTGGGTATAATTTTTAGGTCAAGCGGACCTAAAAATGCTCGAGTCAAGCTTCAAACCTACTGAAAACCCTTACCCAAAGCTACTTTGGCGCAATGGTTAACGGTGTAGACGTACGTTGTATTTTAAGCTAGGTGTTAAGTTTACACTACCACACTATTTTTTTGTTAATGTAAAATTGTAAACCAACAAAAACAATGTTTTCACGAAACATTACTCAAGCAAAATAATCAACGCCTAACGTAGATGAGCTCACAATCAATTTTGTAAAAACATAAATTTATTCACGATTGTAAGAGCAAAGATAAACCTTATCACGTAAAATCAAAATGCAACGTCAACAACTTTTTACAATCAATCCGCATGAATAAATTGCTACAGTATTATCAAGCGCATATTAAAACAGCATGTTTTCAAAACAACAAATCAGAAACATTAAACTAAATCCAGAATTATCAATTTAAGTATCGGTTGAGTTTTTTTTTTTCATAAAATCGCGTAATTATGATAATATTTTACATAAGTTAGTGCTTTTGTATAGTATTACACGTTGCATGTAATGCCATTTAATCATTTTTGGTCACACTTTGCTACTGCCATTCACAACATTGCTTCACACAAAAACCCACCTTATGGCCTTAACAAAAGCACTATCACGTATATAGTGCTGTGATTTACACGAATTTTCATCATAGATAAAGTTTTAAACAAAAATCACAAACTTCCAAAGAAAAGCGAATGAATATGGAGACCAAAATACAAACCAGCAATAACTGCTAAAACTAGACGCTTTTGACTCAATATACTCAGTTGTCATCATCAATAAATATACAAGGCTAGTTTATAATGCTTGGACAGCTGAATCTGTAGTCAAAAGGTTCAGGTTTTATCATTTTTATGACTTTAGTTTTCCTGTTTAAAATCTTGTTAATTTAAGATCTTGTTTAAGATCTTGTTAATATTGATAACAATCTTTGTTATCAATATTTAGATTATGATATTACTTTGAGCGGGCTTCCAGTAAAACAAAGACTTTTTTGGCAACAATATAAAGCAATATCCTTTATTAACCTTTTATGCACGAAATAATGATCATTGGTTGACGTGCCCCGCTGCAGAAACTAATTCTTTATTAAAATGTAACGTTTGTGATTTGCAATGGAGTAAGTTAACAACAACAAAACGCAAACTTTGCAACAAGAGTACAAGTCTAAAAATGTGGATCTTGTAACTGTACATGCGGTTCGACAAATGTACCGGGATATTGATGTTTAAACCACCGATAAGCGCTGACGTTCACTGTGTTTTCTGGGCTGCATGCGCAGACACAGTGCCTGCCTTGTCCCCCGCTTTTTCACGGGCGAACGGGTTGGGCAGAGAGGTTTTTTGTAGGTTTTGGTAACTGGTATAGTTACAAACCGTAAACAAAAAAATTCCTTCTCAGATTGCCGGGAAAATAATGTTTAAACCAACCGGTCATTTCTATTCTTATCGATTGTTTACAGGGAATCTGTGACATCATAATCCAGCCTGTATTATTTTCTTGAAGGTTTTATTTCAAATGTTCTATTTTGAGCAGAACGAGTAGAGGCTTAGATTTGGAGCGTGTAGTTCTTTTGAAGGTTAGAATTTTTTTTTTTTTTTTCAGGAGGGTGGGAGGTTGCTATGCTGCACTGATGAGACCATAATAAGGTCGAAACGCGTCTGCAGCTGCAAATGAGTGGGTTGCCATGGGGGCTTCTGGTGATGTGGGCTAGTTGGGCTACCGGTAACTAAGTTGTGGGTTAGTGGGTATAGGCTCTTTTATTGGGTATCGTTGTTTGGGGCCAGTCGTCTGCCAAAAATAAGGCACAACCTAGAAAAGAGATGAAGTCGAGATGTACAGGTAAAGCAATGCAAAAAAGAGTCTTTACAGTCAGGAATGAGTTTAGCCTGGATTGGCTGTGCGTAGCAAGGCTGACGAGACTTTGGTTAGAGTCGAAACATTAATTTGTCCCTTGCAAGTTTAAAAAGTTTTTACAAAAACAGTATTTTTTACGCACAAAGCTAAACAATGCGTATAAGAGAGGCACCAAACTGTGTAACAGGCCTATGTGTCGTTTAAAGTAAACCCGGGAAATGCAAAATTGAGAAACATGAAATAGTCACAATTGACGCGCAGTACGCTCTAAAGATGCCATCATGATAAAAAGTTATGTAGAATTTGTCAGCAACTTTCAAAATCGCATCAGAAAAAAGGTGCTCGAAACCTAGTGGTGAAACATTGCGACAACAGTGGTACAATACAATAATGCTGTGACAAGTGTGATGATTGCAAAAAATATGAAGATGCAAAGTTGTCAAAATTGCTACGCGGGAAAAGTAATGCACTCGTTCATATTATAGCTTACGTTTTCAAGCGATTTCAATGCGCATAATGATGTAACGATGATCTTGCAGATTGGAAACATTATACTAAAAAACAGCGAAATAGATTAAGACTTTTATTTCATGCAAAAAATTTATTAGTGAACTCAAGTGCTGGTGGTCTTGATTAGTTCTCCTAAATTACAAAATATTGTCCAATTATATGCATAATATGTTGGAATGGTTTCAAAACACTGTCACGTAAACAAGATTCAAGAAAGCTTGCAAACTTAATACTAACTCTATTATTCACTCGCATGAAATGCAAAACTGAACGCATATAGTACAGATCAAGAACTAAAACTAAAAACGATAAACACGAATAATAAAAAGTTTTTGAAAATGTCATTTTTAAATAAGCTGCATAGTTTTGAATTTTCTCGACCTAATTTAGGAGCACCTGCCCTCGAGCTCTTGATTTTGAGTAAGAGCATTTAAACACTTAATTTTTAAAGAAGACATTTCAGAATATATAAATGCCTCCAAAGTATTGTACATCCAAAAGATAATGCACTGACAAATATAATTGCTTGTAGAACTTTTGCTACACTGTTGAATAGACCGACCCAAATTCTGGAAAACTTTCAGTTTCCTTTGGTATTGTGACTTTTCTGCGTGGATTTTTTGCGCTTAATTCGAAAATGTGCTTAAAAACTTTTTTGAGTGAAAAACTTTTGAGTTATTTGCAGTTGTCTAGCCACAACTTTTGATAAAAATAACGAAATTCATTTTTATCAGGTCTTTCTTATAAAACTGGCATTTTTATATTCAAATTTTGTGAAAGCACTTTTTCAGCTGAACAATTTAAAAAAAAATTTTTCAAATCCATTGATCGGTTTTGGAGCTATGGCTATTTAAAATAAATATATTTGGCGTCACGCATGAATGATTTTTTGTGATAACTTAACACATAGTTTTAGGAAAGCAGTGAAAATTGCTATTGTGGTGTTTTCGAGGTAAGGGGTTGAAAAAAGTCAATAACAAACATGTCAGAGAAACAGAAAAACATGTTCAAAAAACGAAGTGAAAAACGTCATGCATGAATGATTTTGTTTGTTTGTGGCAACTAGGTTTTGTCATGAACTCCTAAGCTTCCTATATTACGAAGGGTAAACAACTTGATTAGTGCTGACATTCACTGCACAATGTAGCACATAAGGAGAATCAACTATAGAAATCTCCGCTAACATCAGGTAATCTAAAGCTCCAACAAACCATTCTGATCTCTTTAAATGTTACAAATCCCACCCAATATGTTACCTAGATGAGGGCTGCGACTCATCATTATTAGGGTTTGTGCAGTGCAACCTGATGCTCAAGCCAATGAATGAACACAGGATCAGTTGCTTCTAGTATATTACAAAAGCAGCCCTGACCTAGCTGCCACAACAACAATTAATATAGCGTGATGGCAAATATCTCTAAGTATACAAATACAAGAACACCAATCAGGCATTATATGGATGTAGTTGAAAATGAATTTCGTTATTTTTATCAAAAGTTGTGGCTAGACAACTGCAAATAACTCAAAAGTTTTTCACTCAAAAAGTTTTTAAGCACATTTTCGAATTCAGCGCAAAAAACCCACGCAGAAAAGTCACAATACAAAAGAAAACTGAAAGTTTTCCGAAATTTGGGTCGGTTTACTGTTGAATCACGCTGCAGAAATGTCAGACCAAGTCCGCGGTATGCCATAGCGGTAGCAAGGTGCAGGTTACAGATCCTAAGTGACGGGCTTTGATTCACGGCTGAAGCCGGTCACATTTGACATGTTTTAATAGTGGCTACTTACTCGAAGAGAACTCCCTTACGTTGTTGAATGATTTGAAAAAAATCTTACTTACATACTTTATAAGAATTGACGGTGGAAAAAAGTTTTTTAACGTCTGGCTGCAGATAACACTTTCGCTTTCGCAATGATCAACAATTTGTTTTTCAGTGTGCACCGATAATGTGCCGGACATCAACATAATGTGCCGGTATGGAGTTGGCAGAGTGGTTGGTGCATTGAGCTGCGATGAAAAACAAACATACACTGACACAGTTATCTGCTAGTTTGCTAACTAATGGGCCAGTACCCTACGACTGTATTCATTGGAACCCAACATCCTAACCAAACAAGTCAATTTTGTTTGTTTGCACTGAAATAGTAATCAAATATTCAATTACACAACAACTTTTAACATAAAAATGATAAAACAGTACAAAAGTTAGTTTGATTAGTAATCAAACAGTGGCAAACTGGACAGGGCAAGACCATTCCTGATCATCTAGGTCAGGTTGCCCATATCCAACAGACGTAGAATTCGCAAATTTATACACTAGAAATTCTGGGAGCTGGAGAAGGTTGTTGTTGAGCAGGGGTAGGAGATCCTGAAGTTGTTGGGTCTGTTGCAGGCATCTACACTAGACCTCCTGTGAGTTCCATCAGGGAATCCAACAACCAACAGAATGAGCCTATCAAAGGCAGCAGCCCCCTTCAATGGGCTATCACTATCTACTATACACAAATGTATCTGAAATCTTATTCAAATAGACTTGATTAGTACAATACAATGGCGCAGCATATTACACATGAGTACACACATAATGTAATACACTTAATGACATTAGTAATTATGATGTTATCATGACATAATGCCAAGACATAATTTTTATTTATACCGGTAAAGTAGGGTTTCTTGTCACATCTATGATTCTACTTTAGAAGTGCCTCTTAATCACTTCCCATGATTACTCATGACTAATGTTATTACACTAGGATAATTGCAGCGTTATGATGCAGATAGCCCAGATGCAGCGCATATATATAGACAATCAACAGGTGAGCACAAATAAGTGTACAAGATGCAGTCATGCATAAGCAAGATTGTGGGCATGCTACTTACGCATAAACAATATGTAGACAACCAACAAGTACGCACAAACAAGATTGTGGGCATGTTTCCCATGCACAATGAAGATACAAATAACAAACAGATATGCAAGTTATGGGTCTGAAGGGCGAGACACAATGCCATAATGATCAGTCATTTTTGAAAAGGTTTAAGACCTCATTAAGGAAAAAGTAAGGGGGTGTGTATTTAGCTATGCACAAGTTAATGGCGCAGTAGAAGCCAAGCATTATTATGTGCCTGGTTGTGCAATCATAGTTGCTATCATGTCTCAACAAGGTTGGTTGTCTAACTACTTTGGGTTCAGTATTAATAACACAAGGTAAACAAAGCAAACAGTTCACAAATAGTCGTAAATATATTCCCTAAGTAATAAGGCTCACTCTTATATAATACATGTTAAGTAATAGGGTCTCTCTATCACAAGTTACATCACGCACCCCCTTCCCAAACCTTAGTCCCATCTCTTTGCATTCCTTTTCATCATCTAACATTCGCCAAACACAGGCACTTGCTCATAAACCAAAATTACAGTACGTCACAATCGAAGTTACACTGCCTTCAGCAACAACTTCCTAATAGTTCAATAGCAAGTCCAACTTAATGGCTTAAGGCCACATCATTAGAGGTTACATGTGTTTGAGAATGCTTGTTGACACATTTAAGACGATATCATGGAAACAGTGTAAAACAACTTCCACCTTCATTCACACTTCGTGAAAAGTTTGATATTGTTAGAGGATCTCCTGAGCATTTTACAGTTTGCTTCTTTCTACAACGCAATATTTCTAATAATATTGAATGATTTTTTAATGAAGCCACGGCCTGCAGTTTTTTTCATGGTACTAATAGTAGGTAGTCCATTATCAATTACCAGTAAAATACCTGCACTGTACAATGTCAGTAGCCTAGTTGTAATACCAAATTTAACGGTTTAACTAACTGTGATTGGTTCAACACTGGTAGTTTTTGCATATGGTACCAAAATCATTCTTTCAGCAGCTATAAATACAGAAAAGTTTTCTCTGGGCTACTCATCATTAATAAACCTAGGTCCAGTGGGCGAATGGGGTAGGTTGCCAACTTGTCATTCTGGCCTTATTCTTACTACAGTAAGGTACCAACAACCTAGCCTACTGACATTTCAAGAATCAATGCTTTCTAATCACTACTTTACAGAAAAAAAAATCTCCACAAGCTTCAGTTCCATCCTTCACTACAAACCAACCTGCCAACTGTCAGCACTGTTGAATAGGCTTAGTCCAACAGCTGGTATCAATCTTTTTGGCTGCTGAAGACTTGGGATGTAATTTATTTTAGCCAAACAAATCGGAATTGAATAGCTCTTTGGTGTTAGCAAAACTTGTTTTCAAAAAAAAAAAAAATTAGATGTACACTAGTCAAGTAGTCGGATACCGGCATGCACGCCGAGAGGGGGGGACAGAAGAGGTCATTGCCCGAGGGCCCGGGGACACAAAGGGGTACGGGGACACAGAGGGGCCCCGGGGTTCAGAATTGTCGAGATAGAATGCAAAACTACGGTCTACGGAAGCCTCTAGCGTATTTAGAGGAGTGCCATTGTGCTATGACCCACCCCCCCCCTATTTGACTCTGTTTTTTAGTGAAAAAGAACAAAACCAATGATGCCAAGTGACTGAAATATGCCAGACTCTTTTAATGGTTTGCTGTAGCCTATGGCCAGGGGCGGATCCTGAGGGGGTAGAATGAGGGGTACGCATCCTCCCACCAGCCATTTTCAAAAATAATTTTGATGTCTACAATTTTTCCATAATTTTGATCCTCTTCGATAGCGATAAGCCTTACGCCTTAAGCACGCATAATCGAAAATGTGCGAACAAAATGCATCATATTTGGCGAAGCACTCAAAGTAAGGGTCAAAAAATTTGAACAAAATTTGCCTAAAAATTATTCAAAAAGCACTAAAATAGCTCTTACAGCATGTAAATTTTCAAACTTTTTCGGGGAGCATGCCCCCTTTCTTGTTTCTCAATCAGCTTTAAATCTGTTTTGCCGAAAAGAATACGCTTGAAAAAAATGTGGAAATTATGACACCCCTCCTTTTAAAATTTCTAGTTTCGCCACAGGAGATGATGTTTTTTTGATTTAGGGCCGAAATTCGAACATCTGCGGGAGCTATGACCTTTTTTTGCTCATCGCTTGATTTTGGGGCACCACTGACTAAAGGGCCCAAACAAAATTTTTGCACCGAGGCCCGAAATTTCTCTCGGAGCCCCTGGATACCGATAGGTTGCCATTCTGGCCTGCGTACAGCTTGGATTCTTATACAGCCAACTGAAATTTTTAAAATACAATTTTTTGCTATTTTTTTCTGACTGTTTACCTAAAAAAAATATACAAAAACTAAATATTTCGCGACCCAGTGTTCTAAGGCCGCGTTCTCACATGAAGGTTTTCGCAACCAAACACAAAACTTTTTGTTATCGCATACGCTATTTTAATTTTTTTCGAACTTTTTGCAGCAATGCAAAAACTGCAATGGTTGCCTTTTCGAATTGCTGAAATAGTTTTTTAAATCTTAAAAAATGCGTTCATAATATTAAAATGAAATTTCGTGCCTAGTTGCGAAAACCACTATGTGTGAACGCGGCCTAAGGCTATTGGCCTATACCTGTACCTGGAAAATGGAAAACTCCCGGTCGCAGCAAGTCGTAGTCGCAGCAGGCTGAGAATTAAACAAAGCGTAAATTTTTTTCGGCTGTGCGCGGCTGAGCGGGGCACATGTCATGGGCCGCGCAAAGCTCCATTTCAATAACACAAACTGACTACTGCGTCTCGCTCAACCTCAGTGTAGACCGGGCTTTAGACTGCAACAAAATGCAGCGTAATGCAGCCTACTTGTTGAATGTTGACGATTAAAACAAAAGCCTAAAAGTCTGGCTGCAGATAACACTTTCGCTTTCGCAATGATCAACGATTTGTTTTTTAGTGTGCACCGATAATGTGCCGGATATCAACAACGGAGCCGTTTATTCGAGTATCACTGCGCTAATCACCGCTAGAACTGGTCTTCCAATTGACACAGCACCGTATTTTATCAACGAAATGATTTTTTACACATGTCTCACCGGATTCAGCAGCGAAGGAGATGATTTGACGAACACTTGTCAACAAAACACAGGACCTGATGATTTGATGTGGTCAAGATCATCAATGGATCTTGATGGAATATGTCGAGCAGGTTAGAATCTATATACTACTGGATTTTATTTTGAGGAAACAGTTTTGAAGAGTACTAGTTCTGAGATTTATCATAGTTATATGGTTGATGCTTACTGATTGCCCTTAACTTTACAATTTTTCGAAAAAAATTATTTAAAACGTGTTAAAACACTTGCTATAAATTTTTGATGGTTTTGACACTTCACAACATTATCGTTAAAAAGCCAGTCCATTAACTGAATGAAACATTCTGCAATTTCGCCGATCAAATGCTCGAAATGTTTAATACACAAAAAAAATGACGATCCGTTTTTGTTCTTGAAATGAAATCAATTGAATATGTTCGATGACTGCTCATTTTCATATTTTGATATTTTACTTCAATACAAAGTGTTCTCATCAGTGATAAAAGATAAATCAATTAGCACAATTATAGATTTGTGGCCATTTAGCCACATTATTAGACTGATTTATTACATGTTGACGACCACGAATATTATGTTTAAGACTGCAACAAAATGTAACGTAGAGCAGTGTCAACACAGTAGAACTAATTATCAGATTAAGTGTAATGTTGTAAGATAAAAGATGACTTTATGATGAACTAACTTTCGCTTGCTGTAATTCTCACCCAAGAAATCACTGAAGCACAAAATTGCATGTGGTTTGCAAACTTTGTGCGTTTTTTGTTTCTTATTTTATAAAAATATTAAAATTGATTTACCAACAACGGTTTAATTGGTGACCACAAAAAATCCTGTTAGTATTGCAAATTATTTTTCTACTAGAAAAAATTGCTCTCGTTCGATCGGATTTGCTGCTGGACTAAGTGTTGATATTACTCCAGTCCGCCACATAGCCTAGATACCTTCGATTCACGGCAGAAGCCGGTTGCATGTGACATGTATTTTGTAAGTGGCTGTTGTCTCGAGAACGCAATCTTTCTTCGCAACTATTTGACATGCTGTTGAACTTTTAAACAATTTGAACAAATCGTTGCTACTTGCTGATAGTAAACGGCTGAAAATAGTGTTTAAACGTCTGGCTGCAGATAACATTTTCGCTTTCGAAATGACCAACAAACTGCTTTTCAGTGTGCACCGATAATGTGCCGGATATCAACAACGGAGCCGTTTATTCGAGTATCACTGCGCTACTTATCGCTAGAACTGGTCTTCCAATTGACACAGCACCGTATTTTATCAACGAAATGATTTTTTACACATGTCTCACCGGATTCAGCAGCGAAGGAGATGATTTGACGAACACTTGTCAACAAAACACAGGACCTGATGATTTGATGTGGTCAAGATCATCAATGGATCTTGATGGAATATGCCGAGCCGGTATACTCTACTGATTTGCTTTACAGTAGATTAAAACATCAAAAAGAATTCAATCATTGGTTTCGTTTTTGAATGCCTCGAGTCGGCTATACCTATAGCTTCAGCGAAATTAACAAAGTAGATGTTCATTTGTCAATAATCTTCTCAATTGTTTATTTCCAAGGTCACAGAGTGCAGCGCTTAAGTCAAATTGTAACAATGCTTCGCAATATACCAGTGTAACTTTTTAGTTATAATAGTTTATTAATATTTGAATCTAGTTGAAACAGATATGATTTATTTTCACAGTTTGCAACGATCCACCCCCAGTTGTTGTACAAAGTACTTTCACTGCTACGTCTGATACGGCGCCATATTTTTTGACTGAAATGGTTACATACGAATGTAATGGAGATTTGGTGAATGATGATGGAAGTGATATGATGGTGGCGACATGTCAAGTTCAAGGAGATGGAACAGGAATGTGGATGATTGATAGCAGCTTCGCTTGCGATCGTAAGTAGATAATGTCTGTTCTAACGATTTAATCACGTTGTACTGACGTAATTCCGTAACCAGCTACTGTATGTGTGTAGGAGTTGAATTTCACTGTATGAATTTCACGGTCTGTAGGAGTTATTTCAAGGTTAAGTTATTATCTTCCCTGTAATACTTTAGTAGCTCTTTACTACACCTTAGTTCATTCTCATTTGCTCTACGCTCTTCCAGTATGGGGTTCTACTTATAAAACTTATTTGATCAAACTCAAAAAACTCCAAAACAAGGCCTTAAGAACTATCTCCAATATCCCAATCAGAAACAGTATAACACCGCAGTATTATGAATATAAGATCTTAAAACTTGAAGATTTATTCAGATTTGAAATTGCTAAGTTTATGCATCAGTTTACTTGTAAGAAATTGCCAACCAATTTTAACCACTACTTTACATACATTTCTGCAGTTTCGTCACATGCAACACGCCATTCTTCCAATAACGATATCTTTTTACCCCGATTACATTCTGCTCGAACTCAACGATCAATAAAATTTATTGGGGCAAAATTATGGAATGATATACCATTTGAAATTAAGAAACTACCGTTTAATAAATTCAAAGAAAGTTACAAGAGCCTTCTTTTTAATAAATATAATGTTGACACAATTATACATTAAACTACTCACTATAAACTACGTTTTCAGTCACCTGCTATCGTATATATCTCTGATTTAATTTACTTGCCAATATTTAACCAACCTTTTTACTTCTTTTATATTTTAACTTATTTTGCTACCTTTTTTATTAAGCTGATCATTAAGCATTTTGGGCTGCCGCTTGACTCGAAGACCAATGGTCCCTTTGCAGCAGCCTGTTGCTTGTGTAATTTTTATGCTGTAATATGTACTATTCGATTGATTGTAAAAGCAACAAAATGAACTGTTCTGTTCTGTGTATCTTTTTTAAGCTTATGTTGTAGATATTGATTTCACATTCCTATTCCATATGTGTACAACGCGTAAAGACTACTTTTGTTGTGGCATGAGTCGATTAAATTATTAATTTTTTTGTAGATTGTGCTGGCAGCGCTTTTCCACAAGCAACTAATGCTTCCTCAATTGCTGTTGGTAATGAACCATTCAACACCGTTGTTAATTATGTCTGTACTGCTACCACTTTACCCACTCCAGTGACTAGCAACACGTGTTCAGAAGCGGATGAGGGATGGTTGAATCCTGCTCCGAGTTGCGATCCAGGTTAGTTGTTTCAATCATGAGAATATTTTGTTACTCAAGTTCCATGAACCACCAGGCACCATGACCAAACCTTGCGAATGGTAAATTTGAAATTTTGCATCCAATTGTTATTAGCAAATAATTTTAGGAATAGTTCGTAATTTCATAACGCAATTATTATATAATGTCGCTCATCGCGATTTTCAAAATTGTTGAATTTGTTTAGGTCAGCTTGTGATAAAGTTTGATGAGCATTCATTTTTGATGGATAGTGTTCTTGTGAAACATGATGCTACATTTGCTTTGTTTGCATTGCTTCCCCATCGCACTACGTGAACTTTGTTTCATTGATTTTTTAAATGCAGGGCTTATTTTATTACGAAAATAAAAACTAAGTTTATTAGATGATATTATATTTTCTGCTGTTTCTTAATATGGCAAGTGACCAAATCAACTTTGTAAGGTGGACCGACTAAAACAGACTGCAATTGAAATGAGTTGCATGAAAACGAAATCTCCAGTCACTGTTTAGTTACTCTAAATATGGTGTCAGCTCCAATCACATTAAGCTCACATTGTAGAAAGTGAATCAACGTTGCCATTTTCGGTCTAATCTTGTAGGTGTTAGAACGTTTAAGCGTGGGGAAAGGTATGACTAATATAGTATCATACAATTTATTCCGGTGGTTCGTTTTTTGCCATTGCGACGAGTGTCTCACGAAAAGCTTTGGAAATATGAAATTCATTTTCGTGGCTGTCTTTAAGGTATATATCTATCAATTCAATAACCAGCAACTGCATGTGTATCTTTTTTAAGCTTATGTTGTAGATATTGATTTCAAGTCAACTTTAATTTTACTTTTACAGTTTGCAGTGATCCGCCTCCAGTTGTTGTGCGTAGTACTTTCACTGCTACGTCTGATACGGCGCCATATTTTCTGACTGAAATGGTTACATACGAATGTAATGGAGATTTGGTGGATGATGATGGAAGTGATATGATGGTGGCGACATGTCAAGCTCAAGGAGATGGAACGAGAATGTGGATGATTGATAGCAGCTTCGCTTGCGATCGTAAGTAGATAATGTCTGTTCTAACGACTTAATCACGTTGTACTGACGTGTACAATGCGTAAAGACTACTTTTGCAGTGGCATCAGTCAATTAAATTATTATTTGTTTTAGATTGTGCTGGCAGCGCTTTTCCACAAGCAACTAATGCTCCCCCAATAGTTGTTGGTAATGAACCATTCAACACCGTTGTTAATTATGTTTGTACTGCTACCACTTCACCCCGACCAGTAACTAGCAACACGTGTTCAGAGCCGGATGAGGGATGGTTGAATCCTGCTCCTAATTGCGATCCAGGTTAGTTGTTTCATATATGAGAATATTTTATTATTCATGTTCCATAAACTACAAACAACCATGATCAAATTTTGCGAATGGTAAATTTGATATTTTGCATTCAGTTGTTATTATCAAATAGTTTTAGCAATAGTTTGTAATTTTCATTATGCAATTGAATATATTGTCGCTCATCGCGATTTTCAAAATTGCTGTTTTTGTTTAGGTCAGCTTGTTATACTAAATTTGATGAGCATTCAATTGCTATGGATAGTGTTCTTGTGAAACATGATGCTACATCTGCTTTGCTTAAATTGCTTCCCCATCGCGCTACGTGAACTTTGTTTTATTGATTTTTTAATTGCAGTGCTTATTTCGTAACGAAAATAAAAACTAAGTTTATTAGATGATATTATATTTTCTGCTGTTTCTTAATCTAGCAAGTGACCAAATCAACTTTGTAAGGTGGACCGAATGAAACAGACTGCAATTGAAATGAGTTGCATGAAAACGAAATCTCCAGTCACTGTTTAGTTAAATATGGTGTCAGCTCCAATCATAGTAAACTCACATTGAAGCAAGTGAATTAACGTTACTATTTTTGGTCTAATCTTGGAGGTGTTAGAACGTTTAAGCGTTGGGAAAGGTGTGATTAATATAGTATCATACAATTTATTCCGGTGGTCCATTTTTTGCCATTGCGACGAATGTCTCACAAAAAGTTTGGAAATGTGAAATTCTTTTTTGAGGCTGTCTTTGAGGTATCTATCAATTCAGTAACCAGCAACTGTATGTGTGTCTTTTTTAAGCTTATGTTAGCGATATTGATTTCAAGTCAACTTTAATTTTACTTTTACAGTTTGCAGTGATCCTCCTCCACTTGTTGCACGTACTACTTTCACTGCTACGTCTGATACGGCGCCATATTTTCTGACTGAAATGGTTACATACGAATGTAATGGAGATTTGGTGGATGATGATGGAAGTGATATGATGGTGGCGACATGTCAAGTTCAAGGAGATGGAACAGGAATGTGGATGATTGATAGCAGCTTCGCTTGTGATCGTAAGTTTAACGTTTTTAATTTTTTGCTACGTAGTTTGATTCAAAGCTTCGCGTCAAAATACCAAATGACATGTTCTCAAATGTTTCGTGGAAAGCTGAAACAGCATGATCATATTTGATCTAGCATTGTTCCCTTTGTGACTCTTCATATATTTGGTTTGCATAGACATCAGTTTAAACTTCTTTTTTACCTAAACTGTGGTTAGCGACAGGAAGAAACCGTTTTGTATTTTGCATTTGGTGATGACCGAAGCAGTAAAGATTTAAAACATGAACTCCTATTTTTGTAAACACTCCCCTTGCCTGATTTCGAGCAATAAAGCACATTGGTGCTGTTTCGTTTATTTATTTATTTTTTTTATTGCCTGCACTTGATAGCTTTTGTGCTTGTTGCAAAACCTCTATTCACAAAAAGGTTTGAAATTACGAAATAAATTACATGTAAAAATTAAATATTTCGTTAAAAAACTTAACAAATAAACATTTATTATAAAAGTTGCAACGCAGAAAATTTAATGGGTCGATTATTTTTACATTTTTATATAACAGCTTCATACATTATAATGCTCTTTAACGCACAATAGCACAATGTAAGTCAATTACTCATGCACTTTTAGCAGCAATTGGTATCAATCAATCAATTAAATATTGTCACTCAAAATCAAATTCAATCAAACATCATCACTCAGAGATAAAGCGGTGGGACTAGACAACTCACCGGCTTTTTTCTCAAAGCTGCTAGGTTTGTCATCTCACCACATCTTTTTTTCTTTTCTTCTTGTGTGATTTAAGGAAGGGATCAACACTTGCAAAATTGCTAGGTAACTTCCATTTATAGAAGTGGAGCAGCAAATGAAAGCAAAAATTATTGCCCTATATCCATCCTTACCTGTTTTTCCAGGATTCACAAAAACTTATATTCATAAGAATGATAACTTTCTTCGAAAAGCATGACATTTATCGATCAACACCAATATGGATTTCAACGTAAGGTCTCAACAACCCGTGCAATATTAAAGCAAACAGTTCTTCTGGTGTAAGGATTGAAACTGAACTGGACTGATAAACTCTGAAAAAGGAGACTAACTGTTCAAATTTAGTTTAATGGATCTGACGTTTCGCTAGTCAGAACAACCAGCTTTTTTAGAGACACTCGAAATGGTTCCACAAAACAGTAGAATAACTAGGCAAATTTAAATTAAAAATTATTTCTAATGAGCATATTATTACCAAATAAAGAAAAATATTACGTGAAAATAACAAATTACGTCAAAATATCGGTACGGATACTGAAGAATAGACAAACGGAAAAACAATGCATTAAATCGCCAGAGATGAAAAAAGAAATTACCGTAGAATCACAAATTGAAATGTAGAAACTGGAAATTTGAAATAAAGGAATCAAAAAGTAAAAAGTAAAATTAGCTTTTAAGCAGCTTCTTATAAACCAAAGGAAAAAGCGTGGCCGTCATTTCTGTTCATCACTTCTGGCTTCTCATTGATGAACCAACTTTCAGCAAATAATCGTTTGGAATAGTCAGTTTCCGTTTTAAGAATTTCAACTTCAGACCAATTGATAGTATGATTTAACGAAATGGAGTGTTCGCAAAGAGCCGATTTCTCAGGACGTTGGAATTTGATGGCTCTTTGGTGTTTAGATACTCGAGATTTAAGATCTCGTTTAGTCTGTCCAATGTATATGAAACTGCAATCTTTACAAGGAATTTGGTACACCAAACAAGATTTTTCTTCTGCATCCAAGGGGTCTTTCAGAGAAGGAAGAAATTTACCAATGATTAGTAAAGGTTTCCAAGCCACCTTCACTCCAACTCCATTCAAAACGCGTTTAATCTTGTCAGATACACCTTTGATGTAAGGTCTAAGCTGCTTAGAAGCTAATTTTTCTTTTTACTTTTTGATTCCTTTATTTCAAATTTCCAGTTTCTACATTCCAATTTGTGATTCTACGGTAATTTCTTTTTTCATCTCTGGCGATTTAATGCATTGTTTTTGCGTTTGTCTATTCTTCAGTATCCGTACCGATATTTTGACGTAATTTGTTATTTTCACGTAATATTTTTCTTTATTTGGTAATAGTATGCTCATTAGAAATAATTTTTAATTTAAATTTGCCTAGTTATTCTACTGTTTTGTGGGATCATTTCGAGTGTCTCTGAAGAAGCTGGTTGTTCTGACCAGCGAAACGTCAGATCCATTAAACTAAATTTGAACAGTTAGTCTCCTTTTTCAGAGTTTATCAGTCCAGTTCAGTTTCAATCCTTACACCAGAAGAACTGTTTGCTTTAATATCAAATATGCCTGGTGTACAACTCCATTACAAACTCATGCAATGTTGGATGTCATTACCTCCACATATGAAGACATTAATGATAATGCTTTTACGGGTCTATTCGTGGTAGATTTATAAAAGGCATTTAATACCGTGTTGCAATGCACGCATATTTATGTAAGGTACCCAACACAGGAGAACCTTACATTCCTATTCTATTTGCCTATCTTCACGAACCCGATTGCTAACCTCTGCAGTTTTCTGACAAAAAGAAGTAGCCCACAAATTTTCAAAATTGATTTTTTTGCAAAAATGCTATGAGCGACCGAAACTTAATTTTTGAACAATATTGTTTTCAAAAAATTGGTAAGGTTTCAGAGATATCTCCCCTCAAACGGAAGCAACCCGCATCGGAAAAAATGTTTTCTGACAAAAAGAAGTAACCCACGTGCAGTACTTCCAAATCGTAGCAACTTTTGAGCTTATTCGGTGAAATATTTCTGACGAATAGAAGTGTTTTGCCTCCTTATTCACAGAAAAATAATCGCGGATAAAACAGCGTCAAAATACCAAATCCATTTCTATACTTACCAGCTTTGCTAAAATTATTGAACGAATCATTTACAAACGTCTGATCACTTTTCTGAATAAGCATAAAATGATACTTGACACTCAGTATGGCTTTCAAAGTAACAGATCAACCAATCATGCCTTTATTGACGTAATTATCAACTCTTTCGAAAATATTAATAAAAATTTGTATACAGGCTTGATATTTCTTGACCTTACGAAAGCTTTCGACACAGTAAATCACGAAATTCTTCTGCTTAAATTAAACCATTATGGTGTACGGGGACAGGCAAACGATCTCCTTCGAGTTTTTTTAAAAAGAAAACAATTTGTTTCTATCAACAACCACGAGTCTCCATTACTATCCAATGACTACAGGGTACCCCAGGGTTCAACCCTGGGACCCTTGCTATTTATATTATACATTAATGATTTGCCTTCATCTGTTAATTGCACTCCCAGACTTTTCGCTGACGATACTTGCTTAGTGTTTTCAGCCCCGAACCCATCTAAATTACACTTTGATATGAAAAAAGATCTAAATGATATCTCCGAATGGTTTACGGCGAATAAACTAACAATTAATCCTTCCAAATCGATTGTGCTAGTTATTCCTTCAATGTTAAGTCAACCCCTTTCTAATGTAGATCTTTCCGTCAACAATTCACCTCTTCCTTTTTGTCTTAGTGCTAAGTACTTAGGCGTTACCTTAGACACGCAATTGAATTTTGACAAACACATATCATCGGTTGAAAATTAAATATCTAGAGCCGTTGGAATCATCTCCAAACTTCGTCATTATCTACCGACATGCGCAATCTTGCAACTGTATTATTCTCTAATACATACGCATCTGCTATATGGACTGATAGTGTGGGGTTTTTCCTATAAATGTAAGTTAAAAAAACTGCTATCCTTTCAAAACAAAGTAGTAAAGTTAATTGGCGGCGGATTATTAAGAGATAAGGCTACTCCATTTTATTCCCAACTAGGCATCCTCAAACTTGCTGATCTTTTTGAATTAGAAGTTGGAAAATCCTTTCATGCTCATTTTAAGAAAAAATTACCTGCTTCACTTTCTGATTATTTTATCCTGACCAGTGAAGTGTCACAAAAAATACTAGATCTATACACCCTCGAAGAAACTGTTAGTATATACCTCGCTACGCCAGTAATTGGATGCAAAAATGCATTAGGTTTCAAGGAGTAAAAATCTGGAACGATATTCCCTCCGATATCCAGAACTCTTCATATAATTTTTTTTAAATTCGGTTCGAAAAGCGCTTACTTCAAACCTACTACCGAACATTTACTGGTGTGAAATCCTGAAGTAGTTTTCACGCAAATCACTGATTCACACTCAAATAAAATTGGTACCCTGACAAATTTTTATCAGTGATCACGCATCCATTCAAGAAATGGGCAACTGGGTGGCAGCTGACTAGGTGACCGAAAGGTCTATTCGCCGTCTCCCTGCGGTCATGTGTTTCCTTTTCCTCAATTTGTACTTATTTTGTGCTACTTTACCGCCAATAAATGTTGATGATGATGATGATGATATTTTTTCTATGACCCTAAGGATAACGATTACCGGGGCAGTAATCAGCCTTCACATTTTGGGAGGGGCTGAATATTATTTTGGGGTGGCTGAAAAATTAACTAATTTTTTTCTGATTTTTTATTTGTATTGTTTCCCAAACCTATTATGCGGAGTGATCTTCGCTAATTATTTGTGGTTCGTGCTTTAAAAGGAAAACGCGGCGTAGTTTGCCAATCAATTCTAGAAAGAAGTGAACTTACAGATAATCTAAATGTTTCTTTTTTGCTTTTTCCAATTTATTGCTGAAAATATCTGATATGCCCGATAATGCTCCAACTTCAGTTAAACCCAACACAGTAAGCTTACTTCGTCTAATTAGCTTTCAGGCCACCGGCTGTTAGCTCAGTAGCTAAACGCACCCGCCATTGATGCGGGAGGTCTGGGGTTAGATTCCCGGGCCTGTCAAATCTGCTCAATGTCGCCAACTGCTCCCTGCGGCTTGGATGTTTCTTCGGAGTTGTGTAGCCCAGACGCTATTCCGCGGAGAAGGTTATGCCGCGAGTATAATGAAGATTTGGTTTTGATATTATTTATATTTGACATTCACACTGTCGCATTTGAGCAATAGAGCTCTGCATCCATTGTCTCGCAATAATGGCTGCAATTGCTCATAATTAGCGGTTGTGATCTTAAAATGCGCATTTCGTTAACTGCTTTTATGTACAATTGAACAACACTCAGGCGTCTGTTTGTCTAACGGTGAAAATTGAAACCTACTCTGCTTTTAGTATCAGGATGCGCCTCCCAAATTAGTCTCGAGATTTGACCTTAACATCGATTGAAGCAGCTATCTTCAAAAAAATAAAAACTATTGGGTTTAGGCTAAACATCGTCATCATTTCGGCATAAATAGTTCAGGGGGGGGGGGCTAAACAAACTTTATGAAGGGCTTCGCCCCCAATAGCCAGCCCGTTGCTACGGCCCTGACTCTAACCCGATCTGACCGCGCCGACATCAACGGGCTTCTTGTTTGCTTGCCTTCGCTTCACATCGAGGCTTTGTGTGCACGGCTTCTTGCTTCTGCCTTGTCCGTTCTTCGATCGCTCAAACGTTCGATCGCCTTACCCATACTCCGGCCTCGGTATCTCGTTGCTTGCGCATGCGTTAGACTCCTTGATCCGTGTTTCCAGACGGGTCGCTGGGGCTGTAGCCATTTGAGCCGCAGGCCATACTGCTGATTTCACATTGCCATCCATGCTCGGCCCCGGTTTGAGAAGCTCGCGCCACTCCGCGCTCCGCGAAAGGGTGGCGGTTTCGGACGCTGAGCGACCTTGACTCGGGCCAGGCCGGTCGCAGCTTACTTCGACTACGGTCTTTCACGGCCGGCTGTCAGCGCAAGCGCGCGTCGGACGACCGCGTCTAACGCCGGCCCGCCCATGCGGTTTCTTTCCTTTCGGACGGTTTCGCGACCTCTTTGACTCTCTTTTCAGAGTGCTTTCCGACTTTCCCTCGCGGTACTTGTGTGCCATCGGTTTCGAACTACGGATGAAGCGCACCACCTGGCTTCGAGCTACGTTCTAAAAACGACCCGACTAACGAACCAACGCGCCGTTTTGACCTCGAAGCTCGCACGCGCTAACGAACCCGACACCTTCGCAAGGCCGGAACCGATCAAAGAGTATGAGGCGCCGTTTGGAAAAAAATAATTTAGATTTCTCCAGATGCTTTTTCGGCCAATTTAAGCTACATTTTGCCCAATAGCGTATATTATATAAGATGTTTCCTACACAAGATGTAAGACAAATTATGGTCATAAATTGGCCAAAGAAGGAGCGCAAAACTTTAAGGAAATTTCTTAAAACATGTTTTAAGGTCCTTTGTTTTTGGCGAGTTTATGCAATAATTTGTCTTATATAAGTCATATATTATAATAGAAAATTTAGTAATTTGGCCTATAAAGTTTGCGTCAGTTTTTTTGGCTTGTTTAAACCACAGTTTTGTCCTGTATAGGCCTATAAGAAATATCCCGTATAATATATTGGACAAAAGGCAGCTTAAATTGGCCAAAAAAGCACGTGGAAAAATCGAAATTATTTTTTTCCAAACGGCACTTCGTAAGAAAGGCTTAGGCGCGCTCACCTCTCGGAAATTAGCAAAAATAGCATATAATTTTGCGATTACATTTTCTGATAAAAAGAAGCATGCCACATTTGTCAGAAAACTTTTGACATTATTCTGCCGCACTTTTGCTGACAAAAGGAAATATCCCTAATTTTAACCTTTGACCGGGGGGGTTGTATATATTTACGTGGCCCAGAGTTTAAGTTACTACTAAGGGATGTTTAATAATCAAAAATTAATTGTTTAATTACAACCGTTTTTTGTGGCAGACAAAAAACTCGTTTTTTCTCGAAAAGATCACTTTGTGGGTTGCTTCTTTTTGTCAGAAAAGGGCAGCAGGTACTACATACTTATGATGTAGCCTCTACCGCATACCTATGCACAGACGCATAGCAATACAGTAACAGTAGCTGAATCGAGCAATTAGTTCGCACATCTCCTAGCTCGCAACTTCCCCAGCTAATTTAACCGTATAGCCGATATAAATTACCTCTCTTCACGCCTTAACATTTTCTCAAGAATTGGGCTTTTAAAATAACTTCCAATATTTGCCATGCTGCCTGTAGCTTTTGAAATTTTAGTTTTCTGCTTGCAAGTTTTCTGCTAGCAATTTTAGCTCCAATCGGTCTGCGGAGAGCTGAAACATCAACTTACCTCCTGGATTGTTACGTCATACCTCACGATAAAGCTATTCTGAAGTCAAAAATCTTTTTTATACTGAGGTATTGCGCCGAAGCAGGTAATGAGTGGTAGGGCCCATCTCCGTGACTTAGCGCCCGGGAAACATCGCCGCAGTAGTGGCTAGCCGTGCACGGTTTGACTTGACAAAAAAATCGAAGCCTAGACCTCTCGAGCCTATAACTACTAAGCCAATCGTCGGGTCTAGAAAACTGCAAAATTATGATTCGAAAGTGTTTACAAAAGGCAGTAAAACTTAAATTTTGCAATCAACAACATATTAAGAAATAATATAGCAGACTCATTGCGTTAAAGCGTACCAGATACCAGCTTTTGTCTTTTCGATTTAGTTAACGAAAAGAGAATGTTTTCTGTGTTAAGTCTTTAAACAAAAGAAGTTTCCAAAAAAAGCATGCTTGTTTGCGCACGATCGAACTAATATTGAAGAGACATTTCTTCTTTGGTCCCCCCAAGCAAAATTATTGGGGGGTGTGAACACCCCGTCTCACCGGGAATCTACGCTCATGAATATATTTTTATTGTCACAAACTTTATTATAATGATCCGTTTATTGATTTTTTTTAATAATATACTGTATTATGTGTTAGATTGTTCTGGCAGCGATTTTCCTCAAGTAAATGATGGCCCAATGATGAATGTTGGTGATGAACCATTCAACGTTGTTATTGAATATATGTGCAATCCTGGTTTTTCACCCTTACCAGTAAACAACAATACGTGTTTAGAAGCTAATGAAGGATGGGAAAGCTCTGCTCCTACTTGTACTCCAGGTTTGCGGGTTTGCTCTAGGTTTTTTTGCTGTCGGTACATCAACCACGAAAATTGCTGCTTTCTTTGATCGTTTGTTATGACAGCTTGCTGCGCAAATTTTTAAGTGCAAAAACAAGGTTCATCTGGCTCTTAATAATTTTTTGCATTATCGCATGAACCCAGTTGCATTTTGTATTGTATCTTGTTTGCATGTTTTGTTTGAAAGCTGGTTGTTTTGAGATTGTGTGGCTGGTTCTTGGTGGGAACAGTGATGCGTTAAATTTTGTTTATGAAAAGTTGTAAAGGTCTTTTCCGGAGCGTGCCCAGGAGTTTAAAAGGGGGCGCAATTTAAAACCATGTCAGGTAGCTTTTTTGGAAAAACAAGCTTTTGCGCTTGCTTCGACTTCTGCCGGACATATTCTATTAAGCCTTCGTATATTCGGTTTGCCGCCTCCCTGACGAGCAAAACTTAAAACTTAGCCTGGACGGGCCTCCTTTCTGAGTAAGAATTGGTCCCTTCTCATTAATGTTGCCACAAAAAGGATGTAATAGTGGTTAATTAGTCCTTAGTCCTTTTTCAACAAAACTTTACTAATACTTTTGTTAACTTAACTCTAGCTACCCCTTGCGTGCCTTTTCTGAAGAAAGAGTGATGAATCCTTGCTTGTCTCATCAACTGCGTAGGCCTATAAAATACCCCAAAAGTAACTGTTCCTCAGTCCTCATTCGCTAGCTGGTCTAACACCATTTCTTAGCTGGAAGCCAACTTTATACCACCGACAAACTGCATTACACCATAAAAACAAAGCAAAAATATCATCCAAATACCTTCCTTGCATTTTGTTTTCGTTTGTTACATCATAGTCACACACCAAGCTAGGAAGCCACAAACCTGATTTAAATCTTCAGCTACCATTGCTTACGCAGAGCTGACGGACCTGGATTGCGCGCATGAATAAAGTTTTTGCCGCAAATCGCGTTAAAACTTCAAAACATACGAAAAACGAAATTGAATCTCCTAGAACTAGCTTTGACATTTAATGCTTGAGCAATGCTGGCTGGACATTTTGCAATTACGTATATATCAGTGTTACACCATAAAATTTTGTGCATTTTTCTGCGGGGAGGCGAGGCTCTCTCTCCCTCCCCTAAGTACGGCCCTGTCTTTTTTGTCTGCGTTTGTGAATTTTAACTTACAGCCTTGCGTATATGTTGCCTAAGCCCTGCATTTGATAAGTAAATGAAACAAAATGGACAGATTAAGTTACTGTATTTCCAAAGCAATAAAATGTTGTGTGGTTTTATGGCGCTTTATAACTACTAAGATTCTCTAGCGCCAGGACTAAATTTTGTCATGAATTCACTGACGTAATTTTATTCTCTGTTTGCTTCATCCTCCGCGCTACACTTAATTGCTGAGCGTTTAGCAAGTGTAACCGCAGATACCAGTTTTACAGTCTTTGGTTTGACCCGACTGAGAATAGAACCCAGCCTACCAGCTTTTAAAGCGAACGCTCTTAACCACAAGGCCAGTGGTTCTCAATTCGTTTTAAAGCTCGCACCCCTTCGGCTAGGAAAAATCATTCTCGCACCCCTTGCACAGTCAACTTCACTCACGAGCTGTTTCTGTACAGACAGTGACGTAGCGAGAAATTTTAAAGGGGGGGGGGCATAATTTCCACATTTTTTTAGGTTTATTTTTTTTTGGCAGTACAAAGTTGAAGCTGATTGAGAAACAAGAAAGAGGCTAGGGGAGTCCAGGGGCATGCTCCCCCGGAAATTTTTTGAAAATGTACATGCTGTAACGGCTATTTTAGTGCTTTTTGAGTAATTTTCAAGTAAATTTTGTTTAAACTTTTTGACCCTAATTCTGAGTGCTTCGCCAAATTTAATGTATTTTGTTCGCACATTTTCGATCATGCGTGCTTAAGGCGTATATAGGGCTTATTGCTATCAAAAAGGTCTGAAATTATGAAAAATTGTATAAATTATATCAAAAGCATTGTTGAAAATGGCTGGTGGGAGGATGCATGCTCCTCATTCTACCATCCTACCCCCCCTGTGTCCGCCACTGGTCATAAGCTACAGAAATCATCAAAAGAGTCTGGCATATTTCAGTCACTTGGCACCGTTAATTTTGTTCTTTTTACTAAAGGGCAGAATCAAATGGGAGGGGGGGCATGGCCCAATCGCACACAGACACATTTCAGACGTCACAAACACACAGCTAGGGAGAATCAACGATACCGCTCATCAGCGGTAAAATTGGCAAGTTCTTCTCGCACTCCCAGAAGTCTCGTCTCTTCTCACACTCCCAAGGGGTGCGAGCACCCCCAATTGGGAACCGCTGCACCAGGCCATGGCACTGGTTTCCAAAGCAATAGGCCTACACAAAAACTTTAACAGCGATTTCAAAGTGACTTTGTCGTGAGTGGCCGCCCAAAGCACACTTCAAATGCCGTTGGCTCCAGTTGATAGCCAGACTGCTGGTCGTGAAATAACTGCAATCTACGCGCGGAACCGCCAAGTGATGTACCTATTGAAAGTGAAATTGTAACGCTTCTGTGCTTCTGATTTACGCCTAATAACTTGTATTGTTTAGTGTGCCCAGAAAATCCTCCCGTCGTACCAAACGCACAAATTACTGGCACTGACTCCGCCCCGTATCTTGAAAACGAGTCTATCCTCTACGATTGCGACCTCAACTTCTGCAGCAATGATGCAGATTCAACCAACTTCTGTGGTCAAGAATTTGAGGTCGGTGTAACTGTTAATTGGGAACGTCCAAACCTGGCTCCACTGCCCATATGCAGACCAAGTAAATACTTAGCTGTTTTGGAACAACATTTTTTTATTCATTTTTTACGTCTGTGACACGCTGAAACTCGTCTCGAGACTGCGATCACTGTCTTCCAGATTATCACCTAGGCTGCACATTTGGAACAGATACGAACGCTCTGCAGAAATGATGAGTACTGGCACTAGCAGCATTGCTTGCTCAGTTAAAATTTAATCCTTTTTTTATATGTGGAGAAAGCGACCAAGGCCCTTATTAGCTAGCTTTGGAGTCGCCTGCAATCTGTAAACATCCAATGAGCTATCTCTCTGCGGCGCAACTGTAGACTTGCCGGCTTGTTGTTCCAACAACGCCGTTTTAATGCTGGAATGTTAAGCACAGAGCTGTGAAGTCTGAATTCTCATTTTCAAATCTTTTGTTTGACTAGGATTTTAATCGAACTTCAATAGTACCGCTTTAAAAGCAAACGCACGATCACTTACGCCGTCTGTTCTGTTTGGTAGATGTTTTGCGTGTAGGAAATAAGTTGCAATCTTATCAGTCAAAAACATTAAATTAATGAATTTTCGATGACGAAGCTTTTTTGGAAATTAAACGCAGAAATTGCAATTTGTTAGTTTATCAAACCTTCGAACTTACAAATGTGCAGTAATTTTGAGCCTTATTTTGTAACTGTAAAATCGTATTTGGCGTTGTCAAATTGTTTAACTTTGACCAGCAATTTCGCTGACATCATTTTTTTTGCACTGAAAACAATTTTTTCGGTTCATACAGTGTATAGCGAGTAACAGCATCAAAATTAAGTCCTAGATATTCATCACTATCTTACTCCGATGTAAATTGATGTTTTATGTTGTAGATGTGAATTTTATCATTGTTCTTGATCCCAGTGATCTCAACGCGGATTGTGTAGATACGAGTACAGCAAACCCACCATATCCTGCTACTCAAACTAATTTTATTTCAAGGCAAGCAAGTTCTTAAAACAAAATTTTTGTGATAGTAATGTGTTCTACTTTCTGGACTGGTGTGTTTCATCTTACGATTTTTTTTTCGAACGTATCAATGCATGAATTTCGTAAAAACCTTTGATCATAACTGTCGTTTCTATTCTTGGTACCGGTTCGCAACACCTTATATTTTTTTTTATTTAGTTGCATATTTATCCTCCTATCACGAGAAAGCGATCAATGCGCTATACGAGCTCGCTTAGGAGTTGCCGGCCATCTGTCTACCACACCAAGATGGGGGAATCCCGCTAAGTGCCTTTCCCAACGGCACAACAAGTAAACTTGCCGGCTTGTTCTCAACACTGTCCCTTTATGCTGAACGTCAAGCAGGGAAGCTGTGAATACCAATTTTGAAGTCATTGGTATGACCCGACTCAGAATCAAACCCGAGTCTACAGCTCAAGAGACAGACGCTCCATACCACTCGGCCATCTGAGCTGTTCGGTCATCGGAGCTGACCTTATATTTGTTGCGATCTAAATATGAAATGTGTGATAGTCACACGATAGTAAGGGCCTATACTTGATGTCGCGAAATAGAAAATGGTATTACTTCGCTGACAGGACGATTGATAAGAATTGTATGACAAACAGTAGGAATTAATTCGTTCTTAGATCTGACCTCACAAAAAAACCAGGACCTTCTTCACCAAACGAATATAATAGTCGACCCAACTTAACTCACTTAGCTACAGTACTCACCGTACTACTTTCCAATCAACACAAGCACCACTGCTCACTTCAGTAACACCATACAACAAGGGCTATATCCTTCAGCATAAAACAAAATTGCTTACTCTACGCACACTAAATCTACACTCGAATAATTACGCTCGAAAATTCACACTTATTTATGCTCTAAATTCAGTTTCAAGAAAATTCTACGGCATTATCAAAAAGAAACAAAAGAGAAATCACATGACATGCAAAACTCACACCAAACCGAGGTAAACGCGATCGTGACGTCAAGAGAAATGATATGACGTGCAAAAATTCTCACCAAACCGCAGTTAACACAATTGTGACGTCACAAGCACAAATTTTTAACTCAGTAAAATTAAGTAACGGAAAAGATCTATCCGTAATATTCACGAAACAATTACGTCAGTAGACAATTATGACTTCATAACGCAACTTTACGAAGCAATCCCACGAACAAACTTGGGAAAACAACGCATCGATCTAGAACCTTTTTGTAGACAAAGCATTTAAACAAAACCATAAAAAAACTGTTATATCGTTACACTCCCCCCTTGTTAGAATATTATTCAACGGAAAATACAATACACACTCACAAAAACGATATCTAACACTTATTCACATAATTACTTCACCCAAGAAATTTCAAACACGGCACAATTAACAATTTTCAGAATCAACCACTAAGCGGCTTAAATAGTCCGCTTCGACATTGTCTTTGCCAGGAATGTCCTTCACGGTATAGTCGTACCCCTGTAATGCCAATGCCCATTGCATAATTCGATCGTTTCAAAACTTTGCATCCTTTAGAAAAGTAAGGGTTTGATGGTCACTCTGTAAAACTATTGGCTTACGGGCCAGCTACAGACGAAATTTCGATACTCCCCACACAATAGCCAAATACTCTTTCTCGTTGGTGGAATACTTCCGCTCTGCAGATGTCAGCTTCTTGCTTCCGTACGCGATTGGAAAAATCTTCCTTCGTGTTCCCGCATAAGCGCAGCCCCAAGTCCACGGTTCGACGCATCGGTACGCAAAATAAAAGTCTTGCTGTGATCTGGCAGACGCAGAATGGGCCTACGCACCAGGCTTTCGCGTAGGGTCATAAATGCTTTTCTTGAGCATCTTCTCATCTCACACTTTCCGGCAGTCGCTTTTTTGTCAAGTCACTTAGTGGCGCCGCTATTGCCGCGATGGCATGTGGTCGCGGTAGTAGTTGGCAAGACCCAAGAACGATCGAACCTCCTTCTTTGTTGTGGGTCTCTTCGCACTGCGTATCTTTTTTAAGTTCTGCTCGTTGATGGAAATGCAACTTTCTCCGATGGAATGTCCCCAAAACTCAACAGATTTCGGGCCAAATACGCACTTAGTAGGTCAAATAACTAAGCCTGCTTGTCTTGGTTTTTCCAAAAGTTTATCAAGCACCTGTAGATAGCCCAGTCCTTTGTGTAGACAATCAGATCGTCTATATAACACTCGACATTGTCCATGTCTTGAAATAGCTTCCTCATGCCTCGAACCAACGTTGCTCCAAAGTTCTTCATTCCAAACGGCATACGCAGGAACTCATAACAGCCATGCGGGGTCACGAACGTGGTTTTGTGTACATCCTCCTCTGCGACCGGTATTTGCCAGTATCCTCTACTCAGATCTATTGTCGAATAATATTGGCACTTTCCTAACTTCCCAAACAAGTCCTCGGTCGTAGTCATCGGTGCTGGATCTGCGACCGTAACTAAGTTGAGTTTTCGATAGTCGATGCACATCCTGTTAGAACCACTTTTCTTCTTGACAACAACCAGCGGAGAAGCATAGGGCGAGCTTGATTCCCTCACGATTCCAGTATCCATCATGTTCTTTATCTCCTCCTGAATCTCATCTCTCTTGGCATAAGACAAAGGATAAGTCTTGCACCTAATCGGGCGATCATCAGTCAGATCAATCTTATGCTCAATTACGCGGGCCCTTCCTGGGGTTTCCGTAAAGAATTCCTCATACCTTCTTAGAACTTTCATAACTTCGTTCTGCTGTTCATCATTTAACTCTGCCTCTACTCACACATCTTGGATGCTTTCCTTTGATTGGAACGTCACTAGCCCCAGCAAGTCCTCGTCATTAACACTGACCTCATCAGTAACATCCCTCTTTACTTCTACCAAAATAGTCCGAACTTGCCCAACTGCAGTCACCCGAGGATGGCCCCCCTGAACTCCCTGGGTACCACCGCAGTCCACCTGGGTTTCCCCCGAGACTCCCTGGGATATCCCTCCTCCCAGGCGTTGCAATCTCTTCAACCCTTTTCTCATATGAGACCACTGATCCCTTTTTGGTCTCGGTTCCTTTCAATTGTTTTAACTTCTGCAAGGTGGGGTCTTCCTCCTGCATCTTGATAAGGTTTTTCTTGTTAATTGACATCTTATCCGCCACTTCTTTCATCTTAAGTGGTTTGGGTCCTTGCCATTCCGTGCTTGCGCTCATGTAGCCACCGCCGTCACCACTACCCATTCTGGATTTGGATCGTCTGATCTTCTAGCTCTAGCCACGTTCCCAATGATTAAGTCAAAGAGGGAATCCTGCAAGCACAAGGCTTCAACAGTTCCAACGTAGAATGGAGTGTCCACTTTTACTTTAGCCATGGGAGCTCGCTTAAGCGTGCGATCCACCGTCATGATACGCCCCATCTTTCCGATAAAATCCGCTTCATCCACCGACTCTCTTTTAATAATAATTACTCCACTGCATCCAGTATCTCGCAACACCTCCACTTTCTTATCTCCGACCTTGCCCGACAACACAGGTAAGTTATCTTTAATTTCCGTCATACACGCACCATTAAGCACCTTGATCTTTTCTCCAGACTTCAGTTCTAGAGTCTCCATCCCCAATTCGTCTTCTTTTTTGTCCCTTCTTCGTGGCACTTGCGTCGCGCATGCAACTCGTTGAGCTTTGGTCGGATTTCCCCCGGGACCACGCCCCCTTTCCCGCTCTGGATCCAGGTTGATAGCGCTGTGATGCTGTTTTGCACTCATGAGCTCAACATTTAAAGCAATAAGACCGGCGGCCATGACCAAACGGCTCATTCCGTGACGTTGATGCTTTGCTTGGGCACTCCATTGCTTTATGGCCTCTGCCATCACACACGTAACACCTCATAACGTCTTTATGAGTTCTAGGTAAACTGGTCTTCATATCCTGCTTTGTCACCGGCGCTTTCGTGGACAACTTTTTCCCGTGGGCATTTAGATACTGCTCCACCAGCTTTGCCAACTCCTCCAAATCCTTAGAACTCCTCTCCTTCAAGAACACCGACACATCCTTAGGGCAGGAGTTTGTAAACTGCTCCCTCACCATCAACTCCGACCCCCCCTTAAAAGTTTCGTCCCCACCGGCTAGTTCGACCCACTTATCGAAGTAGTTGGAGATTCTTACAATGAACTGACTAGAAGATTCCTATCCCTCCGGCTTAGTTCCTTGAAATCTTTCTCGGTAACTTTGTTCCGTGAAATCCTACCTCTGTAAAAGAGCCTTTTGCAGCTTATCATAATCCCTTGCTTGTTCGTCTGACAATCCGGTGTAGGTATCCAATGCTCGGCCTGAAAGTAATGGGCTTAGACGAGTAGCCCAGTCTGATCGTTCCCAGCCTGCAACAGTGGCACATCTTTGAAAGCGAAGCAGGTACCTATCCAGATTATCCTTTCCGTCCACAAAACCAGGAAGCACTGGGGCTTTAGTTCTTGCAACCGCGTTTAGAGAAGCTTGACTTAATGCCGCCTGTTGGTCTTCCGATGAAGCACTCCTTGGTCCATTCAGCCTCTTGCTTTCTAGTCGCAACTTTTCCATCTCCAGCTTGTGTTTTCTTTCCGCTTCCCGTTCCACTGCCGCGGCAGCCAATTTCCGTTCCTGGGCTTCTGCCGCCAATTTTAATTTCCGTTCCTCGGTCTCGACAGCCAATTTCCGTTCCTCGGCTTCTGCCGCCATTTTCAATTTCCGTACTTCATTCTCTTGTATCATTTTCCATCCCTGGGTCAAGAATTTCGTCTTCTCCTTTCCATCAAGCCCGATTTCTTCTGCCTGCCGTTTCAGATCTTCCAACGCGATAAACCCGCTTTTAGTTGCCATGACAATCCGTTAACTATCAACCGAACAAAGAAAAATAATATCCCGGACCAGCCCCCAAAATGTCGCGAAATAGAAAATGGTATTGCTTTGCTGATAGGACGATTGATAAGAATTGTATGACAGACTGTAGGAATTAATTCGTTCTTAGATCTGACCTCACAAAAAAACCAAGACCTTCTTCACCAAACGAATATAATAGTCGATCCAACTTAACTCACTTAGCTACGGTACTCACCGTACAACTTTTCCATCAACACAAGCACCACTGCTCACTTCAGTAACACCATACAACAAGGGCTATACCCATGAGCGTAGGAACCCAAAACAGTTTGGGGGGGCGAAACCACCTTTGCCCGAAAAATTTTGCGACAGCTACTAAACCAGATGCGTAACTTGTTGCGACAATTTGGTGCCAACATGTTTAACGTACATATGTAATGTCGTATACTTTTGAAGCAAAAACTTCTGGTTCCAAGTTATTTTTTGCATGCAAACAAGAAATACCGTTGAAGAATAGTTGTTGGGATAGACTTAACTCCAAAACTGCACTATATATATATGTTGTATATTATAGCTAGAGATTTTAGATTCAAATTACTTACATTCAAAGCACCTCAAACAGTGAAAAAAGAAGGTAACTGCAAAAACAATAAATCAGAAATAATTATTGCAAAAAAAATCGTATTGAGCCTCACCAGTCAGTAACAAACATTCAAAACAAGCTAAAAATTTATCCTGACGTGTTAGATGTTCCATTTTATAATCTGAATAAATAATTTTGCTGCATTCTCCACATTTAAATTTACTTCGGTAAGTTTGTTTACGATTCATTGCAGATAGGCTTCAGCAAAAAGGACTAAGAAGCTACTCTAATTTACAATTTGACATTATGCACTATTAACCTGCAAGCAAGCAATACGTCAAAAATATAAGAGTGCACTTCTACTTTTTCCTATTTGACGAAATTGCTTTTTAGACGCAATATTGAGCAATTGATAATCATCATTTTAACTCAAAAAATAAGGGCCTATGACCACATAATAGCATTGTAAACAGAAGATGATGAGTGACATTGAATATAATAATTTAAGATGGCAAAATTGTTATTGTAATTTCAAATTATAATTGGTATCTGTCGTGCATTGTGATATGCTGTTAACTGATTGACCTGCACCCAATATATTAACACTGCCCAAACAAAATTTTGACTGCCCAAATTTCTTACGCAAAATTAAAAACTTTTTTGCAATGAATGAGTAGACACATCATGTTAAATTCAAACTAACTTAATTATCAAACATTCACTATACACCCTAATCTTAAACCTATGTATTTAGGCAACGAAAACATTTAAATGACTGAAATCCACTTAGTGTGAAAAGACTGAAAAGCAAAAATCCACTTAGTGTATGATCTTCACAACTATAATATCAGAAAACTGATGAGAATCAAAATAAGGATTCATTAGTATATTACCACAATGACAAATGTCAAAAACACTTCGCAAAAACTTTCAACTGCACGAATTTAAGACTAATTCATAAGGTGCATACTGATATATAGAAAACGTCAGTTATGAAACATTCTAGTCTAATACCAGCAGTAAAATCTTTATATACATGACACAGGACATATAGACTAAACATAATGAAGAAATTTAGAAATATGCTATGCAACAACCTCATGAAGTCTCGAAACTGCTAAATTGGCATTTTATCAAGTTGCTATTTGCTCTCAAATCATTAAATCTGCTAAAATAGAAAAATACTTTCAGGGATTCAATAATTCAAAAGATCAAAACTATTTTTCGAGCATTCAAATCATTCCCGAAAAATACTTCACAGTGCCTGAATTTTTAGCGCGGCATCTTCAAATTTTACAAATGCCTCCAACAGCTACGGCTGTATCCTTCAGCATAAAACAAAATTGCTTACTCTACGGTCACTAAATCTACATTCGATAAATTACGCTCGAAAATTCACACCTATATATACTCCAAATTTAGTTTCAAAAAAATTCTACGGCATTATCAAAAAGAAACAAAAGAGAAATCACATGACATGCAAAACTCACACCAAACCGAGGTAAACGCGATCGTGACGTCAAGAGAAATGATATGACATGCAAAAATTCTCACCAAACCGCAGTTACCACAATTGTGACGTCACAAGCACAAATTTTTAATTCAGTAAAATTAAGTAACGGAAAAGATCTATCCGTAATATTCACGAAACAATTACGTCAGTAGACAATTATGACTTCATAACGCAACTTTACGAAGCAATCCCACGAACAAACTTGGGAAAACAACGCATCGGTCTAGAACCTTTTTGTAGACAAAGCATTTAAACAAAACCATAAAAAAACTGTTATATCGTTGCACTTGAATGCAAAACAAAAAAATAGGCTTACTTTTTTACAGTACAAGTAATTGCTTTATAAACCTTATGGACCTAATTCTTTGAAAAAGTCCCTTAAGAACCTTTTGCATTGTTGCTTCTTTTTACATTCATAGTAGTAGTAGTGTCTTTTATTTTCGCACCGTCAACACAATAAAGGACTGAGATAAGATTAAGGAAATACTGTATAACGCTGTACAAAAAAAGAAAAGTGGCAACAAAACGATTAACGTTATGGCATGCAGGTAGGAAAAGAGGAATTAGCAGAATACAGGAGTGGGCATGGTTGCAACAATGCATGGGCATGGTTGCAACAATTCGGGTGCTGCAACCATGCTTCTCATGTTACTTTTCTTGATCTTCTATTCTCCCCTTGCATGTTACAACGTTTATCGTTTTGTTGCTTCTTCCCTTTTCTCGTGCTGTCCAATTATACTGTATGTTATTTATGCATATTATTCTTGTGTTGATGGTAGGGAAATAAAAGACACCAACTAACTAACCAACTGCAATACCCAGGTCGGAAGCAGAAATTTAAAAAAAATTAAAATAATGAAGAGCGATAAAAAACGACGGTCAGACGAAAAAGACGACAAAAGCATTGCAGCTACCGACACCGCTATGATATGGTGCAATGGTAGGATACATAGCAGTGGGTGGTCTACTATGGGTATTTCGTCTCCAAGCAGCTCGACAGAAATAATGAGATCTATGGTTGAGATCGATTTACATTAAAGGACTATTAGAACTGCTTCGACAAAGTCAAACACGGAAAATCTGACAGGCAAAGAAACCTTCCGCAAGAAATTCTGTTCAGTTAGGCCACAGGTTTAGAAATAATCAGCACATTAAGGAGTCCAATCATTTGAGAACCCGTAAGCTAAACTGTTTCGGGTAGCACGTGATCTCCAAGGTAGCTGGAGGTAAAAGGAGGGAGCCTAAGCTATTATAAGAAATAAAAAAAAAATATCGAGTAGTAACAATTGCAAATATGTTTACTGTAGTAGTGTTTTTTCAGTTTTTACACGGAATGGGGAAGCAATGCGATTGAAACAACAAGTTCATGCAGCAGAGTAGCAGTTGTCACTGGTTTTGGAGCAGAGGCTGCGCAATGTCGTCTTATTTCCAGCTCTACGATGACCCTGGCAGAGGCACAAACTGCTGTAATAAAGACTTTTATTCGAACTAGGAACATAATAATTAATATAATAGAACATAAGGTAATAGTTGTTGGCAGCTTGGCCAAAGGGTTGGAGTGTTGTTTTTACGACGGCCATGATCGCAAGGTCGATGGTTCAACTCCCACCCAAACTTAGTTGTTGCGTCCTTGCATTAGACGTTTTACGATAATTATCTTTGCCAGATGGAATCTAACATGCAGCAGAATAAAGAAGTCAGAAGCAAAACTCAACCGGAAAACAAGAAAACAAAGGCAACTCCTAAGCGAGTCTAGATTCGTCCTATGTGAAGGTTAAAAATGAACTCGTGACAGGAGGTTAAAAATGAAGAAATCATCAATCATAATATTTAATCAATTATAACTTTCCAGTGAAGTAATTAGGCTGCAGACAATCTATTGTTTGAAAACCTCATAGGACATTCTTCTGATGTATCGATTGAGAGGTCGGTCTGCTATGACTTTATTATTTTTCAGCCACATACGATTCCATCATATTAGGATTCGCATTAGTGACGTGTATGTATCATGAAAAATGACCTGGCCGAGCATCAAACCTGCGAAGCCGGAGTCTGAGCTTAATGCGCTATTCATTCGGCTAATTCGAATGTTCACAATCAGCTATAAATTTACTACTATAATTGTTTCAACTTTTAAGCGTAGGTCAGAAACTTCAAAAGTTGAACTAGTGCCTCCCAAGTGCAATGAAATTAATAAGGTCGAGTCGACCGTATTAACCTGGTCGACTGAGAATGTTTTTGCTATAATTCAAAGATATTGTGATTGAATTCGTTCGATTTTCGTTTCGATTCGATATTTGTGTTTTAATTCACCCAGGGCCGGTGCCAAGAGGGGGAGCAGGGGAGCTGGCTCCCCCAATCGACATGCTTGCTCCCCCCTATCAACAAGCTTACTCTTTTGAGGAAAACAGCCATTGTGCTTAATTTCAAACTTTGCCCCCCCCCCCCTGATAAACGCTTGGCCCCCCTAAGTCGGTTAATGTTGCCGCCGGCTGTGAATTCACTTGAAATCTCTCCTCTTCTGGTTGGCTTTTTTACCAACAACCTCAACTGAGATAGTGTTTGGTTTTATTAGTTTGTAGACGTTTCGTTGATCTAACGACTAACATAATCAAAACGATAAAGCGCTATGAGTTAAAAGACTACCCACTGTACCCAGCAGTTCCGAAATTTTTACTTTATTATTATTATTAGTGGAATAGAAGGTAATGCAAAATCAGTCAACTATTAAATAAAGTCTCTTCAGTGGTGCTTAAAACTTCAAATCCATGAAGTAAATCCATCAACATACAATGCATTCTACCTAGCACCTTTAAAGGTTACTTCTATATCAAACTCAAGTTTTTGGCCTCAAACAACGATACCCAATGAAAGAACCTATAATTACCAACCCACAACTAAGTTCCCGGTAGCCTAACTAGCCCACATCACTAGAAGCCCCTATGGCAACCCACTCATTTGCAGCTGCAGACGCGTTTCGACCTTATTATGGTCTCATCAGTGCAGCATATCAATCGAGAGGCTAAGCGTGAGCTTAAGGTCTGTAACATCGGTAAGACCTTACCTTTCTGTCCAGTTCCCACTTATCTTGGGGTCAAACTGGACAGATCGCTCACATATCGTCCTCACCTGGAAGCATTGCGCAAGAAGTTAAGTGCTCGCGTCTCACTGTTGAGGCGACTTGCCGGAACAGGTTGGGGTGCTAGCGCTAAGACATTTCGCACAGCTGCCCTGTCTCTGGTCTACTCGACTGCCGAGTACTGCGCACCAGTCTGGTGCCGCAGCGTGCACATACGGCTTATCGACAGTGTAATAAATGATGCATTGCGCATTGTCACTGGGTGCCTGCGTCCCACTCCATCGGTCTACCTTCCGGTTCTTTCAAACAGCCAGCCAGCTGAGCTTCGCCGCCAAGGAGCGACACTCTCCCTAGCCAACCGCAGCTCCCTGGACCCTGACCACATTTTACATGGCCAGTTTCATGAGTCACAGGACGTATGTAGGGAGAGATTGAAATCTAGACGCTCATTTGTACCTGCTGCTCGGAAATTACTAGACAGTCTTTCTGAGATGGACGTCCGTGCAGCCGAGTGGACGAACACGAAATGGGACATGGAGTACTCTGCCAACGCATTGTCACTCCACGCTTTCATTCCCAAGGCTAGCTTCAGACCCTTGGGTATGGGTCTGCCCAGGGCAGCCTGGGTCAAGCTCAACCGTCTGCGTTCAGGTGTTGGACGTTTCTGTTCGTCCATGTACAAATGGGGTCTCGCTCCTCTAGCGAATTGTGAGTGTGGTGCCAGTGAACAAACCGCAGATCACATCATCTCACAGTGTCCCATACATCGAGCACCCCGAGGTATGTTTGGTCTAATGGTTTTGGATGACGAAACAAGATGCTGGCTGAAGTCCCTTACAGTCAGCATCTGACCCAAGCAGTTTGGTGGCCAGGGTGGTAAAAGGATAAACCCTCGGCCTTGGTCCTCCCATCTGTCTTGGAAGAGATGCCCCGCCAAACGATGGCGACGACGAGCATAGCAACCTCCCACCTTCCTGAAAAAAAAAAGATTCTAACCTTCAAAAGAACTACACGCTCCAAATCTAAGCCTCTACTCGCTCTGCTCAAGGTAGAAAATTCATGCCTTTTTTAGATGGATTGTTCCAAGGTTCCTTTGTGTAAGCGCCCTCTGACGATGGCTGGCTATGCAAGTGCCTGTCACGGTCCACAAGGATCTGAGGAATTTTTAGAGAAAGCATAGTGTAAGCGCCCTCTGACGTTGGCTGGCTTTGCAAGTGCATGTCATGGTCCACATACCTATCTGAATTCAGCAATTCGTTTAATGAAGATTGACTGTACTGCAACATCAGCATGACGTCACAATCCTTGATTGTTTACAGGGAATCTGTTCATCATAATCCAGCCTGTATTATTTTCTTGAAGGTTTTATTTCAAATTTTCTACCTTGAGCAGAGCGAGTAGAGGCTTAGATTTGGAGCGTGTAGTTCTTTTGAAGGTTAGAATCTTTTTTTTTTTTCAGGAAGGTGGGAGGTTGCTATGCTGCACTGATGAGACCATAATAAGGTCGAAACGCGTCTGCAGCTGCAAATGAGTGGGTTGCCATAAGGGGCTTCTAGTGATGTGGGCTAGTTAGGCTACCGGGAACTTAGTTGTGGGTTGGTAATTATAGGTTCTTTCATTGGGTATCGTTGTTTGGGGCCAAAAACTTGAGTTTGATATAGAAGTAACCTTTAAAGGTGCTAGGTAGAATGCATTGTATGTTGATGGATTTACTTCATGGATTTGAAGTTTTAAGCACCACTGAAGAGACTTTATTTAATAGTCGAAACGTATCCCGTCTGGTGTAAAATCAGTCAATAATGTTGCTGACACATCATTTATTATTAAATCGATTTCAGTTAATAAACCATCTTCAGTACTTATACAGTACAAACACGCAACATATTTTATATAAATAATAAGTATTGGAAAAATTAAAATAATTGAATGAACTTCTACAAACGGAAATTGAAGAAAATAAAGATTCTAAAAATTATTGTCTGTGATGCGGTCTTGAGGGAAAAAGGAGAAGAAAAGAAGATATCCATAGAATAAATCGACATTAAAAAGACAGTGTAGTGAAACAAATAAATGAAAAAAATATGTAAATGGCGGGAAAAGAAATATTGAATCCTTATTAAACCCGTAGAAAAATATATTATGAATCCGTAGTAACAACTAATTATATCGTCGTAAAGCCCCCAAAACAAGGACAGGTGAAGGTAAGGACAACATTACTATGAAAATAAATTAGTATTTAAGAACTCTAATAGGGCAAAAACTATATTTTAAGGTTGAAAAAAATCAAAATTTTGAAAAATTACAATGATATGAAGCGTGGAAAAGGTTAAGAGCGAAAAGGAATCCTCCGATTCAAGCAGGGACTTACCTTGAATCTAACGAAAGCTAATTACCTGCAAGAAGCTCTGAATCTAAGCGGTTTGAACTAAAAGCTAACTAACTATGTGATCCAACGATCTGAAACTGCAGATCTCCTGTAAAGTATGACTAAGCGAAAATAAAAAAAAAACTTTTGTAAAAAAATTTCCAAGAAAAATTAAAACTACCTAAAACTGAGCGAGAGAAATTCTGAAAGCTCCTAATCAAACGAAAAAATTACTGCAAAGTGAAAAGAGGTGTAGGCCTACGTATGAAAATGAAACAAAAGGATGATTATAAAATCATATACGTCTAAAAGCAATAAAAATTACGAAGAAAATTCTTGGCAAATGGGTGAAGTAATATCTATTATCTAGTGCATACATGAAAACTCGCGTAAATAAAAACAAAATCACAAAAATATTTTTACTTTATTGCTTTAGATTTTAACTCCTCTGCTTACCTTTTTAATTTTTGTACTTAGTTCTTATATTTTTGCTGAATTAGAGTTTTTCCAACACAAGTCAAATAAGAATAATTGTTTTAATTTTTCTTATCTGTTCCAAATCTTTGAAACTGCGCACAAATAATTATTTTTTTTTTTACCCCTCAAAAAGAGAATTTTTTTTATTGGATTATTTTTGCTTTATGACGTAATAATTCTCTTGTTTTTGCATTAATGGATATTGTTAGCTTTTTTAATGATGTCTCTGTATTGATTTACATACGACTTGTTTGACTACGTAAGAATTCAATAGGAATGGGGCGAAAATAACCGGCCGTTTGCTCAGTTGCTAAGAGCACGCTATCGGTGCGGGAGGTCTGGGGTTCGATTACCGGACCGGTCAAATCGACACAGTGTCGCCAACGACTCGCCACCGTTGCGACGTTTCTTCGGAGCTGTGTAGCCCAGGCGCTAAGCCGCGGAGATGGGCCCCGCAACTCGTTACACGCTTCGGCGTAATACGGCGAGTATAAAAAAAATGAAGGTTTGAAGGTTTTGGGGCGAAAATAGCTTATTAGGAAAAGCGAAGCCGCAGTAATTCTCAAAACTAGACGTTTTGATTACGTAGATTCAGCTGTCATCATCAGCAGTGTATGCAAGGCTGTACAAAACTGTAAGAACTAGAATTTACGACTAGATAATGGTAGGCTTCTGAAGACTTTTTAAATAAACGCTGTAAAAACCAATTTTACTAGTTTCGCGATTTGACCGCTCATCAGGTAGATTCAGATTTTGAACCTAGGATCTTGTGATTAAGAGTTTACCTCCCTAACCTTATGATTGAGAAATCTAGTCGTATTTCATGTGTATAGACTTACATCGGCTCCACGTATTTCAAAACCAGGTTTTACAATCTTAACTACAAGCTATAGCAAACATGGGCAACATACGGTTCGCGAGACCATTTATGCCGCCCGCCGGCGCTTACAAAAATAGAAACTCCCATCGTGAAGCAAGCCGAGGACTATGAGGCGCCGCTTAGAAAAAAACAATTTAGGTTTTTCACATGTTTTTTCGGCTAATTTAAGCTATATTTTGTCCAATATATTATATAGGAAATTTCCTTCATGTATATAGGACAAATAAGTGATTCAACACAGTCGAAAACACTGACGCAAAATATATATAAGACAAATTATTGCTCAAATTCGCCAAAGAACGCAGCGCAAAACATATAGGAAATTTCCTATAAAATATTTAAGACAAATTTATGCAGTAATTTGTTTAAATTATTCTTTTCCAAATGGCTGAATTGTTTTTTGCCAAACGGCGAATCATAAATTTCCTATATATTTTTTATCAGTTTTTTGGCTTTTTTAGGCCACATATTTGTCTTATATATAAATAGGAAATATCATACATAATATCTTGGACGAAATGTAGCTTAAATTGGCCTAAAAAACATGTGGAAAAATTTATATTAAGTTTTTCCAAACGGCGTCTCATAAATTTCGTAATATATGTCAGTTTTTTCAACTTTTTTAAGCCACATATTTGTCTTATATATAAATAGGAAATATTCTATATAATATATTGAACAAAATTTAGCTTAAATTGGTCTAAAAAAACATGTGGAAAAACGTAAGTTATTTTTTTCGAAACGACGCCTCCTTGCAGAGAACCTTTTTTTGTTCTTCACTGATGGTTTCAGTGGAAAATAGAACATCTAAAAATATGAAGACTTTTTTGCTCTTCCAATCATGCGGCCTTAATGTTGGCAGATGTTGGAGATATTGAATACGTTTCATCTAATAATCCAGCCCGCCCAGGACTTCATTTTTCAACGTATGGACCGCCAACTAGAAAAGTTGCCCACCCCTGAGTTATAGCATAACCCAGGCAACAAGTCAGAATGGCCAATAAACGATTAACGGAGTTAATTAACAAATAAATAAAAAAAGAGGAGCGGATTCGGAGTCAGCGTTAAGCAATAGCTCATACTTTTGAATAAAAAGTGATTCAAGAATTAATAAGCGTAATCTTATTAACAGACTTAATTAGGCTAAGGAGCATTCTCATTCGGATAAATCCGAGGTGTGCCGACACTTAACGAACAATTCTGACCATAAAGTGGACTTTTCTGGATCGCATATCCTTAGCAGTGCTGATGATTGTGCACGCTTATTAATTCGTGAATCACTTTTTATTTAAAAATATGGGCTATTGCTTAACAAACAAAACTTTTTTCCCCTATGTGAATTAAGTTAATAGGTGATAAAAGATGATGTCGTCATGACTCCCTTTCAGTACTAGACCAGGAAGGACATCATTTTATGGTTTTTGATCTTCACTCTGGCTACACAAAGGGATTTAACTGGAGTGTGACGTAGTTGTCTGCGTACCACAAAGGTTAAATTCTCTTGGTTATATTTATAGGGAGAGACGGTTGATCGTGTCAAGATCATTCATTCTGAATACAACATGTACATTACGTGAGTGCGTGCGGCTATTAGTCAGAAACAAAGCTGTTCTGCTCCACGATTATTATTGCTTAACGCTGACTCTACATTCGCTCCCCTCTACTTATTGATTAACTCCGTTAGTCGTTTATTAGCTTTAAGCTTATAGTTACACTACTTGTTTTGACCTTTTGCCTGGGTTACGCTATAACTTGTAGTTCGAGTTGTAAATTTTAGCTCTTACAGTTTTCTATCTATAGAAACAGCTCAGATGGCCGAGTGGTATAGAGCGTCTGTCTCTTGAGCTGTAGACTCGGGTTTGATTCCGAGTCGGGTCATACCAATGACTTTAAAAATTGGTATTCACAGCTTCCCTGCTTGACGCTCAGCATTAAAGGGACAGTGTCGAGAACAAGCCGGCAAGTTTACTTGTTGTGCCGTTGGGAAAGGCACTTAGCGGGATTCCCCCATCTTGGTGTGGTAGACAGATGGCTGGCAACTCCTTAGCGAGCTCGTATAGCGCATTGATCGCTCTCTCGTGATAGGAGGATAAATATGCAACTAACTAACTTCTACTACCTTGCATACACTGCTGATGATGACAGCTGAATTTACGTAGTCAAAACGTCCGATTTTGAAAATTACTGAGGCTGTACTTTTCCTCCTTATGTGAATTATGTTAATAGGTGATAATTTTGAACTAAAATAGTGAATTGGTTATTTAAAACGTTGGCTGTTTTTGGTGCAATTTTCTAGTTTTTCGGTGAGTCTTTACTACTGTGTACTTCCTTTTACTCTAGAATAATTCCGTTTAGCAGTGACTCCAAGTATTGCAAAGCAGGTTAGCGAAATCTGCAAGGGAAACTTGATACTGATAGCGGACATCTTCTTTCTTACCTGATCATCAGGGAGTCTGATTCAAACAAAATATTTTAGAAATATGATATGAAATGTTACCAAATTAATGGATTAGTTTTGCTCCGACTTTTGTTGGTTTCTCATTCTTTTTGTTACGTCGAGTCAATGCAATTTTTTTTGTGCAAGATAAACATTTATTCGTTCAATTACAAATAGAATAGCCCAAACAAATTGAAACATATTCAAATATAGAGACGTTTCGATTAGAATGCATTAGCCATTGTCAATCTTATTCAAATAGAATAGTTAATGCATTCTAGCCGAAACGTCTCTATGTTTGAATATGTTTCAATATATTTTGGGTATTTTATTCGTAATTACACTTTCTAAAATTTCTCTCAACCATGCTCCGCAATTTCTTCGTTCACTTTCACCATACTCATGTGAAGACGCTGAAGCGTGAGTTGGAAATATTAATCTCCACGACTAATAGCGTCTTTAAGCAACACATCTATGGAAGTAGAAAACGTTACAGTGATTGTGAGTCGTTGGAAGCAGTGTGATTGCATTTTTATCCTCCTTAAGAGTTGCAAGCCTCCTGTCTACCATTCTTAGAAAGGGTTCGCAGAGATACGACAAACGAACTTGCTGACTTAATCTTTATGCTTATCCTTCAAGCTTACATTAGTAACTGGGTGTTATAACTTATGTGATGCTGTAAGTCAGAGGTGGGCAAAGTGCGGCCCGCAGGCCCCTTGCGGTTCTTTGCCACTTTTTGTTTGACCCTTCCTCATCCAACTATTTTCTCTCAGGTAAAGTTATGTGAGTGTTTACTGTTCGTCATGTTGAAGGTTTTGCGTTTTTAATGTTGCTATTTAAACGCAATCATAATATCTCGCAACAATGGTGCAGCAATCTATCCAAAAAAAAGCTAGACCGGTCAATTGTGAAGCTCTGTATAGTGACGTCACAATCTTGTTTTTGTGTGCAGTGCTATGATTATTTTGCAGTGCGGCCTTCAGTAAACATTACATTTTTCGAAATGACGTTCGTGTTAAAAAGGTTGCTCTCCCCTGCTGTAAGTAATAGGGTGCCATGGAGCGGGATAGCGCTGTTTCGGGCTATTAGCCCTCATCAGCCGCACTTAGGTAAAATCCTTCAGCATGATTTACATTAAGTGATCCAATCACTCCTCCGGATTTATATACCCAAGGAAATTATTTTTTATTATTATTTGCATATTTATCCTCCTATCACAAGAAAGCGACGAAGCGCTCTACGAGCTCACTTGGGAGTTGCCGGCCATCTGTCTTCCACACTAAAATGGGGGAATTCCGTTTAGTGCCTTTCCCAACGGCACAACAAGTAAACTTGCCGGCTTTCTCCACACTGTCCCTTAATTGCTGATCGTCAAACAGGGAAGCTGAGAATACCAATTTTTAAGTCATTGGTTTGACCCGACTCGGAATCGAATCCCAAGTCTACCGATTCAAAAGCAGACGCTCTACACCACGCGGGCATGTGGTCGGTTTTAACCTTCTAATCGGTTTGTTCGAATTTAACTTTTGTGGTACGTAACAGTAGCTGCACTACACTTTAGTCAAATTTCCCGCTTAGCCAAGGTACAACAGTAAACTGATGTCGCCTTCGTGGCATGCTGAATGGGAAGTCATCCACGTGCTGGGTTGTAATGCTGGAGAAAACGATAGCTCCTGATCAAATGACTTTTCAAGTTTTTTTATGGCCTAATTTTGTTTAATAAACAAGGGTAGAAGTCCAATGTTTACATTTTTTGTAAGTGACACAGATTTCTGGAACGACGAGGTGATAAAACACGCCACGGTACTAATAACGCTCCAACACTGCAATGTATTAACGTAGGGTTAATGCTGAAGAGGTGAGGAGAAAAACCATAAGCTTTTGATTGCCATGTAACTCTCTATTTTGTTTTTATTCTTTTGAAGTTAGCGTCTCAGACATTACCTTGCTTATTTCCTTCTCCTGGCACGGCTCTTGACTGTGGAAGAATGGCTTCCACAATGAATACTCTTGGTTTTAATCCAAATCATCCTGTTGTCTACATCCTGCTTTCGGCGGAGTATGATTCTGCGATGACTATTTCATGTGAGCTATTTGGCATAAAAGTTTTTATGTAGATCGGCTGGTTCGCTCAGTTGTTAAGCACACGCTATCGGTGCGGGAGGTCTGGAAATCGATTCCCGGGCCGGTCAAATAGGCACAGTGTCACAAAAATCCGCGCTACTCGTTACACGTTTCGGCGTAGTACCACGAGTATAATGAAGGTTTGATTTCAATTTTTTTTTTAAGTTTCTATTTTAGGAAAGAAAAACTTTATTTTAACCAGAATTTGGTCAAATACTATTGCATTGTGCACCAGTCGCCTAATTTCTGAAGTTTTGCTGTTGTTTTTTGGTAATAAGATGTTCCGCACTTGTATTTAAAAGTTCGTTTGCCACGCAAAAGACAAATTTTTGCTTTTAAATACGATATTGACTCCTTCGTTCAAACATCATTTGATTGGCTAGATGATCGAATGAATGGAGCATTCTGTCACTGAACCGGTAGATGCTGAGTTCAATTTTAAGTCGGGTCAAACAATGACTTAAAAACTGGTATTCACAGCTTCCCTGCCTGGCGTTTAGCATAGTGAAATACAAGGTGAATTTACAAGAACAGCGTAAAATACAAGATGGAAAGGAAAAGCTTGCTTGTTCTACCGCTGGAAAAAGCATTTGATAAAAATTTCCCATCGTTGGCAAGTTCACAGGCAGCTGATAACTTTTAATTAAACCGTATCGTTATGGCGTCGCGTCGTTTTTTCATGATGCAAAGATACAAAAGCTTCCGAAAATAATTGGCAGTAATTGCTGGCAGTCTGTTCTATAATCTTTTTTGTTTTACGCTTACAAATGTGTTTGTATGAATATATTGGTTAACCGATTTATGAGTTGAAACATTTCCAGCACAATTTGCAGTTCATGCAAAATCAATTTAGCTCATTTGCTCAGATCACATTAATCTCCCGGTTAAGTTTCCAACTTGATTCTGAACAGTTCGTGCAAACTTATGCGGAAGGTGCGAACATAACAATTAGGCTAATGGTTGATGGTTAATTACAGTAGTACAAAGTGCACTAACAGCACTATTACGTAACATAAGGCCTGTGACAGCGACTCAGCGCTGATGGAGACTCCTACCATCAGGTTCAGGGCTTGAACCTAGTGTTTCATGAAAACGATAAGGTCTTTGAAGTAGAGGATCAGTTGTGCCCCAACGTGCAAGATGAAGCAGGAATTGATTATAACGAACTGAAAAATTCCTTTGAATTCTTTCAGCGAAAATTGAGGCAGGTGGTTTTGGAAGCGAAGCACCAGAAAGAACGCATTATGCATCAGCTGAAGATTCACGACTTGTTTAAACCGCAAACTTTTTTATGACCTGTTTGTTTTGCTGTAAATATTAATACATTTTTGTAAAGTTGAATCTTGCTTTTCGGCAATTTTTTGCGAACTAAATAGGGATGCGAACGGTTGCGAAGTTAACCGGGAGATTACTGTACATGCAACCAACAATGTAACCAGAGAGAAATATCGGGGACAAAGCACTCCTTCCAGCTCGTCGACCTTTAAAAAGGTCTTCCATAGTCGATCTCAAAAAGAAAGTATTTGGTGGGAATTAAGTGCCCCTTGTTGCATCCCCCCTTCGGTCAACACAGACGTGAACCTCGACATGAACCTGGTGCTTGAAATATTTTGGGGGATTCCGAGCAGATCTTTTTGATGGCTAGTTAGTCATGTTGTTTTATGTTATAGTTGCTGATGACAGCTTTCAACTTTTGGATGATACTTCCCCATTTGCGGATAGAATTTACACCGTTTCTTTAGATAACTCTCCTAATCAAATTACTTTGAACTGTAAGTACTGTGCTAAATCCAGGGTTGGAAATCGATAATGAAAAAGTAAAGAATAATTCGATATTCGATACCTCAAAAACAAGTAGCGAATTCCAACATTCGATAACAAATATAAAAAGTAGAGAATATCGATCAATCGATAACGTCAAATCGATATTTTTCTCTGACTCAGTTGGCAGCGACAGCGTCTACATATTTTGATGCTGATGGGGGGTGGGTTCAGGTTAGGCAAAGTGAAGAATGTCGGTATCGAAGGCATGGCATATGATGATGGGCAGATTAAAACAGGAATACCAGGAGGCTTACTCACTTTTCCCTTTCCACTATAAAAAAGATTAAATATCACTTTTTTTCTTAAATACTTTCTGCCTTTAATCTTGGCCTACTTCAGATGCTGTTGACTATAAACCTTTTCCACGATGTTCGAAACACAAAAGTATTCCTACCAGTATCAGATGCAATCTTTTAAATGAAAAAAGCTGGTGAACAAAAATGCAAAAATCACTTTATTAGCCTCACAACTGCATTGGACTGCCTGGCCCTGGTCTTCAATGCTAAGTGACCAAACGTTAAGCAAACGTTTTCTCGTGCTATATTTTGGAATGAAATAAAAAATGACAGCGCGTACGGAATTTTCCGCGCGCTTACTGTTCTTATGCAGATGTAAAGTAAAATATTTATCTGCAAACACCACAAAAAACAGATAAGGTACTAAAAATAACAAAAAATAAAAACTTTTGAAAGAACTTATTCAGAAAAAAAATATCGATTAATTAATATCGATTTACCACGCAGAAAAGTAGGGAAAAGCCCCAATCGATAATGGAAAAAAAAGTAGAGAATTTTTGCATTCGATGACGAAAAAGTGGAGAATATCGATATCAATTATCAATTTCTAATCGATATTTCCAACCCTGGCTAAACCTATAAACTAGCTAGACTTTACGAAATGGCGCAGAAAAAAAAAAGAGGGGAATATAAGCAATGAGCTCTTCGAAGGCCTGCGACTGAAGGCAATGCCTTGCGGTGAAAACAGTTTTGCAGAATGTGAGGTTCGCCGGTTTTAATGTTGTCCTAAGTTTCTTGTATAAAACTTAAAGTTAGGACCAACTGTTAATTTTTTTCAACAATTCATTTCTAGCGCAGAAAAGCACCCCTGATCGATGCAAGGTAAAGCTTTACAAAATAGAGCGATAACTTTTATTCTTCAAGAGTTTGCTGAAATTGCCGCTGAGCAAGTTACGCTGTCTTTGATTTTAGATCTGAACGACATTGCTTCGAATAGAGGAGTTACTGCTGGAGCCTACTTGGGAAGCGTGCAGGACACTTCACTTGTGGTAGAAAACTTGTATAATCATCTTCTGCTGAATCCTATTGGCGTAATTGAGCCATAGGGTAGCTAGTAAAGCATTTTTGGGGAACTATATTTCTTAACCTGGTGTCATTTTCTCAGAATGTGACTGTGTTTATTTTTTTCAATGGTGGCAGGGAATAGCAAAATTTTTAACTTTTTTTTTTAGTTTCTAGTTTAATAACGGATGCAGAGAATTTTTTTGCTTATAGTGAATGCTCTGCGAAACTGTAAGTTCATGTAAAGCTACAGTTGTAATGCTTGTAATTATTATCAGCTGTATTAAATTTATCAAGCAGCCGCTTGTGTCATATAAATGCTGTTTCAATGAAATAAACCTCCTCTGATTAAATGAAAATAGTCTATTTCGAGAAATTAGTAACTGTAGTTGTGTTGTTACTGCAAGCATATTATTCTGAGACCGCCCGCATGGTGTGCGTTGTAGAGAATCGAACCACCCTGCTGCGTTCGTCATGCCGAAGCTTACTGCAGCAATGATGTAGTTTCATTACTCGTAAGCGATCAGCGCTTTGACCCTCGAGCTTTTTTGTTGTGCAGCCACGAAATTTATGAAAATTCATCACAGTTTCCACTCACGTGACAAAGATTGCGAAATTGCCAATATTGTTTGGGAGAATTTTAGAGTTGAAATGCAGTATCAAATTATCATTTGAAGGATTCACTGCGTTTTATTTTCAAGCTTAAATTTTGAAATTGCGAGCAACCCTCAGTTAGTTTTTAAGTTCAATTAGAAGTTGTATTTTAAGTTCAAAGTTGTTTAACGTTTGTTTATCAAGAATCAGGTTGAATTGTTTTTAAATGAAAATAATACTGAAGACTGTCAATTTCCGAGTGGTGTATGCCAAGATTCCAAGGTGTTAGAACTAAGAGTCTTACAGAGTCGAATAATTGAAAGAACTTAAAGTCCTCTCCGCGAAGCCCAGGGCATTGACTAGCTGAGAAAATTACTGTCGTATTCAAAATTCGAATTCATAACATGTGTATAAGATGATTGAAGAGTATGAGCAATGGAGAACTTTACTCCGAAGTCTATCCGGTAAAGCTGAGAAAGTGATTCAGGTTTCTATTATGACGCTTTAATGATTACAGTTTAGATTATGGAGTTAGACTAAAGAACTTAAATGGAATTAGCTGGTTGCCTCAAAATGTTGAACTTTCTCATCATAGTTAAAGAAGATAATGACAAGTTTCAAAATTGTACATTTCATTATATAAAATGTTTAGGTTATTTTTTTAATCGATAACAAAAAATCGGTAGCATTTCTTAGCTAAGTTTGTATGCCAATAAAGTCACGCAGGCCTTATAAAATTGTATGTTGATTGCTTTGGAATAAACTGGCTCTCGCTATGCTATGCGCTGCAATTTTTTCCTGCATACCCTTCAATTTCTAATTTTACTACTAGGCCTAATTATGAAGATGCAATGACAGTAAATAAGACTTTTCAATGTCTTAGAGAACTATTTGCTTTGTTTTTTTATCACATCACACCTGCATAAGGTAATATTCGCACATGTTTGGAAAAGTTTGTGCCCGATAGTAGTTCATCAACGTTGGACGGGAGTTGGATCTATTTATTTAAATCATCATTATAGGCTACTCGCGATATAACGCCAAAGCGTGTAACGAGTGGCGGGGTCAATCTCTACGGTTTAGGGTCAAAGGTACACTGAAACCTCATAGCGGTGAAGAGTCTTTGGCGACTGTGTGTCCCATTTAACCGGCCCGGAGATCGAACTCACGACCTTCGTGCGCCGATAGCGGTGCCTGCGACCAGTACGTCATTTGGACGGTTTATTCATTTCTTGATCATTTTTTAAATTCAAATTTATTCACCTCGCTAATGCTGAATTCAAATTATTGTAAAAAGACAAGAGTAAAATTTAAGTTTAAATGTACAATCAAGAGTTTCGCTGCTCCTCAATTCATAAAAGCTGATTATATTCAAATTTCTCCCCATTTGAAAAACCGAGCTATCTGATAGGCTTTGAAAAAAAAAAGATTTTTCGAGTAGCTGCAACGAAATGTTTAAAGTATCTGTACTCAGAGAATCCGTAAAAATGAGCAGGTTTTAAGAAACTGCAAAAGAGTCGGTAGCATACATACCGGTACCACGTGGAAAAAATCATAATTTTTTTGTCAAAAAATGTAAAAAAAAAAAAGAAAGGGGAAGAAATTTGATTGTCGCTAAATCAATTTCAAATCACCTTGGATCACCTCATTTGCCATCACTAACTTTCTCTTCGCTTGATAAATTTTACGGATCCCTTGCGACATGACTTGTGCCGATATGATTAACCAGTTACAAACCTCTAATTTTAATATGTAAGCGTTAGTTTAAAATTTTTCAGACACATAAAACTTTTAGTCGAGGAATTCAAACTCAAATTCATGACTTTAACATAATTACAGACCAAATCCATTGAATTTTAAAAAACCGCATTTAAATTCATCAAAAACTGGTCTGCGGTTTCAATTTCATTGCAGTAACCTTACGAACTACACCAGCTTCAGAAGCTTCAAATTAACTATTTGAATAATTTAATAATTAACAGCTCAGATGCCTGAGCGGTAAGAGCGTCCGCATTTGCCGCGGTAAATTTGATTCCGCGTCGGGTCAAAACAATGACGTCGAAATTGGCAGTGCCGGCGCTAGGCCAACTGAGCTCCCCCCCCCCGAAAACTTTATCCACTAGCAAAATGGAAGGTAAAGGTGGGTACACAGAATGCCATTTTCATCCGGTTTTCGCATTTCACGCTTATTCGTGCGATTTTTGATGAACGAATCTGACCGAGCTAACTACGGCTGCGGACTCGAACTTGAACTCGAAAACATTTGATCTTTTTGCCGAATTCGAAAGAACTTGGTCTTTTTGCCGAACTCGAACTTGAACTCGAAAAAAGTCTGAGCTGAAAACTCAAACTTAAAAATATTCTGGGCTGAGAGCTTGAATTCGAACTCGAAAATATTTTAAGAAAGCTCGAGCTTATTTTCATTTGTACATGCTCGAGGTCAGGGGTGGGCAAAGTGCGGCCCGCGAGACTATTTCTTGCGGCCCGCGGGCACATACGAAAACATACACTCCTCATGTGAATCAAGCCAAAAACGATTTTTTTCTACAGCTCCGCGCAGAATGTCAGTGAAAAAAAAGGACATCTGCGAACGCAGGAGCGTATTTTAGGGGGGAAACCATTGTGCTATGAACCCCCCCTTTTGACTCTGCCTTTTAGTAAAAAATTACAAAATTAATGATGCCAAGTGATTGAAATATGCTAGACTCTTGATGATTTTCGTAGCTCATATCAGGGGCGGATCCAGCGGGGTAGGATGAGGGGTATGCATCCTCCCACTAGCCATTTTCAAAAATGTTTTTGATGTAAACATTTTTTCCATAATTTCGAACCTTTTTGATTACGATAAGCTTTACGCCTTAACCACGCATAATCCAAAATGTGCGAATAAAATGTATCACATTTGGTAAAGTTCTCAGAATTAGGGTCAAAAAATTTAAACAAAATTTGCGTGAAAGTTATTCAAAAAGCACTAAAATAGCTGTTACAGCATGTTAATTTTCAAAAAATTTCCGGGGGAGCATGCCCCGGGGCCCGGACCTCCCTACAGCCTTTCTTGTTTCTCAATCAGCTTCAAATTATTTCTGCCGAAAAAAATACGCTTGAAAAAATGAGGAATTTATGCCCCTTCTTTTTCAAAATTTTTCGCTACGTCACTGTGCGGACGTGATGATTTTTTTTTTTTGTTTTTTTTGCTGTTCACGTAAATTTGAGAAGAAAATTGGATATCTGCGGACGTGCGGCCCTCGGCTTCAATTTTTTTTCAAATGCGGCCCTCCGTGTGAACATATAATTGCCCACCCCTGCTCAAGATAATCACTTCTTTTTTTCGAAACTCGAAAGAACTTGATAAAATTTCACTGGACTCGAACTTGAACGCGCAAAAATAAAAATGCTGAACTCGAACTCGTAAAATAAGCTGAACTCACACTCGAACTTAAACTCCATAAAAAATCGACCTAGTTCGCAGCCCTGGTGCTAACAGTGCTACATGCCTATCTATGCCTTGCTTCTTGGTGTTCCAAATAAGATTGCGTTGCTTTTATGATGTCACAATAAATCTTTGATGGTAAGACAAAAAATAAGGTTAGACAAATGACACAGAGCTTGGTTTATGAAGTCCAAATAAGACAAAATAAGGACGCAAGCCAAAAATAAGGACATTTCCTAAAAATAAGGACAATAATATCTTCCAACATGTAGACTCTCAAAATAAGAACAAATCTTTGAAATAAGGACGGTATGGAATTTCTGCGTATAACTAGAGCGTGAAGAATACTTATTTTTATTAAATTTTGATTCTTAAGAACACTCTCTGGTTCCACTGAGCAAGCATTTACTGGACTACCCGCATATGTTTCACCCACAATCGTTTTAACACTTAAACTACTTGCTGTTTTTGTGAGCTATTAAGTGTCACAATAATGAATTAAAATTAATGACAAACGGCCCAGCACAGTGTGACATGACATGGAAAAAAGCAGGAGAAAAGTATCCAAGAAAATCATCAATCCATGTGGCAATAACCGGAACGTAAAAGAACAACTGAAGTTTAAAGTAGGCCGTACTTAAAGGTGTATTATGTCATAAATTTGAACTTTTAGCGATCCGTTTGACGAACCAATTTTGATCTACTTTGCTTGCGGAGTCGCGCACCCCTAATGCTTTTGTGCAAAAACCATAATGAACCTACAATCTCCTAAACACCTTCCATGTACGACCTCATTGGAAGCAAGACGCATGAAATAGGAAGTTAATATTATTGCTATAACTTTTATATCATAAAATGTGTATTTTTGACAGAAGAAAATCATGCTTTTCGCTTATTCAACAGATCAAAAAAATCGTTTTGGCCTACATACAAGCGATTTTGCCTACAGTTGCCTACATTTCAAGCAATAGCGGCGCCATTGGAGTCCAACATTCTTCACCCCCCGTCAGCACCTTTCTACACACACGCGCACAAACAAATTAATGAAGCGTCGTAACACGTATTAAATTCATTTTCAAATAAAAGAAGACGCCGCGGTGTTCAAGGCAAGGCCCATAACCAGGCCTGGCCCCCCCGGCCGGGAGGATCGGGGGGCGGTTCCGCCATCTCATTTCAAATCGGTAATCGCAGCTCCCTGCTGGACGCTCAGCATGCATATTGCACAATGCACAGCATGGAAAACAAGCCGACAAGTTTACTGATTGTGCCGTTGCGAAAGGCATTTAGCGGGATTCCTCCTTCTTAGTGTGGTAGACAGATGGCTGGTAACTCCTAAGAAAGCTTGTTATAGCGCTTTAATCCTTTCTCGTGACAGAAGGATAATATTCTACCAACCTAAATAAATTATTACTTTACCGCTAGTTGACGCAAGCAAGCAGTAATTCTATACGGTACGAGTGAGATGGTTGGGGCAGCACATGGAGTTGGCCGAGTGGTTGGTGCATTGGGCTGCGTAGCTGGCTTCGCGGGTTCGATGCTCAACTAGGTCATCTCCATGGTGCATGTACTTCACTACCACAAAAATCCTAAGCTGCAATTAAGTAGCTTGAAATAAAAAAAAAAATAAATAACAAAAAAAAAGAGATGGTTGGGGCATGTTTCGAGAAAAGAGAATGGTGATTGGTGATGTAGTAAGAAGTGCTTTAGAATTAAAATTGAGAGACGAAGAAAGAGATGACAACCGAAAAGAACGTGGAGAAATCAAGTAGAAGAAGAGCGCCTGAAGGCTGGTCTGAATTTGAAGGATGTCCACAGTAAAACTAATTGGAGAGAGAGAGTGCGTTCAATTTCCATGAAGTCAATCCGGCCACATCCATTAAATGGGGACAACACCGAATGATAAAACCATCATCCATGTGTTGTGGTTTGCTTGTGGAGCTGGGCTAGTGCTTGGCGCATTGGGCTCCGAAGCTGGTTACGCAGGTTCGATGCTCGACTAGATGATCTCCCATGCTGCATGCACTGTACTTCACTATCATAAAATCTAAGCTGCACTTGTACATAAATCAAAAAATTATAAAAAAAGACAAATTCTATTTATTACGCAATGAACGGTAGCATTAGATATTCAAAAAAAATTGCCGCTGCCGCTACGAATACAATTTTTTTTTCACTCTCAAACAACAAAAAACTGAACAAGTGAAAGATTGCGAGACTAGTGCAACTGGTAGTTGACATTTTTTAATACTCGCAAGTGATTTAGTCTGTTGACGCTCACGTGAGTAGGTTGCACATCATTCGCAAAAGGTTCAATTCACGGATCGCGTTTGATTTATACTTTGGGTTGCTACTTACTCCAAGATCGGTAGCTCACTTTGCAGTCTCCTCCCAATCTCATAGTACTGTTGAATTTTCTCTTTAAAGTTTTAAAAAAACCTCAGTGGTGTGCCTGAAGGCAACAAAAGCGATTTAATTTTAGTTTCGTTAGTGAATAAGCTGGGCCCAAGAAAATGTTCACTTTGAATTTGAAAACTTCAACGGATATTTAATATCCCAGTGTCTACAAAAATGAACACAATTTCAAAGAGCGCTTTTTATTCCAGATAAAGTTCTATGCTTCTTCACTACTTCGTATAGAGTTACGTGCAAACTTGCAAGTTCAACAAATTCTACAAATTTCGAATATTTTTGACAGGTTTTCATGTACCTTAAAAACCAAAAATTTATGCTCATAAGCCCCTGTGATTTTACTCCCAAACGTTCAATCAAACGTATAACTTTGCACGAAAAAAGAAAGTTTTTGCAAAAGTTATTGAGTTATAGATGTAAAATCATCAAAAAGCTTCTCAATACTGCCGTTTGGAAAAAAGCAACCGCCGTTGGAATAGCCGGGTCTGCAAAATTTAATGTACCGGTAGTCAGTAGGATAATACAAATTCAAAAAATCTATCCATAAAGGAATTTGCCTGAGATAACCATTAGCTTTGTGAATAAAAATTCAACACTCTGATAACTTTTGCCTTGTTTTCATTCCGCAATTCATCATTTTCCGGTGTTTTCTGCATTATTAATTTACGTAGAAAACATTAAAATAGGATAAATAGTGGAAAAAAAGCTTTGTAGGGAATTTTTTTTTTTGTAGGCTAGTGGAGGTGAAGGTAGCGATGTGGAAAGCAAAAAAATTATGAATGCAGCAAGTATGCCAAATGGGATTGCTGGAGGAATTTCAAGACAATAGCAACAAAGTCAAGTGTCTGATTCCGACTGAAAAAGCAAGGTAGCAGTGAACTAACGGTCAAAAAAGCAAAAAAAAATGGCTTGGAGACGATAATGGATGAAGAAGCACATTCCACTAAATACTACTTCATCGTTCGACCACGATAAAATGACGCAAACACAGCTAATCAATAAGCATTTTAATCTTGTTCAAGCAACAATTTGAAACACTTTTGAGAGCGTATTTTCGGATATGGCAGAATTTTTAGCAAAGGAACAAACCGATATGTCACTTGCACCAAAAACGAGCTGGAATTTAGCATTTCTATTAAGGAAATTTGTATTTATTTGCATATTTATCCTCCTATCACGAAAAAGCGATTAAAGCGCTATTACAAGCTTGCTTATAGAAATTGCCGACCATCTGTCTATCACACCAAGATGAGAGAATCCCGATAAGTGTTTTTCCCGAAAGCATAGGGAGTAAAGTTTTCGGCTTGTTCTCAGTGCTGCGCTAAGGGTCTCGCAGGGAAGCTGTGAATATCAATTTCAAAGTCATTGGTAAACTGGTTTGACCCGACTCGGAATCAAACGTCAGACTACAGCTGCAGAGGCGGACGCTCTTATTAATCGGCCATCTGAGGTGTCAAGTAATTAGACTGATATACGTTTTCCTCCTTTCCCAAAGAGACTAGGAGCTGGATCACTATCCCGGAATTACAATGTGATGCTTTTTGCTCAACTGTGAATAGGAAAAGCTCTTTCGAAATAAAATGCTGTGCTGCAAAGCTGCATACAACGAACAATCAGAGCTTGAGTCATTGCTGAATGGCGAAAATGAAGCTATTATATCATAATTATTTTGAATGAAAATGTAAGACGATTTGGAGAAGTTTATGAGGATCTAGGCATAGACGACTCCATGATGCCATACTATGGACGTCACTCATACAAACAGTTAATTAGAGAAAAGCCTTTGCAAAAAAAAATTGCCGCATTGCTTCTTTAAAATATTAATCAAGCTTGCAAGTAAATAAATGTTTCCAACCGTTTCACGAAAAATAAAAACTTTCTCCCGCTTCCATCATCTTTTTGTTAATAACGACGATAATACGCTTCGGAAGGATTTTTTGAGTGAATAGGAAGCCAGTCAAAATTAAAAATGCTCTTTCAGCACTAAACGAAGCAGCGGCTTTTCAGTCCAAATGTGGACTCTCCTATTAACGAGGCTTATCTTTTTGAAAAAAAATGAGACTTACAGAATCGTTAAATGGCATAAAAGTCAGCTGCCTCACAAAAGTTCAGAAAAACTTTTTGATTTTTAAAGGCCTTGAGATAACACTGGTTAATGAGTACACGGCAACAATGATTTTGTTCGCGTTTGCAGCTATCCCAGCACTGCTACAGCACCGAACATCACTCATCATACCTTCCAAAAATAGCCATCGCTCCAGCACACACTTCTCAAGTACCCTGTCCACATGTAAAATTTATGTGGGCTTTGGTCCAAATTGATGTGGGCTTGTTGCTGTGGACTTGATGTCATAATCACTTTTTTAAATTATGTCATTAAAATTTTAATTGTGATACAGAAAGTCCACAGCAACAAGCCAACATCAATGTGGGTTTAAAGGCCACATAAATTGGACATGTGGGCAGGGTAAAGATGGGTTTACGCTCTCGGCAACAACAATCAAACACAAACAGGCCTAAAGCTTTTTTTAATTCTACCACGACACGTTACCAACGAATTCTTGCGTATTAGTTACTCTTTAGATTCAAATAGAACCATCATTACAATCAATTTAGTTGATACTGATAGTGAAAAAGCATTTAAAATCACCAGTCGATTACTCTTTAGTACTGTCAAATGTCACTAAACTGAAATTAGCATTGAGCGATATAAGGACCAATATTACACACACAACATTGATAACTAACTACACTAACTGGCACAAAGTTTGAAATTTTCCTGCCAAACCTGCAGCAAATTGTAACAAAATTAATTCTGATAAATGTTGCGAAACACCGGCCATTCACCTTTTTGTGTAAACAAATTTAGCTTTCAAGAAAAATCATGGGACTAATTTTATTTTGTCGGCACAATTTTCACAGGTACTGCTACGTATTTTACTGTAAAGATTACAACCTAAAGAATCGTTTTATAACAGATTTACGGAGTTCTCCATGAACCACAATAACAAATTCCAGGTGAAACACAAATGGTCCAGTTGAACCGTTGAGAATCACTGTTCCACAGTAGACCTACAAACTACAAGACAAGTATTTTTGTTAATTCCAAACTTCCAAGTTTCCTCCACTAAAAATGTTTTAGTTCCGCCCCAGCTGTACCTAGCAATTTTGTTCAATAGCATATAGGCTACGCTTGCAAAGTTGTTGCCAACATTTTCTTAACCAACACCACGTTACGTTCGAAAAATCGCTTCGCAGTAGTGGTAGTGAATTTTTATATTCAGTAATGAAAAAACAAACATCGATCACACAAACCACAGCGAGGCAAAAAATAAGGAAACAGAGACAAAACGATAAACGTTAAGAGGTGCTCATAAAGTTGGTACTGGTGAAGAAAGTTCAGGAAATAGCACGGTCGCTGCACCTATACAGTACAGTACATGCGAATACACATTTTTCACCCATACGATATCTGCAGCTGCAGTGACTTCCAATTTTGACTACCTTGCTGTCATGGAAGCATAATACATAAGCTTCAGAACAAGGATTTATATAGATATCGAGGAATACAGAAATCCCTTACGTAAATTGAGGATTTAGGTATCACAGCAGCCATTCAAATTAAAGCTTACACTTTCAACAAAACATTACATGTGTAAGATTCTGTACAACCTTGACCTTTTGTAAATAGAAGGCCGAAATATAGCCATTTTTTCTACGTAATTCGTGCACTTGAGCAAAATATTAGACAGATTAATGAGTAGAAATGCTGTGGTCACATGGGACATAACCTTAAACCATGAATGGTCTTTTCTCTCGTGAAACGATAGCTACAGTTGATCCTCTATTATAATCAATTTATTGTAGTTGACTTGTATTTTAGTTTTCTCTTTGCGCAAGTGAAGCAATACGTAAAACACGAGGTTGTTTTCGTTACTAATACAATCATACAGTAGCAATATTGTGGTTACAAAACCAAAAGTTTGGATTGTGCCGTGCTACTAGATCGTGATCCAAAGCTGTCTCTTCTTCTAACGTCAGAAACAACGCCTCAAATTATAATAAACAAGTATATTAAGGTTTGACATTATCACTTATTTTAAAAAGCGTCAAACATAGTTCTTCAATGCAATAAAAAAATGCATTGACATTTAAGATTATAAAACAGTTCCATCCGGTGTCCTTAAAAGAAGTGTTTTGGGGATGTACCTGCTGTAAAGTGCATTTAGATTAATGATTCCATCTTAAGTAATTTTTGTTTGTTGCTGACGTTCACTTCAGTTTGCTTGAATTTACTAAAGTATTTTACAACGTTTTGATTTGTTTGGTTTTTCTCGAAAGCAAATAAACGTTGATCTAATATCGTATATGCTGTTGTTTATACTATTATACATTTTAACGGAGTAAATATGGCAATATAAATAATTTTTACGAGGAGTTAAGATGAACCTCGCGTTCGACTTTGTTTGGTCAAAGTATTGGTAATAAGAGATGGTTTGTTTATTGGCTACAAATGGAGTCAGGATGCAACAATTGTTTAACTTTCTGCATTTCCGTACTAAATATTGACATCATTAAAACGTTAGAAATTTTTCACATCTTTTGTTAACCAAAGAACTTTATAATTGCACAATATCTCTCTCGTTATCTCGTTGTTTTTCTCCAACCTTAATGTGGATTTACGCACTGTTGGGGTACCATAGAGCGGGACAGCGCTGTTTCAAGTTATTGGCTCTCATCAGCCACAATTATGACATGCGTTTAGCAGGCCAGCTAGAAAGAACATCGTCGTTTTACTGTCTGCATTCATCCGTTTACTATACATTCTTGCAACATGCGTAAACGTATGTGTTTTTAATACGTTTTTTGATGTGCATAGTGTCCCTAATTCCGTTTTTCTGAAAATAGACGAGGAAATTATCCGTAAATGTTCATTCGTTTTGGAGTTAGAACCAAGTTATCCTTTTTGACAAACTTTATTACTAAATGAACAAAATTGACGGACTGACTGGCTGGCAGGTCTATCAACCTTGCAGGTAAGATAAAACTCATTGGGGTTAATTGATACACCAGTACATAATATTCTGCACTTGGATGTGAGCTTCTTCCAATGCTGCAACCATAAGTTCACTACTAAGACACTAGTTGAGCTGAAAGACCTATCTCTTGCCACTATGAAATTTTGTTGTTTTGACCTTAAAATAAATATGTTGTTGTGGCAACAAGATTTAACAAATTAAAAGCTTCGAGGGAAGACGTCAAAAGCTTACCAAGACACAAACTGAAAACGCCAGTTTTTTTTAAATATTTAGTTTTTCTACTTGAAAATGCGAACTGGAAAAGAAGCAAAAATTTAATCTTGCATTTTGTGAAGCTATCGAAAAGGCAATGGAACCAATATTGAGTGATTATTTTACGCAGCCGAGCAAAAGTTTCTGACTATACTTTGGGTTTTAAACACTGACGGGGTCTAATTGACGTTACTGTGATCAAAGTGAAGAGTATAATAGTTGTCTGCTCTCTCATTTTTCCACTCACATCTTCATTATGCTCGTTGCATCTGGCCGAAACTACACTGTGTTTAATGCCACACATGAATACTTGGTAATCCTAAAGTGGGAACTAATCAAAAGAGAATTTTCACAAATGAATTTGTCTGTACGCACTTTCGCATTCTCTACGCAGTATGGATTCCCGCATTTTCAAAAATAGCTCCATGCACTCTCTAGTGGCGTGGACACCCCCAACCGCAACCGGAGCTTTTACCACAATAGTATAAAGTATTCCACTGCAACTGCTCTTACTACACAACTTACATGTTAACGACGTAAACTGTAAAACTTAAGGTTGCTTTGTATCGCAATTGCATAGAAAATGGTAAAACGTCCGTCGATTGTCGCAGTGGTCAAAGACACCGCTAACAATGCAGGAGATCTGGGGTTCGATCCTCGGTCAGATCAAATTGGACTCAGCGTTGCCAACGGCTCGCCACCACAGCAGCATTCTTCGGAGCTGTGTTGCCCAGGCGCTAAAGCCGCGGAGATGGTTCCGCTACTTGTTGCACGCCTCGGCGTAATACCGCAAGTAGGCCTATAATGAAGACTTTATTTGAAACAAGAAAACAGGCGGAAAGAGACTTTGTTGTAATACATACGTACATAGAAGAGTAGTAAATAAAAAAAGTCACCAGCTTTGATGTGAGTAGCTGGTGTGTGATGGACTGCTTCTTACTTACGGGGTTTGACGATTCATGCTGCTATATCGCTGTATTTCTTTTGCGCGCCTGTTTTCTTATGAAACTTGGGCCATAGGATGAAGCAATAAAGCGACAAAAACATACCTAGTAGAACCATTTCGAACTATAATCCCTCTGCTCTTACTTTTAGTAAATCTGTTTGTTCTGTTGGTATACGTACATGGGTAGGACAATGTAACGTGACGATTAAATATTTCTTATCGTTTATTTTGCGATGCAAAATTGGAAACAAAAATTGCAAAAAGAACACTAAAAGTAATTTACTTTTCTGCTGAAAACGGGACAAAACCCCTCAAAAATTGCAAAAGTTAAAACAGATTGTCACTGGTTCATTATGTCACACACTTACACAAAATATTATCGATTTTTCTACCAAAAATTAAGACGTAATAGAAGACAAATATCATATTTACGCAGCATACGGTCAGCTGTAGACGATGATGATCATTAAGGGTTTTACTAGAGCTCAATCACGTAAGAACGAAGTTATTTTAATCCAAATTAACCATTTCAAACTAAGAATAAATTTATCGGTAAAAATTAGATTTTATAATCAAACATATAATATAGCCAGACCATTGATGACGTAACAATATTTATAGGTAGATATTATTATTATTAACATCGATATTAATGATCAGTAGCTTTGCTTTTTAATGACAAGACATTTCCGGAAAAAAATGTATAAAAGCAACTGTATCTTGTCGCATTAATTCATACTTATTCATTCGAAGTGGCAGACACATCATATATTAATATTTATCTTATAAATATTATAATATCGAAGAAAATATGCCGGTAATATTATCAAAGAAAACAAGCCAAGTTAGAAATCTCAAAATGTGTATAAAGGTCTTATTTTTCTTGCTTTGTTTTGTCACAATTACTTCCGGAAGACCAAGACGTCATCGAAATAGAAACCGGAAGCTACTACGTCATTCAATGGGATTGGCTATGCAATTGCGAATGATGAAGTCAACAATTGATGACGCAATAACGGAATATGTAAGCAAGGCGATATGCATAAATAAAAAATGCGTTTTACGTTTTCAGTGTTTGATAATTTTTTACGTAAAATATCTGTTAATAGCAATGGGAATCAATGCTTCAAAAAGTGCTCGATAACTAGGTTCAGTTAGAGCTAGTATATTAAAAAACTTTTTATGAGAAAAGTAAGATAATTTTTAACGTAAAAATACAAAGTAATAATATTTCATAGTTCTATTTGAGCAAGATTAACTTTACACCTCCTAAAGAGTCGAGAAGAGCCAAGCAGGCTCTTAGTCATTTCACTTTATTTTATAATACAATATTACACAATAACAGGAAAAATATTTAAATAGCATTTCATGTTCATTTAAAAATGGAGTGAAGTCGTAGACTTGGCAGAAAATTACTACCAACATACTGGGCGAGTATTACCAACATACAGTAAAAAATCATTACTATCAACGTGCAGTAAAAATTAAAAAAAAATTGCTACCAACATATAGCAGATTAAAATTATAAATTAAACGCCTTTTTACAGATTACTTCGGAAATGAATTGTACAAGCATACATGAATGTCGTATCCAAACAACTGGACTAACTCTCTCCTATCTTCCAGCCATGCTACGAGCAGAGGTAAGAGAAAATGACTATTTGTGCAAGGAAAAACTTATCGCATGATTTTAGGTGGCTGTTTGTGACACCAGCTCCACTGAATAAGTCTGAGAGGTGGAAGCAGTGTTGGTATTCTGCGGCTAATGATACGTACTTGGCAGTTACTTTCGAAATTTAAATCTATGAGGAAAAATAATTATAAATTAACTTGAAAATTATGAGCGAGTATGTTCGGTTTTACAAGCTCGCAGTATGCACTGCATGATGCAAACAAAGTAATATTTTTGCTAAGAAATACATGATATAAGTCTACTTTAAAAGAAGTCTTTTCAAAACCCTGTAGGCTCCAATAATCCAAAACGGTATTGACCGCAAATCTTGTGATTTTAATTGCGAGCATGTTAACTTCGCTGGAATAATCGAACATATTTGCGAAAAATTGCATGTATCCAAGCGATTTAGGTTCTATTTCAGCAATTGTTAATAAAACTTTTATTTTTCATTCAGAGCGTGATTGATTTTTAAATTTTATTCATTTAATAATTGTAGTTACTTACGGTTCTGATTCTTGGCCTATTTATGTATGCATTGCTTTCTTTAATTAAAAAAAAATCCAAATCTTCATTATCCTCGCAGTATTAGGCTGAAGCGTGTGACAAGTGGCCGGGACCATCTCCGTCACTAAGCGCCTAGGCAACACAGCTGCGAAGAAAGCTCAGATGGCCGAGTGGTATGGAGCGTCTGTTTCTTTAGCTGTAGACTCGGGTTTGATTCCGAGTCGGGTCAAACCAATGACTTTAAAATTGGTATTCACAGCTTCCCTGCTTGACGCTCAGCATTAAAGGGACAGTGTGGAGAACAAGCCGGCAAGTTTACTTGTTGTGCCGTTGGGAAAGGCACTTAGCGGGATTCCCCCATCTTGGTGAGGTACACAGATGGCTGGCAACTCCTAAGCGAGCTCGTATAGCGCATTGATCGCTCTCTCGCGATAGGAGGATAAATATGCAACTAACTAGACTAAACGCCGCAGCGGTGATGAACCGTTGGCCTGTGCCGATTTGACCGGCTCAGGAATCAAACCCTAGACCTCCGGTAGCGATAGTGGCTTGTTTATCATCTGACCTAAATGTAATGTCATTTCTTGTGATGCAGGATGCCGAAAATTGGAATGAAGCGTTTAGCGAAAATCTCAAGAGACTCCATGTTTACAATTTTTATTTAAAAGAGTTTATAAAGACGTCAGAAGATACGTCACTATCACGTATTGCTTCCCTTCATCTAAATGACGTCAACAACTTGTTGCATCAGTTTCTTATTGCGTTTAAAGCAAATGTAAGTAAATGTAACCACCTAAATTATGAGTTTTGTGAAGTGTTACTCAAACGTTTTGTCCGCAAATACCGCTATCATCAATATTTTGAATTGCTTACTCAAACTTCAAAACCGTTTGATCAAAATTAACAAAACTCATTTGACAACATTAGGATCGAGCAAACGTATACTTAAATAAATAATTTTATTCCAATGAATGAACTTTTGCTCATTATGCTGAGCTGGAGTCAAATGCATGTTTTTTTCTTGAAGTTAGCTATAGGTAGGTTTATTTATGACTCCTTTTTTAATTGCTAAAAATTGTTTTTTATCAATTTGAGTTGTATAATGCATTTTTCGTTTATTACTTTGTTTTGCATTTAATGCTCTATGTTTAAATTTACCTCTACGATATCTAAACGTCCATCTTTTGCGACGTAGTTCTTGTGTTCACAAAAAAAAGTCTTTACCCACCAAAAAATTAAAAATACTTTTCAAGTTCAAATGTCATAAATAAATCATTGTTATTAAAACGGCCTCTTCGGAAAACAAGGAAGATTTGAATAAAAAGTCTAAATAGAACAATACTTTACAAATTTTCCTTGAAACTGTGTGTACTTTTTCCAGCAGCTTGATAATTTTAGTAACTGTATTACTATTTTTGCAGATGGAGATGATGAATTGTTATAATTTGCGATCTAACTCCTCCTCTCGTCCTCCTTGTGTGATTTGCGTTCATCCTAATTTACCTAGTCGAGCTCTTGAAATTGTCCGGAATTACCAGTTCCTCATACAGTTGCATGACTTTCTACATGACTTTTACTCTTTATATTCAAATTTTCTCAATCTTGACCGTCGTTCGGTGTCAAATTGTTAATATTGCTTGAAGTTGTTTTTTATTATTTTTTGCATGTTTACGTTTATATTTTTATAAACATTTATTTATTATTATTTTTTGTTTTATTTGCTTAAAATATTTATTTGCACAATTAAGACTTATTTGTTGCATTTTTTGATATTTATCGCTTTCATGTGCAATTTCGATGTTTAGAATAAACTTTTGCCATTCATTTAACCGCGTTTAAGTTAATCAAAAAATATAAAGCAATATTGATACATATCAAAACATGTCATAATAAAAAAAATCGGCATTAAAAAATATCAGCATTAAAAAGGTATGTTAACATAATATCGCTTTAAGACATTTTTGAAGGATTTTGACAATCGTATTCTGCCAAAATATTAAATTAGGGTTGTTAATCTTGATAATATAACCTTTGAATTAATAATAAGGTTTTCATTCGAATCGTGTGGTGAAAAATACCAGATTCGTTTATCTGAAAATGGTACGCTCAATAGGTTGCAATTGCAACATAACGCAGATGTGAAATTTATATGTAAGTTAAATTTTATGATTAGTCTAACCAGATTTATTTAAAGTTTCACCATTGCAAAATTAGCAACATTCTGTTTCATGCAGAGGAAAGGAGCTGGATCAATTACACCATGCATAACCCTTTCAAAATTTGCAATTGAAAGAATTGTATAAGCCTATTTTAAAAAATTAACTGGCAACATCGATACAGTTACGAATCAAAAGATTAGGGATGTTTTTATTTGAAAATATTTTATATATTAACCGGAAACCTTACGCAAAACAAATGGCCACCGCAGAATACCAGCTATCTACGTCGTTGGTCATATGGATCATATTTTAGTTACGAAAGGCTGCTTCGGAACTTGAGACTTTCTTTGAAAACATCAAACTTACAAGTTAATACAAAAAGGTACAAGACTCTCTTTTAATCTTCTTCTTACAGACTGTTTTGGACATCTTAAGCTCTTGTAGTTTATCAACAAATGATTTTGTCCCGACTAAAACCAAGCTGAAAATGAGATAATCTTTTAAACACAAGATGACCGCAAATTCTTCTTTTTATGACCAAACATTGACACTTTCCCGGCCACACTTCGGTGTAGACCGTGAGATAGAAGTTTTACATGATATCAAGGGATAACAAGGCAGCTCAATATTACGAAATATGTTTCGTTTCAACTCAACAATTTTTGATTGCTAAGCTATTTTTATACAAATCTTGCTTCCTCTGTAGGGTTGTTTAAATATTTTGTAATCAAACTCTCATCAAACAAACATTTTATTGCTTCAGTAAAACTTGTTCATCGATTAAAATATGAAATTTTCAAACCCGTTTTGACATTTATCAACCTTACGTGACCCCTTCACAAGCACCTTTCGAAACCATCCTTGTCGCCATTTTGACATGTAGGCTTTAATACATATCATGAAAATGTACTAATTAAAGCTAGTAAATTCACCGCAATAGTTGAACTTTTTTCAATAATTTGAATTTTAAGGTGCAATCACTCTGTGACTGAGATGTCTTAATGTCAAGACAGTTTTCTTTGCTTTGCTATTACGTCATCATGCAGCATATGTGACGAAATGATGAAAAACCACAAAAGGTTTCGAAGACATTGATAAGTCACAGTAAGTGAGATTACACCTTGAATGTTTTGTGGCCGCCCAAGATTACATGAACCTTTTCACTTATTTTGATGCTAATTTACAATTTTTACCAGAAGCAGCTCAAATTTTTATTTTTTATGATTGCTTGTTTTCTTGTTGGTTACTGTTTGTTAATATTCTTTCAAAAATTGAAAACTCAAGCTTAATGATTAACACAAAAGTTCTATAACGGATTGAAATGAAATTATCGCGAGAAAGCAATCAAGCGCTTTAATGAGCTCGCTTAAGAGTTGCCTGCCACCAACCTATCACTCTAAGACATGGAATCGTGCTAAGTGCCTTTTGCCTACGGCACAACAAGTAAACTTGCCGGCTTGTTCTCCACACTGTCTCTAAGCTGAGCGTCAAGCAAGGAAGCTGTGAATATCAATCATAAAGTCATTGGTTAGAGTAGACCAAATTCTGAGTCGAGCCGAAGTCCAGAGTTTTATAGGCAGACGCTCTATCCACTCGGTCATAAACATATATACATTGACAATATACATTGCTTTCATAAGATTAGTACAAAATAATGTGATGTGACATTCTACCAGTTGGATATTGGTAAATGGACAAATGAAATTTGCAATTTATACTATTCCTTGATTTTAATTTATTTATTGCTAGCAAAAATATTGTGCTTACAACAAGCAATTTGCTTCGTATGTAATCACACATCATACAACATTATTAAATACCGTAATAATGCGATATTGGGCGAAAATCGAAAAGATGTTTAGACAATGTTGTCGCTTTCGAACGTCTCGATCTCAATGCTTGATGTAAGATTTCCCTCTTAATAAGAATTAGCCATAATCCTTGGAGAGACCACAGTGGCAGTGCCATTAATTAACTGTCAAGACTGCTAGGTTCACGTGTTACATTAAGCTTAGTAATTAAACAGCTACGTGATGTGAATATCAGTATGGTACATGCCAAAGCATAGATTTGACTGAATGCGACCATTTCTGTAAGATTATGGCTGATTTCTTTGAATTTGACTCATAGCAGTATGTTTATGCTACTCTATATGATCAAGATTCGTCGCCGAAACAGATTATTCCAATTCACTCAATCAAACTTTGCATTAGTTGCGACCAAGTTTATTATTCTTAGGGCGACCTATCACTCTAATCGGATAGCTTAGCCACAAGTTCACACGCTTCAAACTACGAGTCTACTTCGCAACAGTAGATGTACCGGACAGTGAAAAATGCAAACTGGTATAGTAAAGTCCATCATTAAATCTTGATTCACTATAGCCTTTAAAATAATCTGTCCAGCTCATAGTGTACCTCTACCCTTCAACAGTGTCTGATGGGGAATGTGCGAAGACGAAATACTGTTTCAAAGTTTTCGAATAGTGGTGTTGCTAGGAATGTCCGTAACTAAGGCTGCTGCGTTAGAAGACTTTCGAACCTAGGGGCATAGCTACGATCAAAAGGCATTTAAAAAAATAATCTACCCGGTGTGGTACCCGGAAAAACTGCCCTGGCTTCTCTCAGTGTCAGGATCTGTAAGACATTATCCCAGACTGGGAGAGGATTTTTTGCGATGAATGTAAAACGAACAAGACCTAGCTTTTTATAGCAAAACATGGCTGTTGTTTCCCATTTTGCAATAAACTTGCGATGAGTAAAAGATATGGTGTTTCAAGCAAATTGCTGCACTTGTTTTGGGTTTGAATCTCGTTGTGGCTTTGCTTCTGACGTGAGGCTGTAGAGAAGAAACAAATAGAACAAAAATCATCATAGGTACAAACACTACCATCTACGATGTATCTCAAAATATTCAAAAGTTTCCTTTTATGCAATAGATGGCAAGTCACAATCCTAGCTGCGTAAATATATGCACTAAGCCTAAAATTGCCGAAAAGAAAAAAAAGGAGTTGCAATAGATGGCAAGTCACAATCCTAGCTGCGTAAATATATGCACTAAGCCTAAAATTGCCGAAAAGAAAAAAAAGGAGTCGTGTAAACGTGGTTAATTCAAGAATCGAACGAGTGCGCGATTTCTAGTCAATTTATAAAGTATAAATAAAGAAGTGTATCAGTGGTCAATTGCAAGTAACAATTTGGTTTCACTTAAACAATATGCCTGTTTTGAGAACAGGAAACTACTAGAGTACTAAAAATGATTTCCTTTTTGAAGTTGTTATTTAATATAATTTACCTAATTAATACATTAACATCTAACAATTTTAATTCACGGCCTTTTTCTGAGGTAATAAGCAGCCTAATAAGCAACTCGACTCGAAGACCAATGATGTCCATTCGCGGCTTGCTAGTTGCTTCCTTACAGTGCTTTTATCTAATTATTTTCTGCATGAAAACTAATTTGATATTTATGACTACACGCAAAAACAAAGTCGGCGCTTTGTCTTGTAATCAAAATAAGAAGAGTTACAGTAGAACATCTTTTCGATAAATACGGTTAACTACGGAAAGTAACGCAAATTATGATCAGTAAGTTTGGTTTCTTATGCTCATTGCTAGTTGTCGAGAAGCTTTATAAATAACAATAATGACAATAGTAACACTTGTTGATGTAAACAGCTATATCTCTTTAATTTGGAAATGTAGGTTGATAAAATAAGGTTAATTGCGCAGTAGCTTAACCGTTATTTGCAGTCCCTACATCAGAGGTTACCAAAATTTTTCAGTTTTAGACCCCTTTCATAATGAAAAAGCTATTCAATTTTGTAAAGTTTCTGTACAATTGCGGTCTTTTGCAACTTTTTTGCGTACTCTTTTGGAGTCCGTAGACCCCTGAAGGGCAACCAACGTTCTGGTAATGTTGCTGTTTCATCTTGTCACTTCCATAGGTAACTACCCTGTTCTCTACACTACAGTATTTCGGCATGGCTTCTCTTTCTAGAATTATAGTTACCTGTCCACATGTCCATTTTTCTTGGGCCAAAAGCCCACGGGCTCTCTACTTCACAATCACATTTTTGATGTCATGATTAAAAAAGTCATTTGATACCAGAAATTTTGATGCAGAAAGTCCATAAGCCTTTTCCTCAACAGGGTTGTTTAGTGAAACGTCACAATACCCATCGTTTGGCTCCAAACAAACTGAAACCTAGCTCTTAAGACTGACAAAACACGTTTACCATAAAGCGGGACAGCGTTGTTTCCGGCTATTAGCCCTCATCAGCAGCCCTCAGGCCTAAAGTGCACTCATCCTTTAGAATACTTGACCTTGATCAGCCAACCACATTTAGATAAAGCTTGCTTCCACTATACTCGTGACATCTGTCGAATTACGATGCATATGCCGGAGTTACTTCTAAATTAGAATGGCTCAATGTCTTATTCCCGACAGCAACCACTGAAGTGAATCCTCGGATTGCACATTTTATCGGTTTCTAAAACTGTGACTGCGAATCCAATCGGGAGTGAACCATTGAACCACAGAAATTGTACAAATATATGCCCGCACGCAACTCATTTAGACAAATAAATAAATTCTAGTTGACACAAGTTTGAACAGAATGTGTTTTGCCAGTCCTACTAGCTAAGTTTTAGTTTGTTTGGAACCAATCAATAAGTATTGTGACGTTGCACTAAACAGCCCTATTAAGCAACTCACGATACATAGCCTATACTAAAAAAGAATTACCCTGTAATTGTTTGTTTTCTAGTGTATTTATCGTGAGTTACTACGATAGGTAAGCTTGTTTTTTGAAACAAATTAGCAGTAAAGCACCTTCATCGTTAAACTTGCCTGCAATCTTTCTATCAAAACTGTAGTTTTCTCAATGGAATTCATACTACCGTAAAGGCGCAATCACACTGACTGAGAGATCACATTGCTACACTCTCGTCATCATGCAACATGGGTGATGCAATAATAAAACAGACCAAAAAGTTCTCCAAGACATTGAGAAGTCTCAGTTAGGGTGAGCGCTCTTAACGCTAGAGAGGTGGGCGTTGTTTGTAAGCGCATTGTTCCATAAGACCAGCTTGCGGCAACAAGAGTGACGAGTGATCGCAGCTGCAGAAGTTGATGACAAACTTGCGGATGATGGTGGCGCACTATATGTTGAATCACCAGTTGAAATTGTGAACAAAATAACGCGTGGCTATAGAAATAGTGGTGTAGGCAGTTTGTTTTCAGTTTCCATTTAAAAAAAATTATTTTTTTTATTGAGAAAAGTTAATCATGCTAGAACACCTACAAAACGTCGCTAATTTCTTGTATAAAGTTCTGTTTTATCCTTGCGCCTTTCAAGATTAAGTTAATACCTAACAAGTAAATAAACAGTCCATTGTAGCTGTTCCATAGAACAAAGAGGGCACTAACTATAACGAAACTTGGAGGCATTTTTTAGCGCATAGGTTTTACAAATCCAAGTATTTGCATGATAATTCAGACCTATTTATGGCATTATGTATCAACAGTCAATTGGTCATTCAAGTTATTTATTAAAGAGCTCGACAGTCCGTTTAATGCCTAAGCAAAATCATCAGGAGCAAGGTCAAAACACAAATAATTTATAGTTAATAATGAAAGAATAAAATTGTACTCACGTTTGAATTATCGGCTTGTCCGGATAGTCTGCGACAGAATACCGTAGGGTCATTCCTTTTTGTGAAAATGAGTAAAACTTGCCGCTACCCTGTCACTGCCTATCAAGACTTCATTAACTGTTTTTTCATGCTATTAAATAGTAGGTTAATTTTTGCTTTAAAATTCTCACTTAATGAAATTATTTTTCTTCATAAAAATTGTTTTTCATGTGGCTTTTCGCTATACAATGAAATCAATTATGAAAATATGCAAAATTTTTACGTAAATCATATAACAAGAGATAATGAGAAAATTAACAATACCGATTGCGCAGTCAAATTAAACATTTTATACACACATATATTCTCAAGTAGTGCGAAAAATTGCGATACAAAGTGCAAGGATAAGAAAATAAACGAACTAAGAGAGTATTAAATGGTAATGCTGATGTAATTGAAATTCTCATTCGCCGGGTTTGAAATTTCGCAGTTTATATTTGTTTTTGTGCCGGCATTTTGATAGAATTTCGGATCGTTTGTTTAAGGAATCTTTTTTTGCGGTCAAAATCATAAACTTTTCTGTAAGTTATTCCACATTGGTATGGTCGATATTTCGCTTTTACAGACCATCTGATTTTTGGAGTGTTGCCTTTGTTAATTGATTTCCAAAAAATTTCGATAGTTCAGTTGCATTCGATTTGCTGGGATGACGGAAGGAGGAAGTATGGTTGTTGTATCTTGTTTTGAATTCTGCTTCGCAACAGCCATAGTATTTCATAGTTTCGTTTTCTTGGCGATTTGTGCTAATCTTGTTCCTTGGATTTGAGTTGATTGGTCTACTTGTTGATGGTTAGTCTATATTTTCTTTCTGTTCTTCAGTTATGGATCCTTCGTAGAAAATTGAATTTATTCTGCAGTTGCCGTTCAGTGGGCAAAGCGATTTATTTCTACAGTTACGCGGACTACTCGCAGTTGATTGATCATTTTCTAGGATGTGCTTATTTTGGTTTGTTATTATGCTTTTCATATTTGGCATGCAGCTGTAGCTTAATTTCAAGTTGCTACGGTAACAAATTTTTCTCAGTCTGTGGTTCTTACCAAAATGCTTGTCAACCAGTTTTAAAAAATGTTTACCAATGTCTGTGTTTACATGATTGCTAAATGGCTGGTTGAACCAGATGATATTTTTTGATCTGTTCTTTTTAGGTGATTTAGATGTTTCTGGCAAATATTCAAATGATTAGATGTTTTTGGCAGACTTAATATGGTATTATGTATGTATCGGTAGGCTATAAAATTACCGTATTACGTTAAAGTGAGTCTAGCCTGGATTAGCTGTGCGTAACAAGGCTGTGGTGAATTTACATTGCAGGGAATAACTGAATATTCTCTTGAGAATAGCTTTGAAAAAAGCTGTTTTCGCGTTAGGCTTCAAGAAATCCTCTGTCATAACTCTTTGAGAGCTTTGAGAAAAGCAGTTGTCCCAGTCATTCTTTTTGAGTAGCTTTGAAAAAAGCTGTTGTCCCAGAAGCTTTTTGTGACGCACTCTTCAGTGGGTAATCGCGTCAAAGTGGAAACGAGAAAGCAAGGTCTGGCGATTCATAAATATCAGTTTCGGACGGCAACGATGCGGTGGTTACATCATTGAATCCAATCGAGCGCGGGAAAGTCATGCGCAGTTCTGATTGGACGAGTCGTGCGAACCTAAATTCTACTTGAACAGTTTAAGAGTATGAACAAACTCTTTTTGTTTGCATAGATTAAGTCGCCGTACTTCAATGTAGCTTGCTTCGAGTAGACTAAGATGGAAAGGGCTGCGCGCAGTGTCCACAACAGAGAATTGATCATCGTTGTAATTGGCAGCACATTGGTCGTTTTCTAATAAGTGTTGTCCAATTGCAGAGTCACATTCTGGAGCGGGTTGTTTTCGCTTGCACGCTCGGTTAGGTTGCACTCGCTGGGAGGCTGTGTGCTGTCGTAGCCATTTCGGAACATGCTGCTTGATGCGGTCTTGAAGTCGTTGAGCTGTTCTACCTTCGTACCGACTGTCACAGTGGCACTTATGCTCATAGATGACGGAACTCTTTTGAATGGTCCTTCCGGCAGCATTTGTCTGGAGACAAATACAGTCCGTAGAGCCACGGATCCATGACAGTTTTCAACAGCGATTCGGAGGTTCCTTTCTAGTGTCAGCGCCGCCTTGCCAGTGCAGGTGATCCGGAAATATACAGGACACTCAGCAGGGCCAAACCGCTTGGGGCGTGAAAACTGCGTGATTTTTTTGAATATTTGTTCAAGAACAAAATCCTCAGGGTATCCATTGTCCAGTAAGATTTCCTTGATCCGGTTGATTTCTTCCTTCAGTTTGCTTTTGGAGCAGATCTTCAAAGCACGATGAACAAGCGTTGACACTAAACTGGCTTTACGTTTCATCGGCGTAAAGGATTCCCAGCGTAGGTACTGGCCTGTGAACGTAGGTTTGCGATAAACTTTCGTTTCGTAGCTGCCCTTCGTGTGTTCAACGTGGATGTCGAGGAAAGGAAGAGAGTCGTTCTTCTCCTTTTCAAAAGTAAACTGAAGAGAGAAATGCAGACCGCTAAGTCTAATTAAAAATTCCTCTGACCCTTTTTCATTTTGAAAGATGACAAAAGTGTCATCGACATACCTGAAAGACACGGCAGGTTTGGATATTTCAGAAAACAGCAGCTTTTCTTCACAACATCCAACGAAGATGTTGGCTAAAGCGGGGCCAAGCGGTGAGCCCATAGCCACTCCATCTATTTGCCTGTAGATGGTGTTGTCAAAACTGAACTCAACCGTACTTGTCGCACTGTGCAACACAATACAAGGTTGAGAATCTGGATTTTGGAATAGAAGGTTGGAATTCTGTTTTTTTTGGAATACAAGGTTGAGAATCAGGGATGTCATACAGCGTTTCTGCACATATCCCGATGGTTTCATCTAGCGGGGCGTTCGTAAACAAGCTGATTACATCGAACAAACACATAAAACTATCAATCTGCCCATCCAGTTTTCGAATGTAATCGGCAAACGTGAACGAGTCAGAAATGCAGTGTGCTGTGTAACGGTCCAATACCGGTTGCAGCAAGCTGGCTAACCACTTGCTCAATTCACGGTGAGCCGAACCGGTCATAGACAAAATGGGACGCAATGGAATTTTCTCAAAGCTCTTAAAGAGTTATGACAGAGGGTTTCTTGAAGCCTAACGCGAAAACAGCTTTTTTCACAGCTATTCTCAAGTTCTGTACCGCCAACCAATTATTTGAATATTCTCTGTTTCGCTCGGGTATTTCTTATTGCGTGGACTTTGATGTTTGTGCTTGATTTTTTCAAATCTTGAGAGAACGCATCGTCTTGGAGGTCCATTACTGCAAAAGTAATGCTAAAGATAGTTCATGCAATACTCAAATTAAAATCAAAATCTTCATTATATTCGCGGTATTACGCCGAACCGTGTCAAGTGGAGAAGTCGTCTCCGCGGCTTAGCTCATGACCATCACAGAAACGCTGTAGCGGTGGCAAGCCGTTGGAGACAGTGTCCGATTTGACAGGCCCAGGAATCGACCTCGAGACCTATCGCAACGATAGCCATGTCTTCAGCAACCGGCCATTTTTTTCCAACTCCGGACCAAGCATTGTTAAGGCATACTTAGCAATTAGCCAAGCGTAGTGATTTTTTTGTATGTTTCAAATCAAATTTTTGAAGATTATGGACGCTGTAGATCTACGCAAATCGTAGGTATAGTAGTGTCGCTCAGCACATTTCATTTTAAAATAAGTTGTTTCTCAAAATCTTCGTAAAAAAATCAGACTCTTTGGACTCTTTTCTTCTCTTCATCAAGTTAAACATAACTAGCCAAAACAAAAGGCAGTGCTTTAGATCGTTATTAAAAGCTGAATAGACTATACATTAAAATCAAGGCCCAAGAATCAAAGCTGGGCACTTAAAAACATTTAACTAAGCGCAACGCAAATTCCGCAAATCATCTTTTGAAGTAAAAGAGCACAATCACAAATTTCGCAACCAAAAATTTAAAATTAAAAGCATAACCGCAAATTGCGCAATTAGATTTTTTAACTGTGGAAGCGCAGCCACAAATTGCGCAAGCATATTTTTGAAACGGCAAAGCACAATTGCAAACTCCGCAATTGAAGTGTTAGAGCGGATAAGTGCAAACGCAAATTGCGCCAACAATATTTTTTAATGATAAACTGCAACCCGCAACTGGATGTTTCATCAGAAACTAAAGCGCAATCAAATTCGCTACCTATGGATTATTTCTTAACTCGTTCTTCGTCAGAGCAATGTTAGACTGCAGAAGCTTTTTGTAGGAGTGGCGCAGAAGAGCAGCTATCATCCCACCACGTTATCTCATCTTATCTATCACCACTTAGTCAATACGTTTATTCGTGCTGAAATGAAGCAATCACGTTATAGTGAAATGACATTGAGAATACAACACCAGGAGATTGCGAAAATGACCATCCGGTCTTCAAAGTCTACCACCACCTGTTACATAATGTGGAAGCGTTGTCATACGTTCTGAAAGATACTTTTAACACAAATAAACAAAAGCAAAACAGTTACAGTGGATAACTGCGTTAAAGTAAGATAACAAATCAACATGTTACCGGTACTTGCCGAGTAGAGATATGATAGTATTAGGTTTTGTGACGGCCTAATCAAGAATATTTGCTAGCAAAATGGAATTTCAGTTTCTTTTTGAAGTGATTGAAAGTTAATAATTTGAAATCATCAGGTATAATTTGCCACACCTTTGGGCCTACAAAAGTAAAAGATTTTTTGCCAAACTCAGTCGGTTTCCGAGGATTAATGAAGTAGCTACCTTTAGACGAAAGCTTTGTGTGATGTTTGTGTATGTGATATGCAAGGCGAAAGGTTTGATTATCTTGCAAAGTCATTGTGTGATTTATTTGAAACATGTATTTTGCGATTTCTAAATTACAAGTGTCATTTATTTTTAATAAATTTAGTTTGAAAAAGAGTGGAGTGGTATGTTGAAGGTAAGGACTGTTAGTCATATTTCTCATGATGCGTTTGTGCATTTTTTCAAGAGGATTAAGTGTATTTGCATGTGCTAGTCCCCATAAGGAAATGCAGTATTGCAAGTGTGAATACATCAAAGAAAAATAAATAGATTTGAGTGTCTGTAGGTCAGCATATGGCCTTAATTTCAGTACTGCCCATGACCAGGAGGAAAGTTTAGAACAAACATCGTTAATATGAGATTTCCAGGTTAATTTGTCATCGAAAGTTATTCCTAAATACTTGATTTGTGTCACTCGTTCAATTTTATGCTTACCTACAGTAATTTTACAAATATTTGGATCTGAAACTATTTTATTAGTTATCAACATATACTTAGTTTTGCTGAAGTTTAGTGACAGTATGTTTAATCTCATCCATTCGTCAATCTTCATCAGTTCCTTGTTCTCATTATGTTGCAAGATCGTTATGCAGGATTTAGTCATTGTCAGTACCGTATCGTCAGCAAACAGAGTAGTAGTGAAATTAGATATGTTTGGCAAATCATTTAGCGTAGACATTGGGTAGTACTTTTATGCTTTGCACAGTCGACCAGGAATTTGGTGTACATTGCATACTAGTCTCATTGTATACGCTTAGCTGGGTAGTGCCTCCGCGGGGCGCCACACGGGCAACGGTCTCGACTGGCCGGCTAAACTACTTCAGCAACCCTGCAGCCTTGCAGGGCATGCCTTTTTAGTAGGGTGCGGTGAAAAAATAAAGTTTTTGAATTTTGAAAAGTGGTATTCATATTTGTCCCCAAATATGGAACAAATAACATTGGAACTAATTTTAGGTTGGTGCCCCCTCTAGTTGCCGTGCACATCTGCCAAACGATAAAAAATTTCCAAATTAGCCATATCTTGAAAACCAGTTGAGCTAGAAAGCTGGTTTTGGGCTCAAAAGATGCAGAACTAGCACTTTTCTATCTGCTCTAAGAGGAACTTTCTTTCTAAACTGACCAGAAAAAAGTTGTAGGCAAAAAACAGCCTTTTTGATGAAAATTATGCACTTGCGCGTATGCAGTACCGGTAGTCCATCTTTGCAGTTGGAAAGACTTCCAAGAGTTAAAATAATTACCAAGTTAGTTTTAGTTGGTCTAATTTATTACCTAATGTTCGTAATATTTGCGTGCAGCTATGCATATGTAGAATGTGGATGTAGCATTTGACAAATATTATCCATGCAATACATGTACCGAAATAAAAGTAGACATATGTAAGCACATAACAGTACTGTGCTTGAATGATATCAATATAATTATCACTATAGCCAACCTACAACCCTAGGTTGTCATTGCTGATGTCCGAAGGCTTTACGTTTAGAAGGAATGCCATTGGTATATCAGTATAGTATATATCCCTGGATTTATACCAGCACTGGTACCCTAGTTAAGTTGTAGCAGATTGGTATTCGAATTCTGGCAGCAATAGGCTTACCACATACTGCATTCCGGTACCATTAGAGTATTGGTGTGCAGAAGTCAGAACTGTTTCAGTGTTATGTGTGGCAGAATTCAAGCAGTGCTGTTTATTCTTCCCTACTGTCAACCTGACTATCTATCAGCAAGCTTTTTCAGGGCTCTTCGTTTTTAAGCCGTTTCATATTACAATAGATGATTTAACTTTAAAAGCTTACTGGAATTCCCCAAACATCATGCTCTTACCCTAACCCACGGGTTTCCAACCGTGGCCCTCGGCCCCTGAAGGGAGCCACAAGTGTAAGAATAAATACATTTTTATCTCAAGATCGGGGACTTTTAACATTAGACTGAATGGGCCACGGTCTTTTAGTGTCACTGTCAAGGGGGCCACGATGAAGGAATGGTTTAAAACCACTGCCCTAAACCAATGTATGTCTGGGTTGTGCGATGATGTATTGGAGAATTTTTGCCCCCCCTTCCCCCCATTGTAATATATGGCTGCATAAAAACGATCAGCCTTGCCTTTTCTCAATGCTTGGCGCTCTTCGGTCTTTCTACAAGGGGCAGATAAGGGTGCAGAGTATAAATAAGATTGACTGGCATAAAAATGTTTGTTGATCAGTTTTTATGCTTTTTCAATGTCTTGAGATTTGATGTAGTACACTACATAGTGATAATTATATTGATATCATTCAAGCACAGTACTGTTATGTGCTAAGAATCCCCGGGGTAAAAATTCATAAGGAGAAAGTGGAAAAAAAGATTGGAGTAAGATCTGGAAGCTGGAATGTAGGCAGTATATGTGGCAGAGGAACGGAGGTGTGCGAAGAACTGAGAAAGCGAAAGGTGGATGTATGTTTTTTGCAGGAAGTGAGATGGAGAGGTGAAGAAGCTGGCTTTTTTGGTGTCAAGGGAAGAAGGTACAAACTATGGTGGTGAGGAAATGATGATAAAATTGGGGGCGTGGGTATATTGGTAAAAGAAGAACTGTGTGAGAAAGTGGTAGAAGTCAAAAGAAGGTGTAACAGAGTCGTGGCCATTGGGTTAGTGTTTGAAGAAGAGGTGGTGAGAGTAATATGTGCTTATGCACCACAAAGTGGAAGACCAGATGCCGAGAAAGAGAGATTTTATGAGGAAATGGCACGTGAGTGGAGCGTGGCAAACGAAAATGAATTGGTGTTGGGATTGGGAGATTTCAATGGCCATGTTGGGAAATGTGCGGAAGGATTTGAAGGTATTCATGGAGGGTATGGAATAGGGAAAAGAAACGCTGATGGAAGATTGTTACTAGATTTCTGTGATCAGAAAGAGTTGTGTGTAGCAAACACTTGGTTCAAGAAGAAGGATAAAAGAAAGGTAACTTACAGTTCGGGTGGAAATCATACAGAAATAGACTTTGTTCTAGTTGGAAAGGAAAAGAGAAAGCATCTAAGGCAGTGGTTCTTAACCAGGGGTGCCCGCACCCCCAGGCGGTGCGAGAAACGTTGCTAGGGGGTGCGAGGTGCGGGGTTGAAATGAACATTGAGGTTGATTAGACCTAGTCTTTTATAGGACATCTGAAGATTTTTTTGCTCTATGCTTGGTTTCGCGTGGAAAATCGGACATCTGCGGACTTGATGAATTTTTTTTTTGGTCTTCATCAATTTTTTTCAATTCTAAATGGGGGTGCGAGAATTGGTTGGTGATGCAAATGGGGTGCCAGCAAGTGAAAAGGTTAAGAAGCACTGATCTAAGGGATGTAAAAGTTATCCCTGGGGAATTGCAACACAAGCTAGTAGTGGTGGATGTGGAGGAACAAAAATTGAAGAAGTCAGTGAAGAAGAGTAAAAGAGTGAGATGGAGGGTGTGGAAGCTGAAGGAAAAAGAGATAAAAGAGAAATTTGAAGAAAGAATCGGAAAATTGGTGGACATTGATTCAAAGGATTTGTGGGGGTCTTATAAGAATGGTGTTTTAAAGGCTTGTGATGAATTGCGTGGAAAGACGAAAGCGAGGGGTGATCGGGGAAACACATGATGGTGGAACGAGCCAGTAAAGGATGCGATAGATCGGAAAAAGAAAGCGTTTAAGTTGTGGTGCACGGATAGATCTGCGAAAAATAAAAATAAGTATAGGAAGGCCAGAAACGAAACAAAGAAAGTAATTGCAAAAGCCATGAGGCAAGAGGCTGAAGAAGAAATGAATGTGCTATGCACCAAACCAAACGACGTTTTCAAGTTTGTGAAGTTTATGAGAAAGGAGGGAAGGGACACAGATGGTGTAGGTTGCATGAAGGATGAAGATGGGAGACTTGTAGTGAGTGAGAAAGATCGTGGGAAATTATGGAAGGAACACATGGAAAAGATCATGAATGTGGAAATGAATGGGATCAGATGGTAGAAGTAGATGTGGTTGAAGGACCAGTTGAAGAAGTAACTGATGAGGAGGTGATGGAAGCTATAAATAAGATGAAGTTGGGAAAAGCAGCTGGACCCTCAGAAGTAAATATGGATATGATAATAGCAAGTGGAACGTTTGGTGTTGGAGTAATGAAGAAGCTTTGTCAGAGAATGCTTGATGGGGAAGGTATGCCAGAAGAATGGAAAACAAGCGCTGTTTTTCCAATCTTTAAAGGAAAGGGGGGTGTGATGGACTGTGGAGCATACAATGGGGTAAAGATGCTGAAGCATGCAATGAAGATAGTGGAGAGAGTGCTGGAGAACAGAATAAGAGGATTGGTAACGATAGATGAAATGCAATTAGGCTTTATGCCTGGGAAGGGCACAACTCATGCGTTGTTTATTCTAAGGAGAATGCAAGAGGAGTTTCGTGGAAGAGAGAAAAAGCTGTACATGTTTTTTGTGGATTTGGAAAAAGCAATCGATAGAGTACCGAGAAAAGTGATGGAATGGGCATTAAGAAAGAAAGAATTGGCAGAAGTGTTGGTGCAAGCAGTGATGAGTTTATAGGAGGGTTCAAGGACGAAAGTTACAGTTGGATCAGGAACGTCGGATGAATTTGGGGTAAGGGTTGGTGTGCATCAAGGATCTGTGCTATCACCACTAATATTTGCTATTGTGGTTGATGTTGTGACAGAACATGCAAGAGAAGGATTATTGAATGAAATGTTGTACACGGATGATCTGGTGCTGATGAGTGAAAGTTTGGAGGATTTACGGGAGAGGTTCCAAAAATGGAGAAGTGCATTGGAAGGCAAGGACTTGAAAGTAAATGTTGGAAAAACTAAGATGATGGTGAGGGGAACGGACGGAGAAATTACATCGAGCAAAATAGATCCTTGTGGAATATGTGGGAAAAGGGTTGGGTCTAACGCTGTGTGTTGCACACAGTGTATGAAGTGGATACATGGGATATGCACGAAAATGAAAAAGGCAACCTGTAGTTCTGCCAGAGATTTTGTTTGTAGAAGATGCATGGATGTTGGAGATGGTTTGGAAGAACCAGTGGAGGTATTATGCGATGAAGTGGAGACTGTGAAGGGATTTTGTTATTTAGGGTACAGGCTGAATGCTAGTGGTGGATGTGAAACTGCAGTGACATCAAGAGTTAGGATTGGATGGATGAAATTTGTAGAATGCGGAGAGTTGTTACGTGGCAGAAGGTTTTCTTTGAGAATGAAAGGGATAGTTTATCGCAGTTGTGTAAGATCGGCAATGTTGCATGGAAGTGAAATATGGTGTTTGAGGGAAAGTGAAATGGCAATTTTGAGAAGAACTGAAAGAGCCACGGTGAGGTCAATGTGTGGAGTGAAATTAGTGAATAGAAAGAATACGGAGGAGCTGATGGTGATGTTGGGTTTGAAGGAAACGTTGGATAGATTGGCAAAGACGAATGGAGTAAAATGGTATGGACATGTGATTAGACGAGAAGATGATAATATACTGAAGAAGGCAATGATGAAGGAAGTGAATGGACAGCGAAAGCGAGGACGGCCAAAAATGACGTGGAAGAGGCAGGTGGAAGAGAGTGTGAAGAAAGTTGGGTTGAAGATCAAAGAAGCTGCAGATCGAACGAGGTGGAGGGAAGGTGTGAAAGCGATCGCGGAGGGAATGAGGTGTATCCGGCCACCTTCGGTGACAAAAAAAAACCGAATTAAAACTGGACTGATGATGATGATGATTGGCAAATCATTCACATAGATCAGAAACAGCAGAGGGCCCAAAGTATACCCTTGTGGAACTCCTCATTTAACTTTTCTTAAATTGGACTTGGTACCATTCACAAAAGTATATTGAAGTCTATTAGTCAGGTAGCTTCGGATAAGCTGTAGCGGAAGTCTTCGAAAGCCATACATTTGTAGTTTCTTTAATAAGATATCATGGTCTACAGTGTCAAATGCCTCGGATAAGCTGCTTTAATGAGGCTCGCGAATGAGCGGCTGTTAATAATAACGTGGTGGGGTGGCTGAAAGCAAGACTGTGCCCCCGGCATCTAGTTTGGTCTGGCAGCTTTTTCAATCTTGCTCCGTTCGAGCATTTCCTGCTATAACAAACCACAACTTTGATCTTAATCATGCTATATACAAGAGTGATCGGAAGAAACAACACAAATTGATGCAATGAAAAGTAATGCAAATTGCACAAGTGATAAAAAGCAGCTAGCGCAGCGCAAATGGTGAAAAATTTAGCTTAAAACGCTGCACAAATTGCGCAATTGGTCAAAAATTTAGCTTGAAACGCAACACAAAAAGCGCAAGAAGCAAAAAAAAGAAAAATTTAAAGCGCGACGCAAATTTCGCAAGTGGTAAAAAATTTACTTGAAGCGCAATTCAAATTTCACAGTTGCGATATTTGCGGAATTTGCAAAATTTGCGAAACTGTTTGGGGAATGCCCAGCTCTGCTAAAAATCAAGAAAAATTATGGAGAAAAGTTGCATTTTCCTTTATTTTGAGTCTCTACTTGTAAAATTTTTACGGAAGTTGTAGATTGAAAAAAAAAATTTTTTTTTCACCGCAATCGTCACAAACTTAGTTTCTGGTAGTGGGTTATGGGGATGGCTGGTATTTGATTTTGTATTTGATCAAACGTCAAGCGTGTAACCGAAAAAAAAAAACTGCTCACATTCATAGATTTACGTGTTTCAATCGAGGTGTCAAAACAGTAAAAATATTGTGCTGACAGATCAGGTTTAGCAAAATATGCTTATTACGTTTCAAATACAGTAAACAAGTTTAAGGTAGGACGAAACTTTAGGATTTAGAAAAGGATCGGATTCAGAATAAACAACCATAACTGGTTGGCTGTTTGTGTTCTGGTTCAGTAACATGTCTTAAAACTCGAAATGTTTTGGTCCATTTTAGGTTTGGATTGAATTTACAAGTGTTATAGTTCAGTTCAAATTCATGTGACTTCAACTACAGAAATATCCCGGTTAAGTTCGCAACCGTTTAAGTTCGCATCCCTATTAAGTTCGCAAAAAATTGTCGAAAAATCACGATTCAACTTTTGATAGAAATGTATTAATGTTTACAGCAAAACAAACAAGTCGTGAAAAAGTTCGCAGTTTAAACAAGTCGTGAACCATCAGCTGATGCATGCTGCTTTCTCACTTGTTCTTCGCTTCCAAGACCCCCTGCCTCAATTTTCGCTGAAAAAATTCAAATGAATTTTTCAGTTTGCATGATCAATTCCTGCTTCATCTTGCACGTCGGGGCAGAACAACTGATCCTCTACTTCAAGGACCATATTTTTTTCTCGAAACAGTGGGTTCATGCTCTAAGCTTAACGGTCGGAGTCTCCATCAGCGCTGACACATGCCTTATGTTACGTAATCATGCACTTCGTACTAACTAACCACAGCCTAATTGTTATGATCGCACTTACCGCATTAGTTCGCACGAACTGTTCCGATTCAAGTTGCAAACTTAACCGGGAGATTACTGTATCAACAAATTCAATTCTTCTATTCATTCATTCGTTCAATTGCATCCTATTCAGTATTAAGGTAAGGGAGGTCCACAGGTTTGCCCTTCCGGATCAATTAATTATTTTCGACCACGAGGTTGAAATTTCAAACTTGGTTTATCTTATGCTTGCTGAAAGTTCTTCGGAGATTTTCTCCCACAAGCCTTTACTATTTTGCAATACTGTCTCCATTGAAGCAACTTACAGTTACGCCCAAAAGTAATAAGTAGGCTATGTTGCATCGTTTTAACTCCGCGCCAAGTTTTGCTCAGCCGTTACATGCTTCATGAAATTCACAAATCATTGTGAGTTTGGTGGCTAACTCTAAATATCATTTGGCTTTAAGTATGAGCTGTTCTTTTTAGTTTAAAACGTTACAGGGACTTGATTTTAGGCGATGCATGGCGCTTTAGAGACCAATCAGGCATGCATCCATGCCTAGGCAGTTTCGACCGGCAAGCCTCAGCGCTAACCCGTTTTGCTGCATGTTTCGTTTTCCGAACCAACATTTATTTTTTATGTTCGAGTGTATTTTTTAATGTTTAAGCGTTCGGGAATAAAAGTTGAACTGACTTGAGTTCCTAAAAATAAAAAATCAGGTAGTCTACTTCAAAAGCAGGAAAACTTGTGGACAAAAATGCATTCTTATATATTATGTCTCTAGTACAGATTTATATGGGGTCCCTAGCGGTTTATGTTGAGCATCTCATATTTTCCTTAATAAACGAAAAAAAAAACAGGCAAGCTGTTAATTCATTTGAAGACGTCATCTTTTAAACTTTGCTTATATTTTGATTTATATGAAAAATAATGATCAAACGTAAACTGCTTTCCTAAAATGAAAAAACTGAATTTCTATTGAAACAATGTTACATAAAGCCTAAGCTAAATAAATTTAAAATATCATTATATTACAAAGATTATTTTTAATGTAAATAGTAATTAACCTTGAAATTCCCATAGTTTTATTTTAGCAGTAACTAGCCCACTGTAATTAAATAACAACAATCCAAGTCGTTATGCCAAACAATGTTATCCAAATTTAATCCCAAAATTTCAAATTCTTTTGAAAGAAATCATTTATTAGATGACATGGATGAAATTCTATGACTTTTATTATAGATAACTTTTATTAGATTAAATTCCATCACTTTCATATCGATTACTATAACATTTTAGGTAATGTCTACAAATATTTTTAGCTAATAAGTTCAACCTTTTAATTACGCCCAAAGATGTAAATTGCAAAAGTGTTCTATGGTAAACTAATCATGTATATATAAGTTTGTGGAATTTTGTCTTGTCTAGAGTATTTGTACGATGCTATGTAAGCTATGAGCCAGTTATGCTTATAAAAAAAAAACTGAAATCTTTGTTAATGGAAATTGTAAGTCAATAAATTGAAATGTTTTTATAGTTACTTTTTTTTCACAATCAAACAACTTTTTGTTATAAACTGTACCGCAGACAACTAAATCTAGTTCACAATTTTGACTAAACTTTGTTATTGAACCAGATGCCGGATGCCCTTCCCGGAACTAGAGTCTCACGTAGCAGCGCTTAAAAAAGCAAGTAATAAAATTTAACCCAATCACATTCTTGGAAACAGCTGCACATCCCATGAAAGTTTGGATTCGTAGGCTACTTTTCGCGAGTAAAGTTTTTGTTGCTCTCACCGTATCAAGCAACAGAAAATCAACCATGAACACTTCCACCAATGATCGTTGGTTTAATTCGTCTGTAGTACTGACTGCACTTAAAAAAGAAAGTATTTTCAAGTAGCAAAATGTGCAACCTAATTCCCCAAACTGACTCTTTACAAAACCTCTTAAGTGCATAATGTTAAACGAATTCAGATATTTCAGAGGCGGATATGCATTTTAACGCGATAAATCATGTGAGGGGCCCTGTGTATGTGCACAGTTTGCTTATTTCGACGGTTCTTTTTTACAAATGTTTTGCTCAGTGGCGTAGCGAAAAATTTAAAAGGGGGGGTGCCATAATTTTCGTATTTTTTTAAGCGTATTTTTTTTAGTAGAACTAATTTGAAGCTCATTGAGATTCAAGAAAAGCTCTAGCGGGGTCCGGGGCATGCTTCCCGGAAATTTTTTGAAAATTTACATGTTGTAATGGTTAATTTAGTGCTTTTTGAATGATTTTCAGACAAATTTTGCTTAAAGTTTTGACCTTAAATCTGAGTGCTTTGCCAAATAGGATGTATTTTGTTCGCACATTTTCGATTATGCGTGCTTAAAGCGTAAGACTCAAGGTTTTGAATTATGGAAAAATTGTATACATCAAAAGCATATTTGAAAGTGGTTGGTGGGAGGATGCATGCTCCTCATCCTACCTCCCTGTATCCGCCCCTGGCCATAGGCTACAGAAGCCATTAAAAGAGTCTGGCATATTTCAGTCACTTGACACCATTAATTTTGTTTTTTTTTACTAAAAGGCAGAGTCCAAAGGGGGGCATGGCCCAATCGCACGCAGACACATTTCATATGTCACAAAAACACAGCTGGAGAGAATCAACGATACCGTTCATTAGCGGTAAAATTGGCAAGTTTTTCTTGCACCCCAAGAAGTCTTTTCTCGCTCCCGCAATTGAGAACCGCAGCGTTACACGCTTCGGTGTACTGTAATAGCGCGAGTATAGTAAAGATTTGGTTTTTGGTTTGATTTGAAATAAAAACAGCATGAACACAAAACATAGCATGGCTGAGGACTAAGAATAAGGAAATGCGACAAACCAGCATACGTTAAAACGTGAGACACAACAACAGAAATACCGTAGGGCCTACAGTATGTAAGTTAGCACAGCCGCTGAACATGATCAATGAAGCCCCATAATTTACACCCTATTTCTCCGAGGCCCTAGGCTTCAGCCTGCCTTGCCTATTGGTAATTTCGGCCCTGGTTGTAAAGACTACAAAGTAGTTAAAAATTAATAGTTAGAGCAGCGCAGCTGCCCACTTATCAACCTTTAAATGATTTAAAATTCAATAAAAATTTTAGAACTTAAAATAAAATAAAAAACTATTAGCAGAACCGCGTTTTTTGCTTTTGCAGAAACGTTGGTTGATTCTAATGCGTTGTCACCTTTTTATTGCCAAGGATTATGATGCCATAAACTTGAAACATTTGCCACTTTCCTTGGCTGATCACTCTTATGTTACGTTTGGCGTCCGAGCAGTACTACAGGATTGTATCGAAGCTTAGCGACAACGTGGGTAATCACTGCTTAATACTGGTATAGTCGACTGATGAACTTGCTCACAAACTAGAACCAGAAGTCAGCCAAGTGAACCGGCCTATCAATGCGGGAGATCTGGGGTTCAAATCCAGGGTCGGTCAAATTGACACAGTGTCGCCAACAGCTCGCCACCGCTGCGACGTTTCTTCAGTGATGGCGGAAGCATTTCTAAAGTGGGGGGGGGGGGGGGGGGAGGGGCCTAAAACTAATGACTAGATTTTCTTTATCTACAACCAAGGACGGCAGTGGCGTAGCGAGAAATTTTAAAGGGGGGCATAATTTCCACATTTTTTCCAGCGTATTTTTTTTCGGCAGAACTAATTTGAAGCTGATTAAGAAACCAGGAAAGTTCTAGGGGAGTCCTGGGCATGCTGCCCCGGGAAATTTTTGAAAATTTACCTGCTGTAATGGCTATTTTAGTGCATTTTGAATAATTTTCAGGCAAATTGTGTTTAAATTTTTTGATCCTAATTCTGAGTGCTTCACCAAATATGATGCATTTTGTTCGCACATTTTTAATTATGCGTGCTTAAGGCGAAAAGCTTATAGCTATCGAAGGGATTCGAAATTATAGAAAAATTGTATGCAGCCAAAACATTTTTGAAAATGGCTGGTAGGAGGATGCATATCCTTTATCCTTCCCCTCTGGATTCGCCCCTGGCCATAAGCTACAGAAACCACCAAAAGAATCTGGAATATTTTAGTCACTTGGCACCATTAGTATTGTTCTTTTTTACAAAAAGGCAAAGCCAAAAGGGGGAGGGGGGCATGGCACAATAGCCCCGCCCCTAAATACGCTCCTGTGGACCGGATTTAGGCAATGAGAGGCCCTAGGCTATTTGATCACTGTGATTAGAAGAGCAAAAAAGGTCGTCACGTCCTCAGATGTCCTGTTTTCACTGAAAATATCGGTATAGTGAAAAGCAAAAAAAAGGTATGCACATACTCAGATGTTCTGTTTTACCGTGAAAGTATCGGCGAAGAGAACAAAAAAAGGTCTTGATTGTTTGTGATGAAGCCCCCCATTTTCTGCGAGGCCCTAGGTTTCAGCTTGCTTAGCCTAAACGTAAATCCGGCCCTATGCCTGCAACCCATATTTAGCCTGTCGACATGTGACATGTTCAATTTATGCGGGCTTCAGACCCACGGTTCTTGCTTCTAGTTTCTGTTACCCCACCCCACAAACAAAATTTTAAAGAAGACGTCTCTGGATTTAAGCTCTTTTCTGGGTTTTAATTTCGATGGTAAGCCTATTTAGTTTCAAATACATTCACGCAGCGGCAACATTGTAGAAATAAAAGCGTAACTTAGGGCTCACCCAAAGCCCCCCCTGAAAAAAAAAGGGGGACCAGGGCCCCCTCGGCCCTCCGCGGTTCCGCCACCTATGCGTTTCTTCAGAGATGTGCAACCCAGGCGCTAAACCACGGAGATGGACCACGTCACTCGTTACACGCTTCGGCGTAATACCGCGAGTATATAGAAGATTTGATTTTGATTTGAAATCAGGCAAGTATTAACTGTTACTGGTAATAGTTAGCGCAAGATGTAAAGCAGCTAAAGATAGTTTAGGTTGTTGCATTTGGTAATAAAAAAGTGTTAAGAGTCGAAAACGTGTAACAATCAAAACAATTTAGTTTCTTTAAAAAAATCTAAAAAAATTACCACCGGAGGCGCAAAAATACTCTTCCTTGGTAACAAAAAAACTAAAGCATCCGAAACTGACGATGTCACTGAATTTTTGATTGAGCATACGAATTGCGGAGAAAAAGAAGCGTTAGACCAGGAAGCTTCCTTCAGTTTAAGTAAACATTGCAGGCCTTAGGAAGTTAGCTTGAACTTATCATTTTATTCTTAGATGGTTTCGACGGTAATTGCTTTTTTGTTTTGAGCTCAGGCAAATTCTTGATAGCCTACAGTATATACGGTAAGGTAGTTTGGAGTTGGTATGATATCATGGCTTCATTATTGCAGTAGCAGTAGCCTAGTCTACCGGTATTGCTGTGTGATGATGAGATAATTTACTATTTGCAGGCAGGATACCAATTATTTGGCATGTTATGGTAGTCTGCTGCCTGGTAGTCAGTAGTGGTACTGGTACCGGTAGTTGGGTCTCATCTAGAATAAGCCGTCTGCGTCTTTCATTGCTTTACGCAGACGGTTTTTTCTAGATGCAGACGGCTTATTCTAGACTAGACTCCTGGTAGTTTAGGCCTACAGAAGAGGTCTAGACCAGTGGTTCTCAAACTGGGGATCGCAGTCTTCTTGGGGTCTGCAAAGCAGTTTCTACGACCTGCGGGCGTAATGACTTTTTTGCTCCCCACTTAATTTTGCATGGAAAATTGCACATCTGCGCACGTGATAACCTTCAAAGAACCTGTTCTCCTTTTGCGTAGTGAAAGTATGGTAACCTTAAGCTACACTATTATTTCATTTTGCTGCTGAACCAGAATTTATGCTTAAAAAGTAAAGAACTGTGAGTGATAGAAAAAATTTTTGGGGACCACAAAGTCGAAATTTTAAAAAAGTTTTGAGAACCACTGGTCTTGAGAGCAAAAAAAGTCATTTCGCCCGCAGGTCGTTATATAAAACCAATTGATTGCAACGATCCATTAAATTTGTTGGCCCTAAAATTTGGAATTCGATTCCCTTCAAAGTTCGAAAAACCTTGTATACAAAATTTAAAATAGAATGCAAAACTTATTTACTGAACACCACTGAATAGTCATCTAGTACCATGATTATGTTAATTTGTTTAATTCCATTCCTACTCCATCCCTTCCATCCCATTTGCTGCCTTCAGTGTGTGTTGCTACGTAGTTTTTTATTTTCTTTATAAGCCGGTTTATTTAAATTGCCATTAATTATCTGATATTACGACAATTATTGTTGATTTAATTAAATTTAAGTTCAGAAAAGCTGCTTGACTCGAAAACCTTACTGTCCCTTCGCAGCCTTCCTGTTGCTGTTTTCTGATAATTTTTTGTTTTTCTGTAGATGTAAAATTGTTATTTGCAGCAACGAAATAAACAAGCTTGATTGATTGATTGGTCTAGACCCATTTGCTTCGACATTGTCACTAGTCTGTATGATACATGTGAATGATGTGATACCAGTACCAGTATGGGGCATAGACTTAGCAGCAGTCAGCAAAGTTTAGTGGACAAGAGAAAATAATGAGGGCTATGTGCTGGTACAACAGTTCAAGAGAAAAAAGGATCAAACCTGAATAAAGTGAAGTATGGTAGTGGTTCTGATTGAAGGGCTTAGAATTAAGGTATCAGTACTTCGTCTTTTTACCACTTTTGGTAGAAAGCAGTGTGTGCGAATGCTCAAAGCAAATGTAGATTAATTAAAACTAGTGAAACATAGTTGAGAGGAGCTGAAGAAATATTAAGTTAAAGCAACACAAAATCATGAAAAAAGTTCTGGTATAGATATTTGCTTCACTCCTCCTTCACACTTTGGTTATGCATTTAAACTCATCTTTATTTGCTTAGAATAGGCGAAGGGCATCTCATTTACCAGCTGAGTAACAAGGCGGCACTAAACTTAATGCACCTAGCCACTTGCATCTGAGTACTTGGCCCTATTTTATCAAACACTGAGCATGCTGTTTTTGTCTCATTATAGATTTATGCAATTTTCTTTTTTATTATTTGAAAGATGGTCGGTGGTTAACCTGTTAACAGGTTGCTGCAATACTTTTTTTCTTATAAGGCATCATAACTTTGAATCTCAGAAAATCAGGGTATTTTTGACATGAACGATTACAATATTACCAATATTTCATAGATGACAGTAGTCAGTATCTGTGAAATCATTTTAGGTGAAAATTACTAAAACGAATAAATACAACTGTTTGCACAAATATTTTATTTTCCAACAGTTTTTTTGAACTGTATTGTATACTTGTATTTAGTCGCACACCGGTATTTATTCTTCTATCACAAGAAGGCAATCAAAGCACTGTAACAAGTTTGCTTGGAAATTGCCAGCCATCTGTGTATCGCATCAACATGGGGGAATCTCGTTAAGTGCCTTTTCCAACTACAAAACTTGTACACTTGCTGGCTTGTTCTCCACACTCTTCCATTAATGCTGGGATTCAAGCAAGGAAGCTGTGAATACCAATTTTAAAGTCATTTGAAGTCATCAGAATCAAACTTGAGTTTATAGCTCCAGAGGCAAATGCTCGTGAGACTTCACTATCAAAGCTGTTGGTTTATGCTATTTTCTCAAAACTAAAAAGATTCTCTTGCCTAACCTGAAAGGATCAACATAGGAAGGGTGCAAGGTTTTTTATAACTTTAAGTTTTGTTTTTTTAATAGGACTGACTGCTGAACTAAATAAACCTAAGATGTTGAAATTAAATCTGAAAACCAAAGCTTAAGTGTTACTATTACATTTGCTGATTAACAAAGTCTTGCTAAACGCAGGGCTGTCATAGCCACTGTACCCTTTAATGTGCAAAATTAGAGAAATTTCCAATTTTTTTTCAGCTTGCTTACTGAAGTGATGGTTTTTGGTCAAGTTTGAATCAAAATGTTCACTATTTTGGTGCAGAACGAAAGTTATATACTGTATTCTGTATTTACTTGTTTTGTAGCCTCCACCCTGAAAATCATTTACAGTTGTGTGCAAAACATGAAAGCCGATCACAACAATAAATTTAACATACCAAACCAGACATGTTACATACAAATTAGCATTAAAGTACGCAACTGCAGAAAAAAAACTATCAATGTCTAATTATTGGCAGCTGCTTAAAAAATGTAAGGTAGGCCTATACAATGCGATAGTGGAAACTGAAACTAGCTCCAAATCATAATATTGGTTGCTGTGAAACTGCATTTAAAACCTGTTTTAGTTACCACAAACTTTTTATCAGCAAAAAAAAGTAATGCCTAAAAACAGCATTTTCAAAACGTATATAATGGGATTAAATAATTAAGCGGCCAATTAGCTCAGTTGTTAAGACACAGCTATTGGTGCGAGAGGTTCGGAGCTCGATTCGTGGGTTGGTCAAACCAGACACAGTGTGGCCAACGGCTTGCCACTGCTGCGACGTTTTTTCGTAGCTGTGTTGGCCAGGCGCTATGCCGTGGAGATGAACCCCGCCGCTCATTACACGCTTCGGCGTAGTGCCGCCAGTATAATAAAGATTTGAATTTGAAAGACGACAACACAAAATTCAAGAATTCATGGTCAATCATGCCTCAAGTATCCCCAACTTTTGTCAGGAAAGACGTTGCAGTTTGTACTTCACAGAGAAGTTACTTATTAGTGACCAGCGCCATGGCCGAGTGGTTGAGAACGTTCGCCTTGGAAGCTGGTAGACTGGGTTCTATTCTCAGTCGGGTCAAACCAAAGACTTTAAAACTGGTATCTGCTGTTACACTTGCTAAACGCTCAGCAATTAAGTGTAGCGCGGAGGTGAAATGAACAGAGAATAAAAATACGTCATTGAATTCATGACAAAATTTGGTCCTGGCGCTAAAGGACCTTAGTAGTTATAAAGCGCCATAAAACCACACAATAACATTTCAATAAATACATGAACCAAGATTTGTTGAACTGAAGACACGAAAGTTTGTCATTGAAATGTTGCCACAATAACAAATTCAAATTGAAACCATGTACCTTCTAATTTCTAATCTGCATATATATTACTTTAATTTACTTTCATTGGATGTTGAGTAAATGTGTTTTAGTCGCCTTGTCCCTTCCATTTTCTTTATTGTTTTATAGTAATCATCTTAATTACGTCACAAATCCTTCCCAGAACAATTTTATTGTGATGTGAACTAATTATCTTTTTTTACTACATTTTTATAGTAATTAATTTCAGTTAGAAACGGACAGTGCTATTCAGTAAAGTGTCAGTTTATTAAAATAATTCCACCATAACTGTTTGGAACAAAAAAGTGAGTAGCAGTATTTAAGCGAACTATATTAATGCTTCTTTTTCTTTCGAAAATTAATTCATTCAAATATAATTTGACGTTCTGTTTGAATAAGATTGACTTCGGAACTGTGTTGTCCAGGCGCTAAGCCGCGGAGATGGTTCCCGCCATTCGTTACAAGCTTCGGCGCATTGCAGCAAGTATAACAAAGATTTGATTTTGATTTGTTTGATGATTTAAGTTTAAATTAAAATGTCTCGAAAATGTTATACTGTTTCTGACATTATTGGCTCTTATTTTTGTAATGAAAGTATTCTTTTATCTCAGTTCGTACCTGAAGATTGCCTTGCATTTATGTGTGGCTTAAAACATCGTATAATACAGTGTTTTTGTAATTAGTTCAGAATCAACTTTATTCACTGTTCTGACCATTTGTGCACTAAGCTCTTTCTAGAGATCCACACTTTATTTAAATTTAATACAAAATTTCAAGAACTTTTCAACATACACAACCCTAATAAGCTATCACAGCATCATAGGAATATCTTAGTTGTGAATGTGACTTATGTATGTCCCACCTTATTTTCTTTACCTAACCCGTATTAACCAAAAGGAAGCAGAATCACTCTTCCCCAGGCGAGGATGTAAGAAACCCAAACATTTGATGCATAAACTTACTCAGCATAACCAGTGTAAAATACCGGCAAACAGCAACACAAAATAATGCACGACAAAGCGCAATGTTTCAACCTTATGGGTCTCATCAGGTGCATGACAACCAAAACAAATCACATCAAAGCAAAGTCCTTAAAAGAACATTCCAATCCAAATCCCAAGTTTGGTATAAGCAGTAGTAGCCAGTATAACAAGTCAATGAGTTTCTACTTCACGACATCAAGCTAGGCTAACTTTAAATTTAAACAGCATCAATTTAAAATGGTTGAAAATTTGGCGCAGAACATCTGCCAAAAAAAAACACAGTCTATATCATTTTGAGAAGCCAAAAGTGCTTTTCATCGTTCGAAAACTAATTTATGCAAACCATATTTAGGAAAGACTTGTTCTCGATTTAAATTTGTGTATTTAATTTGTATTTAAATTTTATTTATAATTTTGTTATTTAAATTTGTATAGATTATGTAACCTGCCGTTAGCTCAGTTGCTTAGCGCACACGCTATCGGTGCGGGAGGTCTGGGGTTGAAATCACGGGTCGGTCAAATCGCACAGTGTCGCCAACGGCTCGCCACCGCTTCGACGTTCCTCCGGAGCTGTGTATCCCTGGCGCTAAGCCGGGGATATGGATCCCGCCACTCGTAATCGGCGTAATACTACGAGTATAGTGAAGATTTGATTTGATTTAGACTATGTATACGTACACAAATAATGTAAAAATACTTCTATGATGAACTACCAGGAATAAAAATGGTGTTTTGATATTTTTATTTTGCCTTCATTTATGTGCTGTGATTTGTCAATTGCATGAAGCGGCAAACGTTGGTTGATTTTTCATTTTTATCCGCCTGTCACAAGAAATCGACGGAGGCGCTATACATAGGACGAATTCAGAGTCGCTTAGGAGTTGCCGTTGTTTCCAAGTTTTTCGGTTGAGTTTTCTTCTGCCTTCTTCAATTTGTTGCTTGTCAGATTCTACCAAGCAGGAATAATTATCGCAAAGGTTCTTATCCAATGACGCAACAGCGAGGCTTGGGTGAGGGTTGAACCATCAACCTTGCGATCATGGCATTCGTGAAAACGACGCTCCAAGCTACTGCGCTACGCTACTGACAACGTGGTTTAGTTGCATATCTAAAGCTTATAGCACAAAATAATTTCCGTACTTCTTTCGTCCTCTGTTCTACTCCGGATTTTCTTGAATTGTAGGCCTATTTTATTAAGATACACCTGCATTTGGTGAACTGTCCATGCAGCTGCTTGACTTGCAGGGCCCTTGTATTGGTCTCTTCGCTCTCTCCTGTTTTTGAAATTTTTATTTTCGTGTTTGTATGTATTAAGCTGGAATTAAATCACCAGTACACCGTTCACTGGTAAAAAGTTAGAAAAGTTCTTGGCAGATGCAGTTAGTTGATGAGGGATTTCCTAAGACCAAACATTGAAAACGAGATGCTTGTAAAATTATATGATCGTTCAAATCCTGTGGTAGCTGGAAGTTAGTTTGAACAATCTTAATTCTGACCGTATGGCACCATACGGCAGATAGTTGACAAAAACTGTATTTTATGTATACTCTAGTTGTGTACAATTTCTTCGAGATTCTAAGCAAGTGCATTCAAAGCAGAAAAGCGATTTTGATTTGGCAGAAATGAGCACATTGATTACTTGTTTTTCTTTATCTTTTTTCTTGTTTTGCAGATTGGCATCGTGATAGTAATTGCTGCTTGTAAAATTAACGGTACTGTTTTCTGCCTGCTGAGAAGGAAAAGAAGTGAAACGTATTGGCGGTTTGTGTGTACTGTGAAAAAACTATGAAGTAGAATGACGACTTCAACAGTTTGGAAACTTGATGATCAAACTGTATTTCCAACCAACTGTTTTCCAGCGCGTGGTATAGCTCGAAAACTTCATGAAGGTAAGATATTTGCATGACGGTATCTGCTGTAAAAGTGTGAAAAGCGAGCTGGAAATATCACTTCTTGTGCGTCATCTCTTTTGTCGTTATCAAAACAATTGCCTCCTCTTAATTGAGCTTATTAGGCTATAGCTTGTATCTGCGTCGCGTTTTTAGTTGTGAAAAAACCAAGATGGTGAAAAATTCTTAATGCAAGGAGAGTTTTAGTTTCGAATGGTTTTCAAGTGATATCTTAGCACATGCAATGAAGATAGTGGAGAGAGTGCTGGAGAACAGAATAAGAGGATTGGTAACGATAGATGACATGCAGTTTGGCTTTATGCTTGGGAAGGGCACAACTCATGCGTTGTTTGTTCCTAGGAAAATGCAAGAGAAGTTTCGTGGAAGAGAGAAAAAACTGTACATGTGTTTTGTGGACTTGGAAAAGGCATTTGATTGGGTACCGAGAAAAGTGATGGAATGGGTATTAAGAAAGAAAGGATTGGCAGAAGTGTTGGTGCAAGCAGTGATGAGTTTATATGAGGGTTCAAGGACGAAAGTTACAGTTGGGTCAGATATATCGGAAGAGTTTGGGGTAACGGTTGGTGTGCATCAAGGATCTGTGCTATCACCTCTAATATTTGCTATTGTGGTTGATGTTGTGACAGAACATGCAAGAGAAGGATTATTGAATGAAATTTTGTACGCGGATGATCTGGTGCTGATGAGTGAAAGTTTGGAGGATTTACGGGAAAGGTTCCAAAAATAGAGAAGTGCATTAGAAGGCAAGGACTTGAAAGTAAATGTTGGAAAAACTAAGATGATGGTGAGGGGAACGGAAGGGGAAATTGCTTTGAGCAAAATAGATCCTTGTGGAATATGTGGGAAAAGGGTTGGGTCTAACGCTGTGTGTTGCACACAGTGTATGAAGTGGATACATGAGATATGCACGAAAATGAAAAAGGCAACCTGTAGTTCTGCCAGAGATTTTGTTTGTAGAAGACGCACAGATGTTGGAGATGGTTTGGAAGAACCAGTGGAGGTATTATGCGATGAAGTGGAGACTGTGAAGGGATTTTCTTATTTAGGAGACAGGCTGAATGCTAGTGGTGGATGTGAAACTGCAGTGACATCAAGAGTTAGGATTGGATGGATGAAATTTATAGAATGCGGAGAGTTGTTACGTGGGAGAAGGTTTTCTTTGAGAATGAAAGGGATAGTTTATCGCAGTTGTGTAAGATCGGCAATGTTGCATGGAAGTGAAATATGGTGTTTGAGGGAAAGTGAAATGGCAATTTTGAGAAGAACTGAAAGAGCCACGGTGAGGTCAATGTATGGAGTGAAATTAGTGAATAAAAAGGATACGGAGGAGCTGATAGAAACGTTGCATGGGTTTGAAGGAAACGTTGGATAGATTGACAAAGGCGAATGGAGTAAGATGGTATGGACATGTGATTAGAAGGGGTGATGATAATATACTGAAGAAGGCAATGATGATGGAAGTGAATGGGAAGCAAAAGTGAGGACGGCCAAAAATGACATGGAGGAAGCTGGTGGAAGAGAGTGTGAAGGAAGTCGGGTTAAAGATCGAGGAAACTGCAGATCGAACGAGATGGAGGGAAGGTGTGAGAGCAATCGCGGAGGGAATGAAATGTATCCGGCCACCTTCGGAAACGAGGAGAAAATCGGATTGAAACTGGATGATGATGATCTCGTGTTGTACGAGCTCGCGAAAAATATGTAGCTTATTAATGCAGTGCAGCTATTAACGGTCGTTTTTAATCTTGTGTTAGGTGTTGCTGGAGTATAGCAGCCGATATCGAGGAAACGTTGGGCCAAATTCATATTAAATTTTAATCTGTTCCAAACACGCAAACACAGCGACGTTGTTCTTTATTTCTCTTTTTTTTATTTTGTTTTATTTTTAAGCCACATAATTGTAGCTTTGGTTTTTATATTAGTGAATTACATGCATCATAGAAGATGGCGTAGCTGCGCATCGAACCCGCGAATCTAGTTGCGGAGCCTAATGCACCAACCACTCGGCCAACTCCATGTGCTCTTTATTTCTCTTGCTGCGACTGCACGCATGTTTTTACCAATGACGCCACCTAGTGGTATTGTGCACAGGTTACAGTTCCCACGTGGCGGTTGGATTCACGTCACGTCACGTGACGGTTGGATTCACGGTTGACAGCGGTGGCTGCTGACTCGAAGAGCGCAAGCTTACTTCGCAGTCTCCCTATATTACTGTTCAAATTTTAGTTCAATATAATTTGAAAATAACCTCGTTTGTTTATTTGTCTTCGAGATTTTCCGTTAAGGTTTTAATTAAAATTTAACTGCTCAAATGTCCGAGTGGATGGAGCGTCCGCCTCTAGAGGTGTAAACGCGTGTTTGATTCCAAATTGGGTCAAACCAATGACTTTAAAATTGGTATTCACAGCTTCCCTGTTTGAAGCGCAGCATTGAAGGGCAGTGTGGAGAACAAGCCGGCAAGTTTATTTGTTGTGCTGTTGGGAAAGGCACTTAGCGGGATTCCCCCATCTTAGAGTGGTAGACAGATGGCCGTCAACTCCTAAGCGAGCTCGTTATAGTGCTTTGATTGCCTTCTCGTGATGGGAGGATAAATAAGCAACTGAATACAATGCAAATATAGTAAACAAATTCTGCATATTTTAATTTTTGTTAAAATGATGTTGTGATTATGTATGCAGGTGCAGGCTCGTGGGTTGTTGCTTACGCCGAAGAACAACAAAACAAATTACTGGCAGAGTTAACGCCACAATCTAAGTTAATCCAATCTTTGGTAAATACTAATATTTATGCTTCAATTAGAAAGCCAAATGGGCTATATTTTCCCTGTCCGCAAGTTCAGTGCAAGCAAACCAAAAACCTGCTGCCTTTCTGCATTGCGATTAAATTCTTGGTGTGATGCTAACTTTTTTTATTCAATCACGACATGAAAAATTAATTATGATGCAGAAAGTTCGTGCGTTCGTGGTTCAAGTAAACAAGACATGTATTAATACCTACTTGGCTCAAATTAAACTGGCCACTCGAAAAGTGATAATGACAGCTTCACTGCTTGACGTTCATCGCAAAGCGAAAACAGGCTGGCAAGCTCATATGTTGCGGCGTTGGACAAGCAGCCAAGGCGTTTTTCCTGTGAAAATTCAAGTTTAGTAGGAAAGTGAACAGAAACTCCTCGTAGGCCGTAGCCCTCTCGTCAATTTTTAGTGATAGGAGCGAAATGCTTAGACCTTCTTACTAGTTTAAGTAGAAAACATGCAACCAGAATAAATGAAAAAATGTTTGCAGTTATTCTGGCCGCATGCTTTCTGCCAAAAGAGAAAAACGTAGCTGTACCAGCACTATTTTTTACTATTGTTTTTGATGTTTAGCTTTTGATATTTCTGATTGAAATGTAATAGATATATTCCGTAAAAGTAGTAACCAAAGCGTTTTAACGACTCGATTGTTTCAAAAAATTTTGGTTGTATTTTTTGCAAATAATTTTATATTTTCAGGTTGGTAATGAAGACGTCGTACCACAACCTAAAGAAGTTCCTCAGAAAACACTGAATGCCGATTATTTGGTAAAATTTGTTGAATGTTAGCAGTTTTAATAATTGGTTTTGCACTGCCTTGCTTACACTGCTTAGGATGACCGCTGAATCTGTGATGTCGAAATGTCTAGTTTTGAGATTTACCGTTGCTTTATTTGTCTCCGTCACCTCAGTTATTTTTAAAATTTTAGATGCGACGACACCATGTTGAAAATGCGATCGATCTATGTAGCGTGAGCATTGCTGATAAACAACTTAATCATGTGCAAGGAAACGATTTCAAAACTTTTATCAACGTGGCTTATGTAAACGCCGCAGAAAATTCACTGCCACTTCGTAAGTTATTTTACAAATCTTAAATTTTGTGTATAAAATTTAGGAAAATTTAACAATTTTTGAAAGTTTTACAAACTTCTAAACCGTTTTATTGCCTTAACAGCTTCTATGGCAGAGTGATATGAGCGTCCGCTTCTGCAGCTGTAGACTTGGGTTCGATTCCTAATCAGGTCAAACCCCAATGACTTTGAAATTGGTATTCACAGCTTCGCTGCTTGACGCTCAGCATTAAAGGGAAAGTGTGGAGAACAAGCCGGCAAGTTTACTTGTTGTGCCATTGGGAAAGGCACTTACCGAAATTCCCCCATCTTGGTGTGGTAGACAGATGGCTGGCAACTCCTTAGCGAGCTCGTTATAGCGCATTGATCGCTTTCTCGTGATAGGAGGATAAATACGCAACTAAATGCGAATGCTATTGTTCTCGTGTGATTTTTGCCCTTGATAATACTGCTGCAGACCGGCCGGTCAGCTCAGTTGTAAAGACATTGCTATCAGTGATGGAGGTCTGTGTTTTGAATCCTGGGTCGATCAAGTCAAATGAGTCGAATCCCGGGTCAGTCCAACGGCTCGCCACCGCTGCGACATTTCTTTGGACCTGTGTAGCCCAGGCGCGAACCTGCGGAGATGGGTCCCACCACTCGTTACACACCTCGGTGTAATACCTCGAGTATAATGAAGATTTAATTTGTGTTTTTTGGTAGAAATCAACCGGAAATAAAACCCTTAGTTGCTTGGGTGGAAAGTGAGTGCTTGTAACCGGTGCACCAAGTCCTGGTTGTGTCAGTCAGACTAATTTCTACTACTAAGTTACAGTTTTTGTTATAGTCTAACCTCTGGTCAAACCCTGTATATTGGTTACAAAGCGTATAATTTTCCTGGTAATTCAAATTGCATTTTGCGTTTTAGGCCCATTTACGAATTTTGTCAATTTAAGAGAATTGGAACTTCCTGTAAATGGAATACGAGATATTGAACTGGACTGGAATGATTTTCCGAACTTACAGGTAATTTTTGTGTTCACATACCTCAACACAATGGTTGTCAAACTCGCTTCAGCGGAATCAAATCTGTGAAACACGGATTCCGCAAGTGTGGGTTGTATATTGCTCAAAACTTGTTACTTCTTGTGTAGGACTTGTGTTTTATGTTCGACCGAATGCGTATATTTGCAATGAATACTTTTATCGCTTATTTTTTTATTTACCACACCGTGTATTTCCATCTTCGCACTGCTATTAATGATACCTGCCGGTAAGCTCAGATACTAAGCACATCGCTATTGGTGCCGGAGGTCTGGGTTCGATTTCCTGACCGGTCAAATCGGACACAATGTCGCCAACGACTCGCCACCGCTGCGACGTTTCTTCTGATCTGTGTTGCCCAGGTGCTAAGCTGCGGAGATGAGCTCGTTCCGCGCTTCGGCGTAATACCGCGAGTATAATGAAGACTTGATTTTGATTTTTTACTTATAATGATGACGTCATTTTCAAGGTTCTAGATCTTTCTTACAATCATTTGAAAGCGAAAGATGTTCTTGCACTTGGAGTATTGCCCAATCTCAAAGTTCTCACTTTGACCGGAAACAACTTAACCTCAATTCACCCTGACATGGCTCGACCGGAAATCATACCTCTAGGGTAAGTGCTCAAATGATTAGCTGTCAGGTACATCGTTACGGGCCAGCAGTTTCGCCTACTAAATAAAAATGTGCACTATAACGCTGTGTTGAATAAAAATGTGCTGAGTTAAATTAACTTTCCTCACAGGTTGTTTAGCTTTTCTGTAGCTAAATTATGTTTTAATTAGTGGTTAAAGACGCGGTAGATCTGGGGTTCGATTTCTATGCCGGTCAAATTGGACACAGCAGCACACGGCTCGTTACCTCGGGACTGTGTTGCTTTGGACTGTTTTTTCGGAGCTTCATTGCCCAGGCGCTAAGCTGAGGAGTTGTACCCCGCCACTCGTTACACGCTTCGTCGTAATACCGCGAGTATAATGAAGATTTGGTTTTCGATGTTTTTTCGTTTAGTGAAAAGGAAAATGAAGTTTTGCCTCGCTTCAGCAAACTGGAGGTTTTGTATCTAGATGATAATCGACTCAGTGATCTTTCTACTTTTGCATCCCTGGCTGCTCTTCCCCAACTTCGGGAGCTCAATCTTGATAAAAACGGAATAGAAGTTATTCCTCATCTGAAAGTAGGTAAACTCACATGATTGCGTGAAATCAAAAAAAGAGAAAAGAAATCTCCACTATACTCGTGGTATTACGCCAAAGCGTGTAACGAGTGGCGGGGTCCATCTTCGCAGCTTCGCCCGGGCAATATAGAAACGTCGCAGCGGTGGCGAGCCGCTGGTGACATTGTGTCTGATTTTGCTGAGCTGGAAATCAAGCCCAGACCTACGAATGCAGAAAATGCTGGATTGATGATAAGTCACTGGCAGCCCTGTGCAATTGTGCTTGCTTGAACAGATTTTAAGCCTGCTATGTTGAATTGAAAGACTTGATTTGATGTTGCTTGTCATTTGGTTGCTTTGAGGTCTAGCGGCTTTAACAGAACACCAGCGCAGTATAAAAATCTTACAATCTTTCAACGGATTCAAGCTGGTTCGGGCTTGAACTATTCATCCCGTTCAAACTTTGATTTGACGACTTCAACTCGAAATTGTTGTAGTACGAGTTGCCCCTAATTCTGCGTAAATAAAAAAAAAAGTCAAAGCAAGGCTCAACTATTTTCCAAGCCACATAATTGCAGTTTAAGTTTTTACATGAGTGAAGTATGTGCAATGTGCATCATGTAAAACGACCTAATCAGGCAACGAACCCGCGAAACCAATTTCGTAGCCCAATGTACCAACCACTCGAGCAACTCCACGTGCGGCACTTTCCCTGGCAGAATGCTCGATAACTGTGAATAGCGAGAGCTTGTATTATAAATTAACAAAAAAAGGGTGATTTTACGGTTCCTCGATCTTGCTAGTAACTATGGTTGTTGTTGCAAGGTGGTTGGGGATAAAGTTGTTTCTGAAACGCAATCTTCTATGGGGCATCATATCTCTGTTGCCTCTAGCGGTAAGAAGAGCCGACAGTCGCAAAGAGCAACAAGCGAAGTTCCAGTTGAATTAAAACAAGGAGGTGAGTGGCCTAAATATTCCAAATCAAATTGTTATTGTCGCGTTATTGCGCGAAGCGTGTAACGAGTCTCCGCGGTTTAGCGTCAGGGCAACACAGCTTCGAAGAATCATCGCAGCCGTTGTATTGCAAATGACCAACCCGAGAACGGAACCCCAGACCTTCCGCACCGATAACAATGTCTTTACCTACTGCGCCAACCTGCTAGTTCGCATTGCTATTCCAATTTTAATGTTTAAATATAAACCTTTGGCATAAAATGGAAAATGCAGTTGAAATATAGATTGTATTTGATAACATACTCGTTTTTTGGTGTATTTTAGAAATGCAGAATGAAAATCCGGTCGTTTCCGAACCAAACGCATTAAAACTTGATAAACCGAATGAAAATCGAAACAGTCCGGAATATTCCGAAGGTGTAGAGACGCCTAACCCTCCGTTTCAACATCTCCGGTAGTATATTTAAAATCTGTATAACTTTAATAGTCAGATCAAGTAAAATTAGCTTTAAAAATTTATTAAAACCTCAACAGCCTGCTTCACACTTGACGCGATCATCAGGAGGGTGTCTGGAGTGGGGATGTCCATTTCGGAATATCGAATCCTATGGAACCGGTTCCGTTTTTAGGATTCGGTTTGATTGTGAAGAAAAATCGCGCGTGATAAATCCTTTCAGACGTTGCGCGTAAACACGTGTGATTGCGTTCATCGTGTGTGTGATCATGCGGTGTTTGTATATGCACTGCGTAAAAGACAAGACGCATGTGTGTCAGCACTCAGAGAGCACAGCCACGATCAAAGCGTTTTGCACGCAAAGTTTGCCAAGCGTCAGAGTATCGGGCTTGTAGACTAACGGTTGCGAGTTCGAGTTTGGAAGTTTGGATAAAGCCATCTTTCACGATGCAGGCACTTCACTACGAAAAAATTGAAGAGGTGGATATACCCCCTGTTAGATCCATGGCTATGCCACTGCATGTATACTTTAGGCACTGTATGCTTCGGATTTATAATGCTGTAATCCTTGCGCTGGCTATGGAACTTGTTACAAATGAAACAAATTGTTGATTTTTTTCGTTTTGCTGTAGTCTAGCGGTTAAGTGCTGAACTGCTATCAAGGTATCAAAATTTTGATTCTACTATTGCTGTTTTGATTCTAGAATACTTAATTATTCTGAAATGGACATTCCTAGTCTGGAGATGAAAACTCAATAAAAGTTCTAAAATCTCGGTAAAAAACTGTCGACGCCCATAAATTTATCGAATATTTATCTCCAGATTCCCATCGACGATCGCGTCAAGCGTGAAGCAGGCTGTTGAGGTTTTTAACAAATTTTCAATGTTGATTTTCACCTGATATGTGATATTTCTTGCTGTGACTTCGTCGTTAAGTATTCCATGCTGAAGAAGCAATAACTCATTAGATGTAGAAGTGTAAAAGTAATTGTTGAGTTCAAGAATACGATTCTGTCAGTAGCCAATAGCTGCATTGTGAAAGTGATCTCGAGCTTTTTGATTGTTTTCTTCATTTATATCCTCTTGCCACGAGAAAGTGACGGAGGCGTTATACATAGAACAAATCCAAACTTGCTTAGGAGTTGTCTCTGTTTCCGAGTTTCAGGTTGAGTCTTGCTTCTGACTTCTTTAAGTTGTTGCTTGCTAAATTCCACCAAGCAGAGATAATTATCGTGAAACGTCTAATGCAAGGACGCAACAACTTGGTTTGGGTGGGAGTTGAACCATCGACCTTGCGATCATGGTCGCCGCTAGTACGACGCTTCGCACCACTACGCCATGCTGATTTATAGCGAGTTAGAGGTGTGTGCCGGAACTCTCTGAGGGTTGGAAGTGCGTAAAGCAATGACTGTTTGTAGAGATCTAGGTTTTTACGTGTCTCGAAGGAGACGAGATTAGGGAAACATGGTCCCCACCTTGCTGCCATAGAGAGTGTTGCGGGCCATCTTCACGTTTTTGGGAAGTGATTTTAAGCTTCGTTGGAGCTGATGATGATGATGATGTTTTTCACTCAACATAACAATACGCTGAAATTAAAGGATTTATTACTTTAAAAATGTTAGACAGCTATTTATCCAGAGTTGCATCTGACCGCATTTGTTGTAGGATAATGGATGAACTAAAAAATAAGCTATATTGACCAAAGCCGCTATTAAAGCGATGGCAATTTGCTTATGAACCATGCCAATAGTTTTAGGGTAAATTAAATCACTTGAAAGTGGGGATGTAATGTAAAATTTAGGCTGTAAATCTAAACTAGTTTTCGATTCTTGCATTAGTCAATTCAAATATCATTTGAGAGCATCGTGACGTTAATATGTGGATTGCAATCAAGTAAAAAGCGTCTAAACATCACAAATGATTCAGCACTTTGAGTACGTTCACCATTTTTCTGTTTGTTTGAGACTTTGGGGTCACCCAGCTGTTACGCCTCTCCTATGGGGCTTGCGTAAATTTTCAAAAGAGTGCTAGTCTTGGTGTGTTTTACGATGCATATAGTTTATGGAAGATGATTTGCGATTATATTAAATAAAATATACTGGAAATGCATCACTGCTTCTGTGTTAATTTTTAGGAGTTGGGGGGCGTGAAGCGGGTAACCAATGTAACCATCGCTCAAAAAGGGCGCAGCAGCAAAAAATTAGGAGCAGTAATCTAGTTTGAAGAATCGATATTGGTAAAATTAATTGCAGCTTAAACGAGCGAAACCATGGAGACGGGCCCAGTCGCTCGTTGCACGCTTAGGAGTATCGCTACAAGTGTAACGAAGATTTGATTTGATTGCAGCCTTATCAAACGTAATCAGTCTTATAGCTGCAATAAAACCCAGTTGATATAAGGCACCAAAATAACATATTTTGTTTCTTTGACAGACTTTTGAGTGTGACTCACAATCGCATTAAAGAAGAGGAATGCCTGCTTGCTGTAGCTGCCTGGCCCAGATTGAAACACATTGTTTTACATCATAATCCTATTGTTAACTCCAATAAAGGTGAGTTCAATAAGAGGGTCCTATTCGGGTGAAAAAGTCTGCCCAGGTTTTCAGTTTTTGAGGGAGACTGCGAAGTGAGCTTGCGCTCTTCCAGTCAATAACCACTCGGCATATATGTCAAATGCGATCGGCTCCAGCCGTGAATCGAACCCGTCACGTAGGATTTGCAGTCCACGCGCGGCACCGCTGGCGCTAAACCATGTCGCTGACAAACTCCAAGAATTGAGTCATTCGCTATGAAAAGGTTCTTAGTTTTTGAAGCGATTTAATGCTATCTAATTGTAGACTTATGCGTTTCTCTTTGATCAGGCGATCCCCCTTTGTTGTCTTATTACTTGAAAGAGCGTCTAGGCATTCATCTTCACAGATTTGAAAAGAAAACAAACATCACGAAACCGCGTTTAATTATTCCAGTGGAAAAAGATAGGAAAGTGAGCGCTTGCTTGACCGGTATTTATTTTAACCTCGAGTTCTTGAATCGATTGCAACGTCTATGATGAATAAATGAGTGTTTGGTCTAATATCAAATAGCAACCTGGTTTTCACCTTGTCCTCAAGCAAAGTACTCTCTCTTAGGAAGGTTATTTAAAGTCCGGGTCCCAGGCCAGTTACGACTCGCTCTCTTTTTCCGTTTTCACTTGTATTTTGGGTTTTATTCCCGGTCGGGTCACACTGAGTCTGTTGTAACTCCAACAGCTTTTGATCATTCTTAATCATTCTTAATTATTGACTTTTAATCAGCTTTTAATCATTCTTAATTTTAATCATTCTTAATCATTCTTAATTGATATCGTAATGGTCTGAAATTTACCAACGTCTGCCATGCCAAGAGTGCTTCGAATCCTCCCTGTCTTACGGTTTTAGTGGCGAATAATTTAAGTTTTTTGTATTTAGTAGCATATTTATCCTTCTTTCACGAAAAAGCTGTTAAAGTGCTGTAACGAGCTCGCTTAGGAGTCGCTGGCCATCTGCGTACTACGCCAAGATGCAGGAACCCTTCTGAGCACCTTTCCCAACAGCACAAGCAGTAAGCTTGTCGGCTTACTCTCCACAATGTCCCTATAAGCGGAACGTCTAACAGGGAAGCTGTTAATAGCAATTTTATAGTCATTGGTTTGACCCGACTCGAAATCAAACCCAAGTCTACCGCTCCAGAGGCAAACGCTCTTACCACTTTTTCTTATGAGCTGGTAGTTAATACTCTGACGATGACGAAATTGTTTTTCTAGGTCACAAGTAATGTCCCTAAAATTGCCAAGCAACCTGTCGATGTATTGATCAATTCACTGATGACTCCTACCACCGCCGAAACCGTCCAGATCGACCAAACAACATTGTCTGCTGCACAAGACCAAGGAAATGTGGAGCCGGAGCGACGTGCTAAAACTACTGGTGGGCCTGCTTTTTTAAATCAAAATCAAGTCTTCATTATACTCGCGGTATTACGCCGAAGCGTGTAATGAGTGACGGGGGACATCTCTGCGGCTTAGCGCCTGGGCTACACAGCTCCGAAGAAACATCGCAGCGGTGGCGAGTCGTTGGCGACACTGTGTTCGATTTGACTGGTCGGGGAATCGAACCCCAGACCTCCCGCACCAATAGCGACGTGCTTTTGTAAATTACTGAGCTAACTGCTATTTCCTGCTTGAAAGTGTTTCGACAACTTGTAATTTTGAAAATCGACATGGTACCAAAACATAAATTCACCTCCTCCTAAGCATCTAAGGTTTTTAAAATTTTGTTGTGCGTAAGCAGTGTCCATATTGACTTTGAACACAGTTTGAAGACATTAAGCTTCGGCGTACAATAAATATGGGACGAATATAGTTTAAAGAGTTTTGTATTGCCTTACTTACATTGCTGATGATGACAACTGAATCTGTGTTGTCGAAACGTTTCAAGATTTACTGCGGCTTTGGTTTTTCTTCTTAACCTATTCAGCTTGTTTTTCCAGATAAGGAAGCGACAGGAAATGCTGCAGAAGAAACATTTTTCCTCACAGAAGTAGAAGATCAAGGAGTTACAACTGATCATGAAAGTAAAGTAAGTATCGGACCAAACTTGAAGATGTTATAGTTGATGGGTTCCCAACCGGTGGGGAATTACCCACTAGTGGGGAATTAAACACCGTCTTGTCCCAGTTAGAGAAATGACCCGGAATTTCACTCTCAAGGGTAAAGCCTCTTTTTGCAGCGGAATTTGGATCTGGCGCGACGTGATGACTTTTTTTGGAGACCACCAGTTTTTGCAGCTGAGTTTTAGACAACCTTTGGTGTGAAAGTGCTCTAATGGTAGATTTGAAAAGGACGTAAAATCGTTGTTTGTATTTTGATTTGCTATGTTTCGGTTTATAACTATTATTTGTTGAGAAATGTAAACAGTTGAGACAATGATAAATTTGAAAATTTTTAATTTAGAAAAAAGAAAAGAAGAAGAAAGATAAAAAATCAATGAAGAATTTGACTCCAGAAGAAGCTAAATTCAGAGGATTTGAAATACTTTTGGATGCAGAGGAAAATGAGTGCTCCTTGGAAGATGTCGGTAAATTGCCTTTAGTTTTTTCTGTTCATAACGGAGTAAGGGTTTGTTTACACTAAATTTCATCCAGTTTTTACGTACGAATTGACGGAAATGTCTTCCACGCTATTCAAACCCAAACAAATTTGTTTTGTATTTGTTGTTGTGCAAAGCATCTTACGATCGTTTTCGAATGCCGCGCAAAGTCGCGTAGTTTTACATTGTATGCTCCAATTGTTTCGTAGCCTACGCCACTTTACGTACGAAAAATCGTGTCGTATTCTGTGTAGACACAACTTCAAGCAACCTCCATCTGAGCAGCGCATTGACAAAATCAAGTCTAATGAGCGGCGAAAAAATTGCTTTTAATTAAAAAATGAAGTGCTTTAAGAATGATAAGGTTTTTAAGAAAAAAACGTAAAAAGTCACAAGTAAATTTCAAAACTGAACGTTTCGACAGCATAGATTCAGCTGTCATCATCAACAGGGTAAGCAAGGCAGTAGAAAACGGAAAAAACTACTGTTGTTTGATGGTGATGCTGTAAGTCGCTATTGTAGTGGTAATGTGAGACTTAAACTTGTAAAGTGGAGCGTAGAATTCGAGTTTTTGGTATTTATTTCCTGAAAGGAGGATAAATTTCCAGTGGGCCATGCAGTCACTCATCCTGGTGGCCTGCCTAGTCCGACGATGGACTTTGCAAATAGAGCGTGTAGCTCATACGAAGGACGGACAGTGGGTCATGCAGTCACTCGGCCTGTTGGCGTAGCAGTTAAGATATTGCTAACGGCGCAGGAGGTCTTGGGTTCAATTCCCGGGCTGGTCAATTTGGTCACAGCCTCGCAAACGGCTCGTCACTGCTGCGACGTTACTTCGGAGCTGTGTTGCCCAGGCGCTGAGCTGCGGATATGAGCTCCGCCGCTCGCTATGATATCCGCCGCCGCTCGTTATGATAACGGATATGATATCCGCCGCTCGTTACAAGCTTCGGCGTAGTACGGCGAGTATAATGAAGATTTGATTTTTTTGGTTTTGAGCTTAGAAAATGTGCTATTTGTAGGGATTCAGGGCAATGTGCGAATGTTGAATGAAATGCTGACTCATCCTAATATGTTGCGCACCATGGAAACCGTCACACTTGACCGCGTGCGTCCTTCGTACCAAGCGGAACCATCCAAACTCACCGATGCTATGGCTGTTGCTCGCCAAAGAAAGCAGCGAAAACTAACCACGAAACAGCAGCAGCTTGTCGGACAGTTGCAGAAAATGCGAGACCGGTGAGATGGGTTTGATTCCACTTAATGTTATTCACTTATTTATTTAAGTTGACAGTTGCAAAAACAACTTCATGGAACTTTGCAGCGTCACATTTGCCTCGCACACTCTCTCTTTACTTTGTACATATTACAAAACGTTTGCAACACATATTCAGGACCGGATGTAGACTGTGAGAGGCCCGAGGATATTTTGATTTCATGTTTTCCGCTAGTAGTTAGTGATTGGTGATAAATAAATGTCTTCATGGTCCATCTCCAGAAAAACTTTTTTCCTGGTCGTGACGGACCCTTTTGCTCGTGACGGTTCCTTTTGTTCGTGATGGTCCCTTGTTTCTCCGGGGCCCTAGGCTTCAACCTGCTAAGCGCATTGGTAGATTCGGTCTTTCATAACTGATAAACTATTAACCAATCGCTGTTTTTGCTTCGCACTGTAAGTTTTAATTTGAAAAAATCCAAACTTATCAATAACTTTTGAGAGTATTCAATTCAGTCCATCCCCAGAACTTAGTTGAAAATAAGATAACTCAGAAAAAAATCAACATGATTAAATTGAAATTGTTGGAGCTGACTTCTCAGCGTTTCTATTTGGTGTCTTGGTGAATTATTTTTATTGGGGGAAAAATTAGGAGGTCCATCGTGAAAAAGAGTACTGTCGGATTTTCATTAACATTTTTCTTTCCTTTTTCGGTTTTCTTTCGATTTCCTGGCCAGTTAAATCAAACACAGTGTCGTCATCGGCTCACCACCGCTGCATTGTTTCTTCGAAACTGTGTTGGCCAGCCGCCAAGTCGCGGAGATGGGCTCCGCCATCGCTGCACGCTTCAGCGTAATACTGCGAGTATGATGAAAATTTGAGTGGTTGGATTTTTGAACAAAATAACTCGGCCAAGTTGTTTTTGATCCAGTTTTACGCAATTACTGTGCGCGAGTCTTAAATACATTTTTTGCTTATTGCAGAAATGTGATTGATATTGAACTTCCTCTGGTCGAAGCAATGAGTTCCTATAAACATGAAGATCTGGCTGAAGAAGCCGACCAACTGCTTGAGAAAGTTGAAAAAAAATATAAGTAAGTTGTGATCAAAATGTTTTAACGCCCAATAATTCGTGTTTAATTTGTTACTCCCTTCACTGCAATGGTTAATACATTTTTGCAGATTTTTATATGATATCATAATGCAAAAAGAAAAAAGATTACGGGTAGTAACTCCATGAACATAATGTATTTGATAAAGGTGCCATGCAGGAGCCTGTGTAGGGGAGGGACATTTTGCCATGCCCCCCATCACCTGGTTGGTGCTTTGCTTTTTAGTAAAAAATAACAAAAATGTTCCTAAGTGATTGAATTATGCCACACTCCTTTGATGGCGTTTGTAGTTTATTTTAAAATTTCTCACTACGCCACTGGTGCCTTGCTCCGAGTAATTTATTGCGCATCCACGTTAGGTCTGTCAATTGTTTTATCCATTACCGATACCAAAAAATTTTCCCTTTGATCCTACTTCGCTTTTATACAAACTGAACAAATGAACATAGGACATAGGCTTTTTGCCAGCGGCACGGTTTAGCGTGTAGGTCGGCAGCTTTAATTGTTGAAAGTCTGCTGCAGTGCAGCTCCATGTTCCGCGGAAAGAAAGAGCATGAAATACCGAGGAACTCATCGTCGTCGTGTGGTTGGGCATCCTCTTCCGACGGTTGAGATGTTGACGGCGTTGATTTTGAGCCAGCGTCGGGAGTCATCATCCAGGACCAACAGACCTTGTATTCCTTTTGGTGCACGATGTAGGGGGCATGTAGAAATGATGTGGTCTGCAGTTTGCTCAGAGGCACCACACTCACAATTCGGTGAAGGAGCAGCACCCCATTTGTACATGGATGAGTGCAATCGCCCTACGCCAATCCGCAGACGATTCAGTTTTACCCAAGATGTTCTGGGCAAACTCATTCCAAGAGGCTTAGAACTGGCCCTGGAAATAAGAGCATGAAGCCTTGATGCACTTTTCAAGTACTCCATGTTCCACACATAATCCATCCATTGCACTGCACGAATGTCTGTTACGGAACCGAGGAACTTAAAGTTTGCAATAAACCTATCTGTTAACGAAGTGGTGGAAGATATCTTTGTTGGCGTGAGAGGTCTTAGTTCGTTTCCCGGGTTGGCCAGATCGGGCACTGTCGACAGATTTTATCCTCCTATCACGAGAAAGCGATCAAAGCGCCATAACGAGCTCGCTTAGGGGTTGCCGGCCACCTGTCTACGACACCAGGTTGGGGGAACTCCGTTAAGTGCTTTTCCCAACAACACAGGAAGTAAACTTGCCGGCTTGTTCTCCACACTGTCCCTTTGATGCTGATTCTTTGCTGAACACCAAGCAGGTAAGCTGTGCAATGTGCATGCCAATTTTACAGTCATTGGTTTGGCTTGACTCGGAATCAAACCCGAGTCTTTAGCTCCTGAAGCAGACACTTTTGCCACTTTATCGTCTGAGCTGTGAAGTGAACCTTAATAACGCTACCTGGTTGCGAAGTTGACTGTATTTGTTGATGTCGTAATCTATAAAACTGTATCAATGTATCATTCATTTCCTGATAACTTTTATTAAGATATGCGGTCAAGGTTACTGAGCTCTTACATTGTAAGGTTTCCCTTGTTAGCTGTCATTTTATGCGATTTGAATCATGGTTTTGTTGGTGGTTGGAATCAACGGATGTTACGGAACCGTTTTGCAGATTTTAGCCTAACGGTCGTACGCGTAGGTTACTCATCCCACGTGACGGGTTCGATTCACGGCTGGAGCCGGTTGCGTTTGACATATTTACCGGGTGGCTGCTGACTCGAAGAGCGTAAATTAACATTCGCAGTCTCCTCTATCACTGTTGAATTTTCATTTCAATAATTTGAAAACAAATTCCAGTCAAGTTTACCGCTACTCGACTGCTTGTAACAAAACCGGCAGAAAAATATCACTTTTGTGATAGCACCGGTGGTAAAAAATTTAAATCTCTCCCCCATGTTATTTATGTGGTAAACACCAAACACCTCACGCAGAATTATTTGTGTTTCAGAGTTGCTCGTGAAGAATCGCTGAAAGCGTCCGAGCGTGTTCGGGCTGCGTTTGAAGATAGTAGAAAACTTATGTCGGAAATGACTAAATGATCTCATCAGTGTTGTTTCTAGTCCATTTTTATCAAATGTTTTTTCGCTTGCGTCAGTTTGCCTTACTTTAATCGCTGAAACCGTTCACTAGTTTGTCGTTAGATTCTGCTGACAGACTTTCCGGCCAGTTGCCGTAGTGAAGTCATCACCTGCGACGCCAAAAGTCTTGGGTCCCATCCCCGGGGTGGTGATATCGTACACTTTCCACAACGGATTTAGATTATTTTTGTCTCGGCTTTTGGTAAAGCAAACCTAAAGGTGATTTGCGCTTGAATATGTTTTAAATAACGTTTTCCACTGTGAATTGTTATGTTGTTGCTTCTATAATAATTGTTAACTTTGGGGAATATCAAGCGAGTGTGCGTAGAGCACCGGACTGGTTTCCATCATCGAAACAACGCAGCTGCAGGCAATGCAGTTTGTTTCTTACGTGACGTTGGTGTCACGATGGTGGGGACGTCATCAGCAGTAACTTGAAACGTAAAGGTTAGGGTACAGTTTGATGTGGGGAAGTTGGGGATGGGGACGTATAAGTTATAGTTTATGCAACTTTGGGGTTAATGAGCACAAAGTGTAATTTCTTAAGCAAAACCTGCCGGTGCTCTAGACACTGCCGATTTTAAAGTGCATTGTTATCAGGATAGGTTTATTTTTGAGCTAGGTACAACACATTGTCATTAAGTGCGATGCCTATATGTTCATTTTACGCAATGATTAATTCTGTGAAAACTAGGAAACGGAATAAAAATGAAAAATGGAAAAACTTTTTCTTCGACAATAGATGTTTTGACAACTCAGATTCATCTAATCTAATGTTAGAGCACGCAATGATCGATCAGCAATATTTTTCGAATAATTTTCTCACGTTGAATTTTATTTCGAACTGACGAGTTTTTTGAATTAAGCACGCAAATGATGTAATGGGAATTTATTCTACGAAACCACTTTTCGTTCCACAGCACCTATTAGCAAAAATCTGCGTAACTACAGCATTTTACGGATCACCGGACTATTGAGACGCCACGGTTTTTGAAAGTAGCGAGTTACCGTATAAGCTCATTAAAAAATATTCTTCAATGGCAAGAAAGCACTACCTGATCCATGGATTAGGAGCACGATCAATTTTTGAGAAAAAAGGAAATGTGCGCCTTAGGGTCCGTAAAATACAGTAGCGCTCTGCGTATGTAACAAGACTACATTTACATAGAATTTGCATATATTTCATAATACTGCCGACATAAATGTAACATAATTTACAGAAAGCAAAAAACATGTAGCACAGTGTCCGATAAATAACTTTATTGACTTGAGATAAACACTATTATTGCTGCAAAGCCAATTTTTTCTTCAGGCTTTCTGGCATTTCTGGTGGTGGAGGTCTTGGAAGCTTGAAATACACCTTGACAGAATCGTAGATAAACCACTGGAGGGCAGTAAGGGTACCAATCATGATGATTCGAGCAAACAATCCCTTCCACACACCTGGAATAAAAATTTGTTCACTTTAAAAACGAAGCAATACACACAAAAAGATAGATAGTTGTTAGAGGTTTAGTTTACTTGCGCATTTCCTATCGCGAGAAAGCAATCAAAGCGCTAAAACGAGCTCGCTTAGGAGTTGCCAACCATCTGCCTACCACACCAAAATGGGGGAATCCCGCTGAGTGCCCATCTTAAAGGCACAAGTAAACTTGCCGGCTTGTTCTTCACACTGTTCCTTTAATGCTGAGCGTCAAGCAGGGAAGCTGTAAATACCAATTTCAAAGGCTTTGGTTTGACCCGACTCGGAACCCAACCCGAATGTAAGCCTGCAGTTCCAGAGGCAGACTCTCTATCCCAGTAGTTCTTCAACTTGTCGGAGGTATCGAATTCAACAAGCGTCATGCAGGAATAGACCGAACCTTCAGTTACAAACCACAGTTAACAAACCACTGCTCCATCCATTTGGCCGTCCGAGCTATTTAATCAAAGAATTCTAGAAGTGTTCAAATTCAAGTTAGGCTAAATAGGCCAAACTTTACCAAAAACACCCTAAACCAAGCCAATTCTGGTTGCCAGCATCTTGCTTGTGGTTTATTCGTCAGCGGCATGACCAGCGGTACTACGCGCGCAGGTTACAGATCCTACGTGACGGGTTCGATTCACGGCTGGAGCAGATCGCATTTGACCTTCTTAAGGTCTTTCACTGCCCTGTCCGAGTTAGCACCAATAAAGAAGAATTAAATTAAGGAGTAAGCCTGTAATTATTCAGTGTTGTTAGATGCTACGATTGTATTGGCTTTGTTGTTATTTGTGGTGTTGATTCTATGGACGAATAAACGAGTTGAGTTAACAATGTGTGATGACTTGTATGATAATGTTCAGATGTTGACTAACTCCGTCATTGTTATGTGTAAAGTAATATTGGCAACACTGCAATCTGCAACTATTAAGTGGCAACGTTGATTAAGTCTTTTTCTTTTTCGTTGTTTTGCAGGAAAGAGCAATAGGTTAAAATTTATGGTATTCGATTGTATTTAAATCACCTGTTGAGAAGAATCAAGAAAAGAAAAGGAAGATTAACAAGAAAGCTAGAAGAATATTATAGGAAGTGAGTCGTGCCCTACACATATCTACCGGGAGAGTGCAAGCTCACTTCGCAGTTTTCCTATATTACTGTTGAATCATCAGTTCAATAAAATTTGAAAATAACCTCAGTTATTTATTATTACAATAGTTCACCAGATTTAACGTTTTTATTGTCAGCAATACGCGCAATGTTGCAAACGGGACGGTAAGCGCACTTGTTGCAGACATCGGTGCGGGAGGTCTGCGATTCGATTCCCGGGCTGGTCAAATCGGACACAATGTCGCAAATGGCTCGCCACCACTGCGACGTTTCGTCGAAGCCGTGTTGCCTAGGCTCCAAGTCACGGAGATGAGCCCCTCCACTCGTCATACGCTTCGGCGTAATACCGCGGTTATAATGAAGATTTGATTATTTAGAGCAAGGTAGCAACAACGTACCTTTAGGGCCTAGTTTTTTCAAAGCTTCCATTGCTGTACTTCCTTTGTCTTTGTTTAAGAGTGATACCACGGAGTCGGCAGGATGGGAGACGATAGCACAGAACACACCCGCAATGTAACCTGCCACGAATGTGACAACCAGCTGCTCTCCCTTGCTGCAATCCGTTCTTGGTTTGGGAACTACGTATTTGTACAGAGCTTCGACTGTTCGCTCGAAACAAGCAAACTTCATCATAGTGTAAGGTATTTGCCGTCCCCATAATGGAGCTATACCTTTGTAAAACCTGCAATAAAACTGTTAGTAGTTCAATGTCTGTTGGTTTCCGTTAAGTATTCATCTGTTTCGCAAACAAGTCATATTTAACGAAGTTGGTTCAACAAAACCTTCATTGTACTCGCGGTATTACGCCGAAGCGTGTAACCAGTGATGGGGTCCGTCCCCGCGGCTGAGCGCAAGGACAACACAGAAACGTTGCCGCAGTGGCGAACCTTTGGCGACACTGTGTCCGATTACACCAGTCCGGGAACCGAACGCAAGACCTTCCACGCCGATGCCTCTAACCACTATACCAAGCGGCCAATTCGTCAAAGAACAGTCAAACATCATTCTCTCGCATCATTAAATCGCCAGGGATATCGATCAACCCGTTCGCGAGTAAACAAGCAAAAAATAAAAAATGCACTATGAAATGAGTTTGCGCATTCAGGGAACAATTATTCCTTCAAAATGATAGCTGATACCTTGGGATAAGTATTTCAAAATAATCATGCATTCCACAATATTTTCGATTACAAAACTAAACTTTATTACTCTTAACTTCATAATAGGCTTATTGCTTAGTAGAATTTTATTTTTTCACCATTTTTGAAATTGAAAACGCTTGGGGTTGCATGTGATGGAGTTTGGGACCTGATTCGAAATAGGCAATAAAAATATGACGTTATTTATGGAGGCACGTCTTGCTTAAACAATTCTTTTGTGTCATTTTTAACCTAGCTAGCTCTCAATTTGTAAATTTACGTTTCATTTTTTAAAAAATAGCTTACTGATGGATGAACGCAGAGCTATGGATTTTTTTGGAAGGTATAGGAATGCAAAAAATTCAGTGCATTTTGAAATCAATCCAGACCAGGGATGGGCAAACTTTTCACACGAAGGGTCAAGATTTGGAAAAACTGTTGAAACCGCGGGCCGCACGCTGATTGGAAAACAAGGTGAAAACCTTTTTTCCTTTTTTGAAGATCACGGTCCACGTACGAATGTGATCTCCAAGATAAAAGATTTTCACCTCGTTTTTCATTTTAATTTTGCACCGCTGAAGCTTGTTTTTTTGAAAATCACTGCCATCCGTGATCTCTAAAGGAAAAAAGGTCTTCCGCTCAATTCATGGTGAGAGTTTAAGTTTCTGTAAGTGCCGGCGGGCCAGAATAAAAGAACCGGCGGGCCGAATTTGGCCCGCGGGCCGTAGTTTGCCACGTCTGATCTAGACTCACTATCTGCCTCCATATCAAGTTACGGAAATCCCGCCACTCCAAAAATTTGAAAGGAGGCTTGCTACGCTAAATGATACCGGGTATAATTTTTTACATACAGCATAAATAATTTTGTTTACATATTTGGAATCAGTGTCCCAATGTCCATCACATGCGCCCCAGAGTATAATGAATGCTGAAAAATAACCTAATCAATGCTTAGGCCAAGTATCTCATTAGTTTCGCAACCTCATTAAAAAAAACATACTGCATTACTGCAGTGCATTTCAATAAAATAAAAAGCTTATGATGCGCAAAACAGCAACAAACATCCATTGATAATTAGGTTCAAATCATACGCAAACATAAGGTATAAAAATTTAAGAAAGAAAAACGTGGGATGATGAAAATTAGTCTGACGTACATACGAGAAATTCGGCTGCTCTGCGATGGCCGAGTGGTTAAGACTGTGGGTTCGAATCCCACTCGTAACCAGATTTTTCTGACCACACTTGATTTAGCCTGAGATCTTGGTGGGTTAGGATCAATTTCAATTTATTAAGTGAAATTTTTTAAAGGAAAAACGAGAAATTTTACCATCTCTTGAAAGGTAAGTTGGACAAAACAAATTTACTTCTCGAGCTCACGAAATCTGTTGAAGCATCAGTTGGCTGAAGTAATACGGTACCATAGAGCGGGACAGCGCTGTTTCAGGCTATTAGCCCTCACCAGCCACACTCAGATAATACATACATTCATAGGCCTGCTTCAGAATGATTGACATTAAGTGAGCCAATCACCCCTTTGGATTTAAACACCCAAGAAAATAAGAAAATTTAACATTTGTGACATGAAACAGAATTATTGCTAAAATAACGTTACCTAAAAATGGAATTCACTGGTATCCAGAACTAACATTAACCAACTCACGCTGCTATTCCTTCTTCCGCCTTCATCTTAGGAAACGCTTCTCGCAGGGTATTTGCGTATCCTGGCTGAGTCTGAATCCGAACTTTACTTGCTTCGAACGGACACAAAGCGATATCGGCCAAAAATTCGGCAGAAGCGCTGGAAGCTAGATAGAGACTGGTTCGCCATAGATACGAGTTTTCCTGCAATACACACCAGGTCAAAATTAACCAAATTTTCACAATACTCGTGGTATCGCACCGAAGCGTGCAACAACTGACGGAGCCTTATTCCGCGCCCTGGGCAACCCAGCTTCGAAGAAACGTCGCAGCGACGGCAACTCTAAAACCAATTTGACAAACCCGTGATTCAAATCCCGGGCCTTCCGCACCGATAGCAATATCGTTGGAACAACCCCAAACCCGCCGGTCATAGAGTTAAAGTATATAAACCTTTCCAAGCCTTTAATCTATCCTCCAACCACGAGTTTATCGTCTCATAAGCTAGACTCTTGTCATCATTGAATGACGAAGTGGATTAAGAGTAAATGATGGCAAAAACATGAGATTTCTCATCCTTTATTTTGCGCTGGACAAACTTTTTGTCTGGAGAGTCACATTTCAAAAACAAATTTGCAGCCGAGGACTGCACACTCCCGTTGCTAAGTGCAAAAATTTATTCAATGTGTAAATAAACTGCAAACTTCGACTGTTATCGGCGACCATCTACTAAAAATGCTGCATTTTTTTATCAAGGTCTTACAGTAGCTAAGACAATAAAATAATTGATCTTCAATTTTTCGGCAAAAATTCCGAAGTGGCAAACGTCTTAAACAACAATGAAATGCTGTTTGAGGAAAGAGGAAGTGGCTTTTGTTTTGTTGCTTCGGGAGGTTAGCTCAGTAGTCAAGCGCATCAATATCGGTGCGAGACGTCAGCGGTTCGATTCCTGGGCCGCATCAGACACAGTGTCGCCAATGGCTCACTACCGCTGCGACCATTCTTCAAAGCTGTAATGTCCAGGCGCTAAGCCGCGGAGATGAGAGCCGCCACTCATTACACCCTTGGTCGCAATACCGCGAGTGTAATAACCATTTGATTTTCTTATATCTGGCCAGGTTGCAGTTCGAAAGAAAAATTACCGGTAAAAACGTTTCTATTATAATCAATATATCAAACACTTTAGTCTGCCATGTGACTTATTTAACTAGAACAATCAGTGATATGTAGAAATTTCTGCAAGTGTCGACCGGCCTCATGTGACCCATGGGGTTTAGTTTGCTCACTGTGCCTTATTGACGCTAGGCTGATAACGGAACAATTAAAATTGCAACATGTCATTGATAAGGTCAACTGAAGGCGTAAGGTTAAAAGCAGGTGTCTGTTAAAGCAATTAAAAGAACTTTCACAAAATGTCCTGAACGTGTCAAAGAGGTAAGCTCTCTTGTCGTCACTAAATCGCGCAGAACTCATATAGCATGTGTAAAAGATTGTAGTGATCAATACAGATACACTGTAGTCACCGTACCATAAGATTACCGGCACTAGAAGAAAGACAAAAAGTTTCCTTGCTAAAATGCGAGGTTTTAGAGAATACGACTACAATGCGACTGGTAACGCTAACCGACTACAATGCGAGGTTTTAGGAAGTCACAACACGAAAATCTGAACAGCAATTGTTATAAACTCAAAAAAAGCAAATCTTCATTATACTCGCGGTATTACGCCGAAGCATGACAAGTGACGGAGCATATCTCCGCGGCTTAGCACCTGGGCAACACAGCTCTAAAAAAACATGGCAATGGTGGCGAGAAAAAAACTGCGTCCGTTTTGACCGGCACGGGAATCAAACACCAGACCTCCCACGCCGATAGCGGTAACCACAACACTAACCAGACGGTCTTATTACAAACTAAGAAGCAACAAGTTTAGTTTGAATAACAAACAGTGATAACTGAACACATACCTCGCCTAGTATGGAACTGTAGATCGTCTTGAAAACTTCATAAAATCCAAATTTACCTAGACCTTGCAACGAGTATCCAATAAACGTAGGGGCCCAGCCCTTTGCCAGTCCTCGGACTCCTTCTTCTTTTATCGTGATACCGAAGCCACGAAAGATGCCTTGGTATTTGGCAGGATCAACCTAAGCCAAATAATTAATAAGTTGAGTGACATGGCCAAGCAGTACAGCACGAGGGTCAGCGCCCGAAGTCGATCATAATGTACGCACACTATTTAACTGCATATTTATCCTCCTATCCGGAGAAAGCGCTTTAGCAACTTCAGATTAGGAGTCGCACGCCTCCTGCTTAATGCATTTCCCAACGGCACAATACGTAAACTTGCCGGCTTATTTTTTACTGCTTGTTTAATGCTGAACGTCAAGAAGGGAAGCTGAGAAAACGAATTTTTAACTCATTGGTTGGGTCAGACTCGGAATCAAACCCGAATCTACCGATCCAAAGGCAGCTGCTATAACCACTCAGAACATCTCAGCTGACATCTTACTGGAAGAGTCTTCAGCACTGCACAGCTGAATTTTCTGTTTGATGCTTTCAAGACATCCTTATTATTAATGAAAAAGATAAAACAATTCTGTTACTCATTATTGCTCGAATCAACAAACACTACCGCCATGTTTACCAAGCCTAGACGCTCATTTTCGCAGACTTTCTCCATCACAAAGTCTTTGATAGCATTGTAAATTCTTTTCTAATCACGGCATTGAAAATTTAAAATCAAATCTTTATTATACTCGTGGTATCACGCCGAAGCGTGTAACGAGTGGCGGGGCCCAACTACGTGACTTAGCGCCAAGGCGACTGAGCTCTCTTAGCGACAGTGTCCGACTTGACCGGCCCGGGAATTGAACCAACGATCTCCCGCGCCATTAGCAATGTCTTTAACCACCTATGAGAAACGGCTGGTGTTAAAAATTTACTTGGATGCAAAAAACTGCTCTACGAGAGAAATTGTTTAATATTCACAAACAATCTGAAAGATTAGCAAGTTCTGACCTGAATGCGACATTTCACGAGGTCAAGAGGCACCATCGCCGTGTGAGTAATGCCACAGCTCAAAACTCCTCCAAATCCACAAAGAGCAAAGTATTTTGCGGAACCAAATTCGCAGCTGGTTCCATCTGAAACACAACAGTTTTGTTGCTTCATACATTTCACTGGGCAAAGCTTAGAACACTAAAAAGGCAAAGACATAGTTCTTTTCAAGCAAAAAGTAACGCAGGGATAAAGGCGATAAAAAACGCGTGGACAGTGGACAAACTGTATACTGTAAACCATCATACTTTAATGCAATTAAAGGAAACGTTTGACTTCCACAAATTTTTGCAGTTTGTCTTTTGTCACATGTTTTTCGCCTAGCACATACCCAATAAAGGTAACACCATGCACCAACAAAAACGCTTCTTGTTACTACTTCAATCAACACAGCTACTGCAGAGTTAAAAGTCGCGCACGTTGCAAGAGCAATGCACAAAGATCAAAAATTTTTGAAGCTTGATCCAAATCGGAGAATTACATCCGCAAGTTAACTGAAGTCAAGAGAACAAAGAGACTAGCAGCACGCTTAGCATACGATCAAGTTCGTACAAACAATCAGGCTGAGTAAAAGTGAGTACTGGTATGCCAGTAAAACAAAAACATGTAGTTAACCATAGAGCGGGACAGCGCTGTTTCGGGCTATTAGCACTCATCAGCCACACTCAGCTAAAAGGTACACTCATCCTTCAGAATGCTTGACCTTAATCAACCAAACACCCCCCTCCGATTTGCATTTCCCAAAAGAAATTTAACCTCTGTAATACCTAACATGTTGGAATATCACTCTAGTCAAATTCCCCATGAGGCCAAGGTACAACAATAAAACGAACGTCAGCAGGGCAGGAAGAACGACGTTCGTTTTAACATGTAGTTAAAGTTGAATCTAGAATCAGACTCTTCTTTTGCAATCGATATGAAGATATGTATTCATTATATTATTGATGCAACTACAAGCTTCACACTTATCGCTGCGCAACACATTTTAAACCTTGAACAAGCTTGCCAGTCTCTAAAGATCTCAATTTAGAGGCAGTTTAACCCAATAAAATACTTGACTAAGCAATGGAACAAAACATGTAAGCATAATTCAAACCAAATCTAATTATTCTGTTTACCAGCATTAAAAATCAGTTAGTATAGGATTCGAATCCATCAGGTTCAGTATTCCATACTGCCCAACCTGGCACTGGGTTAGATATCTATGTCAAGCTTGACACTACGCTTATTTTTAATATTTATGGCCATATGAAACTAAGCTAAAAAATCAAATCTTCATTATACTCACAGTATTACGCATAAGCCCAAAGTGTGAAACTCATCTCTGAGTCTTAGCGCATGGGCAACACAGCTCTGATCTAATCTGCTCAAGAATTGAACCCACAACCTACCGCATCGATGGTGGTGTTTTTACCTCTTATGCTAACCAGCCGAAAATGCATAAGCAATTGCAAAGCATACAATAAGTAGTTGTTAATTCTCAGAATAAGCTTAAAATGTAAATATGGTAAATAGCCACTAATATTCTATGCAGCTGCTAAAATTCAATTGCACGCACATTAACTTTCAAGTTATAGCTTAATATCATCACCTGTACACATTTTTCCATACCTTTGCTCAAATTATGTTTTTCCACGGAAGTAACTGCTTGATTTGTATTTTTTCTTTCAAGGCATTGGACTTTGAAAATTGGTATATTAAATAAATTAGATTTATTTTGAAAATTTTCAATTTTTTGATTAACCATCGTGATTTACAATCTAAAAGAGATTGATAAATAAATCACATTGTCACTTAAATATAAGACATTATGAATGCTATAACAAAAAAAAAAAAATGAATAAAAATAAATTATCATACAAAAAAAAGGTTGGAAGTAGAATAGAAATCTTCTGCTTCAATCTACAGGCTTATGCAAATCAAACGCCAACTTGGCTACATTTTAGACCAGTCGTTTTCATTTCACCCTACAGCCCTAGGCTGCACCACTACAATACGACGTACTGGGGTGTTAGTACAACTTATAGTACTGTGTGGATATAATGAAGTTGAACTATAAAGAGGCAGAAACATGAATCTTATCTTCTTTTCCACAAACGCCTTTGAAAGTTCCCTCACCTTTTTTTTAGAGGACGTCCTTTCATTTACTTATATACTTTTTTAGAGAATGCATCTGTGGGGTGTACAACTGTACATACATTCAGCACACCTTAAAAGTGTGATCTATTCCAAGCACTGTTTACGACACATAAACATTTAGTCTCATTTTTTCAACAAAAAAATATCTTTGGAAAAAATTTAATAATTGCTAAAACAAGTTTTCGGAAAAAAATTGAGAATATATCCAGTGCTTTGGAAAGCAAGTAAACATTTTTTGCTTGTGGTTCCAAAACTAGGAATATCGCACTGCAGAAAATACTTTCTTCAGTCTTCAAGTGAACTGCTAAGATACAACCGGAGCTTGTCATTTTGTCAATACAATAGTCAGTCACATCAATAATTCGGCATGTACTTAAGTTAACTGCACCCTGTGCAGATAGTGTACCAGTACATTGTTTTGACTTTTTCAAATCTCATCAGTTGTACGTGTCAGTTAAGCCCCAGTCTCACCTAACGATACGACCAGTTGCCGATAGCTTACGACCAGTTTTTTGCTCGCTGTCCCCTACTGGTCGAGCTAAATGATCAGCAATTGAAAAAAGTTGCCGACAGCAAAATTGATCGGCAGCAGTCGCAAGTGATTGGCACCGGTCGTAAGTGGTTTTACAAATGGTTGGCAAAACCACTTACGACTCCTGCAGTCTGCGAGCAGTCTTTGGTAGTCGACAAGCGATTGCCGACAAGTTCAATACAATCCTACAATTTTTGCTGCCGGTTTATGAGTAGAGAAAACTGGCATTCAGTCTACTGTCTATTTCAGGGATGTCCAACCTGCGGCCCACCTAATGATTGAATGCGGCCCGCTATCGACTTGGTGAATAAATTCTTTAGCAAGGATATCAACTGGTGAGCGCAAGAAGCTTCACGTAGTTTCACCAAAATATTTTATATTTATGCAAAGCACAAGATTTAATTTCGTTATGTAAAATCCTTCTGAACTTTACATTTGTGAAAAGGTTGTTTTTGATGAAAGACTAGTATTGTGGAAGCTTTCATCAAGAACAAGTCTTTCCTAAATGTGGTTTGCATAAATTAGTTTTTGAACGATGAAAAGCACTTCCGACTTCTCAAAATGATATATACTGTGTTTTTTTTTTTTTTTTGGCAGATGTTCTGAGCCAAATTTTCAAACATTTTTTAAATTGATGCTGTTTATATCTAAAATTAGCCTTGCTTGATGTTGTGAAGTAGAAACTCATTGACTTGTTACTACTGCTTATACCAAACTTGGGATTAGGATTGGAATGTTCGTTTAAGGACTTTGTTTTCATGTGATTTGTTTTGGTTGTTATGCACCTGATGAGACCCATAAGGTCGAAACATTGCGCTTTGTCGTGCATTATTTTGTGTTGCTGTTTGCTGATATTTTACACTGGTTACGCTGAGTAAGTTTATGCATCAAATGTTTGGGTTTCTTACATCCTCACCTGGGGAAGAGTGATTCTGTCCCCCTTTTGGTTAATACGGGTTAGGTAAAGAAAATAAGGTGGGACATACATAAGTCACATTCACAACTAAGATATTCCTATGATGCTGTGATAGCTTACTAGGGTTGTGTATGTTGAAAAGTTCCTGAAATTTTGTATTTTATATTTAATAAACAAAATAATTAACGTATAAACAATCTCAAGTCATTTGTTACCGTAATAACTTTTTCACACAATAATAGCCAGCTCATTATTTGAAATGCTTTCTATGACGGTCATCAAACTTGCTACAACTTGAAACCCTGCACTTTTTTCGCTTTGAAGCACTGTTTGGGCCTGAACTACTTTGAAAAATTTTTGATAAATAGTTGTTGTAACTTTATGGTGTGTCGTATAGTATCTTCTATAGAGAAAAAGTTTTTAGAAATTTAATTATAAGTTTATAACACATGTTATCATCTGAAAATTTTTCTGATTTCTCCTTTCGCTCAAAAAAATTATTTTAACGCATCGTTTGCTCATAAAAGGCTAGTGTCTATTTTGCCGTAAGTGACGTCGTGGGTTTTTAAGCGCCATTTTGTGCTAGATTGCCACGACTTCTCGATCGCTCAGTGGATAGAGCGCAGCGAATAATGGGAAGCTCTGCACTAGTTTTGGGTTCAATTCTCGTCGCGACTTCAGTTCGTTTGCTGCAGTGGCTTTGGTTCAGATCGTTTCGGTTTGATTCGAATTCGTGTGACCTGGGATTAACAGTCAGGTTCGTGAAGATAGTAGAATCAGATGTAATATTTGTGTGACATGGGGTTATGTAGCTGTAGCAAAATAGACCTAAAAGCTATTATGTCACTAATGGCAAAATAGACACTGCCTTAATGTTTTAGATGTGGCTATAGCGATCGTCATGCCTTGGAGTGAAGGCCACCTTGCTAAAACTGAATTAACATCTTTGAAATACAGGTAGTCATTAGCAATAGTATGGGCTGGTGCCACTAACTTGACGATGCCAATTGTCGCTTTCAACTTTTGTTGACACTAGCAGATGCGCTGTCAACTTTCAAATAATTGACGCTGGGCCTTCGTAAAATTTTAGCGGTTTCAGCATCAAGCGTCAATTTTTGGATTACAATCATAGACTCATGCAGTGGGTCGCCACGCCATGCCCCCTCCCCCTTGGGTTTGGCACTCAAGAAATTTGTAATAAGTGGCCAAGCTAGGATAACACTGACACCACGGCAAACCTGGCTAAGAACAAAAACAATGCTTTTTTTTTTGATCAGTCACAGAGCCATACAGGTGTGACTGCAACAACTTTTTTTGCGCAACTAGTCAGAACAAATTGGTGAAAAGCGCTCGCAGACTAAAAAGTGACAACGATTGTCGTCTTTGCAAATCGTATCGCCAGGTGAGACTGGGGCTTTAGCAAACTGCACTGACAAGACTTGAAAGTTGAAAAGTTAAATAGCGTACCAGTACACTATCTGCAGTTCAATGCATGTCGTAACTCATAAATTGGCAATATCTGACCTACTTTCAAATTCAATATTATTGAACTTGAAAATAGTTGATTACGATTAAGGTTAGTAAAGATATCACTGCTCAGTGCCTAATGTTCACAGCAAATAGTGACTTTAACCAGTACAGATTCTGTCTTTGCTGTACTGATTTTCATTCCAGCAACACAGCATAAATCCAAAAGCTCATACAGAGCTGGAAGGAAAACATTTTGAGTAAAGCACGAGGCACAAGATCATCCGCAAATGATAGACCTTGCACAGCACTGCTCCCAATTAGCGTTAAAGTGCTAAATTTCAACAAATTGTCAATTTTAGGCCTTTTGTTTAGATTTCCAACCAGTAGTCTACAATCTATAATGATTTTGGAGCATGTTAGCTCAAAGCTTTGGTGCAAAACAAAATTATCACAGCCTTCTCTGCAAACTCAGATTCAAGGCAAAAACTTGAATTAAACTTTGCAGTTCGGTAAACTACTAGGCCTTGAAAACTACGGCGCAAATTTTTAATAATGTATAAATATGGACAAATTTGCACTTTCTAAAACCTTAGCGGGAACACTTCAACAATGTTCTGCAGCGCAATCACTGATAGGCCTATTTACTCCATAGCAAAACCCACTCTACTTGGCCTAAAAAAAATATTATCATAATGCAATTTGAAGACAAACAAAATACTGGTATGCATCAAACTCTTCAACATATTTTTACAATTTCACAAAGAATCTACTGTTCATTATTCTGTTATGGGCTAGAGGTGTAGCCCTGAGCTAATGCCAGAACACAATCAGCTGATCAGTACCATATGCAGTACTCACTTCTAAATACCATACACAGTACTGCAGTAGACTATCCTAGACCTGGGCCTACCATAATGGTAGTGGTAGCAAGGTAGTGTCTACAACAGGGGTGTCCAACTTTTTTAGCCAAAGGGTCTCATGCAATTTATGAATGATTGCACGGGCCACTTGAGTGTTTACTGCTAAGACGCTACTAAAACTATCATCTTAGCTATGTGCATTATCCTCTTTTACAATATTATCCTAAGAACAACAAACCAACGGTAGGCCTAAAGTCAACAAAGTTTTTAGCATTGCTTGGTTTTCGTTTCTTATTTGACATATTCTATATCAGTGCAGAGTGCAAAAGATATAGCCAAACCTCGGATATTGAACGATTTTGTTCTCGACTAAGTCGGTTTCCAACCAAAAATTTCAAGATTTCTTCATTTTTATCCTCCTGTCACGAGAAAGCGACCGAGGAGCTATGCAAAAGACAAATCCAGACTCGCTTAGGAATTGCCCTTGTTTCTAAATTTTCCGCTTGAATTTTGCTTCTGACTTTTTCAATTTGCTGCTGGTTAGATTCCACCAAGCAGAGATAATTGTGAAGGGTCTTATCCAAGGACACAACAACGAGGCTTGGGTTAGAGTTGAACCATCAACGTTGCGATCATGGCCGTCGTAAAAACGACGCTACGAACTACTCACCCACACTGCCGACTATTTCTACGTCTCAGACGTCGAACATACAGTACATTGGGATCACGAGTTCAAGACCAAACTTATCCTGTTACTGACTACTGATTCTTGAAGCACGAGCACGATTGTGTGGAAAGGATGCGGACGTAACAATATGGGAAATGTGATGCAAAACAATTTGCTTTGTGGTGGAATAAAATCAATTTGAAACAAAGCAATCAACAAAATTAATGCCAATTTCTCGGAATGCAAGTTCACCATAAATTACGTAACAATTAAGTTGATACGATTGGTCATTTTGAAAAACTTGCGAGGGCCACTCAAAACCTTTCTGTGGGCCACAGGTTGGATACCCCTGGTCTACAACAACTTATATACAGACTTGCGATACAATGCAACGCAATGGGACAGTGAGGCTAACCATTCACTATTTCACCAACCACTACCCATTCACTGTTTCACAACTTGGGTATTTTAAGCATCAAACATAACTACCAACTTGAATTTGCAAAGTTTATGCATAGTTACCATAATAATAAACTTCCTCTGCTTTTTAACAGCTATTTTGTACCTTTAGAAAATATACATAGTTATAGTACAAGGGCCAACAACCATAACAGCTACTTTCTACCCAGATTTTCAAGTAATACCACCAAAAACTCATTATATTCAGAACGAGTAAAAATCTGGAATGGAATTCCAGAAACTTGGAAAAAGTGTTCCCATCAAAAGTTTATTTCAATGTACAAGAACCACTTACTCGACCAATACAATGATTGGAATATTAAACTAAATTAGATCCAAAGAGCACCCATCACATAAGCATATTTTGTATTAAACTCTAATTTCTTGATAATTAAAAATATCATTATTGATCAAATAGCCTAGCTTACTCAGATCTTTATGAATTCGTAAATTGATACGCAGTACTGGTATTACCGGTATTGGGGGGTAAACTAAAGCAAAATGAAGTGTAAAATATGCACTTGTTTAATGCACATTCTTGGTGAATTGATTATATTGCAGAACTTTTACGATTTTAAATGTCATGCACGTGCAATAATGGAAACCCCACAGTACACAAGCATTGTAGTAGATGTTAAATTCTCATTTTGTTTTGTACATAGTGTATCTATTGTTAATGGCTATGCGATTTAGCATTTGTATATTTCATTTCTTTTTCATTTTACAAACTGGCATAAATGCAAATCCTTTTTAAGTTAACTCAAAGTACTTATGAGAAAGATGGTGTGGTGACTAGATGAGCTTTGCTCTTTCAATACATCGGTGTTGTTCTATTACAAAAACTGATGTCGTTTTTAATGTTACCTCTACTGGTAACTCAAGTGACACAAATATACTTGCTTTAAAGGCCCACTGCACTCAAATTCATCGATAGTTGTAAATATGTATTAAATATATTTAAACATTTTCGCGAAAATTTGATCACGTTATCTGGTCTAGGTAACGAGAAAACTGGTTAAATATCGTTAAATTCGTGACGTCATTGGGTACCAACAACCAAGAAATAATGCGACTTCTAAAAGCTCGAAAGTTTTGCGAAAGCTTTCGCTCAGCGAAAGCTTTCGCTGAGCGAAAGCTTTTAGAAGTCGCATTATTTCTTGGTTGTTGGTACCCAATGACGTCACGAATTTAACGATATTTAACCAGTTTTCTCGTTACCTAGACCAGATAACGTGATCGAATTTTCGCAAAAATGTTTACATATATTTAATACATATTTGCAACTATCGATGAATTTGGGTGCAGTGGGCCTTTAACCTGTTAATGTAAACCATCTAGCCTATTGTAATCTGGTAATATGAAGCAGCTTAATTCATACAAGCCCCACGCAATGCTTGTCTTAATCTATCTGTCCAGTGTGTAGTTCTATTTTATTAGTCAGTACCGGCAATTACTGTACCCTGCACTACCGGTAACTAGGCAGTACAGGGTAGGGCTAGCATAAACAGTACCAGTATAGCCTATAAAGCTAGACTAGAATTGCTTGTTCTACTGCTTCTAGCAGAAATGAGCCTCCATCTAGTCTAGCCATCCATTATATACTTGTGCGCATATTTTCACAATGATGACACACACTCGAATCCTGCAATTTACAGAAAGTTGTTGCCCAATTCTTCTGTCAATGCAGCCATGTAACGGTATTGCGCCATACAGATACAAACATTGCCAATCCATCCGGAACTCCAGTTACAGTTCACTGGTTTTCGCGCAAGACTTTTGAAATCTTAGTCATGTTGCCATTTATTTCACTGGATCGATAACCAATTTTGAAAAGAATCCCAATCTTCACTGGCGTGAAACAGGCCTAATTGCTAAACAGTTTAATCTCCTGAATACAAACCAACGCAAACAAAACATTTAGCACAAATAACGGTCAGTTTGTTCAGGCGAGGAAGCATCGACGAACCCGAAGGTTTTTAATTCAATCAAGATCAGTGATTCCCAACCGCGGCTCCTAGAGCCGCATGCTTCTCTCAACTGACCTTCTTGCTGCTCTCATTGACCCTTGAAAATCCCACAAAAAATATAATAAAACTTATGTGTAATAATATGAAAAAACAAAATTTATGTTCAAAAACCACCCTTGCTCGGAGTCAGGACTAAGACGAGAGGAAAGTTCTGAAAAGCCTAGCACATCCAGGGGCGGCTCCACGGGGGGGACTGGGGGAAACACTCCCCCCACTCCTCATAAAGGTCAATTTTGTGAATCGTCGAAAACCGATGAGAAAATATTGGGGTATGGGGGGAGTGACGTCACCAACCATATTCAATTTCTGCTTGAGTCAAGTCTTTTTTTGCGCTGATCGTTTTTCAAAATTTGATTTCTTGTATTCACTTGCATGTCCGAAATGCAAAAATCTGATTTCGCAATTTTATCGATTGAGTTTAGTTTGCAAACGTTTCCAACCTTGAGCGAGATTATTCACTTTTATTACGTCATAGAGATGAACGCTGAAAGCATCCGGCAAGTTGCGAAAGTTGCTTCACCTGTTGTGGCGTAACAATCCAAATCTGCAATCTTTAATGAGATTGAATAGCACGAAGAGCCAGTAGTGTTCTTGAGAAGGTGAGAAAGGTATGTAGAGTTACAAGATTAAGAGAAGTATAATGTCTGAAAGTGCAAGCAATGGGGACAGGGATCCAGCAACCGAGAAAATAATACACAATGATAATAGGACATGTGCAGTTCAGTGAGGTCCAATTCGGCCTTCAATAATCGAATTTCCTCAATCCAAACAGGGTAGCAAAAAATATCGATTTTCAAAAAATTGGTACGAGTTCGAATGGATTGAATATTCGATATCTCAAGATGCTGCTTTTTGTTTTTCATGCCGATGCTTTGGCACGCTTGGTGAGTACTCCTGAATGTCTAGTTTGATAATTGACTGCTCATTGCTTCCGCCCTGTTCACGAACTCTTGAAACAAAATGCAAAGAGCAATTTACGTCAGCAGAATTTGGGGACATGCCAACTCTCCCTTTCCAGGCCATAATATGGATCCGCTAGAATACGGATGGGTGATTGAAAATGACCTCCTCGCCCCAGAGTGGTATTCTGAACCAGCATTACCTGAGCGTTTGGTAGATGAAACAAAAGGATCAAACGTATTTAGGCTACTTTTGAAAAAGAAGCTAAAATTTTTGATCAAAATGCGTCGGACACTGCCTGAACTTCCATAGGCGATGATGCTTCATGTTGGAGCGGCGACAGTGAAGATGAAGCGTAAAAAACTACGGACAAAAATATTAAAATCAGAAGGAAAAGCTAGCCTGTAGAGGTTTTTCTGTCATCTGGACGCTTCTTGGGCATTTATGAGACTCTATGTGAGATCATCTCTCGAACTTTGGGGGCTTCTGCCGGGGGCAATGCAACCGAAAACAGGTCAGTCAGATAGGGTTTCGCGATCTATGCGATGTAGACTTTCATTTCCAATAAATTTTGCGCGATTCTTGGTCAAGATCCACGGACGCATATTTTCGCCGTGACGTCATAACTCGAACTTTGGGGGCTTCTGCCGGGGGCAATGCAACCGAAAACAGGTCAGTCAGATAGGGTTTCGTGATCTATGCGATGTAAGCTTTCAGTTTTAGTAAATTTAATGCGATTCTCAGTAAAAATCAATGGACGCATATTTTCGCCGTGACGTCATAACTCGAACTTTGGGGATTTCTGCCGGGGGTAAATCGACCGAAAAAAATTTCTGTCACATACCATTTCGTTATCTGGGTAATATAAGCTTTCGTTCCCATTAAGTTTCATGTGGTACCTAGTTGGGGTTTCGCTAGCGTACCTCTGTGACGTCATAACTCCAACTTTGGGGGTTTCTTCTGGGGGTAAATCGGCCGAAAAAAATTTCTGTCACATGCCATTTCGTTATCTGGGCAATATAAGCTTTCGTTTCCACCAAGTTTCATGTGGTACCCAGTTGGGATACGCCAGCGGATTTTTTGGGGGTCTTTGGGCCCCCCTTACGGCCAAACGCAACCTATCTGACCCAGCAGAAATCACTTTTCGCAGATTGTTCATGGGGTAATAGATCATGATACACTTGGTTATTGGTACCTAGTTGGGGTAAGCTAAACTCTCTCAGCTGCCGGTTTAAAAAGCTGTTTATCTTAGATGTTTTTTGTGACGCACTCGTCAGTGTGTAATCGCGTCAAAGTGAGTACTAGAAAGCAAGGTCCGGCGATTGATAAATATCAGTTGCGGACGGCAGCGAAGCGGTAGTTATACATTGGCGAATCCAATTGAACGCGGGAAAGTCACGCGTGGTGCTGATTGGACAAGTCGAGCGAATTTAGAGTGAAAAGCGAATGGACTGGTGCTTCTAACATTATAATCTTCATGATGTGATAATGGCTTGTGAATCGTAATGCCGTATCTACCAAAACCCAAATGGCTTTCGCAGCCTACGGGGGCTACTTAATTTTAAAATTTCTGTTATTTTAAATGAGGGATTTATTTTAACAATCAATAAAAAAGGAGCGGTAATTCATGTTAAAACACCTGAGTCTCCTTTACCGACTTTTGTCTATTTTAAAACCGAAGGGTCAAATTGAACATCGTTGATGAGTAGTTGGAATATTAGTTTTCAACAAGAATTAAAAAAAAAGTTATTGCGGGCAGGCTTACACCCAAATTCTCAGAATTAAGTGAGCTAATTCTAAAATTTTCGTTTGATCTAGAAAACATAATATCAGCGGTAATTCATATCAGCAAAAAGTGCGCTAAAATGAGTATTTTTTATGTGAAAATCGTAAAACTCCGTTGGCTGGTAGGAGAGCAGCACCAAGTCCCTTAGACTCAAGCGGCCCACCAGATTTGGCTAGTTCTTTTGTCAATTCTTGGGTGCACCACTGGTATAGAGTAACTGTAATTGCTGTTTTTTATAAAGTCACATTTTGGTTACTTTTTTGCAAAAATAAAGTCACATTTTTTTTAGGTCACAAAAAATCGCCCTACTAGTGGCAAACTGTAAGTTTACACTAACTTTGTCCACCCTATTGATCAGATTCTTTTCCTTTGTATGGGCGAAATAGCGTAGCAAAAACGCTCCTTTGTATGGGCTCAGGTGCGAAATCTTCAAACCTGAAGTGTTTAGCTGACAAATGGTCAAACCTGCAGTTCCTTTCTATGGGCTTAGATTTCGAATTCGAATTTTCGAACCCGAAGTCAAATTCCGACATTTTGCCCATACAATGGGAAGCATGCTGATCAATAAGGTGCTTTGTCACTAGATGCAATAAACACGTAAAATTTCATGTAATAAAAACAGTATTTGAAGGAAAGTAAGCTTCACCTGTTGATTTGTTTCACTTTGATAAATACGGAGCTAGCATTATTTGACTATATTTCATTTGACTTTGAAATTTGCTTGGCATGTTACTGGCTGTACGTAAATTTCACTTGTTGAATGGTTAACATAAATCGATAGGTGGAAAAACCTGTATATCATGAAGAGGCCCTTAATTTCTTTTTTTAAACCAATTTAAAAGCACTCTTTTTTGAAGCCACTTTAACAAACGTCACAACCAGCCCGAGCTGTTACGTCACAACCCGACCGGCCCGCGCATATGAAAAGAAGCTAAAGCCTATTACGCTACGATGAAGTGGTACGGTAATGTAATGACATCACAACAGTATCACAATCCTGCTAAAAAAAAAAACATCAACTACGCCAATAAGTATGTAAGTCTCGCTGTTGAAAGCAGACAACAAACCTTTGTTTTCAGAAGGTGCGATTTGTCAATGCCGCTTTTTATAAAACTGTCTTATTTAAAAAATAGCGTACACATCGGTATGCATATTTCGGTTGGTATTCGGGAGTATTTTAGTCGCAAGAAAAGAGAATTGGACCGGCTTGACCGGCCGGCCGGCTTAACCGGCCGGTCGAAGAATCTCGACCCGACCGGTGACCCAACCGGTTTCCATCGTTGATCCGCATGTCCTATTCATGTGGGCTTTAAGCCCACAGCGATGTGGATCTCCAATGTATTTTGGATCACTCACAGGCCACAACCTACTGATCAACAAAACTCATTGAAGTTAAATTCTAGTTTAAGAAACTACATACTTCAGTAGAATCTTAGGGAATAAAAGGAAAACTAGCGAGTGGTAAAATGAGTTTGGATGAAATTGCCGAATATGGTAAAAATTCAAACAGAAAATGACCATAATGTGCATTCACGTAAGAATTGTAGCGATTTTCTTTCTAAATTTTTATCTTAATTGGCAATTTCATCCAAATTCATTTTTCTAGTAAATGTCGAAATGTTATTTTTTTTATTTATTTAGTTGCATATTTATCCTCTCATCTCGAGGAAGCAATCATTGAGCTATAACGAGTTCGCTTAGAGTTGCCAGCCATCTGTCTACCACATCAAGATGGGGGAATCCCGCTAAGTGCCTTTCCCAACGGAACAACAACTAAACTTGCCAGCTTGTTCTTCACACTGTCCCTTCAATGCTGAGCGTTAAGCAGAGAAACTGTGAATACCAATTTTAAAGTCATCAGATTGACCCCACTTGAAATCAAACCCAAGTCTACAGCTCCCGAGGCGGACGCTCTTACCACTCGGCCATCTGAGGTGTTAAAATTATTTCTTTCTTTAGGATAATATTGTTTACCGGGGTTTGTTCCAACTCTGAGGGTTCGACAGAGGTATTTCAGGGATTCGAAGAAAGCTTTCCGAAATTTTGTCATATTGCAATGAAATAAAAAGTTGCTTTCGAACTTCACACGTCATTTATAACCACTTAACTATGCGAGCGGGGGTTTTCTAGCCTGGTGGAAGTCAGAGCAAAGAAAGGAAACAGGCTTGGATATGAAAACGACTTCAGAATTGCTCTTTTCGAAACGAAGCCTCGAATTTCTCAGTTGGTCGCCAGAAAAAAAAAAAAAAACAATAGGAAGCAGATTGATACCGCAATGTGCTTATTTGTATCATGATTAAATGTAGTCGGTTTTTAGTTATTATGATTGAAAAAAATTGGGGTTCAATGAATTCGCGCAGAATAACGTAGGGGTTCGGCAAGCAAACAAAGGTTAAGAACCACTGCTTTAGGCCATTGCTTGCTGAAGCGATGTTTGTATAATTGTGCTGCATGCAGGTACGGCTGAGTGAGCCACGTTTGTGCCACAAGGCTACCATTTTACTCATTGCGCGGAAATAAAATAACTTGAAATAACACCCTTTTCTAGTTGCTCTTCGTAATAAGTTATCATGATCACAACAACATTTCATTTAATAAATTAAAAAAAGAAATTGATACGACTACGATATAATAAAAACATCTCTGATAGATAGATAAAGCTAGTTTATTGGGTTTTCTATCAAATCCTCCACAATCTTCTCGACCATCGACACAACATCATCAGGAAAACCAAGATAAAGACCCGGTGTCGTTCCACGTGAAGCAGCAGTTTGTTGAAGAACTAGAAACAGTTCGGTGTCAGATTTAATAAATACAAGATCAGATACCAATATCAGGAGCGTGAGTATAATTAAAATTTAAACATATTATGAGATTGAATTGTATGCCGTTATATGTATTGCATTGGCCATTTAGCTCAGTTGTTAAGTACAACGCTATTGGTGCGGGAAATCTGGGGTTCGATTTCCAGGGCGGTCAATTCGGACACAGTGTCGCCAAGGGCTCGCCACCGCTGCTACGTTTTTTTCGGAGCTGTGTTGCTCAGGCGCTAAGCCGCGGAGACGTGCCCAACAACTAGACACGCTTCGACGTAATACCGCGAGTACAATGAAGATTTGATTTCGATTTTATGCATAAGTTCCCGACAGACTCTGTTTCGACTTTGTCAGTTGGGTCTCATGAGAGAAGATCGGAGTAAACTGGAGTAAAGTTCCAAAAATTAATACCTGAGGGCCTCCAAAGATGTTTTGCTGGTGATACCAACCATGAAGCAAAAAAATCTTTCATCCTTGCCAGCGCCCAGCAGTGCTCAAATAGCAAGAGCAATGAGCTTCGCGAAATACACCGGTATCTATGGTTTTTTTGGGGGGAGGGCTAAGAATTTGGCGGTTTTGTACTAATTTGATAAGTATCGAATAACCTACAGTTGAATGGACATTGCCAACTCGCGTGTGGTTACCCGCTTCGGCGTATTACACAAATTTAGCATGAATATATTGATAAATGAATGATTATAGTTAAGAGCTAAAATAAATCTGCAAAACGATTCATTGGTCAGAAAGTTAATGCGTTCAAGTACGTGTCCAGCCTTAATGAGTGGGGGGGAACAAAATTTGAGACAATTTTTTATTGCTACCAGATAAAGCTGCGGCAGTTACATATAGCCAGAGTTTGTCGATGAAGGGCCCGGGCAGAGTCGGGGAGTTAAGGGGTAAAATTGCGAATTATTATCTAGTGATGTGGCCCGCGACATCATTTTATGTGCCCCGCGTCACATCTGCTAGTAGCATACGGATAAGATTTGGTGGTATATGGCGTTCGACTATCCTCTACGCTTCGCGAACTTCCTTGTTCTCGGCCGCAGTGGCGAACTGGTGTATTGCAAGGAACGTTTCACTGCCCCCCGCACTGAGAAGCATTCACATCGGTTTGGCCTTATGATATCACTGACGTAATGACGCATGTATGATGCTGCCGACGTAACGTACACGGCCATGGCGTTTATTCGCGCTGAAGTGTGAGTGGGCTATGTAGGCTTAGTCGCGTGGCAGTTGGAATAGCCTATTTAACCCATTGTTTCTTCTTGCAGTTAGCTGTATAGAGTTAGTTTGTTGTGCAGAATTGACAATGGGCTTGAGAGGGTAATCAGTTCAATTATTGAATCTCATGTGTTGATGTGGAAAGATTGGTCGAATGATTGACGGCAAAAAAAGTTTTTTGTTACATCGTGATTATTTTTGTCGTCATATTTTTATCCCTCTTTGCAAAAAAGCGACAGAGGCGCTACAACAAGCTCGATCGCTTAGGAGTTGCCGGCTACCTATGTCTACCACTCAAAGATGGGAAACCGCTAAGTGCCCTTCGCTACGGCACAATAAGTAAACTTGCCGGCTTGTTCTCCACACAGTCCCTTTAATGCTGATCGTCAAGCAAAGAAGCTGTGAATACCAATTTTTAAGTCATTGTTTAACCCGACTAGGAAGCGAAACCTGAGTCTACCGTTCCAGAAGCAGACGTTTTATCCACTCGGCAATCTAGTCGGTTTCCCTATTCTCAGAATGAACGTGATCCACTAACTATACAAAAATAATATTGTGGCCCCAAATGCAGCCATGCAGGCAACCTTGGGCCACCCTTACCTTGTCGATTCTAACTGCTAAAGCTGTATGCTTAATCTTTATCACTCTTTATTACTAAGTCATGTCCGTTACTGTATAACCATTTGGTGTTTTGGCAATGAATCGAAAATTTAATACAACTACAACGTTCAGTATTTGTAATAAATTTATCCGATTAGCCCTCGGTTTGAAGAGACGTGATAGTGTAAGAACTGTCATGAAAGAAAACAGGCTTTTAACTCTTAAACAATTGTATGAAGTTGAGCGGGCGATTTTCATGTATAAAACTGTTAAAAAAATCATCCAACTGTATTGCAGAACCTGTTTCACTCAAAACCAAGCCGCATTTTAACCAGAAGTAATAGCCAGTATATCTCCCCAACATATCGATTAACTGTTTGCCAACAATCTATGAAATATTCTGGACCTAAAATATGGAGTAATTTACCAAACGTGATTAAAGAGTGTAAGAGTATAAAGTCGTTCTCGAATAGAGTTAAAACTCATGTTCTCAACGCAGGTGACCCTTGACGCGGATAATGACTCGATTCTTTATTACCACGCCTTCCGAAATTACTATTATTTTAATTTGCTTTGGTGTTGCTGCTGCTCTTTTATTTTTGTTGCAGATTGCTAAGATGATTAAAGACAGAAATCGGGAAAATCTTTCAAAAAGCCCCGATGAAAATTAAATTCTCGTTTCTCCAGCCGCTGCAACTTATCTATACAACTTAATTTCTTATCTTGGGGTGCAGTATCAACAAGGACGTTGGAAGGTGGGGGTTGAGGGGGGCTAAAGTCCCCCCCTATATTTTTTCAGCCCCCCCATAGAAATTTTAAGCCCCCCGTCAGCCCTCCTTTTCAAAAATTTATAACTACAGTCAAGGGTGCAAATCTATGTTGAGTATTGGGGGTGATGATTTAGCAAAATTGACCATTATTCGATATTGGGGAGGGGGATGATTAAGCAAAATTAATCATTTTTCGAGGCTTACCTACATCGTCGAGGAATTTTCCATTTCCACGAAAAATATTGGGGGGCATGCTGCCGGATTATGTGGGGGATACATCCCCCCCATACTCTTCTGGATTTGCACCCATGACTACAGCACACCCTAAGGCTTATGGCGTCACTAGTCATTTGTTTCTTTTCTTCATTGATACCATCAAACCGACGTACTAACTTTTGCAACTTCGTGACAAAAGTGAACAAAATCGCAAGAACTGTTGGATTTCCAGATACTTTTGTGCACAAAGCTTTTAGAACTTTACTATGGTGTCACTGTAAAATTTTCTCCAATTTTAGTAGAAACGTCTGGGCAAATAACAGCGCAACAACAAAATATCAAATTAGAATTAGCTAGCATATCCTAGTAGCAGTGGCGTACAGCGAAAAACTTTAAAAGGAGGTGTAGGGCAAAATTTCCACAAATTTTTCAAGCGTATTCTTTTCGGCAAAAGAAATTTGAAGATGATTGAGAAACAAGAAAAGCTCTAGGGGGGTCCGAGAACATTCTACCTCGGAATATTTTTGAAAATTTACATGCTGCGAATGGCTATTTTAGCGCTTTTTGAATAATTTTCAGGCAAATTTTGTTCAAACTTTGGACCCTTATTTTGAGTGCTTCGCCAAATTATTATCCTAAGCGAGTTCTTTCAGCGCTTTCTCGTGATAGCAGGATAAATATACAATTAAATACAAAAAAATACGATGCATTTTGTTCGCACATCTTCCATTACGCGTGCTTAAGGCGTTAGGCTTATCGCTATCGAAGAGGTTCGAAACTATAGAAAGTTTTATACATTAAAAACATTTTTGAAAATGGCTGGTGGGAGGGTGCATACCTCTCATCCTAGTCCTACCCCTGGATCCGCCCTGACCATAAGCTACAGCAACCATCAAAAGAGTCTGGCATATTTCAGTCACTTGGCACCATTAGTTTTGTTCTTTTTTATTAAAAGGCAGAGTAAAAAAAGGGGGGGTGGCACAATGCCTCCTCCCTAAATACGCTCCTGCCAAGGAGCCTGAGACTAGAAGCTAGTGAACAGATAATAAGTCCATTCAAAGTAGGTTAATATGTTTACAAACGTCGATCTGGCTACTATGTGCCATGCTAACTAGAGGAAACTGAGTTCATCAAGCTGTCTCCAAGTGACTTTTACCGAAACTAAGTGCATGGTACGCATGACGTATGTTGCGATAACAAGGAGGGGGTCTGGGGGGCTTCGCCCCTCAGACGTTGGTACGGTAACACAAATTTCAGCCCCCCCTACTTGAAAGTGCTTCCAACGCCCCTGAGTATCAACTTATCTTGGAGCTGCAACTTATCAAGACTTCCAAAGCATAGGCAAAAAAGCAAAACGCAGCATCCTGAATCGCCGAATATTCCACCCAGCTGAATTTTTGGTACCATTTTTTTTACCTATATTTTCTTTGCCCTTGCTGTGTTTGAGGAAAATTTAAAGATGGCTAAATTCGTGCACATTTTACTACGAATATCCGATTATCATTATGAACTATTTCAGAAAAAGAATCTCTAAAACTAAAAGTGCCTACGATTTGAGACATCTTTTTTTTTCTTCAAAATGCTTAAACTCTCAAAAGAGTCTGGTATTTGAAAAAGCAAGAAAAAGTTTGGAAAAACTACCGCTTGCAAACCAACCAAACAGCTCGAATTCAGTAACTGAATAAACGAATATTTTAAAACGAAAAACGACTGGTTTGAGTCCACCGGTCCCATGCTGTTTTATTCTTTATTACGTGATAATGGGTTTTGCTGTTAACCGACGAGTAAAGCGAAATGCACACAGCATCCGGCTAACGTTACGGTAAGAGTTGCGACGTACAGATTTTTTGAGCGAAGAACTGTTTGTTGCAGCCACTTGCAGGGGATTGGCTACATGGTGTGCTGTCAGAGGCAATAAAGTTTTTAGATTCTACAGCAAAATATGCAAACAAGAAAAAAAAAAAAACTGGCTTGGGTACGACGTCAACCCCCTTCCCCCCCATAAAAAAATCTCTTCGGATTTAGACGATTCAGAAAAATGGTCCTAAATCGAAGTGGGCCCCCCCAGTCCCGTCTTGGCCACGCCACTGAGATTTGCGTTTATCTTTTATTTGTGCTATTATTATTCTTCTGTTGCGGCAACGCCTTGAAACATAAAAGCGCTGTTACGAGCTTGTTTGTAGTAGCACTGGTCGTGTGCCCTGATGCTTACTGCGCATGGAGCTGGAAGAGTCGTTCGTGCACTGTGTTACGAAATTGGATTTGCGGGTTCGATGCACAACTCGGTTATCGTCCATGGCGCATACACTTCACTTACATAAAAGCCTAAAGGTGCGATCACGCTGAGACGCTGAGACCTTTGAGACATTGTGCAGATTTATCTAATTATGACATCACATCCGCACGAAGTCATATCATATTAAGAGAAACTTGCACAACGTCTCAAAGGTCTCAGCATCTCAGTTAGTGTGATCGCACCTTAGCCTGCAATTATGTGGGTTAAAAAACATCTGTCCTGCTTACAACTTAAAGGAGGAAAAAAGTTGTGAAAGTGTAAAAAGCTTTTGCCAATTCGGCGGGTTATTATTTGCAGTACCGTAAACTTTTTAACGCTGAACTTTAAGGAAGCTGTGAACACCTATGTTTGCTTAAGTGGTTAGACCCAACTAGGAATTAAACTTTGAAACTTGCCTTTCCAGAAGCAAACGTTGCTGTAGGTTCAGTCAGTTGGTCCGCAATATTTTGAAAAGTATACACGTATGGCTTCCGCAGACAAAATAAAATAACCTACAATAATATAATACTCACAAGTCAGAGTAAATGAATTAGGGTTTTCTTGAAGAGAAATCGTATAAATTCGATCGGAAACCGGTTCAAAGTTTTGAAACATGAAATTCACTGCAAAAAATCTAATTTTGTTACCAAACTTATTCCAAAAATGCAACCTAGATCAGTTTTTCTAGTTCAAAACTTAGTCTACCAGATAAATATCATCACTGCGGATCCTATTGTAACTAGGGCTGCGAACTCGCAGCATTTTCAACCGAGTTCAAGTTCACTGAAAATTTACAAGTCGAGTTTGAGTTCTACATTTTTAATTTTGCGAATTCAAGATCGAGTTCAGTAATTTTTATCGGGTTTAGGCTAAACTCAAGCAATTTTTGTCAAGTGTAGGATACGTTCAAAGCTCAATCAATTTGTTTCGAGTTCGCAGCCACGATTGTAACTTCAAAACAAAGCTTGCATTTACCACTAAGCACCACACTAGTTTTTAATTGTGAAGCATTAAGTTTTAAACTAGAAAATCCTTTTAAAGAGTTTCAACTAATGAATTGAACTTGAATCTAACTCACTAAGATCTTATGCTAAATCAAAAGCAATGACAAAAATCTGATTACGAGTTGAATTCGAACCCACGCCCGCACCAACTGGTTGCGCCGAATTTATTATTTCTAAGCTTTGTTATTGCTTATACAGTAATGATTTACAAGCTTAAATCACTCACTTAGCCGTATAGCTACACTGGATAGACTTCGGTAAAGCCTTCATTGCTTAATCTCACAGAAAATCCATTTTTAAGTGAAAATGGAGAGCTTTACACATCCTATGCTTAATAGCAAATTAATCAATTATAAAGTGAGCAAGTTTTTTACCAATGGTGAGTGCAAAATCATTAGCAAGGAATTGAAAGAGGAAGATGTATATTGTTGGTTTAGTGGGGTCATATCCAAACAATCCATCCCGGGTAAAGAGCGACCTTCCACAATTGATGGTCGAAACAGGATTTAATGAAACACATGGGTTGATAGCTTGTGCAAACTGCGAAGTAAACATAATTGTTGTTGATCAACTATATTTGCTATCAGTCACTATTGTAATGCAAGGCTGGAATTATCAATAGGCTAGACAGGCTGAAGCCTAGGCCTCAGAGAAAAAAAGGGCCGCGTCACGAGCAACGAAGACCTTTGTTTGGAGACCGACCATCAAGACCTTTCTGTCCGTAGAGTTGAGTTTGATCATTGATCACTAGGGCCTCTTTGATCAAACAATCTACGGCCTCTTATTGTCTAATTCCGGTCCCGTTGTGATGCACAGCTATAAACAAGCTTATTGACAAAAAGTTTGCGCAGTTGGTACGCCATATCGTACTTACCAAGAAAAAGAAGCACTGTTAAAGGCCTGTGTCAGCGACATGACCTAGAGTAGGGGTGGGGAACCTTCAAGGCATAGCGGGCCACATTGCACGCATGATATTTTCAGCGGGCCACATCTCAGGGCTGCGAACTCGATTCATTTTTAACCGAGTTCGAGAGATATTTGCCAGTCCGAGTTCAAGTTCGAGTTCCAGTTCGGCAAAAATGACCGAGTTCAGCGAGTTCGAGTTCAAGATCGCAGCTCTGGACTTCATAGGTCGCAATGGCATGAACAAATACACGACATGCAGCTTTTCTTTTGGTAAAATCATAACTTCAATTTACACGGACTGTGACTACTTGAACAACAAACTATATTTCGTAGTGATCTTTTATTTCTTTTCAACAATTTCAATATCTTTCTAATGAACTGGAACAATTTTTGTGCGAGTTCGAGTTCGGCAAAAATGACCGAGTTCAGCGAGTTCGAGTTCGCAGCCCTGCCACATTTACGTTTCATTCGCAAAGAGCAAAAAAAGTTCTTCTGAAAATTTAGTGGAGAACAAAAAAAAAGGTCATCACGTCCGCAAAAGTCCAATTTTTCGCCCAAAATCAAGTGAAAAGCAAAAAAAAGAAAAGATCATCACGTCCGCAGGCCGTAGTTTGAGCTGTGTAACTGTGTTTTGACATATTTTCACTGTTCAATTTGCCGAAATGTTAAAAAGGAGGACATATGGTAAGCCTAGCATTACATGAGCCGTATGTACACGCGGGCCACATTTAAAACTTAAGCGGGCCGCAGGTTCCCCACCCCTGACCAAGAGGTACCGCGCACAGGTTGCAGATCCTATGAAACGATTTCGATTCATGGCTGGAGCTGATCGCATTTAACATGTAAACCGGGTGGTAGCTGACTCGGAAAAGCGCAAGTTCACTTCGCAGTCTCCATTGCAATTGAATTTTTTGTTCAATAAAATTTGAAAAACATCGTTTTCGATTCACAAAGAAGAAACTCATTGCTCCTTACCATTAAAGTGATAGCTGACTGATGAAATACTGCAATATGAAACCAAGCGTTACGTGTTAAAAACTTTTAAAAGTCATTTTTAATCACTCTCTTTTTTAATTACGACAGAGCGCATTAATCTGCGCGGCAGTTCATCTCCAGCAGGTCGCACTGGCAAATGCACGGCTTTAGTTGGATTTTCCAAGCATTTCGAATATTTCTGTATCTTTTGAAAACATAGCTGCTAGGTGGTAAGAAAATCGTTGCGATTGGAGGCGCAGTCACACTGAATGAGACTGCATAGTGGGGAAGATTTTGTTGGACTTGTATACCGGGCATCGTAGTCTAGGCTAGCTAGGCTAACTCAAGTTCTGCGCTGCTTGTTCTTCCGGTACGGTAAAAACGGAGACAGAAAAAATCTACTCTCCAATTTTTTATTTTTGACGTTTCGCTTGGCAATGAACGCCAAGCTTCATCAGAAAATACAGTGACCAGGGAAGGAAATCAACCCAGGTCGAGAACAGTAAAACGTAGTAGCACTGATTTAACTGAACTGATTAAAAAGTTACGAAGTGTAAATTGTATCAACCCGATTAACTATTGCGTCACAAAAAGGCGAAATGCGTGAATAATCATGAAATTGTTATGTGTTATACGTAAAAACCAGTATGTAAACTACAGTGATTAAATTGCATTAAAATTATTTAGCCAATGAACGATAAACATTTGGGAGACTGTCGCCATCAGACCTGTTCATAACCTTAGGATGGGCATTGATGAACCAAGCTTCCGAGATGAGTCGTTTAGAATAATTGTTCTCCACTTTCAAGATTTCCGATTTCTCCCAATCAATTGTATGGTTAAAGTCCATCGCTTTCTCCCAATCAATTGTATGGTTAAAGTATGGTTAAAGTCCGTTTTTACCGTACCGGAAGAACAAGCAGCGCAGAACTGAATGAGACGTCACAATATCATGGAGACATTTTTTGCTTGTTTTAATGATGCATCATCATACAACATAAGTGATGCAATAATAAAACAATCCAAAAACTTTTGAAAGACATTGAAAAGTCTTAGTGAGATTGCACCTTGATAGTCTACACTGACAGGGCTCTGTGCTGAACTGACAGACTGGATTAAAACACAAATGCTTCAAGTTGTTTGAACTAACGCATAGTTTCTGTTCGAATGAACTGGTCTTCTTCCCTTTCTGTCGCAGAATTCATGCGATAACTTATCAGCAATTTGCAGCAGACTACTGGGCAACGATCGTTATTAAAACACAAATCCCACCAAGTTCTTCGTGATTCTACCCCAGGAATAGATATTCCTGTTCACTACTTTCGGTATACTAATGACGATTAGTTAGGTAAGTAAAATGGAGAAAGGAAATTGGCTCTAATGCCATAAGATTGTAGGTTTGTAACCTTTTTAGAAGACATTTATGGTTGATAGAGTCAAACGCCTGTGATAGATCAAGAAATATGCAGCAAGTATAATACCCTTTATCAATATTGGACAGCAGGTTATTTGTTAAATCAGCAATAACCATTTTAATTGAAGGACCTTCGTAAAATCCAAATTGTATAACTTAGAAACAATATTGTGCAGTATTTGGTAAAGAAAATAGCTAACTTAGTTCAACTTTCGCTTTTACGCTGCTCAAACGGACAGTACCTTATAACAGTTAGTAACTAACTCGGCTAACACGCCATACATTACTCAACGAACAACAACACAGCTCCTATCTTACTTGCACTTTTGGGAATTTGATCATAGTTTTTCAGCATTAGAAAACCACTGTACGTTCATGCAGTTTTTTGCCGGCTTCCGACAAAGTGAATTGGCTTGGGTCATAAGTGTTTCATGACTTTTCCCATTTACACATTGACTTATGAATTTGACAGCTCAGATGCCGAGTGGCAAGAGCATCCGCTTGCAGAGCTGTAGACTGGGGTTTAATTCCGAGTCGGGTCATTTTTTTCTTTGGCAACCGTCAATCTCGTCATGGTTCCGCAAGTCTTTAAGGTCAATCAGGTTACGGCCTGTGAACAGCGTCAACTAATGGCTGAAAAGTCCAATTCCAGAGTGGCAATCTTACTGGCTTATTGTACCCGTGAATGTTGATGAAGATCTGGTTTGCTTCTATTCTTGTCGTTTAGCTTCTGACTGTTTGGCACGTGATTCCTAAAAACTGAAGAGACACCTGCTTACAACTTGTTTCCAGGATGCTCGATCTAGGGCTAGTGTGGAGATGCTGGCAACAATTCACTAGATTCTTTAACTTGCAAAGCAAACAAACAAAATATGATATCACCTTATAATTAATCATTCAACGAAAACCTTATTCAAATAGAATCAACAATTAGTAAACAATGAATAACCAGCAATCCAATCAACGTTCAGCTAGCCTCATTCCCTATCCCAACCGACTGAACACTTCTCTCAGTTTAGTGTAACGGGGTTTCCAATTATATCTGCATCCACAAGGAAATGCAGTGAGTGGGTGATGCCCAGTCACTGCACTAGTGTCTCCCACATACCTACGTCGATGGTTAAGGCCTTCATGTCCCTCTAGCAAATATCCTTGTATCAAAGTAGTAGTCTGCCGGTGGGTCGTTTGCCGTGTGCTAGCTCACAATAAAGAAGGTCCCTGGGAACCCTAACGTCATCCATGTGTACGGTGTGACCCAACCAGCATGGGCATTAAACTAGCATTGGGTCCCACACCAAAGAAGATCGCACCAATAAAATCCACCTCAGGTGATATAATTCGGGAGCGAAAAAAAAAAAAGCTGGAACGGTAGGTAGAGCATTTTTCAGATTTGTACTCCAAAGAAATTTGATCTGTAAAGATGCTTTGGATGCCATCGAGTGCCTGCCTGAACTCGAAGACCCCGACGATGAGCCATTGATAGAGGAGCTGTATGAAGCCCTAGACTGCCTCGCTTCAGGAAAAGCACCTGAAGAAACGGCAGTCCTCAAGTGCTGCAGAAAAACCATCGTTACTGAACTGCACAGGATCTAGTGCCTATGCTGGAAAAAAGGTGAGGTACCTCAAGATACGAGGGACGCTAACATACGTTAGTAACTCTATACAAAAACAAAGGCGATAGAGTCGGGTCAAACCATTAATTTTAAAATTAGCATTCATAGTTTCCCTGCTTGACGCTCAGCAACAAAAAGATAGTGTGGAGAACAAACCGGAAAGTTTACTTGTTGTGCCGGTAGAAGAGACACTTAGTGAGATTACTCCATCTTGGTGTGGTAGATAGGCGGCGGAAACTCCTAAGCGAGCTCGTTATAGCGCTTTGATCGCTTTCTCGTGATAGGAAGATAAATATGCAACTAATATAAATTGAACTTCCATTCAAAGTGGCATCGCCTGTCTTTTGTCCAATAGCGCAAATAACGACTCGAGTAGGCTACTTTATTTTCTCTGAATAAGAGTCCATTAGTTGACTACTTACAGCTGCTTGTCTTTCCGTAGCGTCTCGGAGATAAGTAGCAACTGGTACACATGCCAACGTGGCGTTCGTGGAGGCCACAGCAATTCGAGATCCTTTAGAAGGGGGAGTAGCGCTAGTGATTGAATCTACTCCCCAATTTTCGTAAAAGCTGAAAATTTAGCATTTTTTGATTACCTATTAAACAGGTTATGTAAAATAAAGCAAGATTATTTTGGAGCTGGATGCAAATTTTCGGGAGAAGTTACCCTAGTTTTTGTAGCTTAATAGTAAATGGTAAGTCATAATAGAAATATTTTACCAGGCTGCAGTAACCTAAATACCGTTTCCAATTTTTCGTTTCTGAGACCGCACAGCAATTTTAGACAGATTTCATTATTTTTTTGCTGAAAGCTGCACAAATTTGTTTACCTTCTTGTTAAAAACAGACATCCATATGTCCGGTTTAAGTGGTTACAAGGCCCATGGGTTTTCTGGATCATCATCAAATTTTCGTTCTCGCGAATAATCACTTGTCATTGTAGAATATTGAGTTTTATTTGACCATTTTTTATTGACTGTTGTCGCTTCTGAGTGTCTCACGATTCACTTACCTGGTTTCGAACGTGTGTTACTCAACTTAAGTAATCAAGTAGCTATTGCGCTCACGAAGTTGTTGTTGTTGTTCACGTCAATTCGAGCGAACCTTTATCATTCATTGCACAGTTTTTCTGTGGTTAGCGTCTGTAGGTTGCAGTTACCAGTTCTAAATAGCTTTTTCAGTTGGTTAGCAAACTGAGTTTTTACTGAAGTAACAGCACAGCACATGACGTTTAAACAAGCTTTATTTTTCAGTTTGCATATTATTTTCAAGATTTAGCTGTTTGAGTTGATTTATATTTTAATTTGTCAATGTCAAGTTGTCAAGTGTGTGTGTCACGATCCACCCAGTTCAGATATGTAATGATTGCTCGCTAGTGGAGATCTTTACTGCGTATAGTTAATTAATTTCGCTTTTATTTCGTTTTTAGTATTTGGGGATTATTGCGGAACAATTTTCTATTGAGTTGTGAATCTCGATGAGCTCGATTCGCAACAGTTTTTAAACCGTCCTAACGTCCATACGTGATTTTTCACTCAAATTTCGTTCAATCTTGTTTGTGCATGAGTTTGCACCCTCCCGCATCATTGTTTTACCACGTCTATATCGTCAAAAGCTTGAAATTAAACCAAAGAAGGATTTTACAAGTGAATGGATTGTGGTTGCGGTCGAGTAAGAGGAAAGGACGCGTTGAAACTAGAGAATCAAAGCGTAGATACGCTACAGTCATAATCACTTGTTTAATCATGCTATCAAAAAGTTGATGATGATGCAGGAGTGCCGTGGGACTGGGAAACCACTTAAGTTGGGCAAGGTAAAGGTGTAGAGATCACATCCAATTCGTAAAGAAGCTATTTTTCACTTGGACATAAGAGTACTGAGTTAAAAACTCTAAAACAAATTCTCCTATTACAGCAGGCCATTGATCGAAACAAGTTTTCACAATTTCAACATGAAAGGTTAAGAAAACTTTTACCAGTGCAGCGAAATACGTTTTTATTCTTTTTATATGGCAATAATCTAAGCAGCGTTTAAACCAGGGGTTCTTAACCGGGAGTAAATTTACCCCCTGGGGGTAAATTGTAGCTACCGAGGGGGTAAATTTTCTGAATTAAAGACTAAAAAAACTTTAATTTCCGGTACTGAAAAAGCAATAGCGGTACACTGGGGTAAATTATATTTTTTTCTTTCGGCAAGTGGTAAACGAGACAAAAAAGGTTAAGAACCCCTGGTTTAAACCTTCAGTACTAGAATGTAACCCAGGTCGTTTTGAGTGGATAAATCACGTACACTTGAAAATCTAGCAGCTGCTTACTTTTGCACAAAATCCATTTGCACATCTGGATAAAGTACATTTCCCAGTCCGCAACCCAAGTTAAGACTAGACTGATCCAAAAGAATTATGATATTCACATCTGAAAAAAAGAAACATATGGCTAACTTCAGCAGGGCTTAATCAATGCTACCACAGCAAATTAGAAGTCGGTTGCTTCACGAGTGTTGCCGTTTGTCTTACACCATTAGATAACTGACAATCGAAGCGAATTGTAGCGGGATCGGGAATAATCGGCAAAAATTAAACAATCTTCGAACAACCTCAACTGCAATTGTTGCCGATTCTTCCCTATCACAACTGTTCATTTTTAATTATGTTACGATTTGCTTCCGATCGCCGGCGATCGGTTGGAGTGACACAATTGGCAATAACAGTGAGGCAGTTGACTTTCAGTGTAACTCGTCATTAATGCTAACCCACTAATACAGTTTACGTACAAGAAAACAATTCTTTCATCACTTAGCAATATCTACTCTAAGTCATCTAACCTGAAGACTAACTGAGCTAAAAGCAACAAGTTAAGAACATCGCTATTGGGGCGGAAGGTCTGCGGCTCAATTCCCGCTCCGTCAAACCGAACAGAGAGTAGCCGCCGCTGCAACGTTTCTTCGGAGCTGCGTTGCCCAGGCACTAAGTCGCGGAGGTGGGCTGCGTCACTGGGGCGTTTCGACGTAATACCCCGAGTATGATAAAGGTTTATTTCTGACTTTGATTATCTTTTTTGCACAAATATTAACCATATTAATAGTTCGTAGCTTACAGCACGCAAACTTTTTTTACAGTAGAATCAGTTGACGTAGGATGTACCTGGACGACAGACTTGAGACAAATCGGTTGAGTTCTTCAACCAAGTGGGAGGAATAGTGGATGGATTGCTTGAAGCTGTACATGTGTTTATTGCATTCTCCACACTTGATTTTGTGTAGTTTTCATTACACACATACGAGATTGTGTTAGTGGCAAAGTAGGGTGGCATTCCACTGGCGGAAGTGTCCACTTGACCATTTGCGATGGTGGGAATTTCAGTAGGGCACACTAAAAATTTAAAACTATAAACCAGCAATTTTTATAAACCAATTAAAATTAGATCATGTTTTGATTTGTTTTGTAAGCGAATGAAACAGCAAGTTTTGAAGTGGCAGGGCATATCACAGTGACACTGTTATACAAGTAACCCATACAACAGAAGGTATAACAACTACAACCAATACTCTTTGAGAGTAGTAAAATGATATTTGGTTATGTCATAAATTTCGTCTTACTTTTTAAATAAGATCGTCACTTTTACAACATGTTTGGATCAAAGAAAAAATGTAAAAAAAAGTAAATACGGTAACTTGGAACGGACAATTTCGCAAGCACGTCTACGCAACTCCTTCGTATGAAAATGAGGTTTCAATCGTTTTCTGCAATTTTTCATTTACCAATTTCAAAGCACAAACAGAAATGACTCGGTCATCTTTTGATTTGTTACAGTAAGTCTGCTGGACATTGCTACCTGAAATTTTTGTGTTGCATTTTGTTTATGCAATTGAGGCTTCTTCATGCAGCATGAGATCATGCTTCATTTGATGCAGCACTGGGCACTGTCATCTGCTGCCATTTGACATCAACAAAGTCAGGGAAGTTATGGTCTCTTCAACTGAGCAGACTCCTCGTACACAGCAGCATATTTAGGGGCGCATTGTGCTATGGCCACCCCTTTTGGCTTCCTCTTTTAGTAAAAAAGAGAAAGTGTTGTTAAATGTCCGAAATATGACAGACTCTTTTGATGTTTTTTGTACTCTATGCCCCTCCCTTCCTTTCAAGATTTCTCGCCAGGCCACTGCCCGGACATACAGTATTGTGTAACGATATAAGAAACTTATTTAAATAGGTAGTTGTAAACTAAAGTTTTTTTATTACGTTCTGATTGCAAACGGGATTTCTATAGCGCAATTTTGTACTGGTTCGCTCATGCGAATCGCACGAATCGCTAAAGCGATTTAGGAGCAATTAGCGGTTTCAGCTTCGTGCGAACGCACAGCTAAGTAGCCAAACCACGTACCACGCCTGGACACTGCGTAACAATCATTATCTGTTGACAATTTATACGTAGCGACGATTTCTGTTGCGTTCGTGCATATCTGTGGTTGGCTTGCATCTCAAAATTACGGTCAGTGTGAACGCTCCTTACACTGCAGTAATTTTAAACGTCAACCCTCTGCTGGCCAGGATGTGTCGTACTGGTTTGAAGTTTCTATTTGGCAGGTTCGATTACTGGTAAGAGCTGATCTCTGTATTTCAAGTGATGGCTCAAAAGATTTTAAACCTATTTTGCAGTTTTTCTTAGACTGTATGATGGAACGTTACTTTAACGCTTGCAAGTAAATAACTTCTGATGCTATTTTTAGTTGAAAATGCTTAATAAGAGCTCTATCTTATTTCTTGGCTAGTCCTTAAGAGCGTCCGCTTGGTAGCCGGGAGACTGGGATTTTATTCCCGCTTGGGTCACACTAAAGACTTTAAAAATAGTATTTGTAGCTTTTGCGCCAGGCGCTCGGCACAAGCGGAAGTGCGAAGGGTTTTGTGTATGCGTTGTTCGTCGTGTATGTCCCTTAACAGCGTTCACTCAAGCGTGATTAATAATTGTAATGAGCTGCAAATTGAGAATGGCCTAAACAATGTGTGCTTGCACCAGCTGTCCCGTACCTTTACCTTTACATTGTTCTTAAGTACAAAATCATGACATACGTGCATTTAGTTTATTACATTTTAATTTAAAAAAAATCTAAACCTACGTATCAAATGCTAGTATATTTTTTATTGGTTATTACTAACATGCTTGAAACCAGTTGATAATTTGATAATATGCTATGATGCATTTTGCACTAGTTTGCTGTAAAAACACCTTTTTTGCCAGGTGGGCAGTTACTCAAAGCAAAAGATTTTACGTCAACTACCCAGTGTTACAGTCAACATATTATTCTGAGATTGCCTGCATGGCTTACGTTGTTGGGAATCGAACCACCCTGCTTCGTTAGTCATGCCGAGGTGTTTACAACGGCGATGATGTGGCTTGATTGCCCGAAAGTGGTCAGCGCTGTGACCCTAGCTTGAGCGCTATTTGTTGTGATGTTACGAAAATTGTAAGAATTTATCAGGGTTCGTCCTCACGCGTTAATTTAGAATTGCGTAAATGGCCAAACCTTTAGGAAAAATCTAGACTTTAATTTTTCTATCAAACGTTCGTTCGAAGAGAAACGGCTCTTTTTATTTTTAAGCTTTTGGTTCAAGATTTGCGAGCGAACCTCAGCTAGTTTTAAGTTCAAATTTAGGTCTCAAATCAGTTGTTTTTAACCCTTCAACTTCGAATGGTGTACTCGAAGAATATATTCTACGGTCAACTTCGAGTGGTGTACGAAAGCATTCAAATAAAATCAAGAATCAATCAAAGAACTTAACGTCAGCTAGCGCAGCCCAGGACATCGACTGACTGTAGAGAAAAGTACATTCCATAAACAATGAATTCATAACACCCAGTAGGAGTGAATAATCTTGACTTTGAGAAAAGTTTGCTAAAATTAGGAGGAATTTAGCTGTAATTTGTAAATCCCAAAACTCAAGAAAATAATGTCTAATTAATAGGCTATCCCACGGTTGTAGTAAGTGTAATTGACTGAACAAAAATGTGTAGAAACAGGTTTTTTTTTCAGGGCAGTGTTTCTTCAGCTCCACAAAAATTTTGATTTTTCATCAAACAGGACGGTTTGGAACAATACAGAGAACAATACTTGTGTAAATGATTCATTAAAAATCATTGAAGCTGCATTTGAACGTGTACCATGGACTTGAACGGTAAGAATCAAAAGTTGAACAACTTTTCAAGGGCAGTGATGAGGAACGTAGGTGCAAATCCAGGAGGAATGGGAGGGATGTATCCCCCAAAAGTCCGGCAGCATCCCCCCCAATATTTTTCACGGAAGTGAAAAATCCCCCATACCATGTATAGTAAGTATACTCAACCAAGACTCTCAGGAGTGCTAATTTTGCGGATAGTAGCGCAATTCAGTTTTGTCGGCAGCATTTTTCGTTAATACGACAATTATTACAGATGAAAAGGCTATACCGCCCTTTGCTATGTCAGATAATTGATTTTTATTCGTGCATTGTTGAGACAATTTAGAAAAATTTTGCGATTTACTGATTGAAAAGTTTATGGAAAGGACGTGAATTACGGTAATATGCAGAAGCATATTACCGTAATTCACAGGGGGGGGGCACGGTGCCACGCCTCCCTCCCATTGGCCCTGTAATAAGGTGCTAAAACTTAACTTTCAGTCTATCTCGAACTAGAAATGGTTGCAGCTTTCTTTCACTTATTTTAACCAAGCTTCTGATTTTAGACATAAGTTGCGAAAATATTTTTGCGTTGTCCATAGTGACTCTACTCACTGCATGCCCTTTTTCGATGAAAAAGGGTGCTAAAATGAGTGTCTTTTTATGTAAAAAATCGTAAAAATTTGTTGGTGGCTGGGGCGTAACTCCCAGACCCCCTTAGTCTCCGGCGGCTGCCCCCTTTGTCATATTCTGGGTGCGCCACTGAGCAGAAGGAATGGACTAAAACGATAACTGGTAATGCTAGCAATTGAATTGCCAATTCACATCCTCCCAAATATCGAACTATGATCAATTTTACTAAATCATCCCCGCCTCCCCAATATCGAAAAATGGTCAATTTTGCTAAATCATTCCCCCCCAAGGCTCAACATAGATTTGCACCCCTGATGAGGAACACGACTTTTTTATGAAATCCATATCCACACAAACCTTTTTTAAAAAAAAGAAATGGATTTTTGACCTAGATTGACCGAAAAAGGAAATCCAATAGGACGGCAAGGGTTAAAATTCCCCACAAATATATCAATATAAATCATATTACAGGAGTAATACAGCTGCTCTGTTACGTATCACAAAGGTTAAATTTCCTTGGAAATATTAATCCGGAGGGATGACTGCTCAACAAAAGTCAATCATTCTGCCGATTACGTGTACCATGCACTTGAGTGTGGCTGATGAGGGCTATATAGACCGCTGCAACAGGGCTGTTTCTCTCCACGGTTGACTTCACATAGTCATATCATATGACTTCACATCGTCATGACTTCACATTGTCATGTCATATGACAATATTGTTAGCTAACTTAATAGTAAAAATATTGAAGCAGCGGTAAGCTTCAAACAAAGGAATTTGTAGCAACTTACAAGCACGTAAGCCTGACATCAAGGTCGAATTAAGGGGAGACTATAGCCTTGGGTCTTCCATCATGATAAGGCCCCCGGTATATCACAAAAAAGTCAGTTGCTGACGTCAAAATCAGGCCTGCAAAAAAGCATGGGGTCCACGTAAAATCAGCCCCCACCCAAAGTCTTAATACAAGCCTGCCTGGCGTCCGCTGGTTCTCAAATCTCTTACCTAATTCGCACGTTGGCGCTTGATTGACGAAGGTTCCATTTGCATCACATCTGTTCGTATCCGCGCCGTTTAAATTAAAATTAGTGTCGCAAGTGTAGTTAAATATTTCATTGGGAAATATAGCTTGTGTGAATACTACTGCTTCTCCGTTTATAGGAATTTGTGGGAAACCAGTTGTATTGCATTCTGCAAAGAAAGCTCTAACTTTAAGTAAGATAAAAATCAAATCTTTATTAACTGTTCTCGCGGTAAGCGTGTAACGAGTGGCGGGGCGCATTTCCGCGGTTTTGCGCATGGGCAACACAACTCCTAAGAAACGTCGCAGCGGTTGCGAGCCGCTGGCGACACTATGTTCGCTTTAACCGGTCCGGGAATGGAATCGCACTGATAGAGATGTCTCTAACAACTGCGCTAACCAGCCGGGTCATGTAATAAGTCTTATTTAGACAGTTTAATAAGCATCTTCCATCAAATAAAGATTAACTTTACACAGGTTTGTTTTAATGAAGAATGGATTACTCAGCAAACTGTGAGCTGTAACTCCAAATATACAGCAGGTCTATTGAAACTCACTCAAGTAAACTAAAATTCAATAAGATTCAGTAAGATCACGAACACAATTTGCAGGTTACATGGCTGGCACAAAACATATTTTAGGGTAAACAAGTATACGCGTTGTTTCAACTGTATTCTGCGCCACAAATTTTCTCACCACACATGGGTAGGTTTCCATCTGCGCTAGTTAGCGACCATACTGCAACTCCTGATGCATAAGTACATATGCTGACACTTGAGCCAGTGAGAAGAAGCTCTCCATCACAGGAGTATTTCAGCGATTCTCCCACCAGATACATGTCTTTCAAAGCAAGTACTCTTCCGTAAGCAATTTCTTCCGGCGTTGGGCATGCTGTAATACAAACATACCAGTATTCAATAATTTCAAAAGCGATTTTTTAAAATTTGCTTCGGTAAAAAGCGCTACTTAATGCAATATCTTTGCGCAAACTTTCAACGCGTATTTTCTCATAGGCTACACACTTGAGTTAGTACTTCATACAACTCTAGCGATGTCAACAACTTTGTTCTTATTTAGCAAAATGAGTGGGTCTACGTTTCACTGCTGTAATAAGTCATTTAATTTAGGACACCTGATTACTTGTCCAAAAGGATTAAAAATCATGAACCAGCAGTTATGCTGAATAGAAAACAAAAATCTTTCCAAAAAAGGTAAGATTTATAGCCAGGGTTTATTGAACTTAGCACATATTTGGACGGTCCCTATTAGCTGCTTTCTTGTAGAATACAGACAGGCTTAGCATGCGTGCTGTTTCCTATTTTACATCTTTACATGTTCAGTTTGCAGTTGATTCATCTTCAGTTTTTATAGTTTTGTTTCTCTATGGAGATGACAATATTTGAAACCATAGTTACAGCAATTATTTTAAACAACATGTCCAGATAACACATTTATAAGACTCGGAAGAGTTTTTCTTGAATGCTCAGTAAGTTGCACTTATTTAGTTCTGTTCAGTAACCAAAAGTTGCAGTTGTAAATAATTGTTCAAAGAAAAAAGAGAAATATTTTAGTTTAGGGCTAGACTTCAAATTTTTTATAAATTATTTGCAATACCAATAGGCTACAGAAAAACTGAAAATAAGGTAAATACGCAAAAAATGCCAAAAACAATAAACAGGGTGTTGCGCATGCCAAACGTTTTTTTAATAGCTTAGTTGCATAATCAGAAAACCAAAGTATCCAAAAAGCGCTAAGTTCGACGAAAAGTAATGACACCACCTTCCAATGTTGATCAAAAGGTGCAATTAGTAACTGCACTGCAAGAACGTGATACAGATCAGTAGACCATAGGCCAGGTAATAGCATTCTCTTGTATGCATGAACATTCCAATACAACTGAAAAGACCATCACTATAGTGGCTAAGCATTACCTGGCTGTTCAATAAAAGCCCATAACTTCCTAAACATCAATGAAAAATACAGGGAGTAGTTAATTTATTCTAACATGCTATAAATGAAAATTTTCTTTACAGTGTGCACTTTGTAAGCGCGAGCATTTCACATCACCGTGGAGCTTTATAGCAAATTGGGTTGTACGTAGCATGGTAAGTGGTAGTAGCAAATACATAAAAACAGAGATAAAACAATTGCATCACAATCATAACACTGGCGATATTACGCCGAAACGTGTAACCACTGGTGGGGACCACCTGAGCTTCTTCACGCCAGGACATCACAGCTTCGAAAAAACGTCGTAGCAGTGGCTAGCTGTTAACGATACTGCGTCCGACTTGACCGGCAAGGAAATCGCATCCCAAACCTCTCGTGCCGATAGCAAAGTTTTTAATTACTCTGCCAACCGGAGATAACATACTTAGTCGACATTCCGGTGCATTACGTAAGGGATCATCCAGTGACCATTTAAAATTTTCCTGACACATCGTAACCGTTTCATCTCTGGTGCCAAATCCTTCATTGCAAATGTAAGTGAGGTTTTCTCCCGGTACAAAACGATTTCCGTTGATTGATATGCTTCCATTGGCGATTGTATTCTGAACCGGTTGTCCACAAACTTTAAAACATGAATCGCAATATCAGTTAATCGTCGAGTCAAAATCTTCATTATACTTGCGGTATTACACCGAGGCGTGTAACAAGTGCTTGAAGTGGCGGGACATATCTCCTCAGCTTAGCGCCTAGGCAACACAGCTCTGAAAAAGCATGTTTGATTGATTTGACCGGCCCGGGAATCGAACCCAAGAACTCTTTTACCAATAGCGATGCCTTTAAACACTATGCCACCCGCCAGTTAATCGTCGAGTTGTAATTTTAGCTTATCGACTAAACACACTTACACATTTGAACACATTCGTTTATTGTGTTTGGCATCCAGTTTCCATTCGATCCGCATTGAGTTTCATCGACTCCACCATCGATGACAAACAGTGGATCGGTGCAAGTGTATGATATTATATCACCTTCTAAGTACAATGATGTGCTCGATGGGTTTGTTGGAAGATAACTGCCATTTGATGGAGGAAGTGGAGGATCACCACAAGCTGAAATATTAACCGTTTGAACCTTGCCTCAAATCAAAAAATGATATATCTTCAATACACTCGGGAATTACGCCGTAGCGTGTAACGAATGGTGGAGCCCATCTCCGCGACTTAGCGCCTGGCCAACACAGCTCCAAAGTGCATCGAAGCGGTGGCAAGCTTTTGGCAACACTATGTTCGATTTGACCGGCCCGGTAATCGAACCCCAGATCCCCCGCAACGATAAGCAATGCGCTTACCAACTAAGCTACCTGGCTTGCACACAATGTATCAAAGCACTTTTCTAAGTTTATCTTCATGATGAAACAGAGATATTGCATCCCACCTCATTTCACAGTGGTCCAAATTGATATTTATAAAACTTATTTACGTATTAGTGTACTGATACGAAGTGTCCTAGTGGGCGTCGGTGCTCAACCTATTATGAAACTTGCGTAGCTGGGGTCTTCGCGCAATTTTAAGCCTACATTTGCCTTCCAGAAAGGATAAAACAGCACCACCACCAATTCATTTTCTCAACCGTTTCGATACAATTGGCAAATGCCAGGTTTCAAAGACTTGCATTTTGCATTTCAATAATTACAGAATATCACCTGGCACACATATCGGACCAAATCCATTAAGATCAAGCGACCACGTGAAATCATCTTGGCATTGGGTCACGGTCTCATGTCGTGTACTGTGACCATCAATACACATGTACTCGAGCGTTTCTCCAGGTGTGTATGTCGTATCATTTATGGCTATGTTTCCGTTGTCGACCATCGTCCGAAGTGGAGGTCCACAAACTAGGAAACACATACAAATACTTACTTAAAACAAAAATGTTTTTGATTTTCGAAGTTGACAATTGTTATTTTGGAACCACTGATTTAAAAGTTTGATGCTTGATATGCATAGCCAACTGTTGCACTGTGTTCACGTAGCACTGAACATAGTAAATTATAGCTTAAACGCTTGCATAGGCATAGGAGGATGAGTCAAAACAGCAGTTGAAAAGGAAAAGGCATTTCATTTAGTAAAACTTCTTTTAATCAAAGACACACAAACCTACTTGGCGTTTATTTTTACAGCAATTGCCACTTTAAACAATGAATAGTAAGTTTTTAAAAGGGAAGCACTCACACATTTGCTCGCAAACATTAATGATATCAGGGGTCCAAGCGCCACTTGAACCACACATTGCCGTGTTGATGCCACCGGCAATACCAAACAGAGGATCAATGCACGAGTACATAATCTCATCGCATTCTAAAAACACCCCTGTAGGTGACACATCTGCTGAATTCGATGTTCCATTGCGAGGTGCCGCTGGTGGAGGATCGCAAACTACAACAAAAAAAATTACGTTTGCTTCAGTGCAGGTAATGTAAACATGCACGAACAAAAGTAAAAGCATGGAAGGAGATACCCCTTGAATTCAGACGTAGCACTTTTTATAGGTTTGAAAAGTATTGTAAATCGACCATTTTAACAAAATATGATAATATTCATTAAACTGAGCCAGTTTTTCTCTGTTTTGTTTTTGTTGCTTGTCACTTTTCAACCAACGCCATTGACCCACTGATCTTTCTTTTTTTAATCTTGCTTTAGTTTTGATAATAGAAATATTGGTATATTTCCGAATTTTTCGGTGCCTTTTTTAGCGTGTAATTTCCATATAGTGTACGTAAGTTAAAACCTTAAAGCTATGCCGTCCAGGCGTTCATTTGATGTCCCTTCGTTCTGTTGGATGTCTCTTGGTTCTGTTTTTGTTTTGTTTTATGTTAAATCGATGTTGTAAGTTGCTGCAATAGGGAGCAGTAAACTTAGGTGACCTCGTGGTCTATCACTGCTTCCCTCCTGAGTTTTTGTGCGAGGGTAAATTAATAATAAACTTGAACTTAAATCAACAATGCCATATCTACTGTATGCAGTGTTTTCATCTTAATGTTGCTCGTCAAACGAAAACAAGTCATGCTAAAACTAAAAACTATGCTGCACGTGTTTGTTTCCCATAGTGCATTTTCTCATCGAATGTAATTGCAGTCAGATATGCCCCAAGTTTTTTACGATACTGCTTGCATTGTTTCATAACAAAACAACAAAAATATTGATCTATATCGCTTTTACAGCTCAGACGGCCCAGTGATAAGAGCGTCCGCTTCTGCATCCGTTGACTCAGGTTTGATTCCGAGTCGCGTCCAACCAATGACTGTAAAATAAATATTTACAGCTGCCCTGGTTGATGCTCAGCACTAAAGAGACAGTGTGGAGAACGACAACTTCTAAGCGATCGCCAACTTGTAATCGAGCTCGTTATAACGCATTGATCGCTCTCTCTTGATATTACAATGAATTAATTAAATGTGCCACTAAATCAAAAAAAAATACGAACTTTTGAAACTGCACTGCAAGTTTTCGTTATTCTTTTATTTGCTTTATTTAATTTTACTCTCATGTGTTGCTCGTCAAACGAAAACAAGTCATGCTAAAACTAACAACTACGCAGCACTTGTTGGTTTTTCTCATATAAGTTTTCTCATCGGATTTCACTACAGTCAGATATGCACTGAGATTTCTACAATACTGCCCATGCTGTTTCACAGAAAACAACAAAAAATAATAATCTATATCGCGTTTACGGCTCAGATGGCCGAGTGGTAAGAGCGTCCGCCTGTGAAGCTGTGCTCTCGGGTTTGATTCCGAGTAGGATCAAACCAATGACTTTAAATTTAGTACTCACAGCTTCCCTGGTTGATGCTCAGCATTATGGAAACAGTGTGCAGAACAAGCCGGCAAATTTGCTTCTTATGCCGTTGGGAGAGACACTTAGTGGGATTCCCCGGTCTTGGTGTGGTAGACAGATGGCTGACACCTCCTAAGCGAGCTCGTTGTAGCTCTTTGATCGTTTTCTCTTGATAGTATGATAAATATACAACTATTGAAATAAAAAAATAGGAACTTTTGAAACTGCCCCGCAGTTTTTTGTTATTGTTTGATTTTACTTCATTTAATTTCACTCTCATAAGCTTGCACTCCAAAGCTGTTTCATACAAAGTCATGATACTTGAGAAAGCTTCAAGTAGAGCCAAACAATGCAATGTTAAATGTTACGAATCATTGTATTTCAATTACTAAGTAGCACGGTCTTGGGATAGCTCTTCCTGCACATCCAATCAAAACTCACTCATGCGACATTCCGGTGCACTCGGTACTGGATCATCCAGTGACCACTGAAAATTATCCTGACACATCGTAACGGTTTCATCTCTGGTACCGAATCCTTCATTGCAAATGTAAGTCAGGTTTTCTCCCGGTACAAACCGATTTCCATTGGTTGATAGGTTTCCATTGACAATTGTATTCTGAACCGGTTGTCCACAAACTTCGAAACATGAATCACCATATCAGTTAACTGTGCCTAATCGTCGAATCAAAATTTTCATTATACTCGTGGTGCTGCGCCCAAACGTGTAATGAACGGCGGAGCCTAGGGATGTGCCGAGTCGAGTCAGAGTACTCGGCCGAGCATTAAAGCATTACTCGGATTCGGCCGAGTATTAATTGATACTCGGCCGAGTATTAAAGCATAATCTTGACCTTTGTTTTTCTGCTCTGTATCCGAATTTGAGTCGAAAATAGGACATCTACGGACGTGATGACCTGTTTTTTGCTCTTCACCTGATTTTGAGTTCATACCTTGACGTCGTAGATGCTCGAACTCGGCCGAGTAATGTCGTGAATACTCGTTACTCGGCGAGTCCGAGTAATTTTCCTTGAGGCACATCCCTAGCGGAGTCTATTTTCGCGGTATTGCACATGGCCAACGCAACTCTGAGGAAACGTCTAAGCGGTGGCGAGCCGTTGCCACATCGTGTCCAATTTCACCGATCCGGTAATCGAACCCAAGATCTTCTTAACCAATAGCAATGCCTCTCCCCGCCGGTTAATCGTCGAGTTGTAATTTTAGCTTATCGGCAAAACACACTTACACATTTGAACACATTCGTTTATTGTGTTTGGCATCCAGTTTCCATTCGATCCGCATTGAGTTTCATCAACTCCACCATCGATAACAAACAGTGGATCGGTGCATGTGTATGATAATATATCACCTTCTAAGTACAATGATGTGCTCGATGGGTTTGTTGGAAGATAACTGCCATTTGCTGCAGGAAGTGGAGGATCACCACAAGCTGAAATATTAACCGTTTGAACCTTGGCTCAAATCAAAAAATAACATATTTTCAATACACTCGGGTATTACGCCGTAGCGTGTAACGAATGGTGGAGCCCGTCTCCGCGACTTAGCGCTTGGCCAACACAGCTCCGAAGAGCATCGAAGCGGTGGCAAGCCGTTGGCGACCCTGCGTTCGATTTGACCGGCCCGGTAATCGAACCCCAGATCCCCCGCAACGATCAGCAATGCGCTTATCAACTGAGCTGACTGGCTTGCATACAATATATCAAAGCACTTTTCTACGTTTTTCTTCATGATGAGGTATTAAAGACTTGCATTTTGCATTTCAATAATTACAGAATATCACCTGGCACACATATGGGACCAAGGCCATTTAGATCAAGCGACCACGTGAAATCATCGTGGCATTGGGTCACGGTCTCATGTCGTGTACCGTGACCATCAATGCACATGTATTCGAGAGTTTCTCCAGGTGTGTATGTCGCATCATTGATAGTTATGTTTCCGTTGTCGATCATTGTTCGAAGTGGAGGTCCACAAACTAGGAAACACATATACTGTACCCAACCACTTACATAAAAACATAAATGTTTTTGATCCTCAAAGTGGACAATTATGTTATTTTGGAACCAGTGATTCGAAAGTTAGTACTAGTAATAGGGTTTTTCATTTTTAACCATAAAATAACGCCATCATCAACACAAAAAACTACGGACTTACAGATATACAAACAGCGACAAAACGATATACGTTGAACATGCTCAAGATGAAAATACAGAACAAAAGCGTTTTTTAAAAAAAATTGCACGATCGTTGCACATAAAGTTTTGTCATCACAGTACATCGATTTTATCAAAGTTTGATGCCTGATGTGCGCAGCAAGGCTGCGAACTCGAACTCGCAGAAATCGATCTCGAAAAAAGTTGATTGAGTTTTAACTAATTCTAAACACGACAAAATTGCTTGAACTTTAGCCTAAACATGATAAAAACTACTCGAACTTAGCAAAAATCTCGAAAAAAATTACTAAACTCGAACTTCAACTCGCAAAATTAAAAAGTAAGAACTTCAACTTAAACTGGATTAACAACGATTGCAAGTTCGCAGCCATGGGTGCCTGGCTAGCTGTTATACTGTTATCGTGTAACAATGAACATAGCAAATTATAGCTTGAACACTCGCATAAGCGTAGGTGGATGAGTGAAATCAGCACTTGATTGGGAAAAAAGGCGATATGATTACAGAAGATTCTTTCAATCAGGGACACACCAACTACTAAACGTTTATTGTTATAGGGATTGCAACTTTAAGTAATGATAAGTAAAGTGTTAACAGCACGACACTTACACACTTGCTCGCAATCATTAATGACATCAGGGGTCCAAGCGCCACTTGAACCACACATTGCCGTGTTGATGCCACCGGCAATACCAAACAGAGGATCAATGCACGAGTACATAATCTCATCGCATTCTAAAAACACCCCTGTAGGTGACACATCTGCTGAATTCGATGTTCCATTGCGAGGTGCCGCTGGTGGAGGATCACAAACTACAACAAAAAAAGTTACGTTTGCCTCAGTACAGTATCTGGTAATCTAAACCTGCACAAACAAAAGTAAAAGCATGGAAGGAGATACCCCTTGAATTCAGACGTAGCACTTTTTATAGGTTTGAAAAGTATTGTAAATCGACCATTTTAATTTTTCTCATGTTGGTATATTTCCGAATTTTTCAGTGCCTTTTTTAGCGTGCAGTTTTCATATAGTGTAAAAGAAACAAGAAGAGAAATCATAAGACACGTAAAAATTCACACCAAACTATGGTAAACACAATTGTGACGTCACAAGCACAAATTTTGATCCAGTGAAATTACGTAATGGAAAGATCTGTCCAGAATATTCACGAAAAAAATACGTCAGTAGAAAATTATGACTTCATAATGTAACCTTACAAAACAATCCCACGAATAAAACTTCGGAAAACAACGCATCGGTCTTGGAGCTTCTACAGTAGACAAAGCATTTAAAACAAAAACATATTAAACAGTTATATCATTACACCCACTGATCTCTCTTTTTTTAATCTTGCTTTAGTTTTGATAATAGAAATGTTGGTATATTTCCGAATTTTTCGGTGCCTTTTTTAGCGTGTAACTTCCATATAGTGTACGTAAGTTAAAACCTTAAAGCTATGCCGTCCAGGCGTCCATTTGATGTCTCTTCGTTCTGTTAGATGTCTCTTGGTTCTGTTTTTGTTTTGTTTTATGTTAAATCGATGTTGTAAGTTGCTGCAATAGGGAGCAGTAAACTTAGGTGACCTCGTGGTCTATCACTGCTTCCCTCCTGAGTTTTTGTGCGAGGGTAAATTAATAATAAACTTGAACTTGAAACAACAATGCCATATCTACTGTATACAGTATTTTCAGCTTAATGTTGCTCGTCAAACGAAAACAAGTCATGCTAAAACTAAAAACTATGCTGCACGTGTTTGTTTCCCATAGTGCATTTTCTCATCGAATTTAATTGCAGTCAGATATGCCCCAAGTTTTTTACGATACTGCTTGGATTGTTTCATAACAAAACAACAAAAATATTGATCTATATCGCTTTTACAGCTCAGACGGCCCAGTGATAAGAGCGTCCGCTTCTGCATCCGTTGACTCAGGTTTGATTCCGAGTCGCGTCCAACCAATGACTGTAAAATAAATATTTACAGCTGCCCTGGTTGATGCTCAGCACTAAAGAGACAGTGTGGAGAACGACAACTTCTAAGCGATCGCCAACTTGTAATCGAGCTCGTTATAACGCATTGATCGCTTTCTCGTGATATTACAATGAATTAATTAAATGTGCCACTAAATCAAAAAAAAATACGAACTTTTGAAACTGCACTGCAAGTTTTCGTTATTCTTTTATTTGCTTTATTTAATTTTACTCTCATGTGTTGCTCGTCAAACGAAAACAAGTCATGCTAAAACTAAAAACTACACAGCATTTGTTGGTTTTTCTCATATAAATTTTCTCATCGGATTTCACTACAGTCAGATATGCACTGAGATTTCTACAATACTGCCCATGCTGTTTCACAGAAAACAACAAAAAATAATAATCTATATCGCATTTACAGCTCAGATGGCCGAGTGGTAAGAGCGTCCGCCTGTGAAGCTGTGCTCTCGGGTTTGATTCCGAGTAGGATCAAACCAATGACTTTAAATTTAGTACTCACAGCTTCCCTGGTTGATGCTCAGCATTACGGAAACAGCGTGCAGAACAAGTCGGCAAATTTGCTTGTGATGCCGTTGGGAGAGACACTTAGTGGGATTCCCCGGTCTTGGTGTGGTAGACAGATGGCTGACACCTCCTAAGCGAGCTCGTTATATCTCTTTGATCGTTTTCTCTTGATAATATGATAAATATACAACTAAATAAAATTAAAAAATAGGAACTTTTGAAACTGCCCCGCAGTTTTTTGTTATTGTTTGATTTTACTTCATTTAATTTCACTCTCATAAGCTTGCACTCCAAAGCTGTTTCATACAAAGTCATGATACTTGAGAAAGCTTCAAGTAGAGCCAAACAATGCAATTTTAAATGTTACGAATCATTGCATTTCAATTACTAAGTAGCACGGTCTTCGGTTAGCTCTTCCTGCACATCCAATCAAAACTCACTCATGCGACATTCCGGTGCACTCGGTACTGGACCATCCAGTGACCACTGAAAATTATCCTGACACATCGTAACGGTTTCATCTCTGGTGCCGAATCCTTCGTAGCAAATGTAAGTCAGGTTTTCTCCCGGTACAAACCGATTTCCATTGGTTGATAGGTTTCCATTGACAATTGTATTCTGAACCGGTTGTCCACAAACTTCGAAACATGAATCACCATATCAGTTAACTGTGCCTAATCGTCGAATCAAAATTTTCATTATACTCGCGGTACTGCGCCCAAACGTGTAATGAGCAGCGGAGCCTAGGGATGTGCCAAGTCGAGTCAGAGTACTCGGCCGAGCATTAAAGCATAATCTTGACCTTTTTTTTTGTTCTGTATCCGAATTTGAGTCGAAATTAGGACATTTACTGACTGACGACCTTTTTTTTGCTCTTCACCTGATTTTTAGTTCATATCTTGACGTCGTAGATGCTCGAACTCGGCCGAGTAATGTCGTGAATACTCGTTACTCGGCGAGTCCGAGTAATTTTCCTTGAGGCACATCCCTAGCGGAGTCTATTTTCGCGGTATTGCACATGGCCAACGCAACTCTGAAGAAACGTCTAAGCGGTGGCGAGCCGTTGCCACACCGTGTCCAATATCACCGATCCGGTAATCGAACCCAAGATCTTCTTAACCAATAGCAATGCCTCTCCCCGCCGGTTAATCGTCGAGTTGTAATTTTAGCTTATCGGCAAAACACACTTACACATTTGAACACATTCGTTTATTGTGTTTGGCATCCAGTTTCCATTCGATCCGCATTGAGTTTCATCGACTTCACCATTGATGACAAACAGTGGATCGGTGCATGTGTATGATAATATATCACCTTCTAAGTACAATGATGTGCTAGATGGGTTTGTTGGAAGATAACTGCCATTTGCTGCAGGAAGTGGAGGATCACCACAAGCTGAAATATTAACCGTTTGAACCTTGGCTCAAATCAAAAAATAACATATTTTCAATACACTCGGGTATTACGCCGCAGCGTATAACGAATGGTGGAGCCCGTCTCCGCGACTTAGCGCCTGGCCAACACAGCTCCGAAGAGCATCGAAGCGGTGGCAAGCCGTTGGCGACCCTGTGTTCGATTTGACCGGCCCGGTAATCGAACCCCAGATCCCCCGCAACGATAAGCAATGCGCTTATCAACTGAGCTGACTGGCTTGCATACAATATATCAAAGCACTTTTCTACGTTTTTCTTCATGATGAGGTATTAAAGACTTGCATTTTGCATTTCAATAATTTCAGAATATCACCTGGCACACATATGGGACCAAGGCCATTAAGATCAAGCGACCACGTGAAATCATCTTGGCATTGGGTCACGGTCTCATGTCGTGTACCGTGACCATCAATGCACATGTATTCGAGAGTTTCTCCAGGTGTGTATGTCGCATCATTGATAGTTATGTTTCCGTTGTCGATCATTGTTCGAAGTGGAGGTCCACAAACTAGGAAACACATATACTGTACCCAACCACTTACATAAAAACATAAATGTTTTTGATCCTCAAAGTGGACAATTATGTTATTTTGGAACCAGTGATTCGAAAGTTAGTACTAGTAATAGGGTTTTTCATTTTTAACCATAAAATAACGCCATCATCAACACAAAAAACTACGGAGTTACAGATATACAAACAGCGACAAAACGATATACCTTGAACATGCTCAAGATGAAAATACAGAACAAAAGCGTTTTTTAAAAAAAATTGCACGATCGTTGCACATAAAGTTTTGTCATCACAGTACATCGATTTTATCAAAGTTTGATGCCTGATGTGCACAGCAAGGCTGCGAACTCGAACTCGCAGAAACCGATCTCGAAAAAAGTTGATTGAGTTTTAACTAATTCTAAACACGACAAAATTGCTTGAACTTTAGCCTAAACATGATAAAAACTACTCGAACTTAGCAAAAATCTCGAAAAAAATTACTAAACTCGAACTTCAACCCCCAAAATTATAAACTAAGAACTTCAACTTAAACTCGATTAACAATGATTGCAAGTTCGCAGCCATGGGTGCCTGGCTAGCTGTTATACTGTTATCGTGTAACAATGAACATAGCAAATTATAGCTTGAACACTCGCATTAGCGTAGGTGGATGAGTGAAATCAGCACTTGATTGGGAAAAAAGGCGATATGATTACAGAAGATTCTTTCAATCAGGAACACACCAATTATTAAACGTTTATTGTTATAGGGATTGCAACTTTAAGTAATGAAAGTAAAGTGTTAACAGCACGACACTTACACACTTGCTCGCAATCATTAATGACATCAGGGGTCCAAGCGCCACTTGAACCACACATTGCCGTGTTGATGCCACCGGCAATACCAAACAGAGGATCAATGCACGAGTACATAATCTCATCGCATTCTAAAAACACCCCTGTAGGTGACACATCTGCTGAATTCGATGTTCCATTGCGAGGTGCCGCTGGTGGAGGATCACAAACTACAACAAAAAAAGTTACGTTTGCCTCAGTACAGGTAATCTAAACATGCACGAACAAAAGTAAAAGCATGGAAGGAGATACCCCTTGAATTCAGACGTAGCACTTTTTATAGGTTTGAAAAGTATTGTAAATCGACCATTTTAACAAAATATGATAATATTCATTAAACTGAGCCAGTTTTTCTCTTTTTTTTTTTGTTGCTTGTTACTTTTCAACCAACGCCATTGACCCACTCATATCTCTTTTTTTAATCTTGTTATAGTTTTGATAATAGAAATGTTGGTATATTTCCGAATTTTTCAGTGCCTTTTTTAGCGTGTAACTTCCATATAGTGTACGTAAGTTAAAACCTTAAAGCTATGCCGTCCAGGCGTTCATTTGATGTCCCTTCGTTCTGTTAGATGTCTCTTGGTTCTGTTTTTGTTTTGTTTTATGTTAAATCGATGTTGTAAGTTGCTGCAATAGGGAGCAGTAAACTTAGGTGACCTCGTGGTCTATCACTGCTTCCCTCCTGAGTTTTTGTGCGAGGGTAAATCAATGATAAACTTGAACTTGAAACAACAATGCCATACCTACTGTATGCAGTGTTTTCAACTTAACGTTGCTCGTCAAACGAAAACAAGTCATGCTAAAACTAAAAACTATGCTGTACTTGTTTGTTTCCCATAGTACATAATCACAGCTTCCTTGGTTGATGCTCAGCACTAAAGAGACAGTGTGGAGAACGACAACTTCTAATCGAGCTCGTTATAACGCATTGATCGCTTTCTCGTGATAGGACAATAAATTAATTAAATGTGCCAATAAATCAAAGAAAAATACGAACTTTTGAAACTGCACTGCAAGTTTTCGTTATTCTTTTATTTGCTTTATTTAATTTTACTCTCATGTGTTGCTCGTCAAACGAAAACAAGTCATGCTAAAACTAAAAACTACACAGCATTTGTTGGTTTTTCTCATATAAGTTTTCTCATCGGATTTCACTACAGTCAGATATGCACTGAGATTTCTACAATATTGCCCATGCTGTTTCACAGAAAACAACAAAAAATAATAATCTATATCGCGTTTACAGCTCAGATGACCGAGTGGTAAGAGCGTCCGCCTGTGAAGCTGTGCTCTCGGGTTTGATTCTGGATAGGATCAAACCAATGACTTTAAATTTAGTACTCACAGCTTCCCTGGTTGATGCTCAGCATTACGGAAACAGCGTGCAGAACAAGCCGGCAAATTTGCTTGTGATGCCGTTGGGAGAGACACTTAGTGGGATTCCCCGGTCTTGGTGTGGTAGACAGATGGCTGACACCTCCTAAGCGAGCTCGTTACAGCTCTTTGATCGCTTTCTTTTGATAGTATGATAAATATACAACTAAATAAAATTAAAAAATAGGAACTTTTGAAACTGCCCCGCAGTTTTTTGTTATTGTTTGATTTACTTCATTTAATTTCACTCTCATAAGCTTGCACTCCAAAGCTGTTTCATACAAAGTCATGATACTTGAGAAAGCTTCAAGTAGAGCCAAACAATACAGCTTTAAATGTTACGAATCATTGCATTTCAATTACTAAGTAGCACGGTCTTGGGATAGCTCTTCCTGCACATCCAATCAAAACTCACTCATGCGACATTCCGGTGCACTCGGTACTGGACCATCCAGTGACCACTGAAAATTATCCTGACACATCGTAACGGTTTCATCTCTGGTACCGAATCCTTCGTAGCAAATGTAAGTCAGGTTTTCTCCCGGTACAAACCGATTTCCATTGGTTGATAGGTTTCCATTGACAATTGTATTCTGAACCGGTTGTCCACAAACTTCAAAACATGAATCACCTTATCAGTTAACTGTGCCTAATCGTTAAGTCAATATCTTCGTTATACTCGCGGTGCTGCGCCCAAGCGTGTAATGAGTGGCAGGGTGCATCTCCGTGGCTTATCGCCGAAGCAGCACAGCTCTGAAAAAAATGTCGCAGCGGTGGCGAGTCGTTGCTACACCGTGTCCAATCGGACAGGCCTGAAAACCGAACCCAAGACCTTCTTAACCAACAGCAGTGCCACGATCTGCCGGTTAATCGTCGAGTTGTAATTTTTGCTTATCGGCAAAACACACTTACACATTTGAACACATTCGTTTATTGTGTTTGGCATCCAGTTTCCATTCGATCCGCATTGAGTTTCATCGACTCCACCATTGATGACAAACAGAGGATCGGTGCATGTGTATGATATTACCTCATCTTTCAAGTACAATGATGTGCTAGATGGGTTTGTGGGAAGATAACTGCCATTTGCTGCAGGAAGTGGAGGATCACCACACGCTGAAAAACGTATGGGATAATGGGATGCTTTTCAACATTTTTGAGTGGTTGACGCTTTCAAAAACATTATCAGTCCAACGGACCCTAAATCCTTGAGATTGACTTATTCAAAGCTTTGACAAATTTGCGTTTTTATACACTTATCAAATCATCTAGCATATTCATGCCTAAACTTGTCTTTTCGCCAAATGTTTTTCAATATTTGATCTCGTGCATGGTCTATACTAACTGGTGTTTAATCATATAGGAGAAAGGTAACAGTAGGCCTACAAACGGTAAAATACACGAAAAACAAAATCATAAACCAAAGAGTATAAAGCTAACGACAAGGATGCATTTGGTTGCGCTGTTGTTGCTGTATTTGAGAGCGACCAAATATTGTTTTTTACGTCCACGTGTAAGCAACATAGTTTTGATTTAATTTCTTAATTTTGTCCCTTTACGGTGCACTCGCAGATTTACTGCCTGCATCCTTCTACATGGACCTTCAAAGAATCTAGGGAACTATACTGGGTTAATGTTACCTGCTCGAAGTAGCTTTTGTAAGCCGTTAATTGAGAATTATCAGATTTTCTTGATCAATTAATTATATCGTCTACATTTATCGCCCTCTGATAAACTTGACCAGTATTTCAAAGTTTATATTTTGCTTGACTATCAATCCATGATTAATTTTATCACCAATTTTTATAATTTTGCAATAATATAGTTGTTTATCGCTTAAGCGATTGAATTATTTTGGCAGAGGTAAAATGATTTTGCTTTGTGGTAGGTTACTCCAACAAAAAGTCTTGGAATTGATTTTGAGAACTTTTACCGTAAATTATTTTCAGCTACCCGGGCGAGACTTCAAAGTCGAAACAGAGGCAGTCAGCTGTTGATTGAGTTACTGTAATTATGGTAGAACCATTACATTTACTGACATTATGTAAGCACAATTGATATATAATGCATGCATAATTTGTTTTCAATCTGATTGCATTGAATCCTAACTTACATTCAAAGTAATCTTTGAAGATGGCATGAAGTCGAAGGTTCATTTCGTAAAGCTTTTCATCTGATCTGCTACTCTTCAGCGGATATCTTCAGAATGAAGAATTGCTGAGCCCAACTGATTTACATAGCGACTGATTTATGAGGAGTTGCTTTTGTTGCTTTATAATTCAGTCCGGCTCACATATTCTTCGTTTTGACAATATCCCCTCAAGAGCTTCAGATAAAAGCTTCTCAGATAAATCTTCTCTTGCCATGCAATCTTCAAATTCTGTACCACAAAACGTCTGTTCAAAATAATTTTTGCAGCTAAATTAATTGCACCTGGAACACATGACAGTTGAAGTCCGTCACTATCAAGCGACCATGTAAAGTCATTTTGACACTCCGTGATGGTCTCATGTCGAGTACCGTGATCATCAATACACGTGTATTCGAGGGTTTCTCCGGGTGCATAAACACCATCGCCCAGTGTTAAGTTTCCGTTTTCAATCACAGTCCGAAGAGGAGTTCCACAAACTGCGGGAAAATACAACGATATTTATCGATAAATTATTGAAAACAATTAGTCTACAGCACAGTGGTGCTAGTCACTGTAGGCCGACAAATTGATTCAACGTTGTTCACCCGAAATGTAACGTTTGCGCCGAGATTTGATGACACACTTGCATCGTTAGTGCAGCGCCTAAACAATATATGGTATTGTTTAGACGAAAGTTATCGCCTTAGTAGAAATTCAAAAAAATTATACCTGTCGGTTAGCTCAGTCATTAAGACAAAGCTAACGGTACTGGAAGTCTGGAATTCAAATCTCGGGTCAATCAAATTGGACACAGTGTCCGCCAAAGACTCGCCACCGCTGCGGAGATGGACCCTGCCACTCGTTACGTGCACGCTTCCACCGCTTCTTCAGAGGTGAGTTGCCAAGACGCTAAGTCGTAGAGATGGACCCTCCCACTCGTTAGGTACGCGCTTCGGCGTAATACCGCGAGTATAACGAAAATTAATTTTTTTTTACTTACACATTTGCACACAATCATTAATGGTATCAGGGGTCCATGCACCACTCGGGCCACACATAGCTGTGTTTAATCCACCAGCTATATCAAACAGCGGGTCAGTGCATGAATACATGAGTTCATCACACTCCAGAAAAATTCTTGCTGATGATACGTCTGCGGAGTTCGATGTTCCATTAGCAGGTACAGCTGGTGGAGGATCGCAAACTAAAAAATCAATTAAATTGACTGATGAGAAATACTCGACAAGTACTCTGAGTAGCAATGCAACAGCCAATAAACATCGTAGCAAGTTAAAAAAAATACTTTACTTACAACTCATAACAGAGCAATAACGTGTGATACAATGATCGTAGAGCATCGCTTTGACTATAACTTTGTATTGCATGCAATATTTGTATTTAATTGCACAGTTATCCTTCTATCACAAGAAAGCGATCGAATCGCTAAAACGAGCTCGCTCAAAAGCAAGGGGTTACTAGTTACTGCAGTACGGTACAGAATAATTTTCTGCACTATATTTCTCTAAAAACATACCGTACTGTAATTCCGTACCTCGCAAAAATACCGCACGTAACAGTACGGTACGAAATTTTTTCCGTACCGTAATACTGTACCTTTCCGTACCACATAATGTTTCAACCAATTTACGTCAAGAAAAAAATTCAACAGGAAACTTTTGCCATTGCCTCGTCAAAGTTCAGATTTATCGTCCTTCTATTTTAGCTGTTGAACACAACTTTGCTTTCATAGGCTAAAAACAATTAGTCTAGAGGTTATCCTTTATACCAGTAGAGTAAAAAGCGAAAACTTTGGAGAGGCAGGGCCGGTTTCATAGGCAATGATCGAGGGGACCCATTTTTGTTTGCCCTTAGATAGCGACCTCTCAAAAAGTTCTTTATCCTACTGGGGGGGTGGGGGTGTCCCAGTGCCACTCTTGGTTACATGCCTGACGAAATCAAGAGCTTTAATACCTCAATGAATATATTAAACATAGTATCGGTATTCAAACATCAGAACAACAAATCAAAGAATAGTTGCAACAAAAGCCCAGGCTACAGGCCTGCAAAAATATGAGGTCTCATCCCTACGCTAAAAAGGCTTTGTTCTCTCAAAAAAAGTAAGCTACGTACGTTATCAACTGATTACTATTTGTAGATTCGTATTGTGCTTTTTTGCTTCCTCCTTTTACGACAGTTAATTAATTGTTCTTTCCGTAATATCGGCACAATTTCTTTAATTAGAACTTTACCATAAACTGGTTCATTTGTTAAAACAATTTTTAAAATTAACGGACTAAATCAACTTCCGTTAAATTGTCCATTAACTTAATAGACGTCAAGTTAAATGTGCTTGTCAACATCTGTTAGCTTTTTGTTAATGCTTATTGCTTATTACTTTTTTCTTTAACTTTGAGATCAAAAGCCTTGCAAAATATTGTTTGAGGACAAAAGTCTGCTTGCACCAACATTATTATCCGAAAAGTTTCGGTTTCAGCCTAAGCCTTTCAGCAAAATTGGAAAAAATTCAAAAGTTCAAAAAAGTCAGTTTAAAGGCGTAGTTCAAAAGTTTTCAGATGTCCAATTAAAGGTGTACCTCGCTCTGAACCGTTTTTAGGCTTATATTTATAGTCACACCCCTTAATCTTACAAGCAGCAGAATCAACTCCAATATTAAAACATTTGTTCCCAGTGAAATTCCTTGAGCGACCCATGTTAAAAACCAATTGAACAATCTCATGCCTTGCATTAATAACAGAAACTCAACAGATTACCAGCTACCAGTAATAGACTTTGAAAAATATAATAAACGCGTATTGGCAAGACCATTAGATGAAGGCTTCGATATACGCAGGATTATGATTGAGCAATGGAATTACAGTGTCGGCAAAGAGTTTAGAAATTTCTCACAAAAACCTCTAAAACAGACAAGTATTGTTTTATGTCATATTTTTATTGCAGAAACTTTAAAAGAACTTGTTATATTTTTTTTAGACAGCCTCAATATGTATCAAACTGAGTCATCAATTTTAATATTTAGAGTGGTAGCCTTTGCTTTTAATTCTTTAAAGCTTCCTGGATTCGATAGAGAGACTTTTTGCTTAATCACAGTCCACAAATTTTCTATTGGGTTTAAGTCAGTAGAATTTCCTGGCCATTGCAGCACGTTGGCGTTTTCATCTTGAAGCCACTTTGTGACCGCTTTGGCTTAGTGGCAGGGTACAGAGTCCTGCTGGAATGTCGCACAACCATGGATGTTCATGAATGCCAGCAAATAAGTATCCAAAACATTCCTGTAGAGTGAAGCATTCATTGTTTGGCCTTTTGGTAAAAATTAAAGACCACCTCGGTCCTGACTTACGCTACAGAAATGTCTTGGCCCTGGCCCTGACTGGAAAAGCACCCCCAAATCATAACAGAAGGAGGGTGCTTGACAGAAACTTGAATGTAACGTGGATTCTCTGGCGATGAGCCAATTGGTTTTCGAAAATGAGAATTATAGCTCGCAAACTGTACAAAAAGTTGATTCATCCAAAAACATGACTTTCTGCCAGTTTTCGGTGGTCCAACCTTTGTACTGGTTGCACAATTCAAGCCTTTTCTTGGCCATTTTTGGAGTAAGAAGTGGTTTCTTCCAAGGTTTTCTGGAGGGAAGCTTTAAATCTTTGCTTAAACGGTGGCGAATCGTTTTTACAGACAACTCAGCCAGTTCAGAAACTGATCTTTTTATATCTGTTGATGACAAAAGAGGTTTTTCTTGCAAAAGCCTCCGTAATTTTCGGTCCGTTCGTGGTGTTGTCTTCCGAGGCCGGCCACTCCTTTTCATTGGTGATAAAGTCAAGTTTTTTTTTGTTCTTCTTAAGTATCCGACTTACAGAAGCTTCAGAAAGTCCCAACCTGCTTGCAATTTCTTTATTTTTGTATCCTTCTTCTTTTAGCAGAACAACGCTACTGTTAGAAGTTTTAGCAATTTGAGCCAACTTTCCCATCTTGACATAATCTTTAAACTAACTTGATGATTTACATGGTAATTACAGATAAACTCCAAAATTAACTCAACAGAACCTGTGAAAAACTGCAAAAGTAGTTTAGGCTATAACTTTGGATAAAAAGTTAACACGTTTTGAGTACATAAAAAGGTATTTCTGAATAAAAAAGAGGAAATTTAAAAAAGTTTCTTAACTTTTTGCCGACACTATATAATCATGGATAAACAATTTAGCTTGATCACAATATTGATATTTGAAATTGTGAGGGCTGCCTGGTGGTGAGCGGCGAGCGTAACTGACGTGGCAAAGTTATAGGCAAGAAGGAAAAGTGCAAACAGAAAAAGTGCAGCACTTGGAAGCGAAAGTGCAAAGCGTGCATTACTGGAGTACTGAAAGTGTGCGGTACGGAAAATATTATACCGTATTTCCGTACCGAACCGTACTTTTCCTAAAAATTCCGTACGTAATTCCGTATTGTACTTTTTGCCGAAATCTAACCGTACCGTACCGTAATACCAAACCGTAGTGTAATAACCCCTTGCTCAAAAGTTGTCAGCCACCTGTGTGCCACACCAAGATGGGGAATCCCGCTAATTGCCTTTACCAACGGCGTAGCAAGTAAATTTGCCGGCTTGTTCTCCGCCCTGTTCCACTGATGGTGAGCGTCAAGCAGAAAAGCTGTGAATATCAATTTTAAAGTAAGATGTTGATTAAGAACTTAAATTAAAAAATTGAAAACACATAGCAGAGCGAATATGTCCCTTGTTATCATCATTTTGACAATTCGTCTGTCTCAATTTTGGTTCTGGCCTTGAGCGTGCGTGCTTGTCGGGGTTTGGTCTTGGTACAGTTTAATCTAAAGAACTTAATCACAACAACATTATTGAACCTCTGACGCAAAACTCGTAATCCAACAGCCACCCTACTTCTAGAGGTTCATACAAATGTTACACTTCGCCTTTAAATATGCAAATACCAGCATTATGATTATGCTAGTCCAGGGATGGCGAACCTTTTTAAGTGGTTGGTCAGATATAAGGTCGTAGACCAAAAAAAAACGTGGGTCACGGATGTAATGGTATTGATAAGAGATTCGAACTGGAAGAGCAAAAAAAAAGGTCTTCGCGCCTTCCGATGTCCCAAATTCCGCCGAAAACTATGCGAAGAGCCAAAAAAGGTCATCACCTCAGAAATTCCAAGCTTTCCGCAAAAAGGCTATTGGGTGTGAACAGCAAATAAAAGGTTTTCGATGCGGCAATGCCACAGCAAAGGCAGATAAACCTTTCTTTACTACGTAAACGTTCGTTACCGTTTTTTCCTACAGATTTCAAAACTACAAGTGGATCACTGAAATCTGCAACTGGGTCACTTATTGACCCGCGAGTCAGTGGTTCGCCATCCCTGTGCTAGTCTAACCAACAATATTGATGCCGTTTTTGCCACCTGTAGGCGGTTGCTTTGTGCTTTCAAATTTGCGCTTGACCTTAGCTATACTCATATTGCGGTCAAAAATGCAATCTATGTGAAAAGCGATGTAGATTACAGTGAAGTTGATCCCATGAAATGCAAGTATTTAAATGTGATAAATCATCGACCGCGTAGCTACGTACTAGGCTACTGTTTATAAATATAGATTAAAGTAAGGTTATTGCGACCTCTGACGAGACACGCACATGGGACCCCTCGATCGGTGTGCAACCACTGATCGAAATAATGCACAGCGCAGATTACAGAGAGAGCGCAGCCTATCGTTCTCAAAAAAGTCAGTGAAAACAATGTTACAGTATGAAATCACATTTTCTGGATTGAAACTAACGCAATATATTTACGGGTAAGCTAAATTAGTGTTTCCATTCAATTTTTAAATAAGATAGGTTTATAGGTGATTCTTTATAACGCAGAGGAAACTTCTACTTAGTTATCGGTATGGTAGAAGTTACAAATCAGAATTGAACTCGAATAAATGTCGCTTACACAATTACTGCGCTGAGCTAGAAACAAGATTTTGTGTATTTGTGCGTTTAGTGTTTGTTATTTAGTGTCTTTTCTGTCGACTCGACGTGTGCACTTAGGTGGTGAAGATTTAAAAAAAAATTCACAAATGAAAGAGAAATTTTTGATTTTGTTTCAGTCAGCGTTTTGCCTAATTTTACAGCAATAAAACGTTATCCTTTTAAAAATCATAATTGTGTTTCTGATGTCACAACCTCCTTGACAATAATAATGAGAAAGTGAGGCCAAATCATTTGGATGTTTGACGTTTTATTTGCAATGTTAACAGAAAGTTAGTTTTTAGAATACAATAAATACGAGACGAAAATAGCTTAAGGAGGAAAAATAAAACCGCTGTAAATCTCAAAACTGGACGTTTCGACAACATAAATTCAGCTGTCATCATCAGCAATGTATGCAAGGCTGCTGCCTTTACAGCGGCTTTATTTTTCCTTTTTAAGTTAATTTTTATTTGTTTTTTGCATTGTCAAACTTGGAACAAGTAACTTTTCGAAACTAGAATATCTATAAAAAGCAAAATCAATCAAAAATGTTATGCAAGTGAATGGTTCAGGCTAATCTGGGAACAAGAACTCTGCTACTCAGACGCTTCGAAACGACGAGTAGCGCGAATATGAAGCACACATCTGGTAAGTCCAACAAATAATTTGGTAGCCTTGAAGGCTGTTTAAACGACACCATTTGGACTTCGGGTATCTAAAAATGATATTCAACTCGCAAGAAAAAATCAAATTTTTATTACACTCGCGGTATTACACCGAAGCGTGATAGAAGTGGAGGGGTTTATCTGCGCTGCATAGCGACTGGACACCACAGGTCCGAAGACACATTGCAGCGGTGGCGAGCTGTTGGCGACACTGTGCCCTATTTACAGAAATGGGCATTTATCGAGATAATTTATCGGCGATAAATTATTACCGGTTAGTGTTATCGCTCAAAATATAATTTTGATTTATCGATTACCGATATCGCTTTTGTAATATCTTTTGTTGTCGCCGATAAATTATAGCGATAAACGATTCTTTATGCACAAAGTGTTCAAAGTTAGTAAGTTGACGCTATGGAAAAAATACGCGATGTCCATGAAGTCTTGTTGCAATTAAAAAAATCTCTTTGTTTTGTCTAATGCCTCGTGAGAGTCCGTGGACTGCAGCTCTCTTTTCTTGAAAAATCCAGAAAAAGATTTTTGCTATTTGACTTACAAAAAAAACTTCGTCAAACGCATTGAAAATTTACCGCAACAACTATCGGAAAAATTTATCGGCGATAATTTATTGATTCTCGATATCGCCTTAAGAAAATTGAGATGTATCGCCCAAGGCATTTTTGAAATTATCGGTTACCGTTATCGCTTTAGTGCAGAAACGTTGATCGTGCCCATGATTGTCTATTTGACCCGCCCGGTGATCGAACCAAACACAGCCCGCACCGATGTCTGTAACAATTGAGCCAAACAACCGAGTCATTTTCCACTTGCTAGAATCGGGAAAAAATAAGAACATTTTGCAAGCGTTTTACATATACCGGTACTTGAATGATTCGCCATATATAAATGCACAGGCGCATACACAATATTTTACTTGCATAAATTACTTATAGCCGAAATGCAAAAGGCTTCAACTCTATGGTAGTGATTAGCAGATTAGTGAAATACGTGTTTGTTTTTGCTTTTAAGCGGTAACTCGGGTTCAATGATGTTTACCGGCCTGAACAAGAAGGCCTAGAGTAGAATGTGATTTTGACTTTAGTGCAGTATTGCTGTTTTTGAGCGTTCGAATTGTTCAAGCGAATACACTGACTAGCTTATACTATAAAATTTGGAAAGCGATTCAGGGTAAAATTGTTTGGAATATCCGGCGTTAAACACGCGATGACGTCATCAATGACGTTTTACACGTAACTTACTGTAGTTCAAAATACGATGAGGATATTTAAGCAAGTTATATCTATTAAAAATTATATAGAACTGAATAAAAACTCTTTTGACAAAATCTGGAAAATAAAAGACGAAATGGTAAACGTTAAGAATAAATGTAAGAAAACCCCTACTAAGCTAGTAATAACTGAAGAAATTATCCTAACTAAACCTAAAGCTATCTCATATGCAATGAACGATTTTTTTGTAAGTATTGGTAGGAAAATGGCTGACGCTATTCCTGATGTACACTCTTCTGTTCTCACACCACCACCAGTTATCAGCATGAAAAACTCGATATTTCTGCAGCCAACCACTTCTGATGAAGTAGAAACAGTTATCAATGCACTTAAGAATAATAAGGCTATTAGAATCATGGATGTAGAAACCAAATTTATAAAGTTAAGTAAAAATATTTTATCGCCTGTATTAAGTGATTTATTTAACGTGTGCATTGCACAAGGCGTATTTCCTGACTGCTTGAAAATAGCGGAAGTGATTTCAATCTTTAAAAAAGGGGATCGCAATTTAGCCACAAACTACCGTCCAATATCTATTTTATCTCAATTTGATAAAATCTTTGAAAAGTTAATCTATATCAAAATCTCCTCTTACCTTGAAAAGTACGATTTATTGAGTAAAAATCAATATGGATTTCGTGAAAATTCTTCTACGAACTTTGCGATCGCCCACATCCATGATAACATTCTAAGAAATGTTGATTTAGGACTGCATACCTGTTGTATATTCTTAGATTTTTCAAAAGCGTTCGATACTGTTAATTACCAAATCTTGCTAGCTAAATTGCAAAAATACTTCGGGATTCGTGGTAAGTTACTTGATCTATTTAAAAGCTATTTAAGTAACCGATGCCAATATAGGCCTACTAAAATTCTACAGACCCAGTCTGAGCTAATGCCTGTTTCTTGCGGTGTCCCCCAAGGTTCTTGCTTAGGCCCACTCTTATTTCTGATGTATATTAACGACTTCCCTTTAGCTACAACATTTGAAACGACCTTATATGCTGACGACACATATCTAGCTATGTCTGACAAAAATTTAGATTCTTTAGAAATTCGCGCCAATTACGAAATATCAAAAATTGATCTATGGCTACGGAAAAACAAACTGTCTTTGAATTACTCTAAATCAAACTACATGATTGTCAATGGCAATCCAAAGAAAACTGTTGATGATAACTTTACGCTGATCCTAAATAATTCTGCGCTGATTAGAGCTTCGTCGGTTAAGTTCCTCGGCTTGCACATTGATGAACATCTAAACTGGTCTGTTCATTTGAAACATCTCTCAAATCAATTGGCAAGATACTCCGGAATTTTTTACAGGCTTCGTGATTTTGTTAACGTGGAAACTCTGTGCATGCTATAGGCCTACTACAGCTTTATCTACAGCAGATTACAATATGGCATAATTGTATGGGGCACGGCTACCAAAAATTATCCAAGTGAAATCAGTGTCAGATTAAATTATATAATTCGGACTATTACCCGTAGCAACCGTTATTCGTCAATGACTTCGCTGCATAAAAAACTTAAATTTTTAAAACTTCATGAGGTATACAATTTGGAACTTGGCAAATTCATGTTTCAATTGTGTAAAGGAAATGTGCCGAAAATATTTCATGATTCGTTCATCAAGATTAATCAAATTCATCATCACAATACAAGATCCACTAACAAAGCAATTTACTATTTACCGCGTATGAACAAAAGTTTTTCTCAAAAAACTCTTTCGTACAGAGGAACCAAACTCTGGAAAGAGATTGATAATGATATAAAAAGACACACTGGGTTTCTTTTAAAAAGGCTTACAAACATTTTTTATTGCAATCGTATTGATGTTTATTGAATATGCTTTTCTTTGCATAATCTTGTTTAAATGTTTTGAATTTTGAATTTACTTAATCACTGAAAATTTGATTATTGGCACCTAAAAATATTAGTAATCGTTTTTTTACTCTGTGATTTTCTTTTTCTGTGTGTGATGTACTTTCTGCGACTGTCAGGGAGCATCTTGATTCGAAAACCTTGCGGTTAGTCGATGCTTCCTGGCCATTTGTTTACTGGAATTTTTTCCTTTTTTATATTTTGTTATATCGTGTAGTGAATGAATGGCGAAATAAATCTCTCTCTCTCTATAACCCTTTAAAATCTACACATTCATTTGGGAAAACATAATTCATGACATCATATATTACGAAAGCAACAATCACTTTAAAGCCTAAAAGTTTATACTGAAAAGGAATTTTCCCTCCCTCTAACCCCTTTACAAGTAAATTTACAAAGGCAAACGCTTGATATAGAAGTTACTCAAGTTCAATTACATACCACACCCTCTTCTAACGACTGAAACAAATCTAGTCATAGGTTAGCTTATAGGGCCGTCCGCGAACGCTAGGCTTGGGGGGACAAATCGGGACTGTATTTTTTGAGGTCTAAATAAGTAAAATTGGAAAAGTTGCAATACGAAAATAATTCGAGAGATTTCAATTGCGGTTTTAAGAATTCTATTCAACATTAAAAAGTATAAAACATCATTTCTAGTAGCTTACCATTTACAGTATATATTTATATACACAGCTTCCCTGCTTCTTAAAAACTTTTAAAAAATGGTATTCACAGCTTCCTTGCTTGGCGCTCAGCATGAAAGGGATATTGTGGAGTCTTGTGCCCGTGGGAAAGGCACTTAACGGGATTTCTCCGTCTTGGGGTGGCAGACAGACAGATGGAGTACGTTACCGGTAGCTTTTTAAGCAAAAAGTAAACAAGAAATAAACGTATAACACAAACACACTAAACTTACCGAAGCAAGCAAAATTAAAATGAACGATCTATCAGAGTAAACGATTACGTTGGAACAGTATTAGCTATTTTAAATTACATGTACTTTTAATCACACGAACAAGAAAAAATAATCGTAGTGGGCAATGGGCAACGTGTAATTTTACTACAACTTTTAGCCCACAACTAAGTTACCGGTAGCCAAACTAGCCCACATCGCTGCAAGTCCCCATGGCAACCCACTCATTTGCAGCTGCATACGCGTTTCGACCTTATTGTGGTCTCATCAGTGCAGCATACCTTCCTCAAAAAAATTCTTAACCTTAAAAAAAATGCAACTCCCAGCTCTAAGTCTCTACTCATTCTTCTCAACGTAAAATAGCAAAATCAAATCTTGATTATACTCGCCGTATTACGCCGAAGCGTGTAACAAGTTGTGGGTCTCATCTCCGCGGCTTAGCGCCTGGGCAACACAGCTCCGAAGAAACGTCGCAACGGTGGCGAGTCGTTGGCGACACTGTGTCGATTTGACCGGCCTGGGAATCGAATCCCAGACCTCCCGCACCGATAGCGTGCGTTTAGCAACTGAGCTAACGGCAGGTATAACGTAAATTATCTCAAATGAAAAACTGCAAGGAAATAGTAAAGGTCTGGATTATGATATCACAGATTCCCTCTAATCCAGTGGTTCTAAACCTTTTCACTTGCTGACACCCCTTTTCAATCACCAACCAATTCTCGCACCCCCATGCAGAGTTGAGAAGCAACGATGAAGACCAAAAAAAAAGGTCATCCCGTCCGTAGATGCCCAATTTTCCGCGCAAAATCTTGTAAAGAGCAAAAAAATTTTTCAGCTGTTCTGTAAAAGAGCAATGTTTATCAACCCCGCACACCTTAGGAACGTTTCTCGCACTCCTAGTTAAGAAACCCTGCTGCAAGCAATGGAAAATACTAGAAATGATCCTGGTAAGTTTAAAAAAGTGGAAAAAAGTCAAAAATTCATTGAAATGCATAGTTACAGGATCCAATAAGATCATACGATGAAGGAGGTGTAAGCCAACTAACAGCTCAGATGGCCGAGTGGTATGGAGCGTCTGTCTCTTGAGCTGTAGACTCGGGTTTGATTCCGAGTCGGGTCAAACCAATGACTTTAAAATTGGTATTCACAGCTTCCCTGCTTGACGCTCAGCATTAGAGGGACAGTGTGGAGAACAAGCCGGCAAGTTTACTTGTTGTGCCGTTGGGAAAGGCACTCAGCGGGATTTCCCCATCTTGGTGTGGTAGACAGATGGCTGGCAACTCCTAAGCTAGCTCGTATAGCGCATTAACCGCTTTCTCGTGATAGGAGGATAAATATGCAACTACTGTAACTGTAACTGAATTCTTCAATCCTGCACGTCTTTGATGGGCACTTGCAAAGCCACATCATAATCAAGACCTGTACTATTTCCTTAAAGTTTTTCATTTGAAATACTTTACCTTGAGAAGAATGAGTAGAGGCTTAGAGCTGGGAGTTGTAGGTTTTTTGAAGGTTAGAATTTTTTTTAGGAAGGTGGGAAGTTGCTATGCTGCGCTAATGAGACCACAATAAGGTCGAAACGCGTCTGCAGGTGCAGATGATTGGGTTGCCATGGGAACTTGCAGCGATGTGGGCTAGTTTGGCTACCGGTAACTTAGTTATGGGCTAGAAGTTAAAGGCTTTTTCACTGGGCATCGTTGTTTGAGGCCAGTCGCCTGCTAAAAGGAGGGAACAACCACGAAAAGAGACGAAGTCGAGATGTTTAGGAAGAGCAATGCAAAACAGAGTTTTTACAGTCTGGAATGTGTCTAACCTGGATTGGCTGTGCGTAGCAAAGCTGACGAGACTTTTGTTGTAGTCGAAACTTTAATTTGTCCCTCGCAAATTTCAAATCGCTTTTGTTTGACGTTCGACCGCCTGATTTGTTTTGACGTGTCAATAAGCAAATATTCTGGTGCCTTAAATCACAACAGACAAAAGATACTACAATTCCTAAATCGAAATTAACATTTTCAAGTTAGTTATAGTTAGTTGCATATTTATCCTCCTATCACGAGAAAGCGGTCAATGCGCTATACGAGCTCGCTTAGGAGTTGCAAGCCATCTGTCTACCACACCAAGATGGGGAAATCCCGCTGAGTGCCTTTCCCAACGGCACAACAAGTAAACTTGCCGGCTTGTTCTCCACACTGTCCCTCTAATGCTGAGCGTCAAGCAGGGAAGCTGTGAATACCAATTTTAAAGTCATTGGTTTGACCCGATTCGGAATCAAACCCGAGTCTACAGCTCAAGAGACAGACGCTCCATACCACTCGGCCATCTGAGCTGTTTAAAGTTGCAAGTAAATAAAAACCACAGTCTGATAAAAGCTAAGCCAGCAAAATATTTCGATTGGGTGGGCAGAAAAAAAAATATGGGGGGCATTGCCCCAAATGGGGGGGATGGGCCTGGGTTAGCTTGACATTGAAAGAAGTAAAGTAATTAGTATGATTGTTTGGAAAGAGTGAGATGCACAATTGCACACATACGCTTCCATCAAAGTGGTCGAATAACGCCGGAAAAATAATTACCATCTGAAATTATTCTTCACCACATTCAAAACTGTACCTACATTTATGAAGCAAACAACGACATAAAAAGGCTAGTAATTTAAAAAAACGCAAAAGTTTGTCAAGGTAAAAAGACCTGGACGTAGCTCTCAAAGCGTTGATTGCTAGGCCACGGCATGCTTGTAGCACGTCTACGTCATGAACTAAAGTTACCCAGCACTCTGTGTCGTATCATCGAAATAGCATCCCGAGAGTCGAGGTGCATGCCAAGAACTATTAACTGAGCAGTCTTGGTTTATGAGCGTATACACACTCGCTGCACCTGCATTTGAATAAACACGTTCCAACACCCGGGATTGCACAACATACGGTCGAAAAACGAGGAAAAATAAAGCTTCAACTGTAACAAAACTGAACGTTCGACAAAGGCAGAGCACAACTGTGCTGCCTTGCTAATACCACTTATGATGACAGCTGAATCTACTTTGTCAAAACGTCAAGGTTTAAGAATTACTGGGATTTTATTCCTCCTTAATCGTCCTTGCTATCGTGCAATGAGAAAACAGAAGAGATGAACTGACACGCTTAAGTTAAAACCTGCAGAATAATCTATTTAAATTTTCTGTGGCTTTAATTTTCCTCCTTGCATTAGTTTCGTCCCATATTTATTGTATTCCGAAGGATGATTTAGTACTGGCATTATCATCAACAAAATTCAAACAAATTTTAGTAATAACGTACTGACATAACCAGTGCCAGATTAACCACGTAGCAGAAGTAGCATTTGCTACCGGCCCCGCGCTTTTTAGGGCCGCGCGCTTTTCAAAATCATGATTCAAATTACAGGAAAAATTACACTTTTGTAAAAAAGTTTCGGCTAGGACTGGCTTATAAAATTTTTTCGGATTGTTAGCCTCACTTTTTCTTTAATGTTTTTAAATCATAAGCTTCCTCAAAATAAAACGTACAGCATTTCTGAGTCTGGCCGCAAACTGATTTCTGACCCCACATCGCGTTCGTTGCAAGAAAATAAAAAGTCAACTTCCAGTCGCGCATATAATTGCCAATGTTTACGGCATTTTTGTGTATACAGAGGGTCACAGTGTGTCAACACGATAAAAGTACGGCGCGGTAAAAATGCAAGTGGCCAAGCAACTAACGGAACAGCGAACAAGCAGGAGTAGCTATTACCTTTTAGTGTTCTGTTGCGTCTGGAATTTTGATATGAACGGTAAAGACCTTTACTATTAGTGCCTACAACAAGAAGTTTGATCTTAATTCCGTTTTGCTGTGCCAATGCTTGCGTTGTTCCTCCTTTGTTCTCCAATTTTCACAAAATTTGAATCTCGTGACTTTAAAAATTGTTTTCGTTAAAAAAGCAAGAGTTTTGCAGCGAATTTAAGCCATCTACGCATGTTCAGTGAATTCCGGTAAGAGCCCTTTGCGTAAAAACAATGAGACTAAAAATGAAATCAGGTTTGATTGCCCTCCGGCCGGGTCTCCAAAGACTAGGGCCCCGCAAAAATTTTGCTACAGGCCCCGCACTAGCCTAATCCGGCCCTGGACATAACTACTCTCAAAATTGCTTAATCTGTAAAAAAAATTAAGCTAACTTTGGTGGAAACTGTTTAGGTGTTTATTAAGGCAAGGAAAAACAATATTGATTTCGCAAAAAACTTTCTGTAGTTGTTGCTTTCCGTTACAGTTGATTTCATTTGGTTATCCAAACTAATTAAAACCAGGCTTGCTTCGGATAATCGAAAAACATGCAATATTACGAAATTACATCACATACATTATACACGTACATCGTGATTTATTGTACTCGTATATCATTAGTATTGACAGTATAGTGATCGAACTAATCGCTCATTTTTTTTAAACTTGTCATTTTTAGGAACAACATTCTTTTTGGGAATATCAGTTTTGTTGAACAACACTCATTCTGTTTTTCACTCATTTCTTCTGTTAAAGTCGTGTTCGGATGAAAGGCGTTTCGGATAACCAGCGTTCTACAGTACTGCACTTACTTTTTAAACAGACGAGTGATTCGTCGTCGAGAGACCAGGTAAAGTTATCTAAGCAAGTTGTCACAGTTTGGCTGCGGATGGAATAGCCATCGTCACATACGTACTGCAGTGTATCTCCGATTGAATAAAGCGTTTGGTTGATAAAGATCATTGCGTTGTCAATTGCATCAGCGTTTGGAGGACCGCAACCTTGAGAAACATGAAAGAAGCACTGGTCGATCTCCTCGGCTTAGCGCCTGAGCAACATAGTTCCGAAGAAGCATCGCAGCGGTGGCAAACCGTCAGCGACACTGTAGCCGATTTGACCGACCTGGGAATTGAATCCCAGACCAGTTAAGTAAAGTGCCTTTCCCAACGGCACAACAAGTAAACTTGCCCGCTGGTTCTCTACACTCTCCGTTTAACGCTGAGCGTCAAGCAGGGAAGCAGTGAACACCAATTTTACAGTCATTGGTTTGATCCGACTCGGAATCAAACCCAAGTTTACATCTCCGAAGGCGTACGCTCTTACCACTGGCTTTTCTCAGCCATCTGAAATAAACCAAATAACCGAAATAACAGTGACTAAATCTACTTGAACAACTTAAAACAAGCAACCGTGCATTTCTGTTTCATACAGTTAGGTTTGCCAAGTATTGTAATGCATAGATACGATAAACTTGTAACGTTTAGTGATGCAACTAACCAATTATATCTTCACTATCTGTGCAATTATAACCATTAATGAAGCAATAGTCAATAGCAGCGTCGATGGTTTGTTCTACTGCAACTTCGATTTCATTTTGAGCACACGCATCATACACGCAGTCCTGTAAAATTTTCAGCAAGGTAACATTTAACATGTTTACGAATTAGTATTCGGCCTACAGGACGGTAAAACAATGTATAAGCAACGTAATCGGACGAAAAAAGCTTAAAGAGGAAAAATAAAGTCAAAGTGATTCGTAAAACTGTGGTTTGATTCTTCTCATTATTAACTCAAAAAATCAAATCTTCATTACCGTATATTCGCCGTATTACGCCGAAGCCTGTGATGAGTGGCGGGGCCCGTTTCCGCGGCTCAGCGCCTGGGCAACGCAGCTCCGAAGAAGCGTCGCAGCTGTGGCGAACCGTTGCCGATGCTGTGTCGATTTGCTCGACCCAGGAGGAGACCTTCCGCACCGATAGCGTGCGCTTAGTAATTGGGCAATCCGGCTAGTCATATCTCATCATTGCAATCACAATTAATAAATTCACTAGCTTTTTGAACTACACAGTTTACCCTTGAAAAATTGATATCAATCTTTAATTTAGCTTAATTTTTTTCATTTTTCGAGAATGAAAAAGTTACTTGAGATATAATATGAATAAACTCTGTCATGCTAATGCACAAATATGACATTCATAGGTTTCAAATGATGACGACAACCGCACGCAAACTGCAAACTTTATTGAAATCAAATCTTTGTACTAGCGGTACTTCGCCGAAGCGTGCGACCAGCAATGGCGGAAGCATTTCTAAAGTGGGGGGGGGGGGGGGCAAAACCAATGACCAGATTTTCTTCACTTACAACCAGGGCTGTCAGTGGCGTAACGAGAAATCGTAAAAGGGGGTACGGCATAATTTCTACTTTTTTCCAGCGTCTTTTTTTTCAACAGAACTAATTTGAAGTTGATTAGGAAACAAGAAAAGCTCTCGGGGGGTTTGGGGGTATGCTCCCCCGGAAAATTTTTGAAAATTTACATGGTGTAATGGCTATTTTAGTGCTTTTTGAATAATTTTCACGCAAACTGTGTTTAAAGTTTTTGACCCTAATTTTGAGTGCTTCGTTAAATTATGATACATTTTGTTCGCACATTTTTAGTTATGCGTGCTTAAGACATAAGGCTTATAGCTATCGAAGAGGTTTGAAATTATAGAAGAATTGTATGCATCAAAAAACATTTTTGAAAATGGCTGGTGGGAGGATGCATATCCCTCATATTACCCTACCCCATTGGATTCGCCCGTGGTCATAAGCTACAGAAACCATCAAAAGAGTCTGGCATATTTCAGTCACTTGACACCATTAGTATATTGTTTTTGTTTACTAAAAAACAGAGTCAAAAGGGGAGGGGGGCATGGCACAACGGCCCCGCCCCTAAATATGCTCCTTAGGGCCGGACTTAGACAATGAGAGGCCCTAGGCTATTTGATCACACTGATTGGAAGAGCAAAAAAAGGTCTTCACATCTTCAGATGTCCTGTTTTCACTGAAAATATCGGTATAGTGAAGAGCAAAAAAAAGATATGCACGTCCTCAGATGTTCTGTTTTCCACTGAAAGCATCGGTGAAGAGAAAAAATAAGGTCTTCATTGTTTGTGATGAGGTCCCATTTTCTACGAGGCCTTAGGTTTCAGCCTGCTTAGCTTATGTGTAAATCCGGCCCTATGCCTACAATCCATATTTAGCCTGTCCACATGTGACATGTTTAATTCATGTGGGCTTCAGAGCCGCAGTTTTCGCTTCTAGTTTTTGTTCCCCCACCCCACAAACAAATTTTCAAAGAAAACATTGCTGGATTTAAGCTCTTTACCGGGTTTTAATTTCGATGGTAGGTCTATTGAGTTTCAAATACATTCATGCAGAGGCAACATTGTAGAAATAAACGCGTAAATTAGGGCCCCCTCAGGGCCCCCCCTAAAAAAAGTGGGGGGCAGGGTCCCCCCGGTCCCCCCACTTCCGCCACCTGTGCGTGCGACGAGTGGCGGAGCCAATCTACGTGGCGAGCATCTGGGCAACACAGCTCTGAAAAAGCATCGCAGCGGTGGCGAGACGTTTAACAACTGCAAACTCACCCTCACAAAATGTTCAAAGTTACTCGAAGCAAAACAATCTTGGAAACAGTCGTCGGCAAACACTTCTCGGCACTGGTTTTCAAAAAAAGTTTCCTGCGCATCCGGACACGATCTTGGTTCTTTGAAGTTTGTTGAGCAGCTGGAAAGATGATAAAATGTAAACGGTGTATTTCCAATGCGAATACAGTATGCAGGTTTTTAAACACAACGCAAGCTCGTTCAAATATGAACTAATATCGAGTTATTTCAGTCGTGTCAGTAAAACTAGTTAATTGTCAGAAATGGCGATAGGTCCAAACACGAAAGTTCGGTTGCTTTTGAAAAGCTGCTGCAAGAGAAATCTTGCTTTAAATGGTGATAGGTGCATCATCGCGATATAACGTTTCATGTAGTTAAATTTAATGATCTGATGGAACATCAGGGTATATTGCAAGTTGACAAATTAAAAGCTAAGGCAAGGCATTACTTTCAAAGTTTTGTACGAAAATGTTATCACCTCTCTCACTATGAATCTTCATGCATGACCATACCAAATGTAAAAGTTTAAGAGTGTGGTATAAAAACATTTCAGAGAATTTGCAACTACTGTATACAGAGCAGTACGGGAGCAATGAATTTAATACAGACTTACAACATTAACTGTTAGTTTTTAATGCAATGCTTAATCAAAGTGTAAAAAGCTGATATAATGTAACTAACGGTGGAGAATTTAGTTGGTGATGTACAGTCTTTGGAGATATTGTAATTACTAGGCCGATTCACGGTCGATAAAGTCAATTTTTTTTGGATATAGAAAATAACTCCAAAAATGTGGAAACAAAATTTCACGGTCGTAGGATCAGTGTTTATGAAGTTATAAGTCAATAAATGTCAATTTTTTGTTTTTTTGGTCAATTTTTTTTATTAGATCAATTTTTGCTTTCTCGCTTTTTTTGCGCGTTTCTACTTTATAGCCTACTTAAAAAGAGATGACTTAGATAATTTAGAGATGGAGGTTCGTAACTGTTGGTGGTACCAGGGAGGTGCATGCTGTCGCTTGACTCTTACCGGTATTACAGTTTTACACATGCTTAATTTATTCATGTAATGCTTGATGTGATTTGATTGATTTCGATTGTAAAGATCTGTTCAGACAGCTTTGCAAGATTGCAATCTTAGCAAAATTGGATTATGATAAAATAAGTTTTTCGATGTGTTTTCATTTGTTACATATTTTTGTCGCTACGTGCCGGTAGTCAAAAACACTAGAATTGAAAAGACAATGCATTAGCTAGTTATTCGAACATACTTTGATGTTACACAGATTGCAATACAGCGAATAGCAAAACACTTGAATTATATGTGCGTACTTTATAATCTAAGCACTAACTGAAGTGTCTTTGGTGTTTTTTTTTTTTTTCTTATAGACTGGTTCTTTCATTTCATTGTTTCGCTTGGTCAATAAAGTCAATTTTTTGATAAAATAAGGTCAATTTTTTGAGATTTTTAGGTCAATAAAAAATCGCCCTAGTTACTAAACACTGACAATCTTTTATCTTCAAATTGATGAGAAAAACAAGAAGTCGAACTGAACGTGAATTCCCACACGCAAACGTTTAAGAACGCGCTATAAAAACATCTCATATACGTTTTAGCTTTGTTTAACTCAGTATTGCGGAAAATTATACCATGCGTTAAAAATCCTCATCGTCTTTTATACGTATAGTTCAAAATTTCGATCTTCCTAAAGTTAAACCTAAAATTGATGGACTTACTTGAAAATTGTGAATGGATATAACAATAATAAACCAAAACAATATACAATAATTTTATTTTTATGTACTTCAAATCACTTTTGTAGCTGCTGGCAAATTGATTTACATCGTTGGTTAAAGCATCGCTTCCTCGAAGCTGATAATCATCTGATGGATCTCCATTGAAATTACCACAAAGTCCTACGAAAAAGGAATGATCTAAGACTGAATTGACCTACAGTATACTCAATCATAAAACTTTACTAGCAAATCAAGTCACTCCCTAATCCTAAAACCGTTGGGGCACTTTGAAGAGTTAACCACATTCTTCGGCATACAATTCCGGAGGATGATTGACTCACTTAGGATCAATCATTCTGAGGAATCAATGTATCTTTTACCTGAGTGCAGCTGATGAGGGCTAATATCCCGAAACAGCGCAGTCCCGCTTCATGGTATCTTTTGACTCAGCAGCGAGCAAGAAAGCGACAATTGTCTTTGTAATTGAAGAGTTTGATCTGACTTGAGTTTAATCGTTGTAATTTTGTTAAGGGTAATTAATTTCTCTTTTTCATTCAATTACAATTACAGTATAACTGTATGTGAGTTAGTTTGCTTTTGAGTATATGTAACTTTAGTCAAAACTGTAAATTAGAAAAACTACAGACGAAACTTCTTTTAGTTTTATAAAGTTCGCAAAGCTCAAATGCTTTCCGGGAACAGAAGCAGTTTTGACGGCACTATGGATCTTAGAAGACACTATGTTTACTGTCTGTATAAAAAGTAAAGTCTGATTTGTCGCTACTTTTTGTTTCGGCTTTTCTTCCACCCGTTTATTTTTAATGTATGTTTCGCTGTTTAACTCGTTTGATTGCAAAAATAATTATAATTTAATTACAAATCTACTATTTCTGTGTTTAATTACAAGTTTATCAAAATTGTAATTATGATTGTAATCATAAGTTTTGGGTACAAAACACTTTTGTAGTGTAGTTATTGAAAATGGATTGGTGTAATTGCAATCCATTTGTGGCGATGTTTTTATTAATCCAACTCGAAATCTGACGCAGAAACTTAATCAAATTTCTGCTCCGGATGGCAAATGCTTTCCCGTAGCCCGGAGCGTTACTCTGTCTACGCTATTTAATCTGGCTGACAGAAACCGAATCTGCCTTAACGGCGAGACACCTAACGATGTTCAAGCTGGGCAGCGGCAAACGCCCTTTTCAGGACGGGGCGATGCGCATCTTCCGCGCACCGTCAACAAGTTCCAAAGGCCCAGCATTCTCCAACTGAACATCGAAGGCCTCACTGCAAGCAAGATGAGCGTGTTGCATCATCTTGCGTTACAGTGTGAGGCACTCGTCATCCTCTTACAGGAAACCCATTGCACCTCGGTAGAAAGGTTAGATCTTCCGAGCTACCATCTAGCTGGGTTTTCCTTGAGCAGGAAGCATGGTCTTGCTACGTTTGTCCATGAGCGTCTGAAGTGGATCCTAATCGACCAGTCCCCACCAACATCGGAGATCGAGTGGGTGTGCGTGGATGTTGATAACTATAAAATAGTCAACGTCTACAAACCCCCTGCAACACGGATGCAAGCATCTGATCTTCCAGCATTCCCCCATCCCTGCCTCTATGCTGGCGACTTCAACTGCCACCATGTTGACTGGGGCTATAATAATAACAATCCAGATGGTGAATGCCTGGCTGGCTGGGCCAGTGCCAACAACTTCACCCTGCTATATAGCCCCAAGGAGGCCGCCAGTTTCCACTCTGGCCACTGGAAAACAGACACCAACCCAGATCTTGCATTTGCCAGTGTCGATTTGGACAGTCGCTTACCTGACAGACGTATCTTAGGAAAGTTCCCAAGGTCACAACACCGACCCTCGCTTATAAGTCCACCCAAACTTGCTCATCCAAAACCGAGCAAGCCTGTAAAGCGATGGAACTTCCGCAAGGCCAACTGGGACCACTATTCTAACCTAACCAACAAACTGGCCAAGAGTATACCGCCACCTGAATCTCAAAACATCGATCAGGTTTACCAGTGCTTTTGCAAGGTAATAAGCACTGCGGCGAAGAAATGCATCCCTCGTGGTCGACGATCAAACCACATACCTTGCTGGGATGCGGAGTGCGAAGACCTCTATCAGCATTTCCTGCAGTCACCTGGGGGCCCTGATTCGGATAGGGCTGCCACAGCCCTACTCACAAGGCTCGACGGGAAGCGGAGAAATCGCTGGTCAGAGACGGTCCGCAACATTGACTTTTCGCACTCCAGCCGGCTGGCATGGAATACTATAAACAACTTGACTGGTAGGTCACGACAATCCCCTCGTCAATGTCCCGTTTCAGCTGATGCTATTGCTTCCCAGCTGGTTAAAAACGGGAAATACGAAGGTGTGAATCGACGCTCATCTCGGCTCGTTTTACAGGAAGTGTCTGACCTTTGGAGGGCTGATCCATTACATCCTGCGAATGTCTCCAAGAGTTTTTCCCATTGGGAGTTCGCTGCTGCCCTCCAACATTTAAAACCAGGCAAAGCTCCTGGACCTGATTCCATTTGTCCGGAGCTGATAATCCATGCTGGAGCCAGCTTAAAATCTTGGCTACGTGGCTTCCTATCTTCCTGCCTGCACCACCTCAAAATTCCTAAGATCTGGAGAAGAGCGTTAGTAGTAGCGATCCCAAAGCCTTCGAAACCGGTAGAGGACCCAAGGAGCTATCGTCCGATCTCCTTGCTCTGTGTTCTCTACAAGATTCTCGAGCGACTTATCTACGCCCGCGTCGAACCTTTTATTGACCCTCTGCTCCCACGGGAACAGGCGGGTTTTCGACGCGGAAGATCCACCGTGGATCAAGTCACTTTGCTCACGCAAAGCATTGAGAATGCATTCGAAGCGAAAAAGAAGGCCGGTGCCGTCTTTATCGACCTGACAGCTGCCTATGACACTGTCTGGCACCGTGGCCTCACCTGCAAGCTGTTGCGGCTTCTGCCGGACAAGCACATGGTTCGTATGATTATGGAGCTGATCCGTAACAGAAGCTTCACCCTTACAACTGGCGACAGCAAGCCTAGCAGGTTACGACGCCTGAGAAATGGCGTCCCCCAGGGATCGTTCCTGGCCCCCCTCCTTTTCAACATCTATACATATGATATCCCCTCCATAACCTCCAAGAAGTTTGCCTATGCCGACGACCTGGCGATACTCCATACATCTGGAGAATGGAAGGAGTTGGAAAGGACTCTAAGCCAGGACATGACTACACTCTCGGAATATCTCCAGACCTGGCGATTGAAGCTTAGCCACACTAAAACGGTGACGGCGGCCTTTCACCTCCACAATCGAGAGGCTAAGCGTGAGCTTAAGGTCTGTAACATCGGTAAGACCTTACCTTTCTGTCCAGTTCCCACTTATCTTGGGGTCAAACTGGACAGATCGCTCACATATCGTCCTCACCTGGAAGCATTGCGCAAGAAGTTAAGTGCTCGCGTCTCACTGTTGAGGCGACTTGCCGGAACAGGTTGGGGTGCTAGCGCTAAGACATTACGCACAGCTGCCCTGTCTCTGGTCTACTCGACTGCCGAGTACTGCGCACCAGTCTGGTGCCGCAGCGTGCACATACGGCTTATCGACAGTGTAATAAATGACGCCTTGCGCATTGTCACTGGGTGCCTGCGTCCCACTCCATCGGTCTACCTTCCGGTTCTTTCAGGCATCCAGCCAGCTGAACTTCGCCGCCAAGGAGCGACACTCTCCCTAGCCAACCGCAGCTCCCTGGACCCTGACCACATTTTACATGGCCAGTTTCATGAGTCACAGGACGTATGTAGGGAGAGATTGAAATCTAGACGCTCATTTGTACCTGCTGCTCGGAAATTACTAGAAAGTCTTTCTGAGATGGACGTCCGTGCAGCCGAGTGGACGAACACGAAATGGGACATGGAGTACTCTGCCAACGCATTGTCACTCCACGCTTTCATTCCCAAGGCTAGCTCCAGACCCTTGGGTATGGGTCTGCCCAGGGCAGCCTGGGTCAAGCTCAACCGTCTGCGTTCTGGTGTTGGACGTTTCTGTTCGTCCATGTACAAATGGGGTCTCGCTCCTCTAGCGAATTGTGAGTGTGGTGCCAGTGAACAAACCGCAGATCACATCATCTCACAGTGTCCCATACATCGAGCACCCCGAGGTATGTTTGGTCTAATGGTTTTGGATGACGAAACAAGATGCTGGCTGAAGTCCCTTACAGTCAGCATCTGACCCAAGCAGTTTGGTGGCCAGGGTGGTAAAAGGATAAACCCTCGGCCTTGGTCCTCCCATCTGTCTTGGAAGAAATGCCCCGCCAAACGACGACGACGAATCAAATTTTTTCAAAAAATAATTTTAAGCTATTCCGTTAATTCGTTTTTGATTAAGTGTAAAAATTATTGAAACCACTTCAATTGCTTTATATAGGCTACTTATTTTTTGCATAACGGCATGACTTTTCTTCCAGCTCCAACGAATTCGTTACGTCAATTGCCTATTTGGCAAACTGCTCTTTTGCTATCTGCGTAATTAGGTGGTCGTTTGACTCGAAGACTTTGTGTCCTTTTACGGTTTTCCTGTCGCTCACACTTTTTTTTATTGAAGTGCTCGTACATATTGACTTTCGTTTATCGTTATAGAGAGGACAAAATAAAAAACATTCTGATTCAAAATTTCCATCAAATAGCTTACGCTATAATTTTTGTACCTTCAACGTTTTCCTTGTAATTGTCCGGAATGCCCACACTTATTACGCTGTTACCATCGTATCTCACCACGACACCAAATTTTGTTGATAAAACAAGAAAATCACCATTTTCTACTACTTTATATCCATAAAAGGAGTCCGAGAAAGGAAGTACCACTTGTTGAGAATTCACCTGAAAGATGTTAAGCACCACTTAATAAGCCAACAAGTATTGTTTCCTTCTCTTGTTAAGTATGGTATCAAATTATATCTTCCAATGAGATTGATAACAATGCGGCTGATGAGGGGTAATAGCCCGAAATAGCGTGTACAGCTCTATGGTATAAAATTATCTGTAAGTTTTGCGTGCATTCTATAATCTTGACGATTCTCTCTCGATGCTTCAACAATTTACAGGTATTTTGTATAAGTAATTTATAGCTGTAGGTTAGCTCAGTTGTAAAGCACACGCTATTGCTGCCAAAGGTCTTAGATTCAATTCCAAGACCGGTCCAAATCGGACGCAATGTCGCCAACGACTCGCCACCGCTGTAACGTTCCTTCAGAGTTGTGTTGCCCATGCGCTAAACTGCGGAGATAAGCCCCGGCATTCGTTACATGCTACGGCGTAATACTGGCGAGTACAATGAAGATTTGAAGTTGTTTTATAGGCCCATAATAGGTCTTGGTCCTTAACAATTGTCAGCGAGATGGCGTAATGAAACTGCGTGCAGGTCCCAAGTCCCTTTTGACGGAATCATTTTAGGTTAGAACTGACCATATGTGGGCATACATACCGGATGGCAGCTGACCCGAAGTGCGCAAGTTCACTTTGCATTCTCCCACAATTGCTGCAAAGCATACCGTTCAATAATTCAAAATAAAAATACTCATATGCTCTGTGGGCAAAAACGATTGCAGCGTCTTGTCGTCGTGGAAATGATTTTGAGAGTGAAAAAAAAGTGTCAAATGCCACTATCAGTTCCCTAGCTTCAGGTCAAATGAAAAATCAAATCTTCATATTTTACCCTGTCCACATGTCCAATTCTATGACATCAAAAATTTAGTTGTGATGTAGAAAGCTCTTAGCGACAAACCCACATAAATGTGGGTACATAAACGTGGGCTTTAGCTCCTGAACATTGGTTAACACAGAAACGTCGCAGCGGTGACGAGCCTTTCGTTAACAACAATGTCCAATTTAAACCGGGCCGGGAATCAAACCAAGACCTACTACGCCGATGACGATGTCTTTAACCACTACACCATCCAGTTGGTGACTGTATGTCGGTTCAATAATAATATTTGAAAAAGTGTTGGCAAGCAAACTGCGTTTCGATAAAATGTTCTGAACAAAGAAAGGTTTCTTCGACATTTTTAACTGCTCATATGCCATAAAAACTACTTTACAACTCACGTAGGTTACTCGGTGCTTGCAAAGCTCAACAACTTCCTTTTCTATGCGAACAATGATCTTTTTCAAATAGGAAACGGCAGTGCTTGTACCTCTGTATTCGTTTTCAACCTAAATCAAAGCATTAGTAAAAACCTCGAGGAGAAACTATGCTTCTACTGTAGATTATTTTGTCGTGATTAATAAACCTTGTCGTGATTAGCAAATGACAGTAAACTTAGTGTTGTTAAATTACCACCGCCCATTGATACTCGTCTCTGCAAAAATTGTGGAAATATTCCGCTTTAATCCATTGTTCTTTGCGATATAAGTTACCTTATGAAGCATTACTTCGGTAAACTTGCAAACTGCTGTATTTAATTAAAAACATTTCCATTTGCTGTATTGCTTATACGCATAAATTGCCTACCATGCAAACTCAAGCGTATGGTTTTACTAAAAACAACTTTTTCTTATAGGTCTTAATCTCGCTTCACGGTGCATACCGCTGTTGCTTGCAAGCTACTAAATTATGCATAAACAGCGAGTAAAACTTAACCACGGTGCAATGCAAACGGACACGGGAAAGGTATCTGATGCAGAAGATAACGGGTTTAAACCATGTGATGAAAACCGTGCTCCGTCAAGTGAATAGATAGATAGGCAGTCATTCAATGGGATCACGAAAAAAAGGACGAAATTAACATACTAGAAATAAAAGCTTAATATGAAAACCAAAAAACACCACCGAGACCAAAAATCACCACAGTGAGTGTAGCGCTGCTTAGATACGAATCAATTTCATCTGATCCCAAACCTCAATTGAAAAATGATGAAGATGGTTATCTGTTGCGCTTTCGGTTGTTTTCACATAGTAGTAAGTGCATAATCCTTGAAAATCAAATCGTCTGCCATCTAAACTCGTGTAATGAGGGTCACCAGACCCATAACACCAGCTCAACTGACCAACAACAAACGGTTCTGAAAAAAATTAATTGGTTAGTTGTCATTCTGCTTAAAAAAATACGCAATGTGGAACACTACATTGTCTATTGATCGTCAGCTGAATTTGGTCAAGTATCTCCACCAGACCAAGAGCAAACAAGCCGAAAATCTATTCTTTTACCACTCCAGGCTGTTGCGCAGTATGGTTTACTAAATAGCATCGATGTCTTTTAGCCACCTTCTGATATCGTCATCCAGGAGAAATAAACCACATATTGCTATTTGCGCACGATAAATTGGGCTAATGGGAATAATGTTCTCTGCTGTTTGCTTGTATGCGTCACATTTGCAACCCTGCGAAGGAGCGAGATTTTATCTGTACACGGACGAGAGAAATTGACCTCAGGCAGTTCTCATAAGCGATTCAGTCTCACCAAGGCCAATGTGGAAAAAAACTTATGACAGTGGTTAGGAGCCAGCTCTTCGTGTGAAATCACAAAGCCTTGTTGAGCTATGCAGGTGCTTGGTTGTCTGCTCGTAGTTTGCACGAGAACTCGAGTAGCCAAATCTTGTCTTTCCCAGCGCACGCAGCCATTTTCTTACGTCACAACGCAAAAATCGATGTACGTGGCTTTTATGCCGAGGATTCAGCTGATCGTGTAACTTGTACACTGCGTGCGCGAATATACTGTGTAGATCAATGGCTCTTAACCTGGGGGCCACGAACCCCTAGGGGTTCACACGAAAATTTCTGGGGGATTCCTAGATGCAGGGGCGTAGCCCACAAAAGATTTAGGGGGCTGAGGGCTGGATATAGACAATGAGAAACTCCGTTTTCATGGGCCTTTAGTTATCGATTTTTTAAAAAATAAAAAAGTGTCATACGTTGATAAGAAGGGGGTTATGCCCCAGTTGACCACCTTGGCTATACCACCCAACTTGGATGAGAGTTAATTTTTCATGTGTTGCTATTGCTAAAAATTTTGTACTTGAGAAAAATGTGTGTTGAGTGAAAACATTGCGCAAATTTTCCCAGAACTTATGGCAATGCAAATTTTGTTAAACTGTGACTAAATATTCTTATCACTGAATAATGAAGTCCTAAATCAAACTGAGGACCATCAATTCGGTGTCAGCTCATTGGGGGTTCAGGTTGATTGTTTTACCACTCAGGGGGGACTTAACGGGAAAAAGGTATACAATCTATCTACATCAGAGATTAAGAACTTCTGATGTGTATAGATTCTACACCAATACTTTACGCGTAGCGAGCACCTATGGGTGTCTAGGTTTCACTGTTTGCACGCAAACTTTCGGTAGTATGATCAGAATGATGACCTCGTGGAATATGGTCCGATTTCCGTACATCACGTTTTTCACAGAGAGTGTTCAGTAGCAACAAAGCCCAACTGGGAGGATCCATATAAGAATAATGATAGGTTGTCCATCGGAGTTGGACGTAGGGATCCAGCGACAGTGCTCAGAGCGTTGTTTCAAACACAATCAATGAGGCAAAAAAGCGCGCTTTACAGTTACGGCATTGATTGGTGATTAAGCTTGTCGTAGAAACACATTTACTTCTAAAGCTGGAGGTGCATTTTGAACTGCAGTAAAACCAAATCAAAATCAAATCTTCAGTATAGTATGTACTCGCGGGATTACGCCGAAGCGTGTAACGAGTGGCTGGGCCCATCTCCGGGGTTTAGCGCCTGGGCAGCACACCTCCGAAGATGTGCCGCTGCGGCGGCGAGTCGTTGATGACATTGTGTCCGATTGGACCGGTCCGAAAATCGATCTCCAGACCTACCGCGCCAACAGCAAGGTCTTAGCAACTGAGCTAAGCATTTTGAACTATTCAAAGTAGTTTTGATTCGGGGTGCTGAATTTCTACAAGAACGTGTGGTAACGCATAGTTTCATGTATTTTCGTTGCGCTCAAGCGTGCCACGACTTACGAGATGGCAGTGCTCTTGTCCTTGGCTTTGCACCTGAGAAACACCGCTGCGACTCTAGAATGCTGCAGCGGTGATGAAGCATTGGCAGTGCACTGCCGGTACTTTATTTTTTTTTGAAGTTGCCGGCCACCTGTTTATCGTTAAAGGTAAAAACGGATCGAAATTGCTAGGTTGTTTTCCACATAGTTCCTTCACTACTGCACATCAAGCAGTAAAGATGTGAATACCAAATCTTTTGGAGTGATTTTGATTTGAACCGACTCGGAGTCGTTTTAATTTCAGAGGCAGACACATTACCACTAAGCCATCCAGGGCCGGCGCCAAGGGGGGCCAGGGCACCTGGCTCCCCCAATCGACATGCTTGGCCCCCCCAATTAACAAACTTACTCTTTTAAGGACAGCGGCTTTTGTGCTTAATTTCAAACTTTGGCCCCCCCTGATAAACGCTTGACCCCCCTAAGTTGGCTGCTCTACCGCCGGCTCTGAAGCCATTTGATAGTTATAAACTTCGACACTTAAATAAAAATCTCTGCCATTTTACGTTAACAAGTTATATAAATGCAAGAGTTGTGTAAAATCTACTCAGCAGTGCAAAATTAAAAGAATGTAGTCTAGATGTAGTATTTTTATACCTACTGACCAGCTACAAAAGTATCTCTAAACTCCCCGAATTAACGAGCAGGCACCCGAAGGTTGTCTGCTAACTCACAGCAGGTTGTTCCCTTCAACTAAAAAAAATCAAATTTTCATTATTCTCGCGGTACTGCGCCGGAGCGAGAGGTGGGAATCACCTCCGCGGCTTAACGCCTGGGCAACACAGATCCGAAGAAACGTCGCAGTGTTGGCGAGCCGTTGGCGACACTGTGTTCGGTTTGACCGGCCCGGGAATCGAATCCGAGACGTCGCGCACCGATAGCAATGTGTTTAACAACTGAGCTAATCGGTAAGTAGTACTTTGTAATATTGCAGTGAATACGATTATTATGACGTATAGCAGCATATTTCACCTTCTAAACAGCAAAATCGCACTTTATAATCATGGCATGTTTGCTCATTTGTGTTTTTGCACCGAAATCCTCCAACAAGACTCGTTTCCACATCTTGTTTAGGAGTTTTGTATCCACTAGCGTTGGCCAGTCTATAGTCGATCGCAATTGGATATTTGCAAACGTCCTGGTAACTTTCTCTAATTTCGGATAGAAGCTCGCAATCACAATTATCAGATCCATCTTGAGGACGATCCACATTGAAATATTCAGTCCAAATTCCGTTCAATTCGCTGCACAAATCACATATCGGTGGAGCCTCTGTAACAGATCAACTCAAATGGAAGCTTTCATGTTTTGCAGGAAAACTTTTAAACAAAAAATAAAGCCGCAATAATTCTTAAAACTCGATGTTTCGACAACATAGAATCAGATATCATCCTCAGTACTGTGAGCAAAGTAGTACAAAACTTCTGTTTCAGTTTTGTATTGCCTTGCTTACAGTGCTGATGATGACAGATGAATCAAGCTATTTTCGCCCGATATTTACTGCATTCCGAAGAAAAGTTTTAAACAAACAAATTACAAAAGAAACAGTAAAGTTTGCGTTCATGTTGCTTGAATGGTCACCCTTTGACTGGCTCTGATGCTCGCATACATGTAAAGTTGATCAAACACAAGCGCAACTTACAACCAAGCATATACTCTAGTTGTCAGTGTAGCTACGCACAATTTTAATATGTGATTTGCGGTGATTGATTGAGTGAATATCCCGTGACAGAATAGCCGCAAAACGTGTGTGCTCAACACCAGTTGGTCGAACGCCTGGAAGCCGCCCCAGAACTCGATGGCGAGATTACATTCAAGGCCTTAGTTGGACTCCCTTGGTATTTTACCGAATCATCTACCCTTTGTCGCAGAGGATTGAGATGCTTGAAGGCTCCAACTCGAGCAACTGCCCTCTGACCCCCAAAAATTGATCTTTAAAAGTTAATTAAGGTTATAGCAATTTCACAATGTGACAGTAACAGGCAGAATAGACAGCCTTTCTACTACAATTTATTCCTCGGATTGTGGTCAAATATTAGTCCACTTCTTAAGCAGAAGATAAAAGTTAATTAAGTGGTTAATTTGTATTTAGTTGCATATTTATCCTCTTAGCACGAGAAAGCGGTCAATGCGCTATACGAGCTCGCTTAGGAGTTGCCAGCCATCTGTCTACCACAGTGAAATGTGGGAATCCCGTTAAGTGCCTCCCAACGGCACAACAAGTAAACTTGCCGGTTTGTTCTCCACACTGTCCCTTTGATGCTGAGCGTCAAGCAGGGAAGCTGTGAATACCGATTTTAAACTCATTGCTTTGACCCGACTCGGAATCAAACCCGAGTCTACTGCTCCCGAGATGGACGCTCTTACCACTCGACCATCTGAGCTGTTGTACTCTTCATACTATACTCTTCAATTTAACACCTTACTCTTCATACTGTTTCAATCAATATCAGAATATTAATTTAATTCAAATTAATTTCAAGCGAAAATTTTTTACTTCACTTCACTTTTCAAATGTGTGAAACTCTTTTTCTCTTAAAGCTAGGAAAACTATAAAGTACGTTGTAAGAAAAAATTAATAAAGACTCTCTTGCTGTGAAAAGAATATAGCGCCGTATGCCGCATATGATATGCATATCATAATGGTATGGGATAATGGCTTTGTTCCCTCATTAAATGGTTCTTTTGCTAAATATCGATGCACATTAAAATTTAGACCCTTGAATGAGTTGGTTGCATTTTAAATCTGTTGATGAAATTGTGCAGCGTAGCATGCACTTTTTTCACTGGGTATTATTTGTTCAATTGAATCTTCTGAACCAAAATAAGTTTGTGATTATTCAGGCTTGCGAGGACGAGGTTCAGGAAGAGCTGCGGCAACTCAGACTAACTAGGCAACGCCATAAATGAAAAATAACTCCACAAGCCGAAAAGAAAACTCCATCGCTATAAACAAGCGTGGCCTACTATCACACCTAATAGAGTGCACTAGATCAGTGTTTCCCCACCCGTGGGTTCATCAATTAAATAAGGTTATGTGGATCGCCATAAGCTGGCTAATAAATAGTGGATCCCCACTCTGAAAGCTTGGGAACCACCACACCAGATCCATTGCACTGGGAGAAGCTAAACGATTTCAACCACAAAAAAGTATTACCTGGAGGACAGCAGTATCTCACTTTGTAATCGCAACAAGATTCACCGTTTTTCTGTTCAAAATTAAAACACTGAAATCCTTCAGTCAGACTCAAATGAACGAGCTGGTTCAGAGATGCAAGATCGGCTCCGTTGGTCAATTTCACATCCATTGCAGTTGGATTAGGACAAACTTCTGGGTGCCTTTGTATAAGAGTTGGCAAGTTTTCACAATCACACTGATCCAGACCAGAAGGATCGTCAATGTCGTAGAAGTCAGTCCAATCAGCTTCATCACACTCCGATGCCGGCTCTAAAAATGCGTAGCTTTACAAAGAAAACACTTTCGGCAAGATTAAATAAGCCCTTCATTTTCAAATAAAATTCATCATTAACCGACAAGTATCAAAAACAACAAGTATTAATCATTTACAAAAAAAATCAAATCTTCATTGTACTCGCAGTATTACGTCGAAGCGTGTAACGGGTGGCGGTGGCCGTCACCGTGGCGCAGCGCCTAGGCTACGCAGCTGCTCCGAAGAAACGTCGCAGCGGTGGCAAGCCGTTGGCTACACTGTGTCCGATTTGACCTGCTCAAGAATCAAACCCCAGACCTCTCGCACTGATAGCGATGTGATTAACAACTGGGCTAACCGGCCAATAAAAATCCAAATAGACAATTTAAATTATTCCAGCGTAAAATCGGCTTCTAAAAAACAGAAACATAGGCCTACTTAGCCTATGCACAAATACTGCATAATCAATACAGCTTAATTGTTCAAAAAACTCAGATATCTACTGTATAGCAAATATTTAAGTTAGCACCGAAGAGGAAAATGACGATTTTAGCGACTAGGGCATTTCTTTTAAATATCCTTCACCTCGCATATTGCCCTATGCCAACTGCTACGGTGCATACGTCATTATCCTTCAATTTTAAACCAGCGGCCGTTTAGCTTAATGGTGAAAGACATAGCGATCGGTGCGGTAGGTCTGGGGTTCAATTACCGGCCTGTCAAATCGGACACAGTTTCGCCTCGGCCGCGACGGTTTTTTGGAGCGGTGTCGCCCAGGTACTACGCCCCGGAGATGGGCCCCGCTTCTCGTTACACGCTACGGCGTAATATCACAAGTATAATGATTTGATTTTTTTCACTTTGAACCAGCCATCACTTAAAACGTCACTAGAGTATCGGCGATACGTGAAGTTCTTTCCTCGTATTGCAGCCGCGCGATCAACAACAGTGCGGTAAGTTTATTTTTCTAGTTGTTGAGATTTTTTACCAAATGGCAAAAAATTATTACCACATCTTTTCGTCAAAAATTTTCACGAAGTATAAAGACAGTCACTTTTAAGTCCAATACTGCATACCGCGGTTTTTTTGAATTATTTTGTGCCATAGAACAAAACAAAGCACAGTTATGGGTCAGTGATTTGCTGTGTTTTGTGTAATACATATTTATGCACATGATAACCACACATCAAAACAAGCGTTTTGGAGTCGCACTGTACTCAGGCCTGCCCCCTGAGCGCTTGCTTGGGGGAGAAAAGTATTTTGAAGCTGAACCAGTTATAAAAACAAAAGTAAAAAGGTCGCTGCAGAGAAGTCAATACATTTTTAGAGGCGTACCCGAAAATTTTTTCTGGGAGGTGTTAAAGCAAACTTCTTAGACACAGTTACTTCCGGTTAGTAACAACAGCAGATTAAGTTAATTTGAAGCGAAATGAGGAACAAAAACGGCTCTGGAGAGGACAGGGACTTTTTTCTCAGTAAGATTTTAAAAGTATTACATTTGGTAATTGAGACAACCGAATACTTAAACATGCTCAGTTCGAATTCTGTGGCTTCAATCATAAATATACCCACTAAAGTTACTGATACAACATCTTCCACTCTGGATCACATAATAACAAACGAGAACCGTTACTCCCTTGTATCTTATGTTTTTGACTATGACATAACTGATCACAATCCAGTCATGGTAACCATATCAAAGCAGACAAACACACGTCATTAACTTGATAAGCCAATCTACAAAGGATCTTTTGTTTAATTTTTCCGCGGAGAATTTTAATCATGATCTCCATGACCGACTGGATGATTTCCTCACAACAAACTACTCCACAAATCAAATCAACGTTGATGATCTTTTTACCAGATTCTACTTTTTGAAAACACAAACAATTGATATGCACGCACAGGTAGTAAAATATTCTAGAACACAAATGCGGGTTTATCATACACCATAGATCACCAAACGTCTTCTGTTTCGATCAGGGCTGCAAACTCGATCGATTTTTAACCGAGTTCAAGTTCGAGAGATGTTTGCAAGTCCGAGTTCTAAGAATTTTATTTTTCGAGTTTAAAATCATAACTTCAATTTACACGGATTGTGTCTACTTGAACAACAAACTATATTTCGTAGTGATCTTTTATTTCTTTTCAACAATTTCAATATCTTTCCAATGAACTCGAACAGTTTTATGCGAGTTCAACTTCGAGTTCATAAAAAATACTTTTTGGAGTTCAAGTTTGAGTTCGGAAAAATGATCGAGTTCTTTTGAGTTCGAGTTCAAGTTCGAGTTTGCAGCCCTGGTTTTAATAAAGCGAAAGCAAAAAATGCAGAAGAGTCATTATCGTAAGGGGAGTGCATATGAAAAATACTTCTATAAATTATATTCCAATTTGCTCACTAGATTAAAAAAATTTCCGAAAAGACATTGCTATCATAGTCAAATTAACGCATGTAGAGATAATCCTAAAAAAAACATTGGATATTCTGCGTTCCCTCCTACCTAAAAAATCAATATCCACTACTCCTGATTCCTTAAACACTGGCAGCGAAGCTGTCTCCGATTCTGCCACCATTTTGGAAAAATTTAATTCTCACTTTTCTAATGTTGGAAAGTCACTGGCATCTTGTACTAATAATGTCGGTCATGTCGACGATTTTTATTCATATCTCAAATCTCCGAGCTCTTTCTCTATTTATCTCCAGCCAACATTTCCTCACGAAAATTACTAAACGTATTTACAACCTCGACTTAAACAAAGCTAGTGGTTATGATGATATTTCACCGTTTATTTCAAAAACAGCTGCCCACATTATCTCTCTCCTCCTCTCGATAACTTTACACCAGTGTCTGTGTCTCTCTTACGGAGTTTTTCCTAACAAATCAAAAGTGGCAAAAATTATACCAGCATACAAGTCTGGTTGTCCTAATGAACCGTGTAACTATCGTCCTATATCTCTCTTCTTTCAAGCATAGCAAAAACTTTTGAACGTGTGATTCTTAACATAATGCTCTCTTCTCTGGAAAGAAATAATTTAATTATCTCAACCCAATTTGGATTTCGTCATAAACACTCCACAATTCATCCTATTCTTGATCTAATAACCGAATCACCTCAAAATATCAACAAAAAGCGCTTCTCCACTCTCCTATTACTTGATATCAGAAAAGCATTTGACTGAGTGCCTCATCCAATTCTTCAGAAAAAAACTTGAATTTTACGGTATCCGGGGAGTTTCCCATAAATCACTGGAGACTTATCTAGCTGAGAGAAAGCAGTTTGCTTCTATTGATAATGATTATTCGCAAATTCATGATATCATATACGGAGTTCCCCAAGGCTCTATTTTGGGACCTCCATTATTTCTATTATACTGTATTATTGACGACCTTCCCACAGCCTTACAAACGAAGCCAAGACCTTTTGCTGAATGCTGATGACACTGCTTTGTTAATCAGTAATTCGTCATTTTCAAAAATGGAAAGTTTAGCTGCGTCTGAACTTTCTCGTGTATACAGATGGGTGACCTCCAACGGTTTAACTCTTTACCCAAATAAAACAAACTTTTGCGCTAAATATTTCCTATTTTCTCGAAAACTGTGTCTTTTTGATCTTTCTTCCCTCACGCTGAATAATGTTAAAATTGAAATGCCTAAAGTTACTAAATATTTAGGAATATTGATTGACGATAAACTCTCTTTCAAGTCGCACATCGAATCTAAATTATCTCGATCGGTTGGTATATAATTGCGAGACATCGAGCGCATTTGTATTTCGCTCTAATTCACTCTCACCTACTGCATGGCTTGCCTGTTTGGGCTTTAACATGCAAAACTTACTTATCTAAAATTAGAGTGCTACAAAACAAAGCGATAAGCATTGTTTCTAAGATTCCCCAAAAGAAAGAGTTAGCCGTTACTATTATACACTACAAATACTAAAACTTGATGATTTATATCAATTTGAACAAGCTAAATTTATGCGCCAATATACCGGTACTCATAATAAACTACCCTTCCGCTTCTGCAATTACATTACTTACTCATCCAATTCTTATTCTTACTCCACACGCAACTCCTCCAAGGACACTTTCTTCTCCCGCGTTTTACTACAACCGGAACTCAAAAGTCCATAAAATACGTATAGGCGCAAAACTATGAAATTCTCTTCCTGAAACTCTTAGGCACTTATCATACAGAAGATTCAAAAGTACTTACCAAAACTTATTCTTGAAGAAATACGTTCAATCCAAGTGTTTATTAATTTTAAGCTTCCAGCCAGCTTCTTCTCCCTATTACATTAGATATCTAAAATTCTAAATACTCGGTTGCTGTTTTACTTGCAAACTTATATAAGGCTGCTGATTGACTCGAAGACATGGTCCCTTCACAGCTGCCTGCAGCTAAATTGAATATAAACTAAGAATATTTGTCGTGTCGGTTGTTATGAGCCACAAAATAAACTTCTATTCTGTTTGTTCCGTACTTGACTTGACTTTTCCTCCTTAAAGTATTTGCGTCCTATTTTATTGCATTCCGAACACCAATTAAAATCTTCAGTGTAATACGTAAAACTTTGTTCCAGCAATATTTTAGATAAGCGATCAGAAATGATTGTCTCGTAACTCTCGTTCGACGTTCATGTTCAAGTGATACTTGTTAAATCCTAATCTTGCTCGTATCAATAAAACTGTCTAGGCAGCTGCAACATTTTCCTCAAGAAAACAAGAAAGAATGCGAAAAAGTGTCACTGTGAAGTCATAAAACCCTCTGAGCCTGTCTATTTGGTTGGTGATTATTATTTGAACAATGCACCTTCTCTTCATCAATTTTTTCACGAAACGGCATTTGATAGCGCTGCAGCCAGCCAGGGTAATAGAAATGCGATAAGATATGATTTTAATTTAACTTATTATTTTGGACACGAGGTTATTTTATTCGACCGATTGCAATTGTGATCAATGAATTCCAACGATTTTGGGTGGCTCTTGCCCATTCTCTTGAGAAGGTAAAGAAGGTAATGACTGCACTGTGTGTACAGTGCAACAAAACGTAAAGGAAGGGTCTAGACTAGAGCACAGGCAGCCTTTTAGAGAAACAATTAAGCGCAGGAAAACCGGTCCCACGTGACAGCGACGTCATTATAGAAACAAACTGCTTTGATTATAGAAGCCGGGCCGGTGCTCTTGACACTGCCAAAAGTAAAAACACATGCAGCCAGAATAATTGATAACATTTTTAATTACTAGACGTTTCAAGATGTTACTCATTCCATTGTCAAAAGTGGAATGTTTTTAATGGGATGAGTAATATCGTGAAACGTCAAGTAATAAAAAATATTCTTAATTATTCTGGTTGCATGTTTTTTATTGAAGCTAGAAGTTCCAAGCATTATGCTTCAAAAACAATTTACTTTGAAATTTTAAAAAACCAAATTAAGCAGTACATTTTAAGTGATCTTCAAACATATGAGCGAAAATCGGAGAGAAATTTTGCTCTAGGCCTATTGTAATGTAAAAAATAATCTGCAATTTGTCTAGTTCAGTGGTTCTTAACGGGGTACCAACGAAAAATCCAGGGGTCTCCATTCTTATACTTTTTGTTCTTTCAATGCACACCTCCTTTGCAGGTTGCACAGACAAGGGATCCCCTTGCAAATATCTTCAAGATGAAGGATGAAAGAGACTGGATAGGCTGAGAAACTCTAGTCTACTTGTTTTTGTCTTTTTTTCAAAACTTGATTTTCAAACATACTTGCCTATCCACATGTCCAGTGATAAGTTAGCAAAAGTCCACGGGATTTCACATTACAATTCAATTTTTGAAGTCAAAATCACTTTTAATGCAAGAGATATTATACGGTAGGCCTTCAAAGACTTACTCAATAAACGCTGTAAAAACCAATGGTGCGACTAGTTTTGCGGTTTGACTGTTCACCAGATAGACTCAGGTTCGAACCTTGGACCCTGTGATTGAAAGTCAAGCTCTCTAATTACTATAGGCCACCGGACTTACAGCCCCTTAAATGCAATTAGTGGTCGTGTATTTACCTTCCGGACAGCAGAATCGAACTTCAAAATCTAAGCAACTTCTTGAATTTGGCTGATCAATATTTTGGCAATAAAAGCCATCTTGCACATTTGAAATTGCAACAATGCCATCGATGGGGTGGTGAAGATTGGTTCCAACCAATTTTGCGTCAATTTTTATTGGCTTGGCACATATTAAGTCTGGAAACTGGTAACGCATTGTATTTATCAACTCATAATCTCCTTTATCAGAAGGATCGTCCACATTGAAATATCTGGTCCATTTTCCACCACATTGAGGTTCTACCGCGGTACCTATACGATAAAAAAAGTACGAAATTAGCCCGATGATTGCGTGGTTCTCCGAGAGCGGGGTCAGGGTTTAAGATATTTTAAACAACATTAACTGCACATTAAGCCCTCGAAATCTATCGGTGAGTTAACTATTTTCCTTTTTATGTTTATCCTTTTGCGTGGAGTTTTTGAATGCTTATGCAAGAATGTGGGAGGTTTAACAAGTGAATTATATGCTGTCATCACATTGATCACTATCATAACAAAAACATTACTAGAAAATTACAAGTTAGAGCAAGGTTCAATCAACTTCCTCTGGCAGAGAGGTCGGTAGTGTCAGTGGCTAGAACTTGTATTATACAATAAAGTAAAATCATTACAACATAAAACCACTACAACCTGCTTTGTCGTTATCGGCTCTTCAGGTGGTTATCTTATTCAAACCTGAAGACCCGACAACGACGAAACAGGCGCTAGTGGTTTAATGATTTTACTTAATGAAATAATTACTATGGAAAATTATTCGATTCTCTGATTTAGCCTAAAACTAATACTTGAAATTTCTAATAACTTTCCTAAAAGCTACACGAGTTCGCTTACGTAAAACTGTTTTAATTTAAAGACTAGGCCTACAGGCAAAAAGCGAAAAACGTATTTTAGCTGTGCAGGAATATCATTAAAATACAGGGTGACCCATAAGTAGGTATACAACTATTAAAAGTAGGGTTTAGGTCCATAAGTAGGTTTGTAGTTGTCACTTTGGCACTTTTACTCTTTTACTCACTTTTTTACGACGCATACTTACATAATTATCATTTATAAATTACTCACATATTTACGCAATTTTACTCACTTTTAACTGTACAGTATGCTTACTTTTGGGCCAACCTGTCAGTTTTTGTTTTTACGCTGACTGGCCTATTATACTTACGATTCGGACAGCAAAATCGCACTTCATAGTCGTCACATTCCCTTCCAAACCGTGGACAACATTTCAATCCTCGTTTATCAAACTGAATATTGGGAAGTGTTGGATCAAACGGCAACCCACTCTTCACCGAACGAGCATCAAAACCAAGTGGATCTTTACATACAAGATACGGAAACTTCTGAGATAAAATGGGAATCGTTTCCACATCACAACGGTCGAAAGGATCATCAGCATCAAGCCAAGACGTCCAATCTTCAGGTCCACATTGGAGATGGTTATCTGCGCAAAAGTTTTCATAGCATAACCAACATAAACGTAACCACGAAAATCAAACAAATGAAATCTTGATGAGGGTCTAAGAATGAGCCTAAAACGTTTAGATTTAAAAAAAAGATGTCACATTATTTTTGAATCCGCTGGCAATACTCACTTTGTGGTACAAAAGATAACCCTAACCAAATCAATACAAAATAAAGTGCTTCCTCTTAATGCTGTCAGTCACACGAGCTTATCTAGACTTGATCTTTTGTTTTCATATTGGCTTAAGTTTCAATTGTGAGATTGAAAAACGGGTCGTTTACAGATTGTTAAAATTTGCTAAACAGGTTTAACAACCTTAAAAACATCACTTCATTATAAAACGCGTCGATTCAAGCTTCGGAAAAAAATCGTATAATAACCTCACTATCAAAAAAACGACCGGTTGGCGATGTGATTAAAAACATAGCCATCGACGCGGTAGGACTTGGGTTCGATTCCTGGACTGGTTAAATTTGACACTGTCGCTTACGGCTCGAAACCATGCGACATTTTTGTGTTGCCCAGGCGCTATGCCGCGTAAATAAACTTTGCCGCTCGCTACACGCGTCGGCGCAATACCGCGAGTTCAGATTTGATTCTTTTAACCCAGCCATCATAATCGATGTTTGAGCCAGTCTCCAAACCATTACGCTACTCCAGTCTACGCTGCAGTTACAAGCGCATCATTAACATCTATTGAAAATTGAAATCGATTTCACTTACATGTTGGACAGCAAAATCTAACTTCGTAATCATCACAAGGTAAATAAGAAACATTGTTGAAAAGAGAATAGGTAACATAGTTTTTGCAAAGAAATCCGTGAAGAAATATTTCTCCACGTCCAATTTCAGTCCAATGTAATGAATCCTTAATTCTTCTAGCATCAACTCTAGTCGGATTTTCGCAGACGCTTGGGTCAATGAGACGAACTTTTGAAAGCGTCTCATAGTCGCCTTGTCCAGCAGGAACATCTGAGCTGATATAATTTGTCCATACACCACCTTCACAGCTGGGTTTACCTAAATGAAATGGATTAGAGCAGTGGTTCTCAAACTTTTTTAAAATTTCGACCTTACGGTCCCCAACTGTTTTTTTTCTGCCACTCACGATCCTTTATTTTTAAGCATAAGTTCTGGTTCAGCAACAAAAAGAAGTGGTAGTGTAGCTTAGGATTACCATATTTTTACTACGCAAGAGGAGGATAGCTTCTTTGAAGGTCATCACGTCCGCAGATGTCCAATTTTCCACGCAAAATCAAGTGGGGAGCAAAAAAAAGGTCATCCCGTCCGCAGGCCGTAGTTGAGCTAAAACTTCCCATAATTTGCATTTAGAGCGAGAAAATGAAGCTAGTAACATTCACTGAATTTACGACCACAATTCAATGGGATGAATTATCAGAAATCCGAAACCTCTATGCGGTCCCCTTGAAACTGCTTCGCAGACCCCAAGGGGACCGCGATTCCCAGTTTGAGACCTATTGGATTAGAGGTACAAAGACCCCATCTTCATGTTTGGGTTTATTTTGATTGAAACTTTACAGCCCGTTACCTCGTCGTTAAGCACATCACTATCGTTGCGGGAAGTCAGGGGCTCGATTCCCTGGCAGGTCAAATCGGACGGAGTGCCGCCAACCGCTCGCCATCGCTGCGATGTTTCTTCGTAGCAGAGTTGCCCAGGCGCTAAGCTGCGTAGATGGAGCTCGCCACTCGTTACAACGCTTCGGAGTATACCGCGAGTGTAATGAAGAACTTTTTTGATTGAAAACATTGTTCATCGTTTGAATAAAAAAAATGCTTATATCGGCTGCGATAAATATACTCACTGCTGCCCAACTTTTGAGCTTTTTATAGGCGAGAAGATACATACATGATATTGATAGTTGATGAGTATGAAGGAAATATCTTAAATTAATCGTTTAATATCTGAGGTCTTAATGACAGGAGGGAAGCGATTGCCCAAACATTAAAGAAAAGTCGAGATGAAGCGAGGCATGTGTGCTGCTGTATAACTGTAGCGCTTTAAGAGATTCTGACAGATTACGGGATTAATGATTTATTGCTTAAAAACAAAAGCTTAAAACCACAAGTTAAAAAATTAACCGATATTTTCATGAAATTAAACCAGATAATCGAGAACACGAGAGCTTCTGCGATACCACGATAAATACTCGGAAGCTACAGATCTGAACTCGAATCTCAGGCCAGTTAAATATGTCGCTGAGTTGCCGCCCCTCGAGCATCTCTAAGGCCTCAACATTTTCAAAGGTAATGACAATACGCTACTTATGCATAACCGGATATATGTTACGGCATAAGAGCATGGTTAAATTTCAATTTGATGATTTTGATTAGATTAATTATCGAGTGAAACTGTCAGCGCAGTTGTTAAACACGTAGCTATCGGTGCGGCAGATCTGAGGTTCATTTCCCGGGCCGGTCAAATTGGACGCAGTTGCTAACAGCGCGTCACCGCTGTGACGTTTCTTCATAGCTGCATGTGTCGCCCTGGCGCTGAGCTGCGTAGATTGGCGCCGCTACTCGTGACACGCTTCGGCGCAATGCAGCGGGTATAATGAAGATTTGATTTAAAATTGTTTGGTGAAACTGAGTTACTCACCTTTAGAGCAACAAAACCTCACTTCATAATTCAAACAACGCTGCTCATAATTTTTGCAAATCAATCCAACGGATGGATTTAAACGAACACTTTGATTGGAATCTCTTGCATCCAGGCCGGATCCCACTACTCGTCCTTGAATGTGAGTTGGACTTTGACAAATCATCTCAGGATTAGTTTTGAGACGTATCATGCGTATTGTCTCATAATCTCCATAACCGGTAGGTTTGTCCACATCGTACCACATTGTCCAGTCATCAGGATGGCAATCATGTGGAAAATAGACAGCAGACGACGGCAAAATTGCACCTGGCAAAAATTTGATGTAATCTGCGAATCATTTTAATCAAACCTATCGGCGATTTATACATCGTTAAACAGCGTCCGCCTGGTAACCTGATGGAAGGTTAATTCCCAGTCGGGTCGTACTGAAGAATTAAAAAACAGTATTCGCAAATTCCCAACCAGCTCGGTGTAAGTAGAAAATGCGAAGGATGCAGCTATGTAGTTTGTTGTGTATGACCACGAACAGCATTCAATTATTTATGAATGATATCTGTAATTTGTAATGAATAAATGGAGTCATGACGATCACCATTCCCGAATCCGAATTAGATTTGAAGCCCCGACACAGATCCGCAGAAGTTTCGAATTTTACAGCTACTCTTGTCAACATGTCCAATTCATGTGGGCTTGTTGGTGTGAACTTTCTCCATCATAATTAAATTTTTGATGTCATAATTAAAAAAATGATTTTGACATCAAGCCCACATCAATTTGGGGCTAAAGCCCTCAGAAATTGGATATGTGAAGAGAGTAAGTATATCCACCATGGTTGTACTTAATGAACATGGCATTTCGTCTATTTATCCTATTAAGAAGTTGTACATGTGATTCTTTGTGAAGGCCTTTTTCTCTTCATTTTTTTGCGGTCTACAAGCCAGATAATAGTCCTATTAAATATCACTCATGTAAAATTTGTTATCGTATGGTAGGCTACTGCAGCACCACCTTGCAGAAAGTAATACAGTAATTTAAGCAATATTAATCTGCGATGATCGAGCCATGATTTAAAGTGAAACGATAGTCTTCCATTCATCAGTTCGAATTAACAATACTGTACTGTTTGACAGTTGATTTTTTGACAAATCCAAGTCTCATAAACTCAACAATTAGCAAAGTTTCGACTAAAAATTTATCGAATTTATTAAATTTGATTATTGTAAATTTTTTTCTGGCAGATCGTTTTCCTGGCAGCACAACTGCTGACTTAACTAATGCTTTTGTTTTATATTTATGAATGGCTGCTGCATGCAACATCAATTTTGTAATGCTTTTTTGATTCATTACAAAATTATATAATTAAATATCAATATTAAATATATCAACAGAATCTATTATAGGAGTCTATTTTGAATTACGAACTGAAGCTGCAATAGAACACATTACGGTACTTTGCATTCAGCTAATTTGGCATCACATACTCTGATTAATGCTTGTACATTTTTTGACTAAATCATTATGTATGTTGTGGATGAATATTCTGCTTCAGAATTTGAATCAGCGGTAGCTTTTTTCTGCGAAATTTCCCATGTACCCGGAAGTTTATTTCGGAACATTTTGACTTGGAATCAATGCCCCAGCCAGACGGTGTAAATAGTTGCCAAAGACATCGCTGTCGGTGCGGTAGGTGCGGGGTTCGATTACTGGTCCGGCCAAATTGGACACAATGTCGCGAACATCTCGCCATCGCCGCATTATTTCTTTGGTTTTGTGTTGCCCAGGCGCCAAGCCGCTGGTATGGACTCCGCCTCTCCTTACACGCTTCGGCTTAGTACTGCAAGTAATAAAGATTTTGAATTTTTTAATTTGAATTCAGCACTTGTTTTGCTCAATTATAAGCAAGACTGAGGTGGTGATATAACTAATGGTTAACAAACCGTTGCTTACGAGTAGGGAACTTAACCACATTTATTAGGCTACTAAAACTTGTCAAACAATCTAAATATCAACTCACCGATACTTGGTAATGGCGCTGATTTCAATAAAAGGGTAAATGTTAAGCACCAAAACCAATGATATCTAGACCAAAACATTTTTCTTTACTTCCATGAGCCAAACGTTGGCTGCTAAATTGTCAACTATAAATATCATAAACCTCAATATTTAAAATATTCTTGAGGTAAGGACAACTACTTTTCAAAATTACTCTTAGAAAAACCACTGCATCTTCTGACAATCACCGTTTGACCTTATTATGCCCCGTCAGATGAGCTGACAGTAATTTAAGGTGACTATCTTCAAAATTAATTAAACGACCTTCAAAGATTTTTTGTTTGTAGTAGGCTACCACATAAAAAACTTTCACTCCTGACATAAACTGTTAAAATTTCATCAACGATGAGCAATTGTGCAAAGCAAGAAGAGAAAGACCTAGATGAGAATGTTCAACCACGCCCAAAGCTAAGGAACATGAGGATCAGAAACAACAGTGTGCCTAAATCAAAAAGACGTTAGATTATATGCTTATCGGCGATTGTTATTGTGTGACGCCAGTATGCCGTCCATAAATCTACAAAATTTAAGTCAAGGGCATCGGTAGAAAAATTTTCAGAGCGAGGCAATCAAGGGAGGTCTTACAGTACAGTATACAGTAAAAAACAGATTTAGCTGTGAAATATATTATACATGTTGCAGAAAACCGGCCAGTTAACTCAGGTGTTAAAGACATCGCAATCGATGTGGGAGGTCTGGGGTTCAATCCTCGGGCCGGTCAAAGTAAACACAATATTGCCACAATTGCTCACCACCGCTTCAACGTTTCTCCGGAGCTGTACGAGCTCGTATTGCCCAAGCACTAAGCCGCGGAGATGGACCCCGCCACTTGCCACACGCTTCAGCATAATACCGCGAGTGTATAATAAAGACTTGATCTTGTTTTTTTTTCAATTAAGTACGTCAATTCTTATGGGACAAGCAAAGCTACCTTCGCTCCTTCCTTAAGCGCAGATGAGTGTAAGTGAAAGATTTAAACGATTGGAAACAGAGTCAAAATAAAAATGCATTTTGCAGTACCTCAAAGTCTTATTTATTTGAAAATACAGGGTGGGGCAAAAAAACCTCCCACATTTCACTTTTCGAAAAAATAGACAAGAAAAGCTAGACAAGAAAACCAAATTCAAAATTTTTATTCTGTAAAACAAAATGGCATTTCATTAATAAATGAATTTACTTAAACTAGGCGAATAACTGCAACAGCATTAAACTGCATAAAAATTTAAAATGTGGGAGGTTTTTTTGCCCCACCCTGTACAACGGGATTAATGTTATTTATTTCCTTCTTATTTATTTCCTTCGGCTCTCGCAAACATGTTTACGATACATTAGGCCAAACTTTTTGGCACGCTTATCAGTGCAATATTTAGAGTGTGACAAAAACAGCAATTCAGTGCTGAGATAGACTTCTTAGATACAGGTCAGTTTTGGTTTGATCCTATACCAGGGGTCGGCAACCCCTGGTACGCGTGCCAAAAGTGGCACGCCGAAAGGTCTTGCATGGCACGCGAAGCGATTCCATGCACAAGCAAATTTTAAGCTCTTAAGATTTTGCGGAAAATTGGACCTCTGCGGAAGTGATGATCTTTTTTTGGTCTTCACCTGATTTTGCGAAAAATTGGACTTTTTTGTCATTTTTTTTCATTGTTTTTGGCAACTAAGTTATGTCTGCGAGGAAAATAGGGCAACCATTTGGCACGCGTAGAAATTTCTATCTTGACTCTATAAAAAAATGGCACGCTGCGCTCAAAAGGTTGCCGACCCCTGTCCCATACTGTACGCAAACCAACCGTGAGCATTTCAATAAAAGCATTCAGCAAACCAGTTAGCAGCCAAGTATAATCAATCAGATCATTTTAAATTCAACCAGTCATCAATAAACCATACAAAAACCATATTTCGCAAATGCTACGTCGCCTAGACGCCTACTTTTGAGCTCAACCACAAAATGCTAAATTGCTCCTTGATATTTTTCCTCTAGTTTTACTATTTTTTTTGGTAGGCTCAGGGTTTTTTTTCACTGTCATAGCTTTAGCAACAATTAAGCAAGCACTCTAATGACAAACACATAGCCAATTGAAGATATAAACAAGGAGTGTTCACGCGTGATTTCCTAGCGACAAGCAACTGCGTTCCCGGTGTGCGATGCTAATCGGAAACTTTACGATGACGCTTTTTCATTCACTTAGCTTCCTCACAAATGGTAAGCTTTAATTGTATTGTGGATGTAATACAATATGACGCAGTTTTGTAGCGGAATGCCTGCTCTACTGCATAATAATTTCATAAACACGCTAGTACAATACAGCAATAAATACCAACACGCACCGGCCAGTAGGCCTAGTGCAGTGGTTTTCAACCTTTTTCAAGTCGCGGACCCCTAAGTTAAGCAATTTGTTGTTGCAGAATGCGGACCCCACACAAATCAACGCAAATAAACACGATACCAATTTTCCGCCCAAAATCAAGTGAAGAGCAAAAAAAGAAAAAAAAATCACCACGTCTGCAGACGTCCGGTTTTCCGCCCAAAATTTAGCGAAGAGCAAAAAAAAGGTTTTCACGTCCTCAGAATATGTACTGTCTTCTACAGAAAATATCGGTGAGGAGCTATAGAAAAGGTCTATTCTTATATCGTTCACAAAAAGATTATTTTTGAAAATACATTGATAATATGCAAAATTTCAAGAACTTTTTAACATACACAACCCTAATAAGCTATCACAGCATCATAGGAATATCTTAGTTGTGAATGTGACTTTGCATGTCCGACCTTATTTTCTTTACTTAACCCGTACTAACCAAAAGATAATAATTAATAAAAACATTGATAATTAATAATTAATAAAAACCGGACGCCGGTACTGTGGACCCCTTACGGACCATTTAGCCCTTGTGGCCGTCTTAAAATCATTCGCGGATCACTTGGAGGTACGCGGCCCCCACGCTGAAAACCACTGGCGTAGTGGATAAAAACATCGCTATCGGCGCGAAAGGTCTTGGGTTCGATTCTTGGGCCGGTCAAATCTAAAAGTATCGCTAACGGTTTGCCACCGCTGCGACGTTTTTTGGAGCTGAGTTGCATAGACGCTAAGCCGCGGAGATGAGCTCCGTCACTTGTTGCACATTTCGGCGTAATACCGTGAGTATAATGAAGATTTTATTTTTTAACATCACCATAAACTCCCCGCATGGACTAGCAAAACCAAAAAGCCATCTTCAATGAATTGTTTAATCTCTTATTTATGTGTTACACTAAGTACTATACTAAGTACCACGAGTTACACTAAGTACCATCGACAAACATGCTCCCCTAAAACCATTATCAAGAAGACAGAAAAGCTATTGAGTAAACCTTGGATAACTAAGGCATTTTAATTTTCATCAAAAAATAAAAAATTATGTTTAAATCTCATTTTTTAAATGGTGACACAGATACAAATCTTTTTTTAAAAACATACCAACAAACTCACGAAAATCAAAGTCTTATTTAAAAATTTATATTTTGCTGCAAATATTAAACAAAACCAAAATCACCCCCGCAAAATGTGGAATGTAATACGCTCGGCCGTTTCCCCTTCAACAAATCATTCTTCTGCTTCACCGCAATCATTGAAAATCTGTGGCATCACCTTTGGCGATAGTCGTCTAGTTGCCACTCATTTTAATAATTTTTTTTGCACAATCGGAGCCAACCTAGCAAAAAACTTTGAAGACGCCCAACCTAACTCTTATGCTAAATATCTCCATCAACGCATCTCATCCTCAATTTATTTAGACATTCCTAAACCTACGGAAATGGAAAACGTTGTCCACTCCCTCAACCTGAATAAAGCCGTAGGCTATGATAATATGCCTTCTTTCTTTCTACGCACCGCTTATACAGTCATTACTCCCTATCTTCACATATTTATAGAGTTTTGCTTTTGCAACGGTACATTTTTTGAAGATTGTGCAACCGCCAAAATAGTTCCTATCATTAAAAAAGGCAAAAAAGATGATCCTTCAAACTATCGTCCTATCTCTATCCTTACTTGCTTCTCTAAAATTATGGAAAAAATTATTCATAAACGCCTGATGTCCTTTTTGAATAAACAAAAAGTAATACAAAAAATCAATTCGGCTTTCGAAGCAATGTGTCCACTAATCACGCTCTTCTAGATGTCGTATCTAATTGTTTCGATTACATTAACGATAACTTATACACAGGCTTTATTTTTCTTGACCTCATTAAAGCATTCGATACGGCAAACCACGAAATTCGTCTTCACCAACTTGACCACTATAACATACGAGGCCAAGCCAATAATTTACCTCATCAACGATAATGTCTCTCCTTTGTTACGTAACAATATTGGAGTTTCCTAAGGTTCTATATTAGGGCCCCTCCTTTTCTTGTTATACATCAATGATTTACCGTTTCCCATGAGTTGTAATCCAAGACTTTTTGCGGACGATACCTGTCTGGTTTGTTCCGATACAAACTTACCTGTAGTAGCTTCGAAGATGAATGATAACCTGCATCGTTTCTCCCTGCGGTTAAAAACAAACAAACTTACAAATTTGTCAGCGACATGGCCTAGCGGTACCGCGCGCAGGTGACAGATCCTACGTGACGGGTTCGATTTGCGGCTGGAGCCGATCGCATTTGACATATGCACTATTAACTCCACCAAATTTTAACAAACCTTTCCCTCTTATCGATCTGACCATCAACAACTTTCCAATTTTCGTAACCCATAGTGTTAAATATTTAGGTGCGATTATTAACTTTAACTCAAAATTTGATTCACACATTTCATCCATTGTCCAAAAAGTTTCCAGAGCTGTCAGAATTCTTTCCAACCTAAGGTATTATATGCCTCCCTGTGCCTTGCTAAAAATGTACTGCGCTTTCATTCACTCCCAACTGCTGTATGGATTATCTGTTTGGGGATCCACATACCCACCATACCTAAAAAAACTAATATCCCTTCAAAATAAAGCAGTTAATTGATTGGTGGAGGTTCTCCACACGATAGCGCTTCAACACTTTTCTCTAAATTTAAAATACTCAAGCTTCCTGATGCACATGGAGTTGGCCGAGTGGTTGGTGCATTGGGCTCCGAAGCTGGCTTCGCGGGTTCGATGCTCAACTAGGTCATCTCCATGATGCATGTACTTCACTACCACAAAAATCCTAAGCTACAATTAAGTAGCTTGAAATAAAAAAATATAAAAAAACAAGCTTCCTGACCGGCTATTTTGTGCGTGCAGGCGTGAGAGAAGGAACGTTCTGTCAGAATGAATGTAGATTTGCTAACATTTGCTTGTGTGGCAAGAGCGCGAGGCTCGTCACAGCTAAAGAGACCTAGTTGTCTAAAGTTTCAAACTAAAGGTAATATCAAAAAAATGGAAGTACGAGAATTGTTAAAAAGTATTAATTATCCTGTAACGAAATTAGTTGGAATTGCTGACATGAAGTCAAGAAGCATAGATATCACTTGCAAAACCATACAATACGTGGTGGAATTAAAACAAAAATTGAGAAATGTCTAATCGATTTACAACTTACGACTATATGAATCGGAAAATATTAATGTTATCCTTGGCTGGGTTCTCATACCCAGTGATGGGCACGATAAACCTTTCTGTACTAAAGCGATAACGATAATCGATAATTTCAAAAATGCTCTGAGCGGATACCGATGATTGATAAATCTCAATTTTGTAAAGCGATATCGGTAATCCATAAATTATCGCTGATGAATTTTTACGATAAATGTTGCGATAAACTTTCAATGTGTTTGACGAAGTTTTTTTCTTGTAAGTCAAATCACAATTAGTGATTTTTCAGATTTTTCAAAACAGAAAGCAGTTCACAGACTCTGCCGTGGGATTGAACACAACAAAGAGAGATTTTTTAAATTGCAACAAGACTTTATCGACACCGTTAATTTTTCCATAACGCAACTCATTGACTTTGAACACTGTGTGCATAAAGAATTGTTTATCGCGATAATTTATCGGCGATAACAAAATATATTACAAAAGCGATATCGGAAATCGATAAATCCAAACTCTTTTGAGCGATAACGATAATCGGTAAAAAATGATCGCCGATAACTATCGCCACTCACTCACAGTACTTCAAGACTTGAAACAACAGATACATTGCAACCAAAGCTTACAGTATTGACACATTCACAATTTTGTGACAGTGTCAGCCAGCAAATGATGAAACACAATAATGTTCCCCAAACACACTTAATGGAAGAAAGTATCAGTATTTTCGAAACTACGGATACAACTACTACGCAAAACAACAATGACAGTTCTACAGAGATGTGCTCACAGATAGAAAGTTCACAAAACTGGTGGCAAATGACAATACAATTTCCATGCATCACTTGCAAAATTGAAATCTGGGTTGATGAAAAAGCAGTCAAGACGACATGCAAAGAATGTGGAGAAGAGCAATATGTTGCTCGGCCTTGCTGCTCTGTACCTACCTCGAACGAACGATTTCCAGTAAACATCAATGAACAACATACGGTATGTTCTGACTGCAATTCAGACATGGTGGACTGCCATGTTGCAGACAATTTCGATCTTGTTTAAAACTTGATAATAAGATTGACGATTGTGTTAGTTATTCAAAATATTCCGTTGCATGCACTAGCACTAATATTAACTGTTTACCACCCAAAGGATCTAGCTGGAAATGCAAAAATTTTACTTGTGGTCAGTTCACAGTGCATTGTGATTGCGGTAGATTGACCTACCAAGATCTGAAAAGCAAATACAATTGCATATGCGGTTATGAATTTGAATATGATATTGAAACTGGTATTGCAACTTATTGATTTATGTTTGTGATTTGCTTTATCAATTTTTTGTTTACTATGTCTTATGTTATAGCTAGTTTCAATGTTAATGGTCTGCGGCAAACTTTAAAACGAAAAACTATTTTTCATTACCTCAAACAAAAACATTATGATATGATTTTATAACAAGAAACGCACTCGACATCCTCTGGTGAGAAGCAGTGGACTTGCAAGTGGGAAGGACATATACTTTTCGCACATGGGGAAAGTCACAGAAATGATGCGGCAATTCTGTTCACCAAAAACCTAAAAGTTGAATTCGGTTCTAAGTACTCGGATTCTGATGGTAGAATCCTCCTTTGTAATGTTTAAATAAAGGATAAAAAAAATTTCATTAGCTTCAATTTATGCACCAACAAAAAACGAACCAAAATTTTTCGACAATCTTTTTTCCATTCTTTCAAATTTTTCCAAACACGATGTGGTTTTGGCTGGGGACTGGAATTTAGTACTAAATGATCAATTAGATAAAGATGGGAGTCCAGTACATACAAACAGCGCATCAAAAGAATGTTTAAAATCGTACATCAATGAATTGAATTTGATTGACATATACCGTAAATTAAATCCATCGCGAAAAACATATACCCGAACCCAATCCCAACCGTACACCGCAACTAGATTGGATTTTTTTACTGTAATAAATTTACGTCATCATATCAAAACGACTAATGTTGACGCTAGCGTTAAATCCGATCACAAAATAGTTACAATAACTTTATATTTAGATTCGGAAGAATGGGGTCGAGGATATTGGAAATTAAACAGCGACATCTTATTAGATAATGATCACACAGCAAATATTAAAAAAGTCATAAATGACTTTCTCCTTACTAATCCTGAAGGTCACGTGTCACCACATATTTTATGGGAATCCTTAAAATGTGTTGTTAGAGGAGAAACTATTAAATATTGTGCTTTAAAAAAAAAGAAACTTGTTCAACAAAGGTTATTCCTAGAAGCAAAATTGGCTTTAATGAAATCGCGCTAAATTAATTGCGATCCGGCAGACAAAAACGCGGTTCTTAGCAGTATTAACGTTACTCAAAATGATCTTGATAAGCTTATTGAAAATAATGCAAAATGGGCTGTCGTTAGAAGCTGGGCGAGATGGAGGGAATACGGGGAAAAAATACTAAATATTTTCGTGGCTTAGAAAAACGAAATAGGGAAAAAAATAAAGTCTTAAAAATACACAGGGCACATTGATTACTAATCAAGCAAACATACTCAAAGAGCTTAATTTTTTTTACGAGTCATTATACAGTGATAATGAACTACACAATGAAGATCAATGTTATGATTTTATACAATCAATGTCGCTCCCCAGAATAAACGAAACCCAAAAAACACAATGCGACACTCCTATAGCAGAACATGAATGTTTGCTAGCTATTTCCCAACTAGCCAACAACAGATCACCGGAACCTGATGGTTTTGCCGTGGAATTTTACAAAGTTTTTTGGGAAGACAGTAAGCGTCCGTTTATGGAATGTTTAAAGCACTCCATTAGTACAAATCAACTTTGTCCATCTCAATACGAAGGAATAATAACCTCATTGTCCAAACCCGAAAAAGATCGTTTCTTTGCCGCTAATTACAGGCCTATCACTTTATTAAACTGTGATTACAAGATAATTTCTAAAGTTGTCAACAACAGAATAAGTCCCTTTTTATCTTCACTTCTTAAAAATGATCTAGCTGGTTTTATTAAAGGTCGTCATATTGGAGATAGCATTACACTAATGTGTGATATAAGTGATTATGCAAACTTTAAAAACATACCTGGCGCTGTTTTATTGATTGATTTGCTAAAAGCGTTTGATTCTTTAAATTGGTCTTTTATGTTCGCTATTCTTAGAAATTTTGGTTTTGGTGATTTTTTTATCAACTTGATACGAATTATTTACAAAGAGCCAAAATGCTGCATCATCAATAATAACTTTTTGAGCTCTTATTTTGAAATTAAAAGAAGGGTAAGACAAGGTGATCCCTTATCTCCAACCATTTTTATTTTGTGCATTGAATACATGGCGCTTTTGCTTCGTCAAAGTTGTTTGTATAAGGGCTTGGTAATTGAAAAACACTGTTTTAAAGTATGTTTATTTGCTGACGATACTGTAGTCTATTTAAACAGCAATCTATCCCAATTCAAACACGTATTTGATACTTTAAATGTGATTAGTGATCAATCTGGCTGTAAGGTAAACATGAATCAATCAAATGCTTTTTATATTGGGTCGAGCAGAAAAACTATTTTTAAATGATTTTCTACAGATGGATTGACATGGCGGACAAACGCCATCAAATACTCAGGTGTTAACATCCCTATAAATCATGGTGATAATATTTCATTCGTTAATGAAAATTTTTTACCTATTCTTAATGAAATGAAGTCTATTTTAAACATTTGGACATCAAGAGGGTTTACTTTATTAGGAAAAATTACCATCACAAAATGCGTGGTTATACCTAAACTTGTTTACAAAGCCTCCAATCTGCCCGTAATCTTACGTGATTCTTTTATAAAACAAGTTAACCAAATTTTGCTTAAGTTTATTTGGGGCTCTAAATGGGAGGAAATAGGAAGATCTCAACTATGTTGTGATATTGAGGAGGAGGAGCTAAAATGATCGATAATAAACAACTTATACTGGCACTACAATTTAAAGGAGTGGTCAGATTTTGATACCAATTATACATCTACATTGTAGTTATTCGGGGTTAGTCCTTATCTTCACTTGTTAAAAATGATCGAACTGGTTTTAGTAAAGGTCGTCATATTGGAGATAACATTAGACTAATATTGGAGACAAAATAAGAGCTCAAAAAAATCAGAGCTCAAAAACTTCGTTGCTTAACCTTCAATTATACATCTGCTTGAAAACGCTTGAAACCTGTGCTTGACAAAAAACTTATTTTTTTGCATATGCGCTGTAATGTTAAGTTAACTAACATGTTAATTGCTAAGTTGGCTTTCCTGCGTTTTACCCGTTCCACTTTATCGACTTTAAAATCCGTTGTTAATGCTTCAGAGATCCCCCCTGGTAACAAATTTTTGCGGTTAAATAAAAATGTCAAATATCGAAATAAGCCCTTGTTTATTGAAGAGTTTTTCAACGCCGGAATTTTTGATTTTGAACAATTACTGGACTCCGATGGTGACATCAAGTCATATGATACTTCATCAGCAAATTTTGGACTAACCCGCAATAACTACAACTTTATAAAGCACGTCAAAATGATTTCTACTATTCCGTTGGCCTGGCAACATGAAACACAATCAAACCAAAATTTTCTCTTGTTTAAAGAAAAAGTTGTACAACTGGTGGCGTTACTGGAAAATCCAATAAAACAGTCTACACTTTCTTAAGAAAGAAAAATGAAGTTTTGCCAATTAAGCAACAACAGAAATGGTGTGAAATTTTGCAAATCTCCCCTGAAGTATCGATTGGTCTAAAGCTTACAACAAGAATTACTTCGCAACCAGGGAAACCAAATTGCGATCCTTCCAAATTAGATTAAATTTGAAATCCATCGTAACAAACGTACAACTGCATGGCTTAGAAATCGTTGATAGAAATAATTGTAGTGTATTTTTTTTGGAAGAACCGGAGACTATCATGCACTTATTTTGTAATTGCAAATTTGTCCAAATGTTTTGGTGTGACGTGTCTGACTGGCTTTCTGTGAAATTTTTCTACGACTTTCATTATGAAAACAGACATAAATTGTTTGATTGCAAGAAAATAATAATATCTTTCAGTATATAAATGCATTACTGTTGTACGCTAGATTTTTAATATATCAATATAAATATTCTAAATGTAAACCCAATATGGTCCAATATTTCAATCTTGTAAACTCTATTCGACGATCTGCATATTTCATAGCCAAGAAGAAACATGAATTAGATGTACATTTTCGAAAACGGTCATATTTGCTCTAATACATCGTGAAAAGACAATTTTGATTTAATTTTGCTATCTATATTTGCTTTTTGTTATTTAATTTTATCGCAAATAAATAAATAAATAAATATCAAGCTTCCTGACCTCATCAAACTTTAAATCGCCAAACTGGTTCACGCCCATTTTAACAATAACTTACCTGACGCATTTTCCAATTATTTCGCGTTAAGTAGTAACATTTCTCAGAAGACTACCTTTGGAACAAAGTGCCAAAAATTGGAACCAATGCTCATACAAAACGTTTAAACAAACCTCGATATAAAACCAATCGATTACAAAGATGTATAAAGTATCAAATTGCCAAAAATTGGAACAATATCCCTCATGAAATTCAAAAATCCACAACCAAGCAATTTAAAATCAAATTCAAAAAGTATCTGCTTCAACAATACAATCAGTAATAACTAATAAGTAATTGAAGATTGACTCCGAAGAGCAAAATTTTTACTTTATCGCCAATTCACTTCTTTGACAGATTGTTCATCCATCGATGATGGACTAAAGGGTGGCTGCTGACTAGATGACCGAAAGGTCTACTCGCCGTCTCCCTGCGGCCTAAGCTTATGCTTTATTTCCCGGGCCGTGTTCTTTCCTTTTCTTTAACGAGATTCACTTAAAGCACGTCTTGCTGATCTCGCTTACCTTCACTGTGACAGCAAAATAGATGCCCACGACGTTGTGATGCAAAAAGAGTGTTTCTCCGTAATTAACAAATTGCGAAGAAATGAGAGCATCATCATTACCAAACCGGACAAGGGCTCAGGAGTGGTCATCTTAAACAAAGATGACTACATTAAAAAGATGAACAACATCTTGCGTGACGAGACTAAATTTGAGTATGTTGGACCAGTCTCGACCTGTGATAACACCGCCGGCATTGAGTCACGTCTTCAGAAGCGGTTGCTTAAATTATTCAAGACTAAGCTCCTACCTGAACACGTGTACCGAACGATACGCCCCACAGGCTCCCAGAGACCCCGGATGTACGGACTGCCGAAGACGCACAAACAGAATGTACCATTACGTCCCATTTTGTCTATGACCGGTTCAGCTCACCATGAACTAAGTAAATGGTTGGCCAGTTTACTACAACCGGTACTAGAGCGTTTTGCAGCTCACTGTATTTCTGACTCCTTCAAGTTTGCCGATTACATTTGACAACTCGATGGACAAGTTGACAGTTTTATGTGCTCGTTCGATGTAAGCAGCTTGTTTACGAATGTTCCCCTGGACGAAACCATCATGATATGTGCAGACGCACTTTATGACAACCCTGACACTCAACCTCAATTTTCGAAAGAGGTATTTGTGGAACTTATGCGCAGTGCCACAAGTACGGTTGAGTTCAGTTTTAATAACATCATGTACAGACAAGTAGACGGAGTGGCCATGGGCTCACCACTTGGGCCTGCTTTAGCTATCATCTTTGTTGGATATTACGAGAAAAACTTTTTTCTGAAATATCCAAACCTTCCGTGTACTTCAGATACGTCGATGACACTTTTCTCATCTTTCAAAATGAAAAAGAGTCGAAGGAATTTCTGACTAGACTTAATGGTCTACATTCCTCGCTTTGGTTTACTTTTGAAAAAGAAAAGAACAACACCCTTCCGTTTCTTGATGTCTTCGTCGAACGCGCGAAGGCTAGCTACGAAACAAATGTCTACCGCAAACCAACGTTCACTGGCCAATACTTACGCTGGGAATCGTTTACACCGATAAAGCGTAAGGCCAATCTGGTTTCGACACTTGTTCATCGTGCATTGATGATCTGTTCCAAAAGCAAACTGAAAGGAGAAATCAACCGGATAAAGGAAATCTTATTGAACAATGGATACCCTGAAGAATTTGTTCTAAAACAAATATCGAAGAAGATCACTCAGTTTTCTAAGCCCAAGCGGTTCGGCCCAGATAAATTGTTTACCTGTTTACCTCCGGCTCAACTACACTGGAAAGGCGTCACTGACCTTGGAAAAGAACGTCAGAACCGCTGTCGAAAATTGCTATGGCTCTGTGGCTGTTCGGACTGTGTTTATTTCTAGACAAATGTTGCCGACCAGTCGGAAAGATGTCTTACCTGCCCTTCAAAAGAGTTCAGTCATCTACGAATATAAGTGCCACTGTGACAGTCGGTACGTAAGAAGGACATCTCAACAACTTCAAGATCGTATAAAGCAACATATTCCAAAATGGCTGCGACAACAACTTACTGGCGCCACCAAGCGAACACAACCAGACCGGGCGTGCAAGCAAAGTCAAGCCACTCCAGAATGTGACTCAGCCATTGGACATCTTTTAGAAAACACCCAATGTGCTGCCAACTACAACGAAGATTAATTTTCCATTCTGGACACTGCACGTAACGGATTCCATCTCAGTGTACTCGAAGCTAGCTACATCAGAGAACGGTGACCGATTCTTTGCAAACAGACAGAGTTTGTCTATACTCTTAGTCTGTTCAAATAGAATTCGGGCCTGTCGCGACTTGTCCAATGAGAAGTCGTACGCTATTATCTCTTTGATGATTGGCCAATTTTGCTTCATCGTCGCCTCGCTTTGCCCTCGATTCGTCGACGTCCGAATGTTTTGATTAAAATCTGATCTTGATTTTCAGTTCTTTCATTGACGCGGTTACCCACTGAAGAGTGCGTCACAAAAAGCTTCTGGGACTAAACAGCTTTTTTCAAGGCTACTAAAAGAGTTATGAGAGAATGGTTCTTAAAGCCCAATGCGAAAACAGCTTTTTTCAAAGCTATACTCCAGTTGTGTGTTTTTTCTAGAAAACACGATTTATTTGCAGTTACCATTTGACCGACTTAATTTTACGGATTCCCTGATTAAAAATATTTTAAAACAACTCGCTTCATCTGCTGAAAAAAAAAACTCTAACAGTATGGTTTATTAAATGTAGAGGAGTTTGAATTATTGAGTTTTATGAATTTCGAAGCGAAAAAACTTCTGACTAAACACTTAAACTTAAATTTTACGGCAGTAATATTCATTGTTGGGAACGAAACGCTGGAAGTAGAGTCCGAGTCGAGTCTCGAGTCAATGATGTCGAGTCCCGAGTTGATTCCGAGTCTTTCTGTTCAACGACGCGAGCAGTGGCGCCGCCAGGGTCAAAAATTAGGGGGCAAAATGACGTTACAACTTGATGACGTCGCCTACGGGAAATCCCCAAGCCGGCCCGTAACCGCGCGCTGTGCGTATTCGGCTGAAGTTGTATTGCTTAGTTATTAAGTTAGCATCAAGGAAAAAAAAGGCGTTGATAATGGCTTGCTTCGGATAGTGCTGCTGAACTTATTGTCATTCAATCAAGAACAGGGGTGCCGCAACGTCGTAAAGGCAAGGGGGGGGCAGCTTTTTCAAAGAGCACTTTTAATACGTACAAGTCGTACAGTCAATTATCACCAATACTGTTTTTTAATACCGTCAAAAACAAATTTTCAACAGAGCCAGAGTAATAAAAATGTATAAATACTAAAAAAGCTGTTTAAGCGAATAATCTGTTTCTGCCTGAAGAACATAATCTCTTACTGCTGAAGCAATTAAGGCTGATTGAGAATCAAGAAAAGCTCTAGGGGGTCCGGAAGCATGCTCCCCCGTAAATTTTTTGAAACTTCACATGCTGTAATTGCTATTTTAGTGATTTTTGAACAATTTCCTCGCAAATTTTGTTTAAATTTTTTGACCCTAATTTTGAGTGCTTCGCCAAAGATGATGCATTTTGTTCGCACATTTTTGATTATGCGGGCTCAAAGCACAAGGCTTATCGCTATCGAAGAGGTTCGAAATTATGGAAAAAATGCATGCATAAAAAACATTTTTAAAAATGAATGGTGGGAGGATGCAAACCCCTCATCCTACCCCCCTGAATCTGCCCCTGGCCATAAGCTACGGAAACCATCAAAAGAGTCTGGCAAATTTTAGTCACTTGGCACCATTAGTTTTGTTTTTTTTGACTACAAGGCAGAGTCAACAAGAGGTGGGGGAGGGGCACGGCATAATAACCCCCCTGATTACGCTACTCAGTGTTAGGTAAATGCAGCGGACTTGGGCTTGCTAGGGGCGCTCGACATTGCTGAACTAGGTTTTTAGTTTTTTCAACTCTATTTTTGCCAAGCACGAGTCCATGTACAAGCCGGCTGTATAAAATAATTCAAGATCGCAACTTTGTGTTAAAAAAGAAACCAAAATATACGCTCTTAAATTTCTTCGCCTGTAATTATTGCTACCTGCTGGGATTGACAACCAAATTGTTGAAAATGACGTAATAAAAACGCATATTGCAGAATTAGTTATAAAAATGTTAAAGGTAACGCAGGAATTTTTACTCACATGCTTACACGAAATAACCAAAACCTTAAGAATACTGCAGTAACCCTGGCTATTGAAATTTGATATTGCTATCTCAAAGCCTTCTCCACTGTGACCTCATTAGAATAAAAATAGATCGGGGCTCCGGCCCTGGCTGGGGATGCCACTTTTGCCCCGGTCCGGCCCCTGCTCGAAGGGTTATGAAATTGGCCAGGGCAGGGGTTACATTTCAAATTTATTTGCCGTATATTAACTTACTGCGCATGAGACGACCCTTAAAGTGCAAAATCCCACCCTTAAAAATTGGGAACGTTTTACACAACCGATATAAAAGTCATATCTTAATTTTCGCATAAAATTGTTTCTATATTTTGCATAAAAAATGAGAAAAAAATGAAGAACGTTCATGCTTAAAAGCGTTTTTGAGGTTCGTCATGCACTAATGAAAAGCGTGTACATATTGCAAAAGAGCATTGGCGCGATATCGAGAAAAGTACTATTTATTTTAAACACAATATAAGGCATTGTACAGTATAAACCCTGGCCCCGGCCGGGGCAGGCGCAGTTCCCCGGTCCCGGCAAGAGCTCCTGCCCCGACCAAAATTGTTGTCCCAGTCGTTCCCTACATCTAAAAGCTCAAACATTTGCTCTACACCTGAGTGGTGGCAGGCTACAAAATTTTACGATAGCCAAAGTATGAAACCTCTTCATTCGCTCTACAATGAAATTGCGTTGTGCCTTTTTTCTGATGTATACGATCAACGGACGAATCATATCTGACGATAATGTGGATTCTTTGATTTCGCTGTTTTTTATTTTTACAGTTGCAGTTACACCATGGTAACATCTTCACAGCTGCTGCTCGCCTGCTGAAAACAGCGGGTGAGAATCGATGAAAATGACGTGATAAAAACTTAGTAACCTAGACAGAAACATTAGTATTTAACGTTAAAAGCACGAAAAGTTACGTTTCTATGCTACTACCTATAGTGCTAGTATCGAATTTGTCATAAATCGAAAAGCTAAAAACCTCGCCATCAGGCCTACTCGCACTAAGCAAAACTGAAATTACTGATACCTTTGCTATACTACAGAGCAAACGTTTTACTTCGTTACTATCCAAATGGAATGCTAAAGGCAGTACTGCCCCCTTGCCCCCTTAGTCAAAAAGTCAGGGGAGGCAGCTGCCCCCCTGCCCCCCCCCCCCCCCCGTTCCGGCACCCCTGATGAAGAAACAAATAGTTTAATGTCAGAAGAGCTCTTTTGTCATAAAAAGAACCATAGTAAGGAACAACAAAATTGTGAGCTCATGATCAACAGTAAACACCAGCAACGTGATGTTTTAACAGTATGCTGCTAGGCTTGATTAGCAGCCGTGTTATCTACAAATCCACACAGTAACGCGCAAGTACTTCATTCCATACTTAGTAGATTTAAATTAAATCTACATTGAAACAAAATGATTAGCTAATTTGTCCCAGTCATAATAACTTATATTCTAAAACGCTGCATAGTGTAGATGATGATATTAAAAATCTTTGCTTAAATAGGAGAAATTCGGCTCCACCGGTATATTAGGTTACGATAACCGAGTGGTTTAACTAAGGCCTGGTCTCACGTTAAGACTTGCCGCGTGGTCGGTAACCACTCATAATCAATGACATGTCCCTATAGTTGGTGCGAAAAAGAAAAATCTAAATATATGATATCTTGAGAATTCTGTGGGTTCGAATAATAGTCTACCTAATTCGATTCAGCTTGTTTATTAGCGAAATTGCCTTGGCCAGAAGACAGCGAATTGACCTTTCGGTCTTCGAGTCAAGCTGCCACCTGTCTGTCTACCACTTTAAAGTGGAATCTTCACATTTCCTTCAATGCTAAGCGCTAAGCAAGAAAGTTGTGAATAACATTTTTTTTTAATCTTTTGCTATGACTCGCAACAGTCCGTATTATAATCCTACTCCTTGTTATCCTCACTCCATGGCCCTGATGTAGGCTAATTAAACCAAAAAGCGTTTTTGTCTTGACTCTAGCTACCGCTAAACAAGTTCGACCGACGCTACTATTAATCTAAATCGATTTAACCTTAACCTTTTACTTCCCGATGTTGCACCATAAATGGCACATACGGTAATACTTTCGTTCAAATTGATTGAGGAAATGAGGATATCATAAATAAAACTTTTTTTTTGTTGCATAAAACTTAAATTCTAGGTAACTACTTACTGCTTTGTAATTAAGTATAGGTAAAGGTACGGGACAGCGGGTGCAAGCACACATTGTTTAGGCCATTTTCAATTGTCGGCCCATTACAATTTTCAATCACGAATGATTGAACGTTGTTAAGGGACATACATGACGAACAACACATACACAAAACCCTTCGCACTTCCGCTTGTGCCGAGCGCCTGGCGCGAAAGCTGCGAATACTATTTTTAAAGTCTTTAGTATGACCCGACTGGGAATAAAACCCCAGTCTACCGGCTACCAAGTGGACGCTCTTAACCGATACACCAAGCGCCGGTTTTGTAATTAAGTAATAAACTATGTAAAAAATCTAAGTAGACAGGCCGTTAGCTCAGTTGCTAAGCGCACTCTATCGGTGCGGGAGGTCTGGGGTTCGATTCCCGAGCCGGTCAATTCGACTCAGTGTCGCCAACGACTCGCCACCGTTGCGACGTTTCTTAGGAGCTGTGTTGCCCAAGGCGCTAAGCCGTGGAGATGGGCCCCGCATCTCGTTACACGCTTCGGCGTAATGGAGCGAGTATAATGAAGATTTGATTTTTTGATTTTTGGTAAATCGAAGTAAGCGACTGAAAAACATTTCTCCATTTTATCAGCAACAAATAATTCGAAAAAACTTTGAGGTTTAGCGCGTAGAAGACTATCATTAATTTATGATGACGTAAGAATACTATTCCTACAAAAGCGGAAAAAATAAAGTCAAAGTCAGGGGCGGATCCAGGGAGGGATGTGGGGATGCATCCCCGGATCCACCCCACCAGGATTTTCAACAATGCTTTGGATACCGGTAAATAAAATTTTTCCATAATTTCGAACCTTTTCGTAACAATATGCCTGAGTCGTCTTAAGCACGCATAATCGAACTTGTGCGAACAAAATACATCATATTTGGTGAAGCACTCAAAGTTAGGGGACAAAAATATGAACAAACTTTGCCTGAAAATTGTTCAAAAAGCACTAAAATGGCCATTACAGTACGCAAATTTTCAAAATCTTTCCGGGGGAGCATGCCCTGGAGTCGTTTTTCTTACTTTAGTTGCTTAAAATTAACTCTGTTGGAAAAAAATACACTTGAAAAAGTGGCAAAATGTGGTGCCCCCTCCCTGAAAAAATTTTGATTATGCCCCTGACATGAAACATTTTCAAAGAGCTTATTTACGCCCGTTTCCGTGTTTTGACGTCTTTGTATTTAGATAACATTCAACCTAATTCCAAATTACATCTTCCCCTCACCAAAACTTTCTTGATCCGCTCCTGGTCAAAAACAAACAAAAACAAAATCAGGCTAATATTTCGCAACGCAACTGAATTCTAGCTTTTTAGTTGTTTTTTTTCAGTATACTAACTCAATGGTTTTGCGGTTATGTGAGGAGAACTGTCTGGTTACCGTAGAGCGAGACAGCGCTCTTTCGCGCTGTTAGCCCTCATCAGCCGCCCTCATTCAAAGTTCTGCTGGGCTACCTTGCCTCTGTGACGAAACAAAGGCCATTGGTGCATTCGGTATTATAACCCGGACAGTAAACCATTTACTTTGGAACAGGAAACCGAGCGGTCTTACTAAACACCGCAAAGGACAAAGAAGGACCTCAAATTGATGTGCTAACTAAACACCGCAAAGAATGACAAAGGACCTTAAATTGATGTATCAAGCAACGCAAAAAAACAACAAAGGACTTTCATACCATAACAAAGAACGACAGAGGACTTTAAATTTAGGTTAGGTTAGGGTTCAGGATAGGGTTATTAATTTCTTTGTCGTACTGTACTTTGCGGTGTTTAGTACATCAATTTGAGGTCCTTCGTCGTTCTTTGTGGTGTTTCAGTCTTTTGCGGTGTTTAGCAGGACCCGTAAACCGAGCTTGCTGAATGGTATCGGGAAAATCCTTGCTTATGTGACAAAAATCTTAATGTGTGGGGGTGTAACGGAAATTGACATTGCCTTTTTCGACAGCTTATGCAAGTAAACTGTGATGACATGCACTTTACGCAAAAATTCCACAATATAACCACCCGTTTTCATTTTACGGGCCATTTTATACCCGATTTACAGTCCATAATTTTTTACTACAGGAAAAATCGCCAAACGTCAGATCTAATGTGACGTAACGATTGGAAAAATAACACCACACCATCAGAGCTGCTTCCATTGACTCCGACGTCCACGTACATCGACATTTATAATTAGCATTGACCATCGACTACACTAGAGCCAACAATACAATAAAGTGCAATCCTTTACAATTAAAATAAAGTGAACCTGCATTACTCGGACAGCGAATAGCAATGTGTTTGCCATCAAGTGCACCTTAAAGCGTCGTAAAAATCTCACCGAGCTGAAAATTGTTTGGATATCTTTTTCCACTCTTCCGAGGTGGAAGGACAGCGCATCACCTCATCCATATATTCTTGAATAATTGCTTCGCGTCTCTGGCACAATTAAGCTAATGGTGCAACAAGCTACTTCAAATCCGCATTGAAGACTGCGGATTCACGCCCTACGTCACAATAGCTCTCCCATACAATGTGTTAAGTGTCGCTCAAAGTTCCACAAAAAATGTGCCAATCAAATCAGTAAAACTGTTATTTCTAATTTCACAATCTACTCAGGTATAAGGCTAAACCAGTGGGTTTGTCATAAATGCAGTAATACATTATTCCTTCTCTCTAACCTAAACGATGAAGAGCTTCTGCAACAATACTCGAGTACAGGCAGTGAAGCAAGACCAATACTGAGATTAAGCAATAATCTTAACCCCGATATGCTCAACTCTATCTTTTGCCGAGATGACGAATTAGATGATTTTCTTGTACTCGATGAATATGTTGATAGTGCAGACATCCTTAGTGCTGTCAGTACTGATCCCAATGCATTTTGATTTCTCTGAGTGAATGTAAGATCCTTAGTCAACAACACTAATTTTTCGAAACTCGAAGCTTTAGTATCTCCTTTGTCATTCCAATTGGATGTAATTGCAGTGACAGAAACATGGATTCAGTCGTTTTCGACCGGGCCATTTAAAATTTTAAAGGACTATAATTTTATCTCCAACAATAGGCTGATATGCAGAGGAGGTGGTGTTGGGTTATATATCAAAGATAATCTAGTTTTTTCCATTCGTGATGACCTTACACTCATGAGGGAAAAAACTTTTGAGTCTATTTTTATAGATGTCAATATTTAATAAAAAAACAGTCACTTGTGGTGCAGTATAGGCTATAGATCTCCTTCTACAAAAACAAGTACTAATGTAAGTTTTTTTAACAAATCTAAATGGCTGTTTATCAAAAATTATGCCAAAAAGTATTTGTATTGTTGGGGGTGACTTTAATCATAACCTTTTTAATTAAGATAATAGACATGTGAGTGCTTTCTTTAATGCTATGTATGATAACGCATTTTGATCCATGATTAACCAGCCTACACAAATAACTGACACTACTGCCAGTGGCACTGACTACTGCCAGTGGCACTGCAATGGCAATTTGCCATTGTTCTTGACCAGATTTGGACTAATATACAACCACTCCAAGCTGAGGCTTTCATTTTGCTCGATCCATTAGCTGATCGTCTCCCTGTATACTACTATCAAAAAAAAAGTTTTTTCCCTTCAAAACTTCAACATTTAAAAAAAATTAAACGAACTAAATATTTTTAATATTATCAAATCTGAAGATGTTGATGAAGCTTTTAACCTGTTCATGACTGAATTTAGTCGAATATTTAATGAATGCTTTCTTTTTGTCACAATGAAAGCTAACTCTTGCAAAAGTGATTGGTATGATAAGGAACTAAAACAACCGCACGAAAGAAAGAATCTCTTGTGCAAAAATACCTTGATAAAAAAAAATTTAGAAGCAAAATGCAACTACAATGTATCCAGGAACAGATATTTTCATTTAATAGAAAAAAAAGAAACAAATTTATTACAAACAACTTCTGAATAAACACAAATGTAATACCAAAAGTACTTGGAAAATACTTAGCACCATATTGGGCAAATCTAATTGAAACAGCCGTATTGCACTTCTCATTCATGGTGAGATTGTTGTAGACGAACAAGAGGTTGCTAATTGTTTCAACAAGCATTTTGCTACAGTTGCTCAAAGGTTAGTTGACAACCTACCTAAACCCACAACACATTTTAGTAATTATTTACAACGTTCGAACACAGAATCTTTATATCTGTATGCCACTTCTCCTCAAGAAATAAAACGTATCACTATGGAAACTAAATCCAAGTCCAGTAGTGGATTAGATGATATACCATCCAAATTACTGAAATGATTGAATGAAGATGTCTTGTTTGCACTTTCTCACATTTTTAATCTATCAATATCACTTAAACAAGGCAAGTTTATTGATTGTTTCAAAGTAGCAAAAATTGTTTCAGTGTATAAAAGTGATGAAAGAAATGATATTAACAACTATAGGTCTTTCAGCCTGCTTCCTCAATTTTCCAAGTTATTGGAAAAAGTTGCATATAAAAGGTTAAACTTTCATGAACACATCAAAATTACTGAAACCAAAGTTGCTCGCTCAGTTGAAATTTTGAATAAACTAAAATATTATCTTCTTGAATCTGCTATGTCGCAACTTTATTATTCTCTTGTGCATTCGCAACTTATATATGGAGTAGCCGTTTGGGGTAACACCTTCCATTCCTATCTTGCAAAATTGACTCGTCTACAAAACAAAGCTCTTCGCTTTGTTACTTCAAGTGATTGGAACGCTAGTGCTGCTCCCCTCCACCAAAAACTGAACATTTTATCTCTCTCAAAATTGAACAAATTTTAAATCGCTAAATTTATATTCAATTATAGCAGTAAATGTTTACCCACAACTTTTGATCAATATTTTATTCTTGCCAAAACATCCCATTCTCAATCTACCAGATACTCAGCATCAGACCACTTGAGAATCCCTTTATATAAAACCAATCGATTGCAACTATTCATTAAATTTGTTGGTCCTAAAATTTGGAATTCAATTCCCTTCAAAGTTCGAAAAACCTCGTATACAAAATTTAAAAAAGAATACAAAACTTATTTACTAAACACAACTGAATAGTCATCTTGTACCATAATTATTATGTTAATTTGTTTAATTCCATTCCTACTCCATCCCTTCCATCCCATTTGCTGCCTTCAGTGTGCGTTGCTACGTAGTTCTTTATTTCCTTTATAAACCGGTTTATTTAAATTGCCATTAATTATCTGATATTATGACAATTATTGTTGATTTAATTAAATTTAAGTTCAGAAAGACTGCTTGACTCGAAGACCTTACGGTTCCTTCGCAGCCTTCCTGTTGCTGTTTCCTGATTATTTTTTGTTTTTCTGTTAAACGTAAAATTGTTATTTGCAGCAACGAAAGTAGTAGTAGATGCGCCATTTCAAACAGAAAGTGGTGAGCAATTGGTGAGCCGGAAAATGACGTCATACGTTGTAAGCAACCTACGTGTCGGTGTATCTGAAAAAAACGATATATTTCCGTTCTTTTAGAGATTACGTTCAGTAATTCGTGACAATACCATTTTAAAAGATTTCATAGTTTAGTTTACAACGTACTTGCTAATTTAATTGCATTGACATAATTGCTTGTTTACTGATTGGCATAATTTGATTTTATCTATGTTAAGTTATGTAAATTGCTTTTATATTTAACGTTTTTAAGTTTGGAAATTGCAAGTTTGCTTTCAAACCCAAACTATTCATTAATTTTCAACGTGAATTCTTTTCACGTGTTAATTTTTTATTATTTTGTTTTATTTTGTAAGTATTTTTATTATAAAATAAATTACATAAAGATTTAATCACTTCTAAAATTTTCATTCCAATATTTCAATAAAAATTTAATAGTTTTTTTTTTAAGTTTTATTTTATAACAAAAGAAATATTTTGTTACAACATTGCAATTAAAAATTTAATAGTTTTTCTTTTAATTTTTATTTTATGATGAAAGAAATATCGATTTCATACTTCTTCGTTAAAATTATTGCTGCATTTTAGTTTTACATATGTGATAGAATTTATACTTTAGTTATTTTGATAATTCTAAACTTGTTGTTACATTATTTCTTTCCCGTATTTTAAAAAAACTTTTACGTTAATAGTATTATTTACCAGTTCAATAACTTAGGGAATTATTGTTATCTTCCTTTTACGTATTAATTTTTTTTTTGAAAGTATTTTTATTATGAAATAAATCACGTAAAAATTCAATTATTTCTAAAATTTTTTGTTATTGTATTGAATTTCAGTTATTAAAAGTTATGCTTTTGTTATGGTTTTGTGCAAAAAATATCGAGGGTTGCTGAGTTGACTTGATCACAAACATACCACCAGACGGGGTCGCTGAGTTGGTCACAAACAAAAGACTAGATACGGTTTCTGAGTTGCTGTCAGCAGTTACGTTGTTACGTACCACAAATATAAAATCATGTTATGTATTTAAATTTGGACAAAATACACACTAACGATTTTTACTAACAAAAAATATAAAGGAAAACAGGTATTCGACTTTCATGGAAGTTAGTGTATATTGCGCAATAGTGTGTAAGCCTGCTTATATTGGTTCAGAAACGTCATGGATGCTGAAATAATTTGTGATATCTGTCATAAAAAGTTTATGAAGAAGTCCAATTTGAACCGACATGTAAAAACAATACATGAGAAGAAAGAAGACTTTGCATGTATGAAATGTCAGAAAAACTTCAAGGAGATGCATCATTTAAAACGTCACCAGCAAAAGTGCGGAAAATGTAGAAGATGTGGAGCGCAATTGGATTCGCTGACAGATTTTGCGAAACATTCTTGCAAAAGAAAACAAGCTGAAAATCAAAAAATACCAACTAAAAAAGCAAGAAATTCGTATCGAAAACCGAATTACACTGGCGATCTTCGAGCAAAGAACCGGAAGGAGTTTGAGGTTTTAGAAAATGAACACTTGGATGAAGAGGACCCAGAATTGCGGGAGTTTCTTTCAAAATACTGGTCCAACATCAGAACTTTCTCAAAACACGGAAAAGTACAGAGCTTACATAATTTTTATTTTCGAAATTTTGAACACATGATCGACACAATTGCTGAAACAATAATGAGGGATCAACAAACCAGATTCAAACTGAATTATAGCTTTGGGTATGTCTTGAGGAATATTGACACTGACGAATTCCGTTATTATCACCCCTCTAGCAACAACGCTCAAGTATTGGACGCGGCTGTGACCATAAGCAGCAGCAATGAGTTAGAGGAATTTTTACACAAGACAGCAGCGGAGGATTTTTTGGAAAATTTCAACCGACCGGATACAAAATGGAAAATAATCCGGATTACGAATTTGGTCTTTTACATCAATCATTTGGTGGATGCACCTCTATCAGGACCTGTAGAGCTTCCAGACTTTTTAACGCATAATCGAGGGGTGGTGAATCATACAGCCAACGACAATCTATGTTTTTTTCGCTGTTTATCTGTCTTTCGCGGTTGTGATAAACGTTCGTGTGAACAAGATACTAAACAATTATTCGCCGCTTATTGCAAACATTTTCATGCCGATCCCGATCAGTTTCAAGGCGTTCTTCTCATTGATTTTCCAAAAATAGAAGATTTTTTCGAGATTAATATCGTTGTTTACGAGCTCCAAGATAAAAAAGCGAAACTAAAACAGCGTAGTCGCGAGTTGTACGGCGAAACCATGCAATTGAATGTTTTTAAAAATCATTTAAGCTTGATTGTTGACTTTGAAAAGTATTGCGATGTTTACCAATGCCAGCGATGCGATAAACTTTGGTATGGACGAAAAGATTTTTTGAGACACACCAGCTCTTGCGACCAAACTGTTACACAATCTTTTCCTGGAGGTATTTTTAAAAACCAACAAACTGTTTTTCAAAAATTAGAAGATATAGACGTTTTTGTACCCCACGATCAACGACATTACCCTTTTTACTGTTGCTACGATTTCGAGTCGATTTTAAGTCAAAACAATTTGCCTGAAAACGGTGAAAAACTTTCTTTTACTTCCAAACACATCCCTTTAAGTGTGGGCATAGCTTCCAATATCCCAAATTTTGAAGATCCCATTTGCTTTGTTTCTGAGGGTAACGAAACTGTATTAGTTCAAAAAATGGTTGATTATATGGAAAAACTCTCAGATGCTGCATATGCAATCCTGCAGGAAAGATATCAATACGTGTTTGATGCTCTTGCTATCAGTCCCAACTGTCGGAGCGAAAATCTTTTAAAAGAATTTAATGCTTTCATTCGAGAATTCCCTATACTGGGTTACAACAGCTTCAAATACGACCTTCCGTTAATTCAAACCATACTGATTCGCGAATTGGTGGAAAAAATTGATTTTGTGATTAAAAAAGCAAACACTTATCTCTGTTTAAAGACCGCCAAACTTCGATTTTTGGATATTCGAAATTACATTTCTCCTGGCTTCAGCTATCGATCTTTTCTTTTGGCTTACGTTTGCACTGCAGAGAAATTTTTCTTCCCTTATCACTTCATTCGTGATTTAAAAGCATTAGAACATCCGTCTGTTCCACCGTACGAGGCATTTTTTAGTGAAATCACAAATTCTAACATCTCTCTCTCAGAATATGAGTTTGTCAAAAAGATCTGGAAAGAAAAAGAGTGGAAGACTCTCAAAGATATGCTCATTTATTACAACGTGATGGATTGTGGACCTTTTGTTGAAGCTGTAGGTAAAATGTTACAGCCTTATTTGGCACAAGGTATTGATATATTTAAATCTAGCTTTTCTGTTAGTGGAGTTGCTAAAATTCAAATGCTCCAGAGATGTGAAAAAGAAGCTTTTTTCTGTCTGTTTCCCAAAAGACACGCTGACCTTTATCATACTTTGAGATCCAATATCACAGGCGGACTATCCATTGTTTTTACCAGACTAGCTATTAAAGACGAAACAAAAATTCGTCCTCATGAGGTATCTAACCCAGAAACGTGCAAGAAAGTAATAGGTCTTGACGCGAATAGTTTGTATTTGCACGCTATATCCCAAGACTTGCCTTGTTCATACTTTATTCGCTATCGAGAAAAAGATCATTATCGCCCAGATCCTTGCTGCAAATACGGGCTCTCATCCTATCAATGGTTAAAATGGATTAGTCACACCCAAAATAAAAAAATTCAGCACAAATATTCAGGTCAAGGCGAAAAGAAACTGACTCAGCACTCGTTGATTGTTGACGGGTTCGCTCCAGCGACTAATGAAGTTTTTGAATTTGACGGTTGTTTTTGGCACGGATGCGACAAGTGTTCAGCAAATCCTGACGGTAGTCCCAAAAAAGTTCATCCGGTAAACGGAAAAACCTATGAACAGCTTCGACAAGACACCTTGAATAAGACCAAAAAGTTAGAGGAAGCAGGTTATAGAGTCAATAGAATAAGAGAATGTGAGTGGAAAAAACTAAAAAGAAATCCGGAAGTTGCTTCGTTCCTAAAAAAGCTAAAGTGTGTAGAGCCTCGCAAACAGCTGACGTTTGAAAAAATTATAGAGGGCATCCAGTCTGAATCGCTTTTTGGATTACTTATCTGCTCTATTCACACCCCGGAAGAATTGAAACCAAAGTTCTCTGATTTTCCACCGATCATAAAAAACACAATGATTTCACGTTCTGATATTGGAGAATACATGCAAAAAATCGCAGAAGAACAAGGATTTTTGAAAAAACCGAGAAAGTACCTCATCAGCAGTTATTTTGGAGAAGAGATTTTTATCAATACTCGGATGGCAAAATTCTATCTGGAGTTGGGGTTAAAAATCACTCGCATCCAAGAATTTATTCAATTTTTCCCCATGAAGTGTTTTGACGAACTATCCCAGGAAATTGTGCAAAACCGTCGTCTTGGCGATATCGACCCAGATAAAAAAGTGTTAGTGATGACGTCAAAGCTCTGTGGTAACAGTCTTTACTCTGCTACTCTTTTGAATCGAAGCAAACACCGTGCTGTTACGTATCATACCGATTCCAACATCAACGAAGCAATCAATAACCCACGGTTTTCTCACTTGGAACAATTGAAACCCGGTCTATACGAAGTAAAGAGCTTGAAAAAGCAAATCAAACACGGCTTACCCCTTCAATTAGGGATCTCTGTTTATTTAGAAGCAAAACTCCACATCCTTAAGTTTTTTTACCACTTTTTGGATAAGTATATTCCAAAAAAATGCTATTCATTGATCGAGAGCGATACAGACTCTCTTTACTTTTCTATTAGCCGCGACTCTTTAGATGATTGTGTCCCTCAACATCTCAAAGAAGAGTATTTTAGAGAAAAAAGGAAGTATATGCCGGCAGAGTGCTGTGATGAATGCCTAAGCAAGTTCATTGACGTCAAAGTCTCTGGAGGTATCTGGACATCGCCTTCTTGCTGTCAAAAAAGAAATGCTTTTGATACAAGAGTGCTCGGATTAATGAAAACCGAGTATGAAGGAGAAAAGGCGGTTGCTTTAACTTGCAAAACGTGATTTTGTGAGGGAAAAAGCGAAAAACAAGTCTGCAAGGGCGTTAGTATCCGACAAAATCGTTTAACCTTTGAAAAAAACTTCCATGCACTTGATTCTACGCAACCATTAAGCGTTGTAAATAGAGGGTTTATTACTCGAAAACACAATATCTTGACATACCACCAAGAAAAAAGAGGATTGTCCCCTTTTTACTGCAAACGGCTTGTTCATGAAGACGGAATTCATACATCTCCCCTAAATTTATAATTCTACTTTAACAATCAACCGATTTTATGCGAAAAGTTAGGGCTGGATCCATTTATTTTAAATTCACTGCTTTGAAAAATAGTTCGTTGAGTTTGGAGACTTCAAATTCATTGGCTTTGAAAAAAAAACAAAACTGAAGTCATCAAAAGCACATGAGCGGATTCAACTTTAATCCAACCCTAGAACACATTTTGTTGAATCTTGTTTGCATTTTATTTCGCGTCATGTGAATACTTGATTTGTGTTAGGAATAACGTTTGATTATCCAAACTGAAGTGGACATTACTGCTATTTTGCGAAGAAAGCGTTTTCTTTGTATATACCATTATACCTCTGTCCTGTACATTTTTGCTGTAAATATTTGTGCGTGAGTGAAAATATACTGATGAAAACAACGAAATGAGTGATGGATACTACACATGTTCTCTTGTTGTAGCAATAGCTTCCCCTTGTGTTTACTCATTTTACTGTGACGGTAAGGCTCTATCTTACGCTGATTACTAGACATATCTTTTGCCTGAGTTTGATTTTATTAGGTGAAATTGTGACGTAATATTTGCGATACGTATTAAGAATTATCACAAACTTAAATTTATAAAATTTTTAGTATGTGAAAACGTCCTACATTAAGTAAATGTAATATATTTGTGGTAGGTAAAAATTATTTTGTATAAAAACTTTATAAAATATTTGTAGTACGTATTTCCTTAGTTTTAGGTCTATACTTTTATAGCAATTTTGATGTATGATAAACATGTGTTAGGGTATTTCAAATTTTAACATAAAAAAATATATTACTAAAACGAAAAGAAGCCTGTTAAAAACGTAAATGTTATGTCTGTGGTGTGTAATTAAACCCTTTAATGTTGTTTAGTTTGAAAATATATCTTTATTACATATGCAAGTTCAACCTTTGATTTTGCATGTATCACGGCAAGTTTTCAAGTGCAAAATTTTCAAGTTTCGTAGTTTTCTTGCAAGGATCGGAAAAATTGTGTTCTACCATTAAGTAAAATCAACGTTTGTTCGCGAGTGAGCACTGATCTAGCGACGGTTTTGTAAAGTTCAGGAAGCTGTGATTATTCATCATGCATCAGCTTTCAGAGAACGAACATGGTTCATTGTAAATCAAAATGTCGCTTGAACTGAATTGAATTTGAAAAGAAACAATCGTTTAAGGGTTCGATTCCTACATGAATATGCTACGGTGCAGACCTTTAGCTAAAATGTTTTTAACCCGCACTTTTTCCATTGCTTTTACGCGTAACGCTACCGTATGTGCAGTTTCTTACTGAGGTTATTGTATAAAAAAGGCCATATGGACGTTATTTTATGTGTACTTTGCGATATTCAAACTGGTTTTCAATCAAAATTATGCTTAAGGTTGTCGATGAATAATTATTAAGCAGTAACTTTTTATTGATTTGTGGTCTTTGTCTTCTAACTTTTCACTGCCGTATCTGCGGCACTAGCAGTCTATAAAACAACGTTTCCGAATTAAAAAAGAAATATATTACGTACCACAAGTATAAAATTAAATTGCTGATTTAAATATACGTTTAACGTGTAAGGCTAGTATCTCCTTGCTACGTCTGATCGTTGCAAATACACGCTTGAAATGAGGACGTGTCTAGTAATCAGCGTAAGATAGAGCCTTACCGTCACAGTAAAATGAGTAAACACAAGGGGAAGCTATTGCTACAACAAGAGAACATGTGTAGTATCCATCACTCATTTCGTTGTTTTCATCAGTATATTTTCACTCACGCACAAATATTTACAGCAAAAATGTACAGGACAGAGGTATAATGGTATATACAAAGAAAACGCTTTCTTCGCAAAATAGCAGTAATGTCCACTTCAGTTTGGATAATCAAACGTTATTCCTAACACAAATCAAGTATTCACATGACGCGAAATAAAATGCAAACAAGATTCAACAAAATGTGTTCTAGGGTTGGATTAAAGTTGAATCCGCTCATGTGCTTTTGATGACTTCAGTTTTGTTTTTTTTTCAAAGCCAATGAATTTGAAGTCTCCAAACTCAACGAACTATTTTTCAAAGCAGTGAATTTAAAATAAATGGATCCAGCCCTAACTTTTCGCATAAAATCGGTTGATTGTTAAAGTAGAATTATAAATTTAGGGGAGATGTATGAATTCCGTCTTCATGAACAAGCCGTTTGCAGTAAAAAGGGGACAATCCTCTTTTTTCTTGGTGGTATGTCAAGATATTGTGTTTTCGAGTAATAAACCCTCTATTTACAACGCTTAATGGTTGCGTAGAATCAAGTGCATGGAAGTTTTTTTCAAAGGTTAAACGATTTTGTCGGATACTAACGCCCTTGCAGACTTGTTTTTCGCTTTTTCCCTCACAAAATCACGTTTTGCAAGTTAAAGCAACCGCCTTTTCTCCTTCATACTCGGTTTTCATTAATCCGAGCACTCTTGTATCAAAAGCATTTCTTTTTTGACAGCAAGAAGGCGATGTCCAGATACCTCCAGAGACTTTGACGTCAATGAACTTGCTTAGGCATTCATCACAGCACTCTGCCGGCATATACTTCCTTTTTTCTCTAAAATACTCTTCTTTGAGATGTTGAGGGACACAATCATCTAAAGAGTCGCGGCTAATAGAAAAGTAAAGAGAGTCTGTATCGCTCTCGATCAATGAATAGCATTTTTTTGGAATATACTTATCCAAAAAGTGGTAAAAAAACTTAAGGATGTGGAGTTTTGCTTCTAAATAAACAGAGATCCCTAATTGAAGGGGTAAGCCGTGTTTGATTTGCTTTTTCAAGCTCTTTACTTCGTATAGACCGGGTTTCAATTGTTCCAAGTGAGAAAACCGTGGGTTATTGATTGCTTCGTTGATGTTGGAATCGGTATGATACGTAACAGCACGGTGTTTGCTTCGATTCAAAAGAGTAGCAGAGTAAAGACTGTTACCACAGAGCTTTGACGTCATCACTAACACTTTTTTATCTGGGTCGATATCGCCAAGACGACGGTTTTGCACAATTTCCTGGGATAGTTCGTCAAAACACTTCATGGGGAAAAATTGAATAAATTCTTGGATGCGAGTGATTTTTAACCCCAACTCCAGATAGAATTTTGCCATCCGAGTATTGATAAGAATCTCTTTGTTAATCAGTTTTCTAGTCACCGACAAAAAAAAAAAGACGTTGCTGCTGGAAACAAAAATAATTTTTTTAGTGTAAAAAAGATATACACTTGATCAAACTACTCACCACTGCACATTCCCGTAGTTCCAGCCAGCGGTGGTCTTAGACGAAGGGGGGGCCTGTGCAACAATTATAGAGGGGGCCTTTTGGGATCCAAATTCCAAAACGCTGTAGTGTGTACTAAAGCATATTATAATAGGCATTTGATAGGAAGTTACTTGAAAAGCGACAATCAAGCAAGCTCATTTAATGCATGTAATGTAGAAACATCATTTACTGCCAGTAATTGGTAGACTATAACAAAGCTAGGGTTCATTATAAATCTCCCAGAACTTAAGAAAACTTAGAGACATGGAATGATTTGCTTAATCAACTGTATATATACCGTATTGATAGCTTGAGTAAACCACGAACTTGTCGGCTATATTAACGGCAAATCAGTTTTGGTATACTCGCAATGCATTATTGCTGCACCTGCTAGTGACAGTTTGCAATACTCTTCTTTGCACTCAGTGGCAATTTATACCGATAATAAACAAAATGTACTTAGCAATAAATTTACCTGTGATCAAGCACATTGCTGATGCAGACCTGTAAGGATAAGCAACTGCGTGTGCGAAGTTCAGGCAAAAAGCTTCCAGTTAATCAGTTTTCTTTCTACTGAAATATCTGCGGAACTGCTATGATGGTCCATCATCATCATCATCATCAACATTTATTAGCGGTAAGGTGGCACAAAATAATACACTTAAAGAAATAGACAAACAAACATGACCGCAGGGAGACGGCGAATAGACCTTTCGGTCATCTAGTCAGCTGCCACCCTATTGCCGATTTCATGAATGGATATGTGATCACATTACATATATTGGTTAACAGATGAATATAATTTAAATTCAGGACTATGAGGTAGTGATTTGCATGAAACTATTTCCACATTTCACACTAGTAGGTCTAAAGTTCAATTATTGTACGTTTGAAGCAAATGTTTTTTGAACCGAATTTTAAATAAATTAAACGAAGAGTTCTGAATATTCGTTGGAATATCATTCCAGATATTAACTCCTTGATATCTTATACATTTTTGCAACCGATTAGTTGTATAGCGAGGTATATATAAACAGTTTCTTTGAGGCTGGGTAGATCTAGTATTTTTTTGGGACATTACACTGGTCAATAAAAAAAAATTAGAAATTGCGGGAGGTAGATTGTTCTTAAAATGAGCATGAACAAATTTTCCGATTTCAAATTTAAATAGATCTGGAAGTTTAAGAATGCCAAGTTGGTAATAAAGGGGAGTAACTGAATCTCTTGAGAGACCACCGCCAATTAACTTTACCGCTTTGTTCTGAAGGGATAACAATTTTTTAAGTTTAGATTTATAGGTAGAACCCCACGCTATTAGTCCATATAACAGATGTGTATGTATAAGAGAATAGTAAATTTGTAAAATTGCGCTTGTTGGTAAATAATGACGTAGCTTGGAAATAATTCCAACAGCTCTAGATATTTTATGTTCGACCGTTGATATGTGGTTGTCAAAATTTAGTAGCTTGTCTATGATAACGCCTAGGTACTTGGCACTTTGACAGATAGGAAGGGGCGAATTGTTGATAGAAAGATCCATATGAGGATGGGGTTTATTTAACTTTGGAGCGATAATTAGAACATTAGATTTGGAAGGATTAACTGTTAGTTTGTTGGCCTTAAACCACTCAGTAATATTGTCTAGATCTTTCTGCATGTGGGAACGTAGTTTAGATGGGTTTGAGGCTGAAAACAATAAGCAAGTATCGTCTGCGAAAAGTCGGGGAATACAGTTTACGGATGATGGTAAATCGTTGATGTATAATAAGAATAGTAAGGGTCCAAGGGTTGAACCTTGAGCAACCCCAAAATCATTGCATAGTAAAGAAGACTCGTGGCTATTGAGAGAAACGAATTGTTTTCTTTTTAAGAATGCACGCAGGAGATCATTTGCCTGGCCCCGAATACCATAATGATCTAATTTAAGCAGAAGGATTTCGTGATTTACTGTATCGAAGGCTTTTGTGAGGTCAAGGAATATCAGTCCGGTATACAATTTATCATTGATGTTATCGAATGAGTTGGTTATTACGTCAATAAGAGCATGATTAGTAGATCTATTACTTTGAAAGCCATATTGAGAGTCTAGTATCACGTTATGTTTTTTCAGAAAGGTGAACAGACGTTTATAAATTATTCGTTCTAATATTTTAGCAAAGCAGGTTAGTATTGAAATAGGGCGATAGTTGGTAGGGTTGTCACGTTTACCTTTTTTGAAGATTGGAACAACTTTTGCAGTGGTGCCATTTTCGGGAAATATACCGTTTGTGAAGCAATAATCAATGAAAACCTGAATATAGGGAGCTAGTATTGTTGAGCCAATTCGAAGGAAATAAGGGGATATGTGATCATAACCTATTGCTTTGTTAATATTGAGGTCATTAATTGCATTGATAATTTCTGAAAGTTCAGGTACGTCCAAGTATATGGAGGGTGAAACACGGCGTTTAAGATATTTGTAGTAGGAGCTATGAGCCGAGTTGTCAAATTTGCTTGCTAAGTGAGCGCCAATAGAGCAAAAAAATTCATTAAATTGTTCGGTGATTACCTGCTGATTAGAAACAATACGACCGTTAATTTTCAAGGATGTTACTGGGGCTCGTTTAGAAGAAGCAGGGAGGGCAGAACGCAGAATGTCCCATATTTTACGAGGGTCTTTTTGGTTTATTTTCAACTCAGTTGTGAAGTACGATTTTTTGGATAACGCTTTAATTTTGGTTAACTTATTCATATATTTTTTAAAATAAAGTTTTTTTTCAAGGTTATCGCTCAAGAAGTGAGATTTGAACATAGCTCTTTTTTTCTTTATGGAGGTCAGAATGCCTTTGGTTATCCATGGTTTCTGAGAGAGTTTCTTTTGTTTTCTTGAAAGTGGTTTCAGGGGGGCATGAATGTTTATGGTGGAGAGAACAGTATGAGAAAAGAGATTAAACATTTCGTTGAAGTTTTCGTTCGTTAGTTCAGGTTGGTGCTCGAAAACGTTGCAAAGGTCAGCCTGCAGGTCATTGCGGAAGGAGTCAGCACAAAAAGATGACTTGTCTCTGTAAAACATTTTGGAATTTTTGGTAGTTGAGTATTTCGGTTTATGGACTGTGCAGAGGATAGGATAGTGGTCAGTTATATCAGCTTCGATCACGGCTGGATTAATCACTTGGTCCATATTATTGGTAATAATGTGGTCGAGCAGAGTGGCCGAAGTTGCAGTTACCCTGGTTGGAATGGTTATCACGGGAACAGCACCGTTACTGACAATCAAGTTAATGTATTCGTTAGCAAAGCTTGACCGATTTTCTTGCATTAAGTTGATATTAAAGTCTCCAAGTATGTAATAAACTTTTTTAGAATTTGAAAGGTTGAATAGACAGTGGGAAAAACTTTCCAAGAATTCATTTAAATGGGTTTGTACAGGATGACGGTATACTACCCCAACAATAAATTTAGATTTTTGACTAATTTCGGAAACTTCAAGCCACAAGCACTCAGATGAGCTTAATTTATACTGGATAGGGCTGGGTTCGTATTGAAGTTTATCTGAAATATAAATGGCCACACCCCCGGCCGCAGTAGTTGTATCAACGTGAACGAATTTATGATGAGGTAGTTCGATATTGATCAGTGGTTCATTTTTAAGTCGTGTTTCGGTTAAGCAAATTATATCGGGATTGAAATTTAGTGTGACTAAAAATTCATGGAATAGTTCGAAATTTTTGTGGAGGGAACGAATATTTACATGTAAAAGGATCAAGGAGTGATTTTTATCAACCTTCAAATGGTTCAAGTTTAAATCGAAATATTTGCATTTTTTAATATTATTTGTCATTAAATCAAATACATTGTCACATAATTGATCAGAAAAGTGGTCATCGACTATCTGAGTGGCAGCTTGACTAGGGTCGAGAAAGTCAGAAAACTCTTTATCCGTGTCAGGCGCCTTGACAGTAGTACGCGATAATGCAACTCAAGAAACTAGTCTACAAACCCAACACAGTACAATTGCATAGAGTCAGTTAAAGTGGTCTAAATAATTAAATATACACATGATATCAGAAATCCTAACGATGAGATTATAGGCCAAAGGTATTTTTGACTTCATGGAAATAGGTCAAAGGTCGCATGACTTCATATTCATCTAATCTCAGTGTAAGGGAAGTTGGAAGAGGAAATGCAATCAAATAAGAAGTCATGCTATAGCTTAAAGTATACATAATTATTGTGAATGATCAACAACGGGTTGAAGTAAGAATTCGAATCTTTAAGTTATAGTTATATAAAAGGGAAGTAAATAATTAAAATAATAATTGATGTGCGACTATAGAAATAGCGGAGGTATCACCAGAAAATCATGCGCAGTTGAAGGCGTACGAGACATATCTGTTGATTCTAATTCATAAAAATCATTTAACAGTATCGAACCCGGGGTTTGGAATGAAAGGTAAGATTATGGGCATCGCTGACTTTACAACCATTGTTTGAACAATTGTAGCTGCGCGCATTACTTCCAGAACAGATTAGGTTGGTTTACTTCCAGTACGCACATACGAGTTAAATCGACTTCCACAAATTAAAATTGCTATAGGTGAATGATTAGAGTGCTTACTATTTAATGAGTAGCGTGTCTACTAGGACCTTTGATATACAGTCAATTTGTCAAAAAACACAGCAATGAAATACCTCATTATCTATAGTATCGATCGATTTGGTCGTTACGTTTATAGAGACTTCAAATGTGGTATCTCAACCTTTTCGCCATTTACAAATAAAACATAATTACCGTCCAACGCTTTCCAGAAAGTTTTCTGTTTTTTCAATTTTGCTTCTTTGTAGTACGGCAGTAAGAGCTTACGTTGTTCCTGGAACTTTTTAGGCAGATGCTCAGTAACGTAGATGGGGGGGGAAGTTTTGTCATCACGCTTACGTTTTTCATTGAAGTCCTTCAAATTTCTAGTCGATTTGAAAATTAGGTTTTTATCTTCTAAGGTCAGCAACTTGACGATTATTGGTCGGTTAATAGCTTTTCCTTTACTTGACATCGGATGTTGTCCTGAAACTGGACTGTGTCTGTAAGATTACTTCATTTGTTTCATCCTTCTTTCCACTTTCCTTTAGTAACTGCTTTTCTTTTTATACAGTAAGAATTGTTACTGTTCTAATTTAAAAATGTCTTTTCTTCGATTTTTAGAAACAAAAGGTAATCTGTCAATATTTAAATAACACTTCAATTCAAGGTTGCTACGTCGTGTGGTTTGTGAGATATCGCACCACTTCCAATTAACTTTTCATTGTCTTTATGCACACGATAAAACCATTTTGTTCTCTATTTTGGACTATTCGCATTAATTGAAAAATAAGAAAAGTTTACTCCCTAAAACCGAATATATAAACTTCAAAAATATAATGAGCTACTGCTTACATAATTCGCAAAATGATGCTTAGTTCTAGTGAAGCAGCAAAGAGTCAGCTCTGATGGTTACTTTCATGATTTTCTTTTCTGAGCTTTTGAATACATCATAATCAGTGGTTTTGAATTAATGAAATTAAAATTTAATCTCTACAACTTTAGTTTCCAAGTAACATCTTTATACGATACATTTGAAACAAGAAATCTCTCATCACAACTCTTCTAGTCACAAAGTCAAAATGCAACATTAAAACAATGTATTATTTCTTCAAACCAGAGCCGGCGCCAGAGCAGTCGACTTAGGGGAACCAAGCGTTTATCCGCGGAGGGGGGGGGCAAAGTTTAAAATTAAGCACAACAGCCGCTGTCTTCAAAATAGAAAGCTTGTTAATTGGAGGAGCCAGGCATGTCGATTGGGGGGGCCAGGCCGCCCTTGGCACCGGCCCTGCTACAAACTGCAACTTCCAATCAGTAGTAGTAGTAACATTTATTTTTCGAGCGTAAAAAACAATCAAGCACATAATAAACAAGGAAGAAAACAAGAGAAGTAAACTCGAAAGGCGACCGCGAAGTGACAGTTTAAGGTCTTCTAGTCAAGCAGCCACCCGAGATTATAAGTTGCTAAAAGCAACATTTCATTAAAATTAAAATTAAAAAAGGCATAAAATACAACGTAAATGTTTTCATTACTACCTAGATATATTTTTCCAGAAGATGTTTTTAAGGTTATTTTTAAATTTAGAATACGGTTGATTTCTTATTTCAGGAGACAACGAGTTCTATATTTTTGGCCCTTGAAACCTTATTGATTTTTGGCAGCGTGTTGTAGAATACTTAGGGAGGTAGAAGTTGTTTTTGGAAATCGATCTGGTATTTTTTGCATGAATGTCTGAAATGTTAGTAAAAAAAGAAGCGAAACAATGAGGGAGTTTTTGCATAGTGTGTTGGTGCATAAACTTTGCGACTTCGTACGTATATAGGTCAATGATTTTGAGAACCCCTAGATTGTGGTATTGTTTAGTGATAGAAGATCGACGGCTGGTATTTGAGATAATTCGAATAGCTATATTTTGCAAAGACTGTAGCTTTTTCAAGTAAGAGCCGAAAGTGCAACCCCAGAGTGGAAGGCCGTAGAGTAGGTGAGGGTGTATGAGTGTGAAATATAAGAGGAGGAGAGTGGAAGAAGGAAATAGAAAGCGAAGTTTACTTAAAATACCAACTGATCTAGAAATTTTGGTTTCAATATTTTCAATGTGAGATTTAAATCGAGTTTAGTGTCTAGGTTTATACCGAGGTATTTTGAGGAAGCGCACATTTCTATCAATGCGTTGTTATAATATGTATTTAACACTGGAAAGGGAGATCTTAATTTTGGAGGAAGGGTTACTATTGCAGATTTATCAGGATTAATTTCTAAAGCATTTGCGCTGCACCAGTGAAGGAGGTTTTGCATTTCAGTATTACAGTTTTTTTCAAGTTCAATTAAACATGGGTTGCTTACAACTAGGCAGGTGTCATCAGCAAAGAGACAAGAGCAAGGGGATACAGCGTTACTAAGGTCATTGATGCATATCAGAAAGAGAAGAGTACTTAAGATAGACCCTTGAGGGACACCAATATTTATAGACTTGGTACAAGATTGTTGGTTAACAACTAAAAAGCAATGTCGCGCTCTACGGTAAGATTGTTGGTTGTTAATAGAAACAATTTGCTTTCGCGATGTGAGATAACTCTCAATTAAGGAATGAGCTGGACCTCGTACACCGTAATGGTATAATTTATGCAATAAAATATGATGAGACACAGTATCAAACGCTTTACGTAGGTCCATCAAAAGTAAGGCTGTATAAGAATTGTTTTGCATTGCATCATAAGTGAGGGTAGTAACATCTTACAATGCATGAATATCACTATGCTTTTTCCTAAATCCATGTTGGTAGTCATACAATACATTGTGTTTGTTAAAAAATTTTACTAATGGATGTTTGGTCAGTTTTTCAAGAACTTTAGACAGTGAAGGTAGAAGAGAAATTGGACGATAGTCGCTAACTAGTTTTTTGTTGCCGGATTTATGAACAGCTCAGATGGCCGAGAGGTATAGAGCGTCTGTCTCTTGAGCTGTAGACTTGGGTTTGATTCTGAGTCGGGTCAAACCAATAACTTTAATATTGGTATTCACAGCTTCCATACTTTACGCTCAGCATTAAAGGGACAGTGTGGAGAACAACCCCGCAAGTTTACTTGTGCCGTTGGGAAAGGCACTTAGCGGGATTCCCCATCTTGGTGTGGTAGACAGATGGCTGGCAACTTCTAAGCGAGCTCGTATAGCGCTTTGATCGCTTTCTCGTGATAGGAGGATAAATATGCAACTAGCTAATTAACTAAGGAATGACCTTAGCTGTTTTAAAGATTTGGGGAAATACTCCAAGTTCAAATACACATTCAAAAAATAAAGATAGCACAGGGGCTAAGATTTTGTTTCCAATTCGTAAGAAATAGGATGAAATGTTGTCGTAACCGCTAGTTTTGTGGGGATTTAAGGAATTTATGACATTGAAGATTTCTATTGGTTGAGGCTGGTCAAGAAAAATCGTTTGCGATACAGTTTTTTTCAAAAGCATTTTGAAGTTCGCTTCGCTAGAATGTCTGATACTTTTATGCAATAGAGCGACTAATTTCGACAAAATGATTGTTAAATGTAAGTGCAATTTCATTGACATTTTCAACAGTCCGATCATCAACATTTAACTCAGTGGGGCTCGAGCTTGTTGAACTTTGGAAGGAATTACTGTTTTAATAAATTTCCATAATTCTCTAGGATTAGAATTTCGATCAGCAATGGCAGAATGATAATACAACTTCTTAGATAGATTGTTTACTCTAGTTAATTTATTTGCATAAATTTTATAAAAGGATTTTTCGAAATCGCTACCCCCCAGAAAAAATGTTTTGTATAATTTTTGCTTGTTTTTAATGGAGATAAGAATTCCTTTTGTTATCCAAGGTCGTTCTTGCAGACGCTTTTGCCTTCTAGATGCAGTTTGTAATGGAGCATGAGTCTCAATCACGTCCGAGATTGTCTTACTTAAACGATTGAAGTTGTCATTCAGCGATTGAGGAGTTAAAGGAGAATGAATAAAGTCGTGGGTAAGAGGCGTTAAAGATGACTCCAAATCATCACAAAACTTGTCAACATTAATCGATTTAATATTTCTAAAAATATTTGTGGCTGTTACACTAATTACTGTACGTTGATGTGGCTGTCACTGTGCTAATTTCTTTTCAGTAGTTTAAACCACTCTATGTAAGGTTGATACACATGTAGCACAATGTGTAGCAAACCAAAATACTGTAAACGTCAAAATCTCGCGAGAGTCTTGGAAAAAGTTTTGGCATCTATTATGAGGTATACGTACTGATTATTTCAGACAATCTTAATGAGAAAAAAACTTCTTAACAATCTTAAACTGCACAATATTACTAGAGCCCAACAACCAAGAAAAGCTTAACACCAATATGACCAAATTATAAAAACACAGCCACTCTTCCCTGTAAGTTTTTAGCAAGTGCGAATTTGCCCCAATGGAAAATTTAAGAAAAATTTTGCCCAAAGCTTTTGGGGGGGTTAAAGGACGAGTGATCAAATTTATGTCTCAAAGTTTATGAAATGTTTATTCTGCATCAAAGCATTGAACACTTTGATTCAAATTCGGCTAAATCACAAGCCCAGTTGGCAAGCTAAAAGAAAAATCAAAAAATTTTGCCAAAAATTTCTCACTTTTCTCAAATTTCACATTTTAGAAGGAACAGTGAACAACTGAACTCAGCCTACGTGATTTAAACTATGCGACAATAATTATGCAGCGTAGAGGCATTTTAGTTACAAACAGCAAAGGTTTCGAAAGTCCAGTTCCGTAAGGAAGGAACCAAAATTAACCATGCTCTATAAAACGTCATGTTACCCTAATCGAGCATCAAAGCTACTATCTCAAAATGCAGAGTAAACCCGTAAGATACGTTCTGTTAACTTTCAGGAAGTCTATATTACACTGACTAATCATCATTGCTAAAGATTCAGCCATTACACAGTGGGGTTTAACTCAGTCTATTATAATCATAAGATACAGAAATTGAGAAGTTTCACTTTGAGATGGTTCAGCTTTAATTAGAGATAAAAAAAGAAATGGTTCAGACCAATTGTTTGCTGTGTTTCAATGAAAGAGTCTTGTTAAAATGAAAATTTTTTAGGGGAGGTTAAATTTGGGATAACTAAAATCAATTTTAATGGTTTGGTTCAAGTTAACATAAAGAGAAATGTTTTTTGTAGTTTCCACCTTAATTCTTTTTGAGGGGGGCCTTATTTTCAAAGGGAATTCTTTTTGAGAGGGGGCCTTATTTTTAAAGGTGGCAAGGGTTGGTTCCTACTTGGAAGACCTGCAACTAATTCTAATGATGTAAAATGGTTGAAGTTTACAAAAAAAGTGTTTTTTATATAGTTCTAAAACTAAACTAAAAATGATTTAAAATAAAAAAAAAATTATAAAAATAATTTAAATGATTAAAACGATTAAATAAAAAATTATGAAAAAAACAAAAAAATAACTTAAATTAAGTAAAAATAAAAAATAATTATAATTTACATAAAAAAGAAAAAAAAAATAGAAATAATTTAAGTTAAAAATAATTTAAAATAAAAAAACTAAAATTAATTTTATTGATATGGTTCAAGTTTAAAGAGGAAAAAATTTTTCATACTTAACACGATGATTCTTTTTGAGAGAGGCCTTCTTTTTTAGGGGGGGCCTGTGCGACCGCACGGTTTGCACATTCCTAAGACCACCTCTGGTTCCAGCTCCTGTATATCCAGCATTGCACGTGCATGTGAAACTCCCCAGGGTGTTCATACATGAGGCGAGTGTGTCATCACAGTTGTCAGTGTTCAATGCACATTCGTCATTTTCTAAGTTGTGAATTTTCATACAGCTAGAGTGGTACTAACGGAGTTGCATAAAAGATTTCAAAGCTCAAAACGACAGCCTAACTTTTACAGTAATTACTAAACACATCTTACACATGGTCATCAAGATTACAAATCAAACGAAGAATGAGTTATTAACAAGGTCTAGTGTAAACAAGGTTTAGTTTACACATACATGCTGTCCAAACTATATTTTCAGTGCGATGAAACGATATTTCGTGACAAAACAAGCTAAATTATCGTGAACAGGTTTTAGCTAATACCTCCCAAATAACTAAGCCAAATCATGCGATGTTTTTTAAAATTTAGCCCCATTCATTTGCAGTTTAGGCTTTATCTTTGAAAAGCAAATACATTATTGGGCATAATTGACTTAGTTGAGTATCAAACTCGCAAACCCCAGTTTTGTTCCCCAATACTATAACATGGGTTTGGTTTTTATTTGGTCCTGGCCAAATTAATTACACGCTCAGCGAAACAGTCTTAAACGCTAAGTGCGTGTTTTAGCATGGTATTCTATAAAAATGCAAACCATCGTTGAATGTGCTTTGGGGTGAAAAATGAAGGTATACTTTTTATAATGCCGAAAACGAAACCAAAATAAAGAACTTTACCCAAATAGCAAAACAGTTTATTCTCTAAAGTCACCTCAATTTTCACAAAAAAAGCTATTTCAATTCCTGAACTTAAAACTATGCGCAAAAAATCACTTTGCTAACAAAAATCAAATCTTCATCATATTCGTAGCATAACGCCAAAGCGTGTAATAAATGGCGGAGTCCATCTCCGCGGCTTAACGCGTGGGTAAGACAGCTTTAAAGAAATGTCACAATGGCGGTGAGCGGTTGACGGCACTGTGTCAGATTTGACCGACTCGGGATCCGAACCACGGACCTCCCGCATCGATAGCAACGTGCTTAACAACTGAACTAACAGGATGGTAGAAAATGACTTTTCAAGTTAAAACTAGCCTGTACTTGGTAATTAATGTGTAAGTTGTTTTTTCAATAACTGATTCTTCTATTTCTGTTTTTCTTCATAAGAAAGTAGTAAAAGCAGTGAATTTAAAATAGTACACATGCATAAGATTAATGCATATTTGCGTATTGCCCTCGGTAGTTTTTCAGCTTTTTAAAATAAACTAAAAATTGCCTTTAAATTTGCAGCGCGGTAAGAATTTGTCAACCAAACGTAAATAGTTTACATCAAATTGACGATCCAGCTAAGCACCATGTTAAATTGGTAGGAAATAAATGAGTTTGTGGGCTACAGTTAGTATTTTTAATTTTGCGGAAGAGTGCAACCAATTTCAGCTGCTATGGAGATCGATATTTTAATACCAATGAAGAATATCGTTGATCTTAATTTAAAAATTTTAAATTGAAACAAAAGTAAGATTACTGAAGTAACCTGTGGAAGGCCTGTGACAGGTTAAAACAATTAATTAAAGAAATATCAAATAAAATACAAGAACGTGTCTGATTGTAGTTTATAAAGAACAGGACATCCAACAGGTTTATTGTAATTGGGCTTCATCGTTACGAGTCCAAGGCATCGGCTTTCTCACTGAAGTTTGTTAATTTCAAAGAAATTTTGACAAAAATTTCAGAGAAACTTTAGCAAAATCGCTTTAGATATGCGTGGAATTTTACTGCAATAATAGGTTTCAGATGTGCCTCCCTCGATTGCTGGGTTAAATGAAACAGAATTAAATTTTAATTACCGACGTAATTAATGAGCAATGATAACCTTAGATTAATTGTGAAACATTAATTTTCTAATTTTTATGGATATCTTTCGAAAAAATTAAATTTAAAACTGATTGAATAAACATGCCACGCATTATTTTACGCATGCACTACTCACCCACGCAAGTCCCGTCTGTCCAGGTCCCGTCCAACCTGCGTTACAGGAGCAAGTGAATGTCCCAATGTCAGTGTCCGTACACGAACCAGCAGGAGCATCTTCACAGTTATCATTCGAACCGCATGTCATAGTTTCTGAAAATATCATTTCATGTATCCTATTTAAGTTAAGCGAAAAATCAGTTCTGATTGCAATTCATAAAGGTAACGCAAAAGTGCAGTATGAACGTTTGCTTACGTAGAAACTCCAGAGAAAAATCTTTTTTAAAAATCATTAAATATGTAAATGGCGTCCCTAAAAATATTTTGTGGATAAATTGAAATCGAGAGAGTACAAATGACTCCATTTTTGTGTTAAAGTCTTATCTGATTGTTGCATGAAGTGGAAAGTCACTTCCTGAACCTTTTCATCTAACACTCTTCAAAGGAAATTGTCAAGAAGGACATGAGAGCCGAACTGGTTAATAAGCAAAAAAAAAAGTTCTGATTGGTTGAAAAGGAAGAGTTCTGATCGATTGAAAAGGAAAAGCTTTTGATTGACCAAAAAATATTAGCCAACACAGAGAGAACCAATTGAGAAATTCTCAAACACTAGACAAATTAGCTTTGCTTGCAAACAATAGGTTGGCACGATTTAATAATAATCGTTTCTACGGCGGAAAGATGAAAATGAGAGCGATATCGGGCAAGAGTCGAAATTTGTCATAACAATTGTGAGCACCATATTTGTCAAGGCGGTGTTTAGCAATGGCCGACGTAGGAAATCACCGGGATCAAGCAGGGCTGCGAACTCGATCGAATTTTATTCGAGTTCGAGTTCAACTTATTTTAGCACGTCCGAGTTCAAGTTCGAATTCTTTAATTTATTTATTTTTGAGTTCGACAAAAATAACCTGTTTTGCGTTTAAGTTCGAGTTCAGGCAGTTAAATATCCCAAATTAAAACAACTTTTTCACCACCAGCGCTCATGCAATTAAAAAGATGAAAATATTTTGCTTGTGCAGTAGGTTTAATATGGGGCGCCGTTGTGAAAAAAACGATTTAGCAAATTTTGTACGAATTTTCAGCAACATTTACCCAGTTTCACAGCTATTTAGCTAAAGTGAAATGAACTGCAGCTAATACGCTTCGAAAAGTACAATTACAGCCAAGTGTAACGACATTTAATAAATAGCAGCGATATTTATTAAATAGCGGCGATATTTATTAAATAGCGCTGCTATTTGTTAAATAGCGGCGATATTTAATAAATAGCAGCAGCATGTAATAAATAGCAGTGACATTTAATAAACAGCAGCGACATTTATTAAACACCAGCGACATTTATTAAACACCAGCGACATTTAATAAAGCGCAGCGACGTTTAGCTAAAGTGCTGCGAGTAATATGCTAATGAGATCAACAGTGTTTCCATTTCTTCAATTTTCGTAACATCCAATCGCGGTTTGTCTGGTCTCAACCGTCTCATGTCCTAGGTTAATGCATCATTGCAAACAGTAGGTAATTGCATTCGGACGGAAGAACGCTTGTGTGGATGCAAAGTTGTAGCTTGTAACTATTTTAGGACAATAGAATCAATACAGCGACTTGTGTTACAATTTTTTAGCTGATGAGGCATTATGAAGCTTAGCTTAGACTAGATCTAGTCTAGAGCAGTAGAGTATTAGTATGTCTTGGTCAAGGTTTTTCACATTTAGAAAAGATTGTGTATTTAGTGCTGTAGTTCATGATGTGCATTTAAGTATGTGTAGCAGTATAATACAGTTTACAGTAACCTATACCATAATCTACGGACATGTTTAGCCATAGACTACCAGCAGACCAGTCAGTCAGTATCACCTGATCATGGTTTTCCAGTCCAGGCTCAATGCTAGTCCAGTACGGCGATTCTTGCAATTAAGTTGGACATTCAAAAAAAAACTTGCTGTGACTAGCATGTTTGAAGTACCAGTTCCTGAGTACTGAGTATCGGTACGGTTGCCCCTCTCAACTTTTCCAAAATAAGACGTACCGTACTAGTATCTCTTTTGTGAAAAGCAGTTACATCTTATTTATAAACTTTGCTTTTTTAAGAAAATACAAAGGGTGGTAGGCTACCGATATTACCTATGGATGATATTTCCCTAATTTCTACATATAGACTAGCCTATCGGTACCGGTACAGCCTATATACGGTAGTCTAGTTTGCTGTAAATGTCTGTAAATTTAGTCATTGCATTTTAATGTAGTGGCTATTATCTGTGCACGTTGTTTTAGACACATTTTTGTTTTAATTTATATACCTATACCGGTATATAGCTATGGATGAATAATATTTTTATGACAGTTAAAAAAATTTATTGCTTACCGGTATCGTAATCCCTAAATTTTCATGCTTGTTCAATCCACAAGCAGCAAAGAATATCACAAATGATCGCATGAAAATGTGTTGCAAAATGTTGTGGCGTGGAAGGACGAGGTATGTAGGCCTAATGTATTGTATATAGATTGCCAAAAATGGCTAATGCTTACTGGTATTTCATATTTTGGATTTATAATAATATTTTAGCTGTTGGACTTGTCTTTTTGTTTTATAATTCTGTTGTTATATTTTTTGGAGATACCGGTATAAGCTGGTAGTAACCTTTACTGGTTTAATATCAATGCAGAAGTAGAATGTCATAAACTGTTTGAAGGGGGAAATAGTTAAAAAATTGCTAAAGACTCTTCATTTTGCCAAAAAATATTTGCAGTTTTGAGGGGTCTCGTCTAGAGTAAGCCGTGCGCGTCTTGTATAACCCGTATGCGTAAGGCGATGAAAGACATAGACGGCTTACTCTAGATGAGACCCGTTTTGACAATGGTTTAATTGCTTTCTTTTGTTTTTTATCAATTTACATAATTATTGTACTTGCATTGAATGTATATAATTAATTAGGGCTACACTTTTTGATGAACTTGTGATTGTCATTGTGATTTTGAAAAATTATATCTCTATATGGCAAATTACTTTTAACACATTTTCAAAATTGTACCACTTTTAATTTCACAAATTGCTTCTCTTAACCAAAAGCAGTTTTGACTGTACCATTTACCTTTGAAAATATGAATGTAGATATAAGAATATAAATAATTGAGATTATTTTTCAAACTATTGTGCACTTAAATTTAGCAGTAATTGAGGGAAACTGCAAAGTGAGCTTGCCCTCTTTGAGTCAGCAGCCACCGGATATAGATATGTCCAGTGCGATCAGCTCCAGCCAAAAATTCATTCAGTTGCATATTTATCCTCCTATCACGAGAAAGCGATCAAAGCGCTATACAAGCTCGCTTAGGAGTTGCCAGCCATCTGTCTACCACACCGAGATGGGGGAATCCCGCTAAGTGCCTTTCCCAACGGCACAACAAGTAAACTTGCGGGGTTGTTCTCCACACTGTCCCTTTAATACTAAACGTCAAGCAGGGAAGCTGTGAATACCAATATTAAAGTCATTGGTATGACCCGACTCAAGTTGGTACATTATTAAAATTTAGAGTTGGACTATAGCACTGCATAGCAAACTTTACGGAAAATGTTTTTGAACTGGACTTTTTCTTTATGCTTTCAGCGTTTCATGTTGAAACAACAGAATATGCATGGTATCATAACTCTATGATCATACTTGTTACAAAATTATTTGAACTTACTTCGTAGCGTTTCTAGTCATCAATTTAGTTGCTGCATTGAAATGACATATCCGAAAAGCTTTTTGGTGGTACAGAATTTCAAAACAGATTTAAAAAGCGCCGAAAACATCTTTTAAATTTAGGTAGTCTTGAAAAAGACTGTTTTTGAACCAAACATTTTCGTCTCGCTCTCTTCAGGGTTCAACGCGAGAGTTAATTGAGAAGGAAAAAGGTGGTCTATATATTATCATCAGCTTCATCGAAAAATCTGCAACAAAAAGGAAAAAAGGGCTCTGATTGGTTGTTTAAAGACAGACGGATTGTGATTGGTCGAATATGGATGAATTTTAGAATCTAACTCAACTATCGGAGAATTTGGAGTGAGTACACAAATTCCTTTTGACGGCACAGAATAGGTTTCAACGTTTTGATGAAAGTTGCCTCCAGCGCCCCCAAGTGGAAATTTGTTCTCGCTTTGGCTAAAACCGAAAACTGGTCAATATGATAATGAGAGGCGCAATCAGGATGTTGGATTAAGTGTAGACCAATAGCTGAATCACAGTCTAGCTGATTGAGTGGAGTAGCAATTTTGCAGTTACGTTTGGGAAGAACTTTGGTTGGATTTTCTTTATTTCGAATTGATTTTGGAATGTGTTGATTGATTCTATCTTGCAGTCGTAGGGATGTGCGACCCACGTACCGGCAATCACAGCGGCACACGTATTGGTATACGACCATACTTTGATGAGTGATGGGCACAGCATCCTTATAGATTGAAGGCAGAATCTTTCTGGTTTGGAAAATGACACGAGGATCGACGGCTCTAAAACAGTTTTGAACGTTAGATTTTACCTGTTTTTCGAATTTACGAGAAATATTGCCAATCCAGGGTAGTTTTAGATACACAGGGCATTTCTTTGGTCCTTCTTTGGGCAGTAATTGAAAACGGGAAATTTTCTTGGAAATGCTGGAGTTGATTATTGTTTCAGGGTAACCATTATTCTTCAGAATGGAGCGAATGCAGTCCAGTTCTTGTTTAACTTTACCAGGTGAACAGATTACGAGGGCTCGATGAACTAACGTTTCGATTAGGTTCGTTTTGCGCTTGGAAGGCGCAAAAGAATCCCAACGCATGTAGCGACCAGTGAATGTAGGTTTTCTGTATACTGATGTTTGAAATTGTATTTCGGATTTGTCAACTTTCACGTCGAGAAAAGAGAGTGCTTGATCGGCTTCTTTTTCCATGGTAAATTTCAAAGCTGGGTGTAATGAATTGAGAGCAAGAAAGAACTGGTCTGCATCCGCTTCTGTTCTAAAAATGACGATACTTTTTCTATTTTTAGAACAGAAGCGGATGCAGACCAGTTCTTTCTTGCTCTCAATTCATTACACCCAGCTTTGAAATTTACCATGGAAAAAGAAGCCGATCAAGCACTCTCTTTTCTCGACGTGAAAGTTGACAAATCCGAAATACAATTTCAAACATCAGTATACAGAAAACCTACATTCACTGGTCGCTACATGCGTTGGGATTCTTTTGCGCCTTCCAAGCGCAAAACGAACCTAATCGAAACGTTAGTTCATCGAGCCCTCGTAATCTGTTCACCTGGTAAAGTTAAACAAGAACTGGACTGCATTCGCTCCATTCTGAAGAATAATGGTTACCCTGAAACAATAATCAACTCCAGCATTTCCAAGAAAATTTCCCGTTTTCAATTACTGCCCAAAGAAGGACCAAAGAAATGCCCTGTGTATCTAAAACTACCCTGGATTGGCAATATTTCTCGTAAATTCGAAAAACAGGTAAAATCTAACGTTCAAAACTGTTTTAGAGCCGTCGATCCTCGTGTCATTTTCCAAACCAGAAAGATTCTGCCTTCAATCTATAAGGATGCTGTGCCCATCACTCATCAAAGTATGGTCGTATACCAATACGTGTGCCGCTGTGATTGCCGGTACGTGGGTCGCACATCCCTACGACTGCAAGATAGAATCAATCAACACATTCCAAAATCAATTCGAAATAAAGAAAATCCAACCAAAGTTCTTCCCAAACGTAACTGCAAAATTGCTACTCCACTCAATCAGCTAGACTGTGATTCAGCTATTGGTCTACACTTAATCCAACATCCTGATTGCGCCTCTCATTATCATATTGACCAGTTTTCGGTTTTAGCCAAAGCGAGAACAAATTTCCACTTGGGGGCGCTGGAGGCAACTTTCATCAAAACGTTGAAACCTATTCTGTGCCGTCAAAAGGAATTTGTGTACTCACTCCAAATTCTCCGATAGTTGAGTTAGATTCTAAAATTCATCCATATTCGACCAATCACAATCCGTCTGTCTTTAAACAACCAATCAGAGCCCTTTTTTCCTTTTTGTTGCAGATTTTTCGATGAAGCTGATGATAATATATAGACCACCTTTTTCCTTCTCAATTAACTCTCGCGTTGAACCCTGAAGAGAGCGAGACGAAAATGTTTGGTTCAAAAACAGTCTTTTTCAAGACTACCTAAATTTAAAAGATGTTTTCGGCGCTTTTTAAATCTGTTTTGAAATGACATATCGTATTTCTTAGTACCAAGCAAGATGCTTTGAACTTTGATATTGTATATTGTACTCTGTACAAGGTTTTCGTATCTTCCAGAAATAATTTTTCTGAGATTTCCAGTGCCCGTAGTTGGCGCAAGAAATGTGTGCCAAATTATGCAGTGCGTGAAGTCTACCATTTTGGCACTACAGAACTAATGTAGCAATTGTTGGATGAAATGAACGTTAGTAAATTATTTTGTCTTGACTAAGCATTTGCACGATTTTATGTACTGTAGATTTGATGATCAGTGCCACCAGTAAGTCTTTTTACTTTTGCATTGCCGCAACCAGACCAAGTAATTTTGCAAAACAAAAAACAAAAAATTGCAAAGTTGAGAAGAACTGGGATTGGAATTGGGATACAAAAAGACTATTTTTAAACAAACATTCAGTGTGAATTATATCTGCTGCACACACGTGTTATAGGGACGGACAGACCACTGGACCCGCTGCAGCAACGTCTTGCTTGCTAATTCACTGCGCTGTTTTTTCCAGAATGTGAACCACATCGTACAGAAGTTTTCTTTAAAAGTGTGGGCATGGAAGCCAAAAGTTACCTCAAGCAAGAGAATCAAGTTTCAAAATGCAGTCATGAACTTGCTTTGTGTTGCTTTGGAAAAGGGCGCTGAGGACAGTTAACATTTTTTCAGGCTCTTTTAACGAAAATTTTTTGTGTTTCTTGGCGTTAGATTGTACTTTTCCAATTCATTATTTTCGTTATTTTTCGCGTTGTTTTGCATATTACTCACGTCTTTTCAAATATTTTTTGTATTTTTTCTATTAAAGCATTTTGCTGTTAAAATCCAAGAAATTGATGGTGAAGCTGACAAAATATTTTTTCGACACTAGTTCGCGCACTAAGAATGTAGTGATAACGTTGATAACAACCAATACCTGCTATGTTTGGGTTAAAATTGGATCTGCTCACAAGTTTTTGATGAGCTTGGATTTGGATTTTCAAACTCCAAATGAATTTTAATATTAAAAAATTAATAGATTCAACCCTAGTACTTAGCTTCAGCACACTTAACTTGCTTATCTGTTTCGCGCCTGATCCGCAACAAGAAAAGACAAATTTCTAGCTCACTACATTGCCATGTTTTTTTTCATGAGAGTGAAGCGTATCGCGTCGCTTAGAAAGCACGTCACAACGATTGCAAATATTGTAGTGTAGACAGTTTGTGCTTATCAAGCACTTACCGGTAAGCCAGGCATATATAATAGTGTAGACGAGGCTTTAGAGTAGGCCACAGCCACAGTGCAGGCTTGTGTATAATTCTTACAGTGGACCCACTCAATAAAAAACATTGCTACGTATGACCACAATAACGCAAAACTTTTTAAAAAGCTTAGATGTTAAGACGCCATTGTTTATTTTGGTTTTCAAAATAATTTTTTATGCGTCTTGTGTACTTGATTGCAAGACTAATTAGGCAATAAATGAGAAAAGTGAGAAATTTTGATATGGGGTAGCCAAAATGATAAAGTAAGTATGAGGAAGCATGTGAAAGAATCGGGGAAGTGTAGAGAATTTGGGGGAGTATGGATGGTGGGAAAATTGGGAAATTTTTGATAGTTTGGGGAGTTGGGTCAAGTATGGAGGAATATGGAAGAAGTGGGGAAGTGTGTTAGGGGGTGGGGAAGTGTGGGAGAGGTGTTAAAGAGCGTATGGGGTTAGTGTGGAGGGTGTAGGGAAGTGCGTTGGGGTGTGGGGACGAGTGGAAAAGAGTGGGGGAGGTGTAGAAAAGTATGGGGTGCCAGCACTTTTCTACACATCCCTTAACAGTTCCTCACAACCCTTATATCCCTCCTCCAACACTTCCCCATAATCCCCCATACTTACTTTATTATCTACTCCATACCAAAATTTCTCGTTTTTCTCATTTATTGCCAATCTAGTCTAACAATCAAGTAGACTAGAAACTCCTTGTAAGTTTTATAAAAAATTTGAAAACAAAAATAAATAAAAAATGGCAACACAACATCTAAACTCTGATTTTCATTCCGGACACTGAGCAGAGAGAGGAGTTCCACTGTTAGTCATATAGATACACTGTACCGATACTAAGTTGAATAAATAAATATTAGGCCTAAACTTTTCAAAATCGATTTCAAGATTAAACTAAATGGAAACACTATAGAGAACCAAAACATATAGCATATACCAAAACTGGGCATTCCGCACACAGTTTCGCAATTTTCGCAATTGCAAAATTTGAATTGCGCTTTAAGTAAATTGTTTTGCCACTTGCAAAATTTGCGTGTGCTTTAAAATTTATTATTCGCTTCTTGCGCAATTTGTGTTGCGTTTTAAGCTGAATTTTTGACCAATTGCGCTATTTGCGTTGCGTTTTAACCTAAATGTTTGACCAATTGCGCAATTTGTGTTACGTTTTAAGCAGAGCTGGGCATTCTGCAAACAGTTTTGCAAATTTCACAAATTCCGCAAACTCCAGCATTGGCAATGCTGTAGCAAAACAGTTTGAAGATCTGCCGGCAAATGTTGCTAAATCACTTGACGAGTGGGTAGAACGGACCAGAAGAAAAGGGATACCAAATTGCGCCCCCTCTTTACCTCAGGAAGCATGGATCTACGCAGAGCTGGGAATTCCGGAAACGGTTTCGCAAATTCCGCAATTGCGAAATTTGAATTGCGCTTTAAGTAAATTTTTTTGCCACTTGCAAAATTTGCGTTACGCTTTAAATTCTTTTTTGCTTCTTGCGCTTTAAGCTAAGTTTTTGATCAATTGCGCTAATTGCGTAGCGTTTTAAGCTAAATTTTTGATCAATTGCGCTCTTTGCGTTGCGTTTTAAGCTAAATTTTTCATCAATTGCGCTATTTGCGTTACGTTTTAAGATAAATTTTTGACCAATTGCGCAATTTGTGTTGCGCTTTAAGCCGAGCTGGACATTCCGCATTTTCGCAAATTCCGCAAACTACAGCATTAAAACAGTCCGAGGATCTGCCGGCAAATGTTGCTTAATCACTTGACGAGTGGGTAAAACGGACCAGAGGGAAAGTGACGCCAAATTGCTTCCCCTCTTTGCATCGGAAAGCCTAGATCCACGTATTTAAAAAATATAACACCACGGTCTCAAGCTCAGCAACAGTGGAGAGAGTATTTTCGTTGGCTCGGACGTTTTGCGTAAATTTTGAGCGCTTTGTGTTGCTGCGGGAAAATGAAAAACGTCTCTCCTAGTCTTTGTTTTTTCGGAAATAAAACCACGTTTAAATTTTTATCTTCATGAAAGCTTAGGTCTGGGAGTTGGCTCGTACATATTTGTTCGTACCATTACATTTTGATTTCAAGGGGTTACTACTGTACGGTTCGGTATGCAATTACGGTACGGTTAGATTTGGGCAAAAAGTACGATACGGAGTTACGTCCGGAATTTTGGGGAAAAGTATAGTACGGTACGAAAATACGGTATCATATTTTCCCTACCGTACACTTTCCGTACTACTACCGTAATGCATGCTAAGCCCTTTTGCTTCAAAGTACTGCACTTTTCTTTTTTGCACTTCTCCTTTTTGCTTATAACTTTACCACGTCAGTTGTGCTCGCCGCTTCAACCACCACCAGTCACTTCTCACAATTTCAAATAAAAATATTGTGAAGAAGCTAAATAGTTATGCCGTAATCATAATTCGATTGTTTATTCGTAATCCTGCTTATGGTGAAACCTTCATCTAATGAGAAATTTGCAAGGGACAAATTGATGTTTCGACTATAACAGAAGTCTCGTCAGCCTTGTTAAGCACAGCCAACCCAGGCTAAACTCATTCCAGACTGTAAAGACTCTTTTTTGCATTGTTTTACCTGGACATCTCGACTTCATCTCTTTCCTAGGTTGTGCCCTATTTTTAGCAGGCGACTGGCCCCAATCAACGATACCCAATGAAAGAGCCTGTAACTACTAACCCACAACTAAGTTACCGGTAGCCTAACTAGCCCACATCACTAGAAGCCCCCATGGCAACCCACTCATTTGCAGCTGCAGACGCGTTTCGACCTTATTATGGTCTCATCAGAGCAGCATAGCAACCTCCCACCTTCCTAAAAAAAAAAAAATTCTAACCTTCAAAAGAACTACACACCCCAAATCTAAGCCTCTTCTTGTTCTGCTCAAGGTAGAACATTTGAAATAAAATCTTCAAGGAATTAGTACATGCTGGATTATGATGTCACAGATTCCCTGTAACCAATCAAAAAGAATAGTAATGACCGGTTGGTTTAAACCAGGGGTGTGCAACCTTTTTCACTGGGGGGCCACTTTCGAAAATTTTAACAACGTCGAGGGCCAGTCACCGTCAAATATGTATAAAATTATATAATGCTAAACACAACCCGTGTATTATAGACGGTACAAATAGCTAAATAAATCGATTTAAAAAAAAAAAATTTTTGTCCTGCCATCGTCGAGGGCCACATTGACTGGCTTGGATGGCCGGATTGTGGCCCGCGGGCCGTGGGTTGCACACCCCTGGTTTAAACATTGTTTTCCCTATGCTTTTCCATTGTTTACAGGGAATCTGTGACATCATAATCCAGCATGTACTAATTCCTTGAAGGTTTTATTTCAAATGTTCTACCTTGTCCTTGAGCAGAACGAGCAGAGGCTTAGATTTGGGGTGTGTAGTTCTTTTGAAGGTTAGAATTTTTTTGGGGGGAAGTTGGGAGGTTGCTATGCAGCACTGATGAGACCATAATAAGGTCGAAACGCGTCTGCAGCTGCAAATGAGTGGGTTGCCATGGGGGCTTCTAGTGATGTGGGCTAGTTAGGCTACCGGTAACTTAGTTGTGGGTTAGTAGTTACAGGCTCTTTCATTGGGTATCGTTGATTGGGGCCAGTCGCCTGCTAAAAATAGGGTACAATCTAGAAAATAGATGAAGTCGAGATGTCCAGGTAAAACAATGCAAAAAAGAGTCTTTACAGTCTGGAATGAGTTTAGCCTGGGTTGGCTATGCTTAGCAAGGCTGACGAGACTTTCATCTAATGGTCTTGACAACTAATATAGGGAATTGTGCCGATCTAACTGTCGTAAAAGGAGGAAGCATAAAAACAAAATACCAAATCAAAAGTGGTTACCAATTAATAGCCTACGGAGCTTACCTTTTATAAGAGAACAAAGGCTTTTTAGTCGAGAGGTGAGACCTCATATTTTTGCCGGCCTGTAGCCTGGGCCTTTGCTGCAAATATTTTTCTTTGATTTATTGTTCTGGTGTTTGAATACCGATACTATGTTTAAGATATTCATTGAAATATTAAAACTCTTGATTTCGGCAGGTATGTTACCAGGAGAAGCACTGGGACACCCCCACCCCCTTGCCTGATCAAAAACTTTTTTACAGGTTGCTATACCTAACGGCAAACAAAGATGGGTCCCCTCGATCATTGCCTATAAAACCGGCCATGCTACTCTCCCACAGTTTTCGCTTTTTACTCTACTGGTATAGAGGATATGCAATAATGTTTTGTAGCCTAAAAAAGCAAAGTTTTGTTCAGCAACTAAAATAGAAGGACGATAAATCTGAACTTTGACGTGGCAATGGCAAAAGAATTTTTCTTGAGTTAAATTGGTTGATAAAATGTGGTACGAAAAGGTAAGGTATTATGGCACGGAAAAAATTCCGTACCGCACTGTTACGTACGGTACTTTAGCGAGGTACGAAATTACGGTACGGTATGTTTTTAGAGAATTACAGTGCGGAAAATAATTTTGTACCGTACCGTAGTAACCCCATGTTTGATTTTTGTTTTTGATTGCTATATTGCAGTGCAGTAAACGTATTTTGCAATTGTGATTAGTTATAGTAGGAAATCTTCGAACGGAGCAAAATTTAAAAAGCTGCCGGACCGAGCTAGATGCTGAGGGCATAGTCTTGCTCTCAGCCAGCCTACCATGTTATTATCAACAGCCGCTCATTCCCGAGCCTCATTTAAGTGATGATAGATAAGGCAAGATGACGTGGTGGGATGATGGCTGCTCCTTTGCGCCACTCTTACAAAAAGCTCCTGCTGTCTGATCTTGCTTCGAACAAAGAACGAGTTACGAAATAAGCCATTCCATTAGTAGCGAATTTCATTGCGCTTTAATTTATCATGAAACTTACAGCTGCGGTTGCGGTTTATTATTAAACAATATTGTTTGCGCAATTTGCGTTTGCGCTTAACCGCTCCAAAATTTTAATTGCGGAATTTGCGATTGTGCTTTGCCGTTTTGAAAATTTGCTAGCGCAATTTGTGGTTGCGCTTTCACAATTAAAAAATCTAATCGCACAATTTGCGGTTGTGCTTTTTAATTTTAAATTTTTGGTTGAGAAATTTGTGATTGTGCTTTTTTCTTTCAAAAAATCGTTTGCGGAATTTACGTTGCGCTTAGCTAATTGTTTTTTTAAGTGCCCAGCTCTGGCACATACCTACGCAAGGATGTGCCATTGTTCCATCCCCAGCAAATCCTCCAGGACACGAGCACGTAAAGCTTCCCATGGTGTTCATACACATGGCAGGAGGATCCGCGCAGTTGTCCATATTGGTAGAGCATTCATCAATATCTGGAATAAAAAATTTTAAAACTATTATACACCAAGCATAAAAATGCAATTTTATTCTTTTTTTAAATTGAAATTTTACTTCAGAAGACATTTGTTATGAACGGTTAGGTCGTTGTTTGAGTATGTACTGTAATTATGCATTAAAACTATTGAAAAATTATGATAAATTTACTCAAAGAAAAAAATGAAATTATGCGACTAATATAATGGCGGATGTGCATAGCTCAGAAATTCTTTATTTTGGATAAAGAGCATACAAAAATGCTTGATCAAAAGTTATTGCCAGAATCATGGCCTAGTAGCAAATAGTTATTACGCAAACGTTACAGCCGAATAACCTAGTATAAATTAAATGTATGATATAAAATGTTACATATTTCCGCTCAACTTCCTGGGTTTTGGTTTTCCTGATTTGTTTTTTGAGCAGGTTATTCTTGCAGCTTGAAGATTTTTTGTTTAAGCGCAAGGTTTCAAACACGAGGTTTTTTCTCTTGGTTCAAATCGCAAGATTTTAAGTTGGTTTGTGAAAATGATCGTGTTTTTTGGTTGTAAAGCTGCTGATTGCCTGAAGGTCGCCTGCGTGGTTGACTGCTTGCTTATAGTTTTTGAAAAAAAGCGTGCTTGGCTGCTTGCATTTGTATGGTGTGAGACTGTGAGCGTCGAGATAAGACTGACTTTCTGAAAAACGTTAAGGGGAGATAGTTTGTTTTCTTTTTTATGGTAGAGCTTTTTGAAGGTTAAAAATACTGTTACTTGGCTTAATGTCCATTTTTTTGATTCTATTTGAATAAGAGTGCGGCTAGTGAATGTTTTTTGATTGGGTGAGAATTATTGGATTTTTGTATTTATGCTTTGGATTACCGGCTGTTTAGTCAAAGATTTGGTAAGTCATTTGTAACGATAATTATGTTAACAATTGATCAGCACGAATTAATCGTAGATAAGTTGTAATAATGTAAATCCATAAATGTATTTCATGATGCGTGAGAAAAAAAGTAATCCTCTTTAAGAGACTGTATATTCATATATTTAGGCGCAAGTAATTTCTGTGTGTATGCATTTCGTATTTGTATTTTGGAAGGAGTTTTTTTTTTCTATTTATAACGATTTATTTGAGTTTATCGGTAATGTAATTTGCTCCCTCTCCTTGTGTCATTTTTTTGTTAATGTGCCCTTGCTAACACGTGTTTTTGCTCTAGGAACCGTAAAGTCGCCAGTTTTTCTCTTGGGCGCACGACCGGTACCATCTCAATAAAATAACAGCCGAAGAAAGATCTTGTTGTTGTTTTTGCCAAGAATCACATAAATAAAAAGCTATCCTTTGCTTTAAATGGCTTACTACAACACTGGTAGCTACTTCATTCCTAGAAAACGGACTGAGTTTGGCAAAAAATCTTTTTCTTTTGTCGGTCCAAAGGTGTAGCAAATTGTACCCGATGATTTCAGATTATTAACTTTCAATCAGTTCAAAAAGAAACTGAAATTCCATTTTGTTAGCAAATATTCTTGATTAGGCCGTAACAAAACCCAATGCTATCATATCTCTACTCGACAAGTACCGGTAGCATGTTGTTGTTATCTTATTTTAACGCAGTCATCCACTCTAACTGTTTTGATTTTGTTTATTTGTATCAAAGTATCTTTCAGAACGTATGACTACGCTTCCACATCATGTAACAGGTGGTGGTAGACTTTGAAGACCGGATGGTCATTTTCGCCATCCCCTGGTGCTGTATTTTCAGTGTCATTATACTATAACGTGTTTGCTTCATTTTAGCACGAATAAACGTATTGATTGATTGATTAAAGCAGACATTAACATTCTGAAGATAATTCTTCCTAAAATTTGTTAAATCTTGCTCTTTTGTTTTCTTTGTCATTTTCTTAATTTTTACGCTAATTTTCTTACTTTTGCAATATTTACTTCACTCCTATATACGCATTTTATACCCCTATATACAGTGCCGAAACTAGTGCCCCCCGAACCTCCCAACCGGGGGGGGAGGGCGCACAAGAAGGGGGCCCCGTAAATACTCAGTGCGTAGTACTATTTAATCAACGTATGATAAAGGTGCCTTAAATAAGCCTATTCTAAGATTCAATATATTTTTTGTCTTAACTCGCACGATGTGGGACCCCTATACCGTATTTATGCTTTTGATCATGGGGGTCCCCTGCAATTTTTTCGAAAAATAGCAGTCGCAAAACTAGCAAACAAACGTTTAGTAACATACCAGGGGGGATGCACCCCTTTACCAGCCATTTTCAACAATGCTTTGGATAAATAAAGTTTTTCTATAACTTCGAACCTCTTCATAACCATGGGTGGAAATCCATGGAGAGATGTATCCCCCCAATAATCCGGCAGCATCCCCCCAATATTTTCATGTCCCAAGACTGGGCATCAGTGAAAATGATAATCTTTTTTTGGTCTTCACTTCATTTTGAACAAAAAAATTTGGCATCTGGTAACGTTATGATCTTTTTTTGGTCTTCACTTCATTGTGGGCAAAAAATTGGACATCTGCAGACGTGTCAATTTTGCTAAATCATCCCCCCCAATATCGAAAAATGGTCGATTTTGCTAAATCATCTCCCCCAATGCTCAACATGGATTTGCATCTCTGTTCAGTGTTTATAACAATAAACCGTAGTCGCCTTAAGCACGCATAATCGAAACTGTGCTTACAAAATGCATCATATTTGATGAAGCACTCAAAATTAGGGGCCAAAAATATGAACAAACTTTGTCTGAAGATTGTTCGAAAAGCGCTAAAATGACCATTACAGTATGCAAATTTTCAAAAATTTTTGGGGGAGCATACCCTCCGACTCCCCTAAAGTCATTTTTGTTACTTGAGTTGCTTAAAATAACTCTGCCGGGGAAAAATTGCGCTTGAAAAAGTGACAAAATTTGGTGCCCTCTCCCTGAAAAAAATTCTGAATTCGCCCCTGACATGAAACATTTTGAAAGGACTTATTTACGCTCGTGTCCGGGTCTAAACGTCTTTGTATTTAGTTAACATTCAACCTAATTTAAAATCACACACCCCCCCACCAAAACTTTCTGGATCCGCTCCTGCCAAAAGCCCCTCATCCTCAAGTGAAAGGCGCAAAAATAAGCCTTGAAAACGTTTTTTCTTCGCATAGGTAGCGAAATGCTAGAGAAAGGTTTGCTTGCAGCATTATTTTAGTGGGTTTGGAAGGGACCTAGTTAAACAGACTACCAAACCTTGTTAAAACTGAGGAATTTTAAAGGCTCAAAACGCACAAAAAGCGTCCAAAATAAGGTCAAATTCCGCAAGATTTTCTAGGGGGCATGCCCCCAGACCCCCTAGCTTGGCATCGCCTCTTCGGGGCTTGCTCTTTTGCATCACCATCCAAGAAAAATTTTTTAGGGGGCCCCGAAAGATGATTTCGCGGGGGGCCCCGCATTGCCTAGTTTCGGCCCTGTCTATATACGCAGTATTCATAACCTTTGTACGCAGTATTTTTTACGCACTTCACTTACGTGTTTTTTGCTTTGTTTGGTCATAATAGCGTTTTACGTCATCTGTTATTTGGGGTATTTTTCTTATTCAAACTTAAAGAAGGGGGTTGTTAGATGGAGGGAGATTTAATGCCTGTACAGCTGCACGTTTTTGGTTTTTCTTTAGTCAGGTAGTGTTTTAGGTTTTGTTTAGTGCAGTGTTAGTAGCTTGTTGGCGTAGTTTTAGTCTGATTTTTTTCTGAATCCGCTTTTCTTCAAGGTAAGTCCGTTTTGTTTTGTAGTGCTAGAGCGTAGTAGGATTAGGTTGGGCTTTATAAATAGTTTTTTTGGTGAGTTAGATTTATAATAGCGGGGTTGAGTTGAGTATTTTAAGGCCGTTACTAGGTTTTTTTACTACAGTGTTGATTTTTTCCGTTTTAGTATGGATAGTGAGCTTTCTCCAACGTTACTCCTTTCGTTTAAACATTTTTGCTTATACTACTTTTTATGGCGTAGTCTCATGTTAATATACACTTTTCAGTACTTTTGACCATTTATTGCGTTTGGTTTAAAGTTTGAAATATTGTTTATTACTTGAGAATAGCTTTGAAAAAAGCTGTTTTCGCCTTAGGCTTCAAGAAACCCTCTGTCATAACTCTTTGAGAAAAGCTGTTGTCCCAGTAACTCTTTTTGAGTAGCTTTGAAAAAAGCTGTTGTCCCAGAGGCTTTTCGTGACGCACTCTTCAGTGGGCAATCGCGTCAAAGTGGAAACGAGAAAGCAAGGTCTGGCGATTCATAAATATCAGTTTCGGACGGCAGCGAAGCGGTAGTTACATCAACGAATCCAATCGAGCGCGGGAAAGTCACGCACAGTTCTGATTGAACAAGTCGTGCGAACCTAAATTCTACTTGAACAGTTTAAGAGTATAGACAAACTCTTTCTGTTTACATAGATTAGGTCGCCGTACTTTAATGTAGCTTGCTTCGAGCAGACTAAGATGGAAAAGGCTGCGCGCAGTGTCCAGAATAGAGAATTGATCATCGTTGTAATTGGCAGCACATTGGTCGTTTTCTAATAAGTGTTGTCCAATTGCCGAGTCACATTCTGGAGCGGGTTGTTTTCGCTTGCACGCTCGGTTAGGTTGCACTCGCTGGGAGGCTGTGTGCTGTCGTAGCCATTTCGGAACATGCTGCTTGATGCGGTCTTGAAGTCGTTGAGCTGTTCTACCTACGTACCGACTGTCACAGTCGTTGAGCTGTTCTACCTACGTACCGACTGTCACAGCGGCACTTATACCCATAGATGACGGAACTCTTTTGAATGGCAGGTAGAACATCCTTCCGACTAGCAAGCAGCATTTGTCTGGAGACAAATACAGTCCGTAAAGGATCCATAACAGTTTTCAAAAGCGATTTGGAGGTTTCTTTCTAGTGTCAGCGCCGCCTTGCCAGTGTAGGTGACCCGGAGGTAGACTGGATACTTATCAAGCCAAACCGCGTGAAAACTGCGTGATCTTCTTGGATATTTGTTTAAGAACAAAACTCTCAGGGTATCAATTGTCCAGTAAGATTTCCTTGATCCGGTTGATTTCTTCCTTCAGTTTGCTTCTGGAGCAGATCTTCAAGGCACAATGAACAAGCGTTGACACTAAACTGGCTTTACGTTTTATCGGCGTAAAGGATTCCCAGCGTAGGTACTGGCCTGTGAACGTAGGTTTGCGATAAACTTTCGTTACGTAACTGCCCTTCGTGTGTTCAACGTGGACGTCGAGGGAAGGAAGAGAGTTGTTCTTCTCCTTTTCAAAAGTAAACTGAAGAGAGGAATGTAGACCGTTAAATCTGATTAAAAATTCCTCTGACTCTTTTTCATTTTGAAAGATGACAAAAGTGTCATCGACATACCTGAAATACACGGCAGGTTTGGATATTTCAGAAAACAGCTTTTCTTCATAATATCCAACGAAGATGTTGGCTAAAGCGGGGCCAAGCGGTGAACCCATAGCCACTCCATCTATTTGCCTGTAGATGGTATTGTCAAAACTGAACTCAACCGTACTTGTGGCACTGTGCAACAGTTCCACAAATACCTCTTTTGGAATACAAGGTTGAGAATCAGGGATGTTATACGGCGTGCCTGCACATATCGCGGTGATTTCATCTAGCGGGACGTTCGCAAACAAGCTGCTTACATCGAACAAACACATAAAACTATCAATCTATCAATTTCGAATGTAATCGGCAAACGTGAACGAGTCAGAAATGCAGTGCGCTGTGTAACGGTCCAATACCGGTTGCAGCAAGCTGGCTAACCACTTGCTTAATTCATGGTGAGCCGAGCCGGTCATAGACAAAATGGGACGCAATGGAACTTTCGGCTTGTGCGTCTTAGGCAGTCCATACATCCGGGGTCTCTGGGAGCCTGTAGGACGTATAAATCGGTAAACTTCTTCAGGAATAAGCTTAGCCTTAAATAATTCAAGGAGTCGCTTCTGAAGTCGTTACTTGATGACAGCGGTGTTGTCGCACGTCGAAGCTGGTCCAACACATTTGAATTTCGTCTCATTATGTAAAATGTTGTTCATTTTATTGGTGTAATCACTTTTATTCAAAATGACTACGCCTGAGCCCTTGTCCGGTTTGGTGATAGTGATGCTATCATTTCTTCGCAATTTGGAAATTGCGGAGAACCACTCTTTTTGTATCGATTGGATTCGTTGATGTAACTACCGCTTCGCTGCCGTCCGAAACTGATATTCATGAATCCCAGACCTTGCTTTCTCGTTTCACTTCGACGCGATTGCCCACTGAAGAGTGCGTCACGAAAAGCCTCTGGGACAACAGCTTTTTTCAAAGCTACTCAAAAAGAGTTACTGGGACAACAGCTTTTCTCGAAGAGTTATGGCAGAGGGTTTCTTGAAGCCTAACGCTAAAACAGCTTTTTTTAAAGCTATTCTCAAGTTCTGTACCGCCAACCAATTATTTAGTTTATTACATAACGCTTAATAAATCCTTCGTTAAAATTTATAACTTCATTATATTTTGGCTTTTATTAGACATTCATTTTCATTTTTTTCATCATACCGTACCGTTGACTTATTTGTTGTTTAAACTGATGTTCGGTGTAGCAATTTTAGTGCTTAATGGTTCGTATTTTAGCTGTGATTTACGGTCGTTTTTTTACTTTTTACTACTTTCATGTATTCATTTTGTTATTAGACTAATGATTGTCCACTTAAGACGAAAAATTATTTTTACAAATTCAATGATGATAAGAGAGTGATCCTGGTAATTTTGATAATGAGTGTCGACCAGTTGAGCTTTAACAACAGTACCAAAGATCTTCTCTCTCCTCTCTCAGGCATTGGGGCAGATTGCCGAAGAACTAATCCACAAGTTGCTCCTGATAGTCATTTATTTTTTTATTTAATTTTTTTTATTTTTATGTGTTTTCTCTAAATGTTATTGTACTATGACATGAATATGTAAGTGTTATGTGCATCTCCAGTATTTGTTTTTTATTGCATTGGGATTACATAGGCCTATTGCATCAGTGACATACTTAGCATCAAAGCGTAGCAGACTTTTCGTTTGAAAAACCATGCGATAGAATGACAAGTGTTGATGTTTTGATTGCCGACCATGTTGGCCAATGCTTCTCCTGTTGATGTAGGCTACTGTGCTGTACCTCGTCGATCGAAGCTTTTATGTCACAGTTGTGACTGTGTAAATACTGTAAATAGACAAGGATAACCTTTTTTGCTCAAGCTTTTGTTTCGTTTGTATTATTGTAAACATCCTCTTTTCTCACCAACGTGAGGGTGCAACAGACCAGGTGAGCGTTTTTGCTCGTTTGTTGCATCCTACAGCTCAAATATTTAATCTTGTCAACTACCCATTTAAATTCTGCATAAGAGCGCTGAAATAAAATTGAATTTGATTTGGAATTGAATTTAACGAATTAACGTTAACGGAGGTACATAACTGCGTTAACAAAGTAGTGGTTAACGAAGCTAACGTTTTGCATTATCTGTGTTTATACTCTGTAATGCTCTACAGTAATTTCTTGTCCTAAAAATGAGAAAACAAAACTTAGTAGAAACCCAACCTTTGAATTGGTGGACATTTTAATGCTGAAAATATGTGCTTACGAACAGCTTCTCGTTCCATTAGCGTGGCGTTCTGCAGTTATTAACAAATATCTGATTTGAAATGATATCATAAATTTTTGCACTTTCTGCAGATTGATTGCTTTTTCGGGCAGAAGATTGGTGCCGTCCTAAAAACCAGTTTGATCTTCTCGCTTATGTCATCATCCTGTTCTGTTTTTTTCTAATCAATCTTGTTTTGTTGCATTACGTGAAAATCACGATTTTGTTCGCCGTTAGTGTATCAAACAAAAACGGCGTTAAAAAAAAGCAAACAACAATTAAATACAATACTTGGTTGATATTTATTTATTTACAACAATTTGTAAACGGACAATATTAATAGAAAAGGACAAAAAATTTCCGACCCAAAAGCTTTTTCTTTTGATGGCAACAATTTCGAGAATGAGATAATCCGATCTACTTGCTAAATAAGTTGCTCATTTAGATACAGAAAAACCCCCCAACAGTGTTCATGCAAGTTCCACCATTGGGGCACTGGCTTGCATTGGAGTCTCCATCCATGCATTCGTCGATGTCTGAAAAATAAACCACGTTGGATATATAACTGCCCAATATAAACACGCAAAGTTTAAATAAATTAGTAGGATCTCTGCTTTAATGAAAAAAATATGAATATTCGATATACCCTGCTATCGGTGTGTAAACTCAATTAACAATTTTGTGCAAGCTGTGTCTCTGACGACTTGCATCATCTTCTTCTCCAGAGAGGGTTTGATGACCAAGTCAGAGCAAGTAATATAAAAATTCAAGTCAAGTAAAAATCAACCTTAAAATTTATTAAAAATTCAACAGCCTGTTTTACCATCGACGCGACAAAGGAAAGAATCGGGACATAAAAACTTTAAAATCTCGATTGAAACTGTGTGTGCCAAAAAAATATCAAATTATTCACTGTCAGATGGAAGCATAAATGAACTGCGGGGACGGCAGTGCAAAAGTGATTCGATATGATGTCATGAGAGGAAAGAGGATACAAAAAACAAACCTGAGCACACAACGACCAAAAAATAACCGCGGCTTAACACGTCATCAGCAACGCGAGTGAAAACGATTGTGACGAGAAACCCAACCGTGCCACGCCGCGACCACGGAAAAAATGCTAACAAAGTGTAAATTGCAGTGTATCTTATCGTATACAAGAATAACTTTGTTTTTATGTCTGCATAAGTCCAAAATTTTTGAAAGTATGTTGAGCGTATAACATTGGGGCTCATCCCAATCTTGAATGCTCAACAAACCGAGCTTTTCCGCCTGACACAAGTTGCAACGCTTTGCGCCGCTGTACCGTTGTCCGATTCTCATAGCGATGTTCCATTTATCTGACAATCTTGGTTTGAATGCTTCAAGTAGCAAGTTTTCTTAATAGTTACATGTCATGAACTTTGATTTTGCATCATAATGTGTGAAATTTGATTTATAGTCATTTTCTCATATGCGAAGATAGTTCTTTTTTTTTTTTTTCATTCATTCATTTATTGACGTACCAGTATCAAGTCAGTACAAAATTTCAACGATACCAAAAAAAAAATCAATATAGCGTAAACGTTGATACATAGGCACGCTAGGAGACCATAAAAGAGCAAAAGCTCACCGAGTCATGGCCACCCATTGTTATTCTACCACATTTGTCTGATTCTCGTAAATTAAAATGAAAAGTAAAACAAAAGAAAAAAACAAAACGGACGGCAACGAAAACCTAAGCTTACTAACAATAATAATAATAAATAATGATGATAATAATCCTACGGCACAAGTAATAGGCTACAGTGTTTTGTTCAGTAGGTATGGTAATCAAAGAAGAAAAATTTAAATAAACCTAACCGGTGACCAGAGATAAAATAATTAAGTCCTATTTGTTTCAGTGCTAGTATTTCGAAATTAAATGATCTTTCATAAGTCGCTTGAATTTGTAAAAAGGGAAATTCTTCCATTCTGGTAACAAAGTGTTCCAAATCTGAACGCCATTAAATTGTTTTGCGTTCTTTCCTGCATTACTGTCAATTGAACTCAAATAGAGGTTATTGTGGCTTGTGCTTCCAGTGTTGTAATTGTGAATTGACGCTGTTGGGGTAAAATAAAAATTACAAAAATTTGGTAACTTGTTGTGTTGATGTTGGTGCATAAATTTGGAAACTTCAAGCTGATACATATCTTTAATTTTTAGTATTTTTAATTGCTTGTATAGGGAATTATTAGTAATGTGCTCATTTGTTTTAACGTTAGAAATAATTCTAACGATTTTATTTTGTAGAACTTGTAAGGGGTGAAGAACAGTGTTGTTTGTGGAACCCCACGTTAATATACCATACAGTAAATGGGATCCTACAAAACTATTGTATAACATGAGTAGGGTATTCTGGCGAACATAATGACGAAGATAGCAAAACAGTCCGCAGATTTGAGATACCTTCTTGCAAAGATGCTTTACGTGGTCATTCCATTTTAAATTATCATTAACATGAATACCCAAATATTTAGCTACATTTGTTTTATTAACACTTTTGTTGTGCATATTTATAGCAAAGTTGTGTAAATTTTTTTTTGAGGAGCAAACAGCATGAAGTAGGTTTTGTCATGGTATAGTGTTAGTTTGTTTGAGGACAGCAAATTTTCAATTTTTTTAACTTCTGCATTAGCAGTTTTGTTCAGATTTTGTAAAATCCCTGTCACTCATTATCAAGACAGTATCGTCGGCAAACAATCGAACATTGAATTCAGATATTTTAGGTAGATCGTTGACATACAGCGAAATTTTGAGCTACACCACACTTCACTTCTAGTTTGTTAGAAGTAGAATCATTCACATATACATATTGAAATTTTTGGGTAAAATAACTTTGAAATAGATCTAAGACATTGCCCCTGATACCATACCTATCTAGTTTATATAATAGTAGCTTATGATCAACAGTATCGAATGCCTTTTTTGGATCTAGCAACAATACGCAAGTATATCTGCTGCAGTCAATATCATTACTGATTTGAGAGATAATATCAGTTATAGCGAGAGTTGTAGAATGTGATTTGCGAAAGCCCGATTGTTCGTCAACTAAAATCTTTTGCTCTACCAAATACTTGTTTAATCGTTTAGATATTAAAATTTCAAATATTTTGCTGATTGGTGATAGCAAGGATATCGGCCTATAATTATTGGGAGAGCAATGATCTTCACCTTTATAAATTGGGATAACTTTTGCCGATTTGAGGGCGCTAGGAAAAAATCGAATTTGTACACAGGCATTAAACAATTCACAAAGAAAGACTGAGATGCATTCGCTAGCGTCTTTGTAAAATTGAACAGGGAGACCTTCAGGACCTTCTGCTTTTTTTGAATTTAGATTATGGATTTCCCGATAAACTTCCATGGATACTATAGGTGGGAAGAAGAAAGAGTTCACGCTACATGATATATTACTGGTCGAGGAATCAGAATCAGAAACTATTTATTTGTCGCCGAGCTAAAAAAAAGGGCATGAAACAACACACACATACAAAAAAAAAGCAAGGCATTGGTGAATTATTAGCGACAGGGAGACTGCGAAAGACCTCTCGGTCATCGAGTCAAGCAGCCACCCTAGATCTACAAAGATTCGTAGATATTAAAGACATAAGTTTAAAATAAATAAATTATAAGCTTTATGACTGTGTGATAGCCTAAAAATGAATAACATATAGGTACTAACGATAAAAAGCAATAAGGTATTGTTTGTATTTTGTTTTAAAAGCTTTAAAGGAAGAGGATTTGATGTGACGTGGAATAGAGTTCCAAATTTCGACGCCTTGATACTTCATGCTGCGTTGCATTTTCGAAGATGTGTACGATGGGATGTATAGAGTCATCTCACGATTTTTAGTGAATCTGGTGATTCGGTTTGTAACGTTAGAGTTTTTAACAAATAATTCTATAAGAGTAGTAGGAAGATCGTCGTGAAAAAAGCGATATACTAACTTGGCAGTTTCGTGTTTAAATAAGTCTGGTAATTTTAAAATATTTAATTTTGAATAAAATAAGTTTGGACTGTCTCGGAAGTTCCCACCACCAATAAGTTTGACAGCTCGATTTTGAAGAGCACCAAGTCTTGCTTGGTATGTTTTATAAGTGGATCCCCAAATAGGGAGTCCATATAAGAGATAGGGTTGTAATAAGGAGTAATATAATTTAAGTAGAGCATCAGAAGGAAAAATGTGTTTGAGTTTGCTTATAATTCCAACAGCTCTAGAGATTTTGTTTTCAATCAATTGCATGTGCGTATGAAAATCAAATTTGGAATCTAGAACTACTCCGAGATATTTGAATTCGTTGACTATTTTGACAGGTACCTCGTCATATAGCCTAGCTGCGAAGTAGTAGGGGTAAGGGTGTGCGTTGCATTGCTTTGGTGAGATTATCATCGCGTTGGATTTAACAGGGTTAACTGATAACTTATTCGCTTTACACCAGTGACTTAAATTGATTAACTCGTTGTTTATGTTTTCATGTAAAGAATTCAAATTAGCGTCAGCGAGCAATAAACAAGTGTCATTAGCGAACAGCCAGGGAATGCAGTGAACGGAATTCGGTAGGTCGTTAATGTAGATCAAGAAGAGCAGTGGGCCGATTTTTGATCCTTGAGCTACACCATATTTGATCGATTTCAAATCAGACCTACAACCGCTCAAACAGACGTATTGTTTTCTATCGAGAAAGGATTCGATTAGTCTATTAGCCGGTCCACGAATGCCGTAATGATCTGATTTAGATAATAAAATAGAATGATTTACAGTATCAAAAGCTTTTTGCAAATTTAAAAAAATAAGACCTGAGAATTTTTTTCTGTGAATGTTGCCAAAGCATTTGTTACAATATCTAGAATCGCATGTGTGGTAGAGATACCTTTTTGGAAGCCATATGGCGTTGGAGTTATGACATTATGCTTGTCTAAAAATTTCACGGGACGATTGTACAAAACTTGCTCAAAAATTTTAGAAAAACAGGAGAGGATCGAAATTGGACGAAAGTTGGAAGGGTTATTAACGTCGCCTTTCTTGTGCAAGGGGAAAATTTTCGCGGTTTTGCAATTGTCGGGAAATATTCCATTCTTAAAAGAAAACTCAATAAACACCTGTAGGAAAGAAGCAACAATATCACGAGCTGTTTTAAGAAATAATGGAGAAATATTGTCGTGACCCAGTACTTTGTTCATGTTCAGAGATTGAATAGATTTCACAATCTCACTAAGACTGGGAGAATCTAGGAAGATAGAAGAGGAAACCCGATTGGAAAGATAATTTCTGAATTCATAATTCTCTTGTGATGCGGCAGAGTTGGGATAAATTTTCACCGATGGAGTAGAAAAAATTGTTAAAATAATTTGAGATAAGTGTTTGGTCTTGTATGGTGCTTCCATTTAGTTTTAACGAAGTAGGTAATGAAGAAGATGAGCTTGATTTCGAATGAAGCATTGATCGAATTGTCTCCCAAGTTTTGCGACGGTCGTTGTGGTACTTTTCGAATTCGGATTTAAAATACAACTTTTTGGAGAGTGTTTTAATTTTTGTGAGTCGGTTGGAATACTTTTTGAAAAAGGATTTTTCAGCCGAGTCGCCGTTGATGAAATGGGATTTGAACATGGATTGCTTTTTGTGGATGGAAACACATATAGCTTTAGTAAGCCAAGGCTTGCTCTTCAGTCTTCTTTGTTTTCGAGATAAAGGTTTAAGTGGGGCGTGAGTGTCAATTGTTCCTGAAATCACTGCTGTAAACTCATTAAATGCGTCATTGAAGTTGTTAACGGTAAGAGATGAATAGTGATCTTCGAAATCATACAGATTATTTTCCAAGTCTTGGCAGTAAGAATCGGCCTGAAAATTTGATTTGTGTCTGTAAAAGCTTTTAGCAGACACATTACTGCCTCGAGAATGAAAGATACTAATTTGACAAAATATTGGGTAATGATCTGAAATATCACTATAAAAGATGCCTGGAAGTACAGAGTGATTGGTGTCATTTGTTAGAACATGGTCAATGATTGTAGAAGAAGAATCGGTTACTCGAGTGGGTTTCGTTATTATAGCGAAAACACCACAGCTGAGTAAAAGATTTAAGTATTTACAGGCAACGGCAGAGCGATTATCTCTAGAGATATTGATGTTGAGGTCCCCTAAGATGTAAAAAAGCTTATTAGAAGAAGTTAGGTTAGATAGACAAGCGGAGAGATCGTCAAGGAAGATGTTTAACCCAGATTGGTGTGGATGACGGTATACTACTCCAAGTATATATTTGGAGTTGGACTTACGTTCTTTGATTTCTACCCATAAACATTCTGAGTTATTCAACGAATATTGATCGGGTGAGAAATGGTATTCCAATTTGTTAGATATGTATGCCGCGACACCTCCGGCGTTTGATGTCGCACCAACGTGAACAAAGCTATACCCTGGAATGGAGATGTTGAGAAGGGGTTGTTTTAATTCGGGTTTCAGTTAAGCATAAGATATCGGGCTGTAGTTTAAGGAAGTCCAAGAATTCGGTAAGAAGGTCGAATTTTTTTTGTAAAGAGCGAATATTGATGTGCATAAGTATCAGGGTGTCGTTTTTGGAGTTGTCGAGTGGATTAGAATCAAGTGAATAATAGTTACAGGGCTTGATGTTTTGGGTTAAGTTATTTAAAATGTTGTCACACAAATCATCTGAAATTTGTTGAGATGTGTTTAGGGTGAACGCCTGACTCGACTGGTGGAAGTCAATTAAATTATCTACCACTGTCGAAAGCGCCATATGTCACCAATCTAAAAAAGAACGCAGTTGTAGGTAGGAGGTCAAAACGTAAATTGAGCATCAGCAAACGCAAAAAAAACGAAACACATTACAAAATAAAAACGAAAGCACATATTGAAGGTATCATACCGTTGTTGATCATACCATCATTATCTATATTATTTACTGTTTTTTTCAGCATTGCAACGAAAAAATTAAAAACAAATAAAATGGTATAATAAAAAAATTGTGACTTTAAAATTTGACTATACATTCTATTGTTCTAACATTATACATCAAAGTAATAGGGTTGCGTAAAGAATACAATCAAGTATTTTTCATAGAGATTTTTACGTTGTTTGCGTAAAGGCAGTAATCGCCATCCTCAATGGCCCATTTGGTCGATTGACCTAAACGTCTCGCTTCCTTGAAGGCTGGCATTAGGGCCTTTTTTTGCAAATAAAAGGATTTTGGCAAGTAGTCTGTGACGTAGACAGATCGATTGTTCGGATCATTGTGATGACGATCAGCATTGTATTTTTTCAAATTTACCATAGAGTCCATCACCCTCTTTTTATCAAAAACACTGCCAAACTTAACAATAATCGGCCTAGTTGTCTTCTTGCCATTTTTAAATACAGGTTTTTGTGGCAATCGATGAAAATCGACGAAGGACAAGGATGTAGGCAGAGTTTTCTTTATTAGAGTTGTCCAACTTTATCACGTGATTTCGTTTTTACTCATGAGTACTTATAGATCGATTTCAGCAGACTACAGTCAGCTTGCATTGTGAAAAGTGACTAAAGCCTTCAAACGCCGGAGTTAAGCTAACGAATTAGCTAAATTTAATTTCAATTACGTGAAGGATAGTTTTACAGACATTTGCAAGAGAATTTTTAGTGATATGTAGCCTAGTTAGCAAAAACTGATTTAAATAACGTGAAGGATAGTTTTAGTGATTAGGTAGTCTATATAGCTGTACATTAGCATGGGTTACTATGACACCCTTTGTTGGACACAAACTGCATTTAGTGATAGACTAGAGTTCCAGTCTAAATGTCATTTCAAATCGAAATTGATTTCTATCATTAAAACTTTTGGAGTAATATTTTCAGGAATTTGATCCAAAGTAAATTCGACATTTTTCTGAATGCAAAATATTTTACATTAATTGTTTTTTGATTTTTTATTAGACCTTAACCGTAAAAATAACCATTAAAGCTCATGGATCTTATTAAAAGCAGGGAAAGTAGGGGACCTATCGCACAAGTTTTACTGAATTCAATTTTTTGTCCAACTGGTTGGACAATATATTAGGCCAAATGCTTTTTAGTTTGTTGGACTTAGTTGTAACGACATCGCTATTGATGCGGGAGGTCTGGGGTTCGCGCCCTGGGCCGGTCAAATCGGACAAAGTATCGCCAAGGACTCGTCACCGCGCTGTTTTCTTCAAACTTTGAAGCTGAGTTGCCTGGGCGCTCCGCGGCGGAAACGGGTCCCGCTACTTGTTACACGCTTTGGCGGAATACCGCGAGTATAATGACGGCTTGATTTTTTTGGATTTTATTTTGTGATGAAACTCTTCTGTACCAAAACGAAAAAATTCGAAATGCTTACGATAAATTTATTTGCAGTTAAAAAATGTCACTCAAACGTCCCCACGGGGATCTTTTGTCAATAAAGTGGTAACCTTCCGATCGCTACATGATTAAGCGATTTAAAGTAATTGCAAATGTCTCTTAAAAATTGTTGCTGTAATCGGAAAACGAACGAATGTTTATTCATATGAAACGAATGTTGAAATCTTAATAGTAGACTCGCTTAACCACCAGTGCACAGAGATGGGCATTTATCGGTGATATACTCGTAGTTTTGATTTGTTGATTACCGATATCGCTTTTGTAGTACATTTTGTTATCGCCGATGAATTATCGAGATAAACGATTCTTCATGCACACAGTGTTCAAAGTTAGTGAGGTGACGCTGTGGAAAAATACGCAGTGTTCATAAAGTCTTGTTGCGATTTAAAAAATGTCTCTTTGTTTTGTTGCCACGGCAGAGTTCGTGAACTGCTTTCTTTTCTTAAAAATCTAGAAAAATATTTTTGCAATTTGACTCCAAAAAAGCTTCGTCAAACACATCGAAAATTTAATGCAACATATATCGGAAGAATTTATCGATTACCGATATCACTTCAAGAAATTGAAATTTACCGATTATAATCGGTATCGCCCAGGGATTTTTTGAAATTATCGGTTATCGTTATTGCTTAAGTACAGAAAATTTTAGCCTATCGTGCCCATCACTGCCAGTGCAAATGAAAAATTAGCCAAGTATTTTGAACAATAGGTTATCAGTACGGAACATCAGAATAGCTTTGAAAAAGCTGTTTTCGCCAGGGAGTCGAACCGTTTAATTTGTACGGTTCAGAATCGGTTTGGATCAACAGCGGTTCCAAATTTCGGTTCAGTTCCGGTTAAGGTTCAGATAAATTGAAACGCTCTGGTTTGGGTTCGCTCCAGTAAAAAATATTTCACACCGGTTTATAAAGTTCCGGTTCAAGTTCGCAGTTAAACATGGTATAATTCTAGTAACATATTTTGAAAAATGAAACGTACACAGCAATTTTTCTTCGCATTGACAGGCCACTATAATGCATAAAATACTAGTAGTAAAGCCAGTTTCGAGATAATTAAATTGCTACTATGCTCCGACGCCGGCGGCCTAATCTTTGATAAAGAAACATATCTTCACATTGACGGGCCAATGCACAGCTTGTAGTGCTGTGCAAGTACTGTGTTTCTTTAAATATAAGCCACCTTCAAAGTGTCAGTCGGTTACGCCGATCAAAGTGACGCGTGTGACCTCACGGAGCGAGCCGCTTTCTAAATCGGTTCGATTAAGGTTCGCAAGTACTCAAATCATTCGGTTCAGTTCCGGTTCGCTCTTTGAAATTTTGAAAAATACAGTTCAGGTTCGACCAAATTAGCGTAAAACCGGTTGATAAAACTTCGGTTCGACTACCTGGTTTTCGCATTTGGAAAAACTTCTATCATAAATACTCTCGATAGCTTTGAAAAAAGCTGTTGTATACCAGAAATTTTTTGTGACGCGCTCGTCAAATATTAATAATGTGTGCTGTGCAAGCTTCCAAAGATCTCAAATTATTCAGCGCAATTTTTTTTCTTTTAACTAAAAAAATCGACATTAAGGCTCAAAATTTGAAACTAACCTACTTTGTGCAGAAAAAACTGCTCGGGTAGCGTTACTTTATGCTGAAAATACTCGTTATCGAAAATGCTAGGCTTATTCGTTATCGAAAAAGCTGCTCGTGTAAAAGTCTACTGTTACTTTCTTTTACACCACTGCGTATTAGCCTACCTGCGTTAAGCATTTTTTGCTAAATATGCTAAGAAAAGTAGTGGCGAAATATCAGGGTAGGCTATAAGTTTGCTTTTCTTTGGCGCAGTAGCAGAGCATTGCTAGTTGTTGGCACTCAGTTTTTAAAAACAAATTCGTGCATTTCATGTTATGATTTCAAAGCAAATAAAAAAAATAATGCTGCTGCAAGCTACAAGACTGGATTCAGACTTTCAGAGCTGCTGGATTGCTGCATTCTTATGCTGCTGCTGCTATTGTATCTTATGCACTGCGACGTTTCTGTGACACAATTGATCTATTAGTATTGAAGCGTAACCATTATAATAAAGAAACAAAAATGAGAAAGAGTCGGACAACTTTGATAGAGAAAACTCTGATGTAGGATATAGATTGATTGTTTATTTTGGCACTCAAATTGGGTCCTACATTCACAAAGTAATCGTTTAATATATTGCTGATCTCATATTTATTTTTAGTCATTTGTTTATCATGTTTAAGCATTTTATGGATAGCATTATTTTGATTAGTTGCTTTTCCTAGTATTCAATTCCTTGTTCATGTTTTCAATTCCGGCGGAATGCAAGGAGGCACATTACAGCTTTTGTAAGACACTTGTCGTTCAGAGGAGTATTAGTTTTTTGACTTGGCAGTGGCGGAGTTTTGTTGCTCTCTCTTCGACAGTGTTGTCCACAAGGCGCTTGACGTGCTGGGAAATTACTGCTGCAATGTTCGGTATGCAGCTATAGCTGATTTTGACGTTACTTCGATTACATGCTTTTCTCAGCCTTTGCCCACAACCAAGGTTTTTGTTCGGTAATTGCAACAAGCTACCACCCATGTTAGTGTACAGTAGACACACGCTAGCTGAGCGGAGGACTGAACCAGAGTATATTATGTTGACAGGATTTTCGCTCACGCTTCGTAGCATTGAAACTAAATACACCAGCGCCTTATGAACGGCAGCGCCAAACAAAGAGAAACAAAATCTAGCAGCTGGCCAAGTCATTAACGAAAGACCCTTAAAAAGCCAATGTCGTACAAAAACTATAGTGTACTTGGTGTCAGTGCATTACGCCGTAATGGAAACCATAAACTACTTTTGCAAATGCGAAACTGATTTCAAATCAGATTTCGCACATTCTGTAATTAAAGCTATCTGATACAAAATCAAAGTTCATGACATATAGCTATCAAAAATTTTTGATGTTTCAAGCGTTCGAACCAAGATTATCAAATTAAATCGAACATCGCTATGAAAATCGGACAACGGCACAGCGGCACGAAGCGTTGCAACCAAAGCCAATTGGGAAAACTCACCGTCATCCAATTGGAACCCAATATTATACGATCGACAAACTTTCAGAAATTTTGGACTTAAGCAGACGTAAAAACAAATTCATTCTTACATACGTTAAGATATAAGCCTACTGCAATTTACACTTTGTAAAAATTTTTCTCCTTGGTCTCGGCGTGGCACGGTTGGATTTCACGTTACCAAGGTTTTTATTCGCGTTGCTGGTGACGTATTAAGCCGCGGTTATTTTTCGGTCGTTGTGTGCTCAGGTTTGTTTTTTGTATCCTCTCTCCTCTCATGACGTCATATCAGTGGCGTGGCTAGAGGATTTGCCGCCAGGGGCGGTTCAAGAAATCGCCGCCCCCAAATGAGCAATAATTTTTAAGCATTAATCAGCTTCAAATGCGGCCATTTATTCTCCATGACAAAATATGCGTCATTAAAAGCGCGCTGACTTGCAAACTACAGCAATGGTTTGGATGCGAGTGTGTATTAACCGGCTTAGTTGGTGATCATTTCCGTACCGCCAACACAAGAATAGGCCAAATACGCAAAAATATGCAGTATCAGCGGGGGTACCCAGGACTTGGCAAAGTAGGAGCCACAACGGGGGTTGAAACCCCCAGCCGCCTGAGACCAAAGGGGTCTAGGAGCGTAGCCCCCAGCCTCCAACGAATTTTTACGGTTTTCACATAAAAACAGTCATTTTACCACACTTTTTTATCGAAAAAGGGTATGCACTAATGCAGTCACTATGGGCAATGCTAAAATATTTTCGCAGCTTATGTCTAAAAGCAGAGGCTTGCTGAGTGTGAGCGATTCAAATAACGCAAAGACAAAAAAAAACAGTTCGCAATTGTGACATAATAAACATTAAAATCAAATCTTTATTATACTCGCGGGAATACATCGAAGCGTGAACGAGATGGCGGGCCCATTTCCGCAACTTTGCGCCTGGGCACTAGACAACACAGTGAGATGATTTACGATTAGCAAATAAGCAATATAGCAAATTAAGTAATGGTTGTTCAAAATAATTAGGAAAAAAAATTATATAAAGCTTATCCAAAAATGCCGCCCCCCCGCCTCCCCCTTGTTACACCACTGCGCCATACCACAGTATACTTAGAGTTCTTACAGTGGACCCACTAAACAAAAAAGCATTGTTACGTATGTCCACAAAAATGCATCAAATGCTGTGATGTAATAATTGCTTTTTAAAGAAGTTCATCTGTTCTATTGCCGTATTGTTGCCGTTTCCAAAATTCGCTGTTTTTATTTTTTGTTTTTAAAATTGTCAAGGCGCCATTGCAGATTGGTTAACTACGTACAAGAAAAGAAAAAAAAGTGACAAGCAGTTTATAGTTAAATAAATACAATGAAATAGCTCACCAATATTTTTTTATTTCTCAGTATAGGAATGGGCAACACGATTTGAACAGATGAACTCTCAACTCTGACTTTCGTTCCGGACACTGAGCACAGAGACTGGTTCCACTGTAGGTAATAATGGATACACTGTTGCCATACTGAATCACTTCTACACCACGGATCACACAGGTTATCGTACCTTTACGGAGTGATCAACAGCTCGAGATTTTTGCTTCCGCCTGACAGTGGATCCCTTGGCGCAGACAGTTTTTCATCGAGATTTTATAGTTTTTATGTCCAGATGCTTCCCTACGTCGCGTCAATTATGAAACAGGCTGTTGAGTTTTTTATCAGTTTTTACCGCTAATTTTCACTTGATTTAATTTCTGATTTTTGTAAAAGCTGTTGATGTGTTCAAAATGTGCACAGCCTGATGTAAACGTTTCAACTTGCCGAAAATAGATTTCACCGTTCGTGTTTCATAAACTTGCAATTTGATCTAGTAAAGGTTCATTCAAAAAAGGATTGAGCGAGTATGTGTTCATTTAAGTAAGATGACTTTAAATTTAAAATCAAAACATATTTGCAAGATATCATATCCAAGGCAGCAAAACTAACCACAAGCAATGTGCTGATATTTAATAATCACTTCGAAATCTAACAAGGTAGTATTTCAAAATCTAGAGAAATAAGAAAATATGAAGCTACAAAAAATTTGTGTAATAAACTGAATAGCACATGAACAATAAACGCCTGATTTAAAAACTGCTTTCAAAAGCATTAAAAAATCAGTAAATATCAACAAATAGAAAGTAAATAATTGCTTGCAGTCGCCGTCACGATTAATAAAGTGAAGGAAGAGTAGATCTCTGCTGTGACATGCAAATGATTTCGTGTAAGGATATGGCGAAGATAGGATGATTTTAGGAGGATCTGAGTGATGACTATTTTTAATGAGTTTAGAAAGAAAAAAAGAGCGCGCGATTCGACGGCTCGTCCCTCTCTTATGCCATAGAGTACTTGTGGTTAGACGCAAAGAAAAACTCTCCCTTCTTATGATTAGAGGAAAATACTGTATAGAGAAAGCAATAGGGTGGCGAAAAAACGGTCGAATAAAACAATCAAATCCACCACGTTGACCAAAAACACTGAACCTTAAAACAGCAAAATATCTCATATGACGGCAATGTTGTTGGTTCGCAACGCTATGCCTAGCCATTGTTTGATAACTGAGAAAAAAGGCATAAACGTCAGCAAGAACTTGAAATGTTGGAAAAGAACAAAATACTATAAAACTGATTGAAAATTTTCTATTTTGAAAACACTAATTAAGGTAGTCTTGGTCATTGCGATGGAAATAACTGTACTGACACAACTGCGCACGTTTTCTACACTTGTTTTACGCATTCGAAGTTTACTTTTAAAGCAATGAATAAAACTTACCGTCACACGTTACTCCATTACCCGTAAACCCAGATCTGCACATGCACATAAAACCAGGAATCTCGTCAAAGCAATCAGCGTTTGGTGAGCAGTTGGTATCGGCAGCATCAGCGCATTCATTCACATCTGTCAAATTTTTATACACATAATTTCTATTTTGTGGCAAACTCGACGTATGAATGTTATTGCATTTGCAACCAATGTTCAATTTCACTTGGTGATAAAAATTAAAAAGTTCTGACGTCTTACTTTTAATGATAGCTTGCATTAAAAATGTAAAAAATCAAATCAAATCTTCGTTATACTCGCAGTATTACGCCGAAGCGTGCAACGAGTGACGGGGAATGAAAGCTCAGTTGTAAAGCGCCCACGCTGTCTGTTCGGGAGGTCTGGGGTTTAATTTCCGACCCGGTCAAATCGGCACAATGACGCAACGGCTCACCACCGTTGCGACGCTTCTTGGGAACTGTGTTGCCCAGGAGCTAGGCCGCAGAGATGAGCTGATAATTTTTGATTTGTTTGCTGGCTTGGCGTGAAACCTCCGTCAAATGATATCGATAGCTTCTAGAATATTGTGAAGATAATTTGAAGCTTTAAAACTACGAAACTAACAAATCTGAATCAAATTTTAGACAAACATAATCTAAATCGACAACCACTTTTATTACCACAAAAAAACATTGAAACTGAGACTGATTTAGTACCATTTTTAATTTTCGAATGATATTATTGATTTAAATTTTATCAGAAAACAACCTGAACGAGAGCTGCTATCCGCAGTATTACTTGAAACAGCTCTTGTAATAAAAATTGCTGATTCGACTAAAGGAACTGAGATAAATTTCTATCGTTAATCAAAAGTTTTCTCTGAATTCAAAACTGATCCATATCACTGTGGTAAATTTGAGTTGTCGCAAAAGTTACACAGTGGTGATATGATTAGCTTGGTTTCATTTCGCAACCATGCTAATCATATCACCACTTTCGACGAGCTTACATTACCCATCAGATTTTATGTTAACCGGCAGCGAGTCTTAACGCATAGACCATGACCGCCAGATGAGTCATGGAAACAATTCAGTTGATCACAAATATTCAACTCGCTAACCACTAATACCAACTTCACACAGTATATGAATGCGTTATTGAGCACTGCAAAATTAATAACCGCAAAACATTGAAAACCTTCGTTGCATTTTTCAGGCAGCTTACAAAAAAACATTTGCTTTGCTGCGCAGTTGCGTTACAGCAAACGTGCAATCGTTATGAGTACGTACAATAACGATACACCCAGAATGTTGTAATGTAAAATTGTCTACAAGCAAATTCGGTAGTTTTTGCCTTCAATTTGGTTGTTAGTTGAAACTTAGATGTGTCCACGAGATAAAGTTTGTAGTCATGAAATCAGCCTTCAGAATGGTAGTACGTCAGGGAAGGAAAAAGTCAGGAATCATTGTTATGTATCGGTAACAATATGCAAGAGATAAGTACAGTATATCTGTGTAGCTTTAATGTACAAGGACGCTGGTTCTGTAATGAGTTTACTTGAAAATCAAAGCAATGTACAGGAAATTAATGTAGAGCTTCACTAATGACTAATGTATGTATTGTACACAATACACAATACAACAGAAACTGCAACTGTCATGATCTACACAGTTGCTGCAGCGCGGAACTTAAGTAAAAAGCTAAGAGTGTCGCAAATAAAAAAGCTAAGAGTGTCGCAAATAACTTGCAACTAGGGCAAGTTTTTGTTGCACTAAAAAAATAAAAAAGTTGCGTTTATTTTTAACAAAAGTTGCGAGGTTGCATGAAAGAATATAACGAGCGGTGAAATCGGATGTTAAAGTTTGTGGCGGCTATTGACATGAACATAATTTATTTAAATACCGGTACACTGCTAAACATTTCCAAACATCGTTTTGAGCAAAGTGACGGTCTTCAGCCAACAGCTGCTTTGCCCAGCATGCTGAAGCTCATAATTACAGAATATAGCAAGCGTATTGTTCAAGAATAAATGATGCTGGAAGACCTCAATCATTGCGCATAGTGTGACAACTACTGCTTGCGTCAAAACAAAGTAGACGTAACACAGACTTACCTACACCTGGGAAATTATTAGTAAAACTACACATGGCTGCTCATACTTTTTTGTGAGTTTTTGAATATTTCGTAGAAGTTGCAACAAGAAGTTGCCTTTGAAAACCAAAAAAGTTGCAAAATAAAATTTAGGCAAACAGGTCCATACATGCTGTAATGAAGTTTTTCGTTACTTAAAAAGTTTCCCGAAACTGTAAAAAAAAGTAACAAAAGTTGCAGAAACTTGTCCTAATTGCAACAATTGCCGTAGTTCACAAACGATTTTCAAAAGCTTTGCTTTTATTTTTTTTTTCTCATTTGATGCAAAGCGAACGAATTTAAAGAATGAACTAATGCATGCGTTTTGCGTAGATTAAATAAATATCTAGATATATTGCTTGAATGATAGTAATACTTGCATAAAAACGATATGGTATAAAAATCTTCGTGTTTGATTTGGTGTTCCATTTGAACATTGTAAATTAATATTTTGCTGTATCAAAAAGTTTTGAATACAAGAGCGCTTTGTATAGATTCACGAAACAGCGTTAAAAATTTCTTAGTAATTACGTTAACATCTTAGAATTCAAAGTCTTTTTTTTTTTTTTTTTCAAGCCACTTTATTGCAGCTTGGGATTTTTGTGGTAGTGAAGTACATGCATCATAGAGATGACCTAGTTGAGCATCGAACCCGCGAAGCCAGCTTCGGAGCCCAATACACCAACCACTCGGCCAACTCCATGTGCATTCAAAGTCTTTTTGCCGAGTACAGAAACTCTCAAAACACAAAACACACAGAAATATTTTTAACTAGATTTGTCTTGAAAAAAGATAAAAATTGCATCTCAAATCTCATCACATAATTTCTAATCACACGTACTCATGCATGGACTTGTCGTTGTTCCAGCTCCTGTGAATCCTGCAGGACAAGAGCACGTGAAAGATCCCGCGGTGTTCATGCACATGGCAGGAGGGTCCATGCAGTTATCCGTATTTGCAATGCATTCATCAATATCTGCAAGCACATTTACAGTGACAAATCGCAATGTTTTTCTTATGTCTTTACAGGATTGAGAAAAAACTTCTTTATTAATAGCGCTTCATGCATCTTTGCATCATATTCAGAACGGCATTTTTGAATAATCTTGAATGAGTCCAATCTAAACTTAGTTTCCAAAGAGATATTGCATGAATTTATGTGGTCTTTGATTGAGCTTTTCTGATTGCTGCTGAAATTAAGATGTTCCTTAACTCTGGTGCTCAGATGTCGAGATGACATACCGATGTATGTCCTATACACATAGTCAACTAGTTGAAACTGGAAACACAATACAAAAACTTTACGCACTTCATTGCTAATATTGCTTTGATAAGACCCCAAGATCGAATTGAACTGTTGCGTCTCAAAAGACGCGTCATCATAATAAATACGACACTACAACGATATAACTGTTTAATATGTTTTTATTTTCAATGCTTTGTCTACTGTAAAAGGTTCTACACCGATGCGTTGTTTTCCGAAGTTTTATTCGTAGAATTGTTTCGTAAGGTTGCATTATGAAGTCATAATTGTCTACTGACGTATTTTTTTCGTGAATATTCTGGACAGACCTCTCCATTACGTGATTTCGCTGGGTCAAAATTTGTGCTTGTGACTTCACAATTGTGTTTACTATAGTTTGTTGTGCATTTTTGCATGTCACATGATTTCTCTTGTTTCTTTTTGAGAATGTTATAGAACGTTCTTTAACTGAATTTAGAGTATAAATAGGTGTGAATATTCAAGCGCAATCATTCCAGTGTAGATAGAGTGTGCGTAGAGTAAGCAATTTTGTTGTATGTTGAAGGGTGTAGTCCTTGTTGTATAGTGTTACTGAAGTGACCAGTGGTGCTTGTGTTTATTGAAAAGTAGTACGGTGAGTACCGTAACTAAGCGAGTTGAGTTGGGTCGATTATTATATTCGTTTGAAGAAGGTCTAGGTGTTTTCGTGAGGTCAGATCTAAGAACGAATTAATTCCTACGGTTTGTCATACAATTTTTATCAATCGTCCAGTCAGCGAAGTACTATCATTTCCTATTTCGCAATAGACACACACATGAAGTAATGAAAACTGCATGTTCTGCACTTCTACAGTAAAGAGTAAAACCATTCGTTTTGAGTTTCCATTAGCCATTTGCTTGAATCAGTTATAGTGTGATAAATAGGATAGGTTTTTATTCCAGTAAATTTGGGAGAAATTTGCAGTTGTTCCTAAAAGTTGCCGTAAGAAGTTGCATTTACGCAGGAGGAATTTAAACTACAGTGATTTATTAACGTGCTTTATCGACGTAATGTGCTAAGTACTTCCAACAACCATCTGGAGAGAAAAATGACGATTTTTTTGCCAATTATCTGCCCAGCTTATGAAAAATTCGCTTCACATTGTATAAAGTTGCTTAGCAATTTTACAATACAACTCTTACTTTGGAATGATGTGGGGACCCGTCATTTCTACAATCACTTTTACATAAGGATTACCAAATAAAAAGGAAAAAGTCAAATTTTCTACTCAAACCATACGGAAATTATTTAGTGCTTGTAGAAAAAAATCGAGCTAGTTATGATTTGCGTGATTACTTGTTTCGAAAATTCAAACTGTTTACTTTGATGTTAATTGACCAAGGGTTACTCTTACTTTTTTATTTTACAAGGAAAATAATTTCGAGACAGGAACAGGATGGCTGCGAAGGGACAAATGCCGTCGGGTCAAGCTGCCCTCTTGCGAGTCAAAGTCAAGCAATACATATCGCGGTCAAGCACGATATAGGTCCACTGATCAGCTTCTAATTAAACAAATGGCGAACAAAATACATGAAGCATAATATAGTCAAGGCTTGAGGATCTTCAGTTGAAGAAAGTGCTCTATGATGTAGTCAGAGCATAGCATATGATTTAATTACAGATTAAAATTGTATAAAATTATAAAAATTCACAACAGACTGTTTTCCCCTAATGGGTTCATGAGGTGAGGTTCTAAAGATTAAATGAAAGTTAAATATAGATTTTAAAGTTTCCTGGCACTGACATCTCGTAAAAAATCTCTGCCTCTCTGCTCAAATTCAACACGATGTGTTGTTTTAAAGCCAGGCAGGAAATATATTCAAAAAGTCAGCGTTTCCAGATTTATACGAATTGCGAATGGAGTAAATAACGGATAAACGGATGAACTATTCATGAACTTGTTCTTCCGGTAATCAAAGACGGAGGCTGATACAAGAAACTTTTTTTATTGACGTTTCGCTCAACAATTTACGCCGAGCTTCTTCAGAATAACAGGTGCCAGGGTGGAAATAACAAGCGCCTTCTTCAAAATATCTTGGTGCCTTTTTCAGAAATACAGATGCCAGGAATGTTATTCTGAAGAAGCTCGGGGTGAATTGCTGAGCGAAACGTCAATAAAAAAAGTTGGAGTTCTTGTATCAGCTTCCGTCTTTGATTACCGGAAGAACAAGTTTATGAATAGTTAGCTTGGCCTACTATGCCCGGTAAACAAAATCCCCAACAAAACATCCCCTATTATGCAGTGTTTAAACGGATAAAATCAGTCTGCAATAAAGTTTTTAAGTTTGAATTGCTTTTATGACGGCATTTCGATACTAATTCCGATCTTCGGTTTATTGCTGTGCTTGGGTTAGCTCGCAGGATCGAAACTTTCTCGGCCAGGCATGATTGGCATTATTTTGCTTGTTCCGCTGTGGTAAGCACTTGCTTGTTTTTTGATAGTCCAACTGATTCTGGGTTTCTCACCCGCGGATGTTAAATTCCAGTACAGGATAGATCAGGGGTGACCAACCTGTGGCGCATGCGTCATACGTGGCTAGTTAAAAGTAGCGCATTGCACCTTTTTGATGACAAGACACTTCTACTCACTAATTATTTTTTCATTTGCCCTCCACCGATATTTTTCAGTGGAAAACAGAACATCTGAGGGCGTGAAGACTTTTTTTTTGCTCTCCACTGACATTGCCAGTGGAAAACAGGACGTCTGAAGGCATAGGCGCACGCAGGGGAGCCATGGTGCCATGCTCCCCCCCCCCCCTTTGGCCCTGTAATAAGGTGCTAAAACCTAACTTTCAGTCTATAATTTCTCAAACTGATGATGGTTGAAGCCTCCATCCACTTATTTTAGCCAAGCTCCTGCTTTTAGACATAAGGTGCGAAAATATATTTGCATTGTCTGTAGTGACTGCACTCACTGCACGCCCTTTTTTCGATAAAAAAAGTGTGCCAAAATGACTGTTTTTTTATATGAAAGCAGTAAAAATCCGTTGGCTGCTAGGGGTTTCACCCCCCTTTGCCAAATCCTGGGTGCCAACTGTCTGAGGGCGTGAAGTGAAGACCCTTTTTTTTGCTCTTCACCCATATTGCATGCCCTTGTTTTAAAGAACTAAACAGAAATGGATGCTTGATGTGGCGCATCTAAATTAGGGGGGTGAAAAATATTGGCGCATGGAATCAAAAGGTTGGCCACCCCTGGTATAGATAGTTCGTTGCAGTTTTGTTTTTTCTTGTCTCTGAAGGTGTGCGCGTGATTGCTATATCGGGTTTTGAAAGTTGTTGCGCAAAAACCGTAATAATGCTTCTCGGGGATAGTATTTTCTTTTCTTGTGATTGAGGCTTTCTACACAAGGGAGGAACTGCAGCATTCGCCGCTTAACGGACAAATAATGTTTTGCCTGCAGTTGCATCGGTTTGATTGTGCCCGGATATTATTGAGACCATGTTTGGTGTGCAGCAGTAGCTCAGTTTGACGTTGTTTTCGAAACAACTTTTGTGGAGCGAGTGGTTTCGGAGGAAGTGGGTATTTATCAGTTTGAAAAATTCTCTTCCGACGTTTGTTTCAACTTTTGCGTTGAATGGGGGGTAAAGCCAGATAATATTTCTTTTTGCTGTTCCTTTTCTTTGGTTTTGTTGGTTTCCCGTAGTATAATTTTGCATTCTAGCCTCTTTTTCGAAGGACTTTTCATAGTCTGGAAAGGCTTTGTTGAATTCTTTTTTATCACAGGAATTTTGCGATAGTCGTTTTGATATCATGCCGGATAACTGTTTTTTTTTGGTTGGCGAGTTATTGGAACTGGAATGGATGTACTGTGGGTTGTTGTTTGGTTTTTGGAATGATCGGTGGGTTCCAGATTGTAGATTGAATGTTACGTCGAGGAAGACGGTTTGAATCAATCCGGTTTCGGTAGAGATACTAAGCGCGTTTTTTTTTCGAATAACTTTATGAGTTTTTTCTTTAGTTGTTCAGTGTTTGAGCCAGAAATGTTGCGAAGAACTACGAAGTTGACAACTTAGTGACGTCATTACGTTAAGAGCAAAGCCTTCGATAAATATTCGTTTTGCCCGAGCAAAAGCATTAAATACAGAAACCTGAATGACAACATAGAAAGAAACGCACATGTAACGGGTTAAACGATTAAAATAAAGTGATTTGACGAGGTGGTCATAATAATCATTGCAAGAAAATAGGATTTTAAAATAGTGGACTACGTTCTAGTCGCTGACCTACATCTCCAGCGGGAAAACAAGACTACTTCCTATTAAAGCGTCATTGATAATTGTCTGGCAGATCACAGGTTATGGCTGATGTCAACGGTCAACAAAACCAAAAATGACAAGAAAAGCTCTAATGTTGATATTCAAGTCACAATGTTGAAGAAATATTTGGATTGGTTTAGTGTAGTTTGCTCAAGAATTACTTACCCATGCAGTTTCCAGGTGTTCCAGCTCCCGTATATCCGGCATTGCACGTACACGTGAAACTTCCGGCCGGCATGGTCCCATCAGTACACATGGCATTGGTATCACAAGGGCCAGGTTGAGGACCAGCACATTCGTCAATATCTGAAATGACAACAGGGTATTTTTTGTGTTATTTTTTGCAGGCTGGCTATAAGCATGACGGTCTGATCATAGTATTGTATAAAGCTGCACCAGTTTGCAGGTTTAAGTTGTACAAAGTAATTTTCCAACTTGTCTAGATTTGTATTTGCATACTACAGCAAATATAACAGATTTACTTTAATGCATTAGTAGTTGGATAGCCTATCCTGAGACCGATTGCTCAAATAGCAGCAATTTAAAATTCTGTTACAGGTTCGGAAACATGAAAACTTTTATAAAGAAAGCAGTTTTACTATAACGAAAATCAATAGTGAGCTCGAGTTTCTGTTGTATGCAACACTGGTGGTTAACGTACCTACGGCGTAACTTAATGGCGAAGAGGAGTCGAAACTTTACTGATAAGACCCGAGACTAAATATCCAGGAATGCACAAGGCAACCAGTCACCAGTATCTCTGCAGGGCTGACCCAAAGACAGCAGCCACAGAGTAACCGCAACAAGTAGAGAGCGATGGGAAATTTATGGTAGGGGGCTGTACAACGCACTACAGCAGCCACCGAAACCAAACCACTGACTACAGCTAGTCCAGATCACACACTGGCAAGGTTTTAGACTGGCAAATAAATATATTAACGTAAACAAACCAGGGAGTCGAACCGAACCCGAACCGCGAACAGGTAAAAACCGCTTTTTTTCGGTGAACCCGAACCGAACCTGATCCATTTAAGTTTGAGATCATTGAACCTGAACCGAACCCGAACTTTTAATATATCAAATCTGTGAACCTGAACCAAACCCGAACCTTTAATATTTCAAATCTGTCAACCTGAACTGAACCCGAACCTTTTAAATTTTGTGCAAGTGAACCCGAACCGAACCCGAACCTACAATATTTTGTGTACATAAACCTGAACAGAAATCGTTTAGTAACAATGTTTGAAGCTGATCTGATTCTTAAAAAATATCAATAAAAATCTCTAGACATGTGCTGCGATGCGTCACATTCTTTCTGCTTACTTGGAGTTTTTTCTCGTTCTTCCGGTAACTTTACAATAACCTCAACTACATGTAGTCAGATTTTTTGTTTGTTGACGTTTCGTTGGTACTGACGACCAACATCATCAGAACCATAAAACACTGACCTATCCAACCTTTGCAGCATGCTTTCTGCTTTTCAAAATTTAATGAACTTTTACATTTTTATTTAACCTTAATTGATTCGGGCATGCAATTTATATTTCGTTATTTTAATGATACAAGACCCTACTTTAGTTTTTGGCCAAATTGAAGATTTTGAAGTGAACCCGAACCTGAACCGGTAAAAATCGCTTTTTTTCGGTGAACCCGAACCGAACCTGAACCTTAAAAATTTGGTTTTGGATGAACCCGAACCTTTAAATTTTGGTGCAACTGAACCCAAACCGAACCTGAACCCAAATTTTTGAAAAGTTTTGAACCTGAACCGGAGCGATATTTTAAACGGTTCGACTCCCTGAAACAAACACTTGGCCAAGGCAAATGGGACAAACACACATAGCCTATGAACATTAACTAAGGTTTCTATAGCACTAAGACCACGGCACAGAGCTCGAACCAAGGATATAAAGCACTACTCCGCGGAGGCAAAAACTCTAAAAAGGAAATCAATAAAAACTACGAACTCTTATTTCACCGTCTTAGCAACTTACTGTAAATCTTAGAATCTTACAAGTCTTCGTCTTAAAAATCTTACTTACAAAACAGGAATTAAACCTCCCGCCTTTACGCAAGTAACTCAAAAGAACAAAACAATAAACAAGTGTACACTTCAAACTAAAAAACTCAACGACTAGTCACATTTCAAAATTCGAGAACGTTCGTAATGGTCACGAAACAATAACCCAGGGTTGGCGCTAGATACATTTTACAAATTAATTATTGTTTTGTACATCTGTTATGCTTCACGAGTTTTTTTTTTCGCAGAAAGCTGAAATTAGAGTTTGATAGATTAAGTCGAAGCGAATCTATGCATCCATTAAGTTATATTTACAAACTTGTTTTTACATTAGCAAAAAGAGTTGTTGGTATAACCAAAACAGAGCTCAATTTACATCGTAGGTCCATAGGAAACTAATAATTTAAAATCAATTACGACATAGTAACCTTGCACACTGTTTCGCCAGTGAAGCGCAATCGCGCGAAACAGCTTGCAAGGCTTTTCGATCTGTTGTAAATTTTTATTTATTATCTTGTTTTTGAGATATCTAAAATAACTGTTTCACTATTCTCTGAAGTCATTCACTCATGCTGTTACGTGACTACAGTACCAAATTACGGGAGACAATAAAAATAACGACCAAGTACTGAAAACGCGAGAAAAGCGCAGGGGCACACCCAGAAAATTTCAAATGAGGGAGTTCTAAAAAATAATCGATCTCGCACTCAGGAGCGGATCCAGAAAATTTTGGTGGGGTGGAATGAAATTTTTAATTAGGTTGAGTGTTAACTAAATACAAAGACGTTAGACCCCAAAAAAGCGTAAACAACCCTTTGAAAATGTTTTCATGTCTGCGACGTATGAATTTTTTTCAGGGAAGAGGCACCCAAATTTGCCATATTTTCAAGCGTGCTTTTTTAGGTAGAATTATTTTGAAGCATATTGGAAATAAAAAAACGCTCTAGGGGATACGGTAGCATGCTCCTACGGAAAATGTTTGAAAATTTACATACTATAGTGGCTATTTTAGCACAGTTTGAACAATTTTTAGGCAAATTTTGTGTAAGGTTTTTGCCTCTAAATCTGAGTATTTCACCAAATATGATGCATTTTGTTCGCACACTTTTTATAATGCGTGCTTAAAGCGTAAGGCTAATTGCTATTGAAAAGGTTCAAAATTATGGAAAAACTGTATTCATGAAAAACATGTTTGAAAATGGCTGGTGGGGGGATGCATCCCTTCTGGTTCCGTTCCTGCCCGCACGGATAATAATGTCTCTTACCACTACACCGACCAACCGATTTGGCTTCAGCATGATATGCGGCAAATTTTGTCAAAGCTGTGTTAAAATAACAGCACGTACTGCACTTGCACAGTTTGGACACTTCATTTTAAAACGAAAGTTTGGTTTGCGAAGGAGGGGGTTTCGACCCCCCCAACGCCCCTGGGTACGCCACTGAAAAAGCGTTTCTTGTTTTGAAACCGTATGAGAGCTGTCCAGTTGTTAAAAGAAATCTAGAGTTGCACTTTTACTTCTTAAACGCGAGCACAAGGATATCGCGGAAAATTCACTTAATGACGATTTTCCAGACAAGGTGAACAATGAGGTGGTTTTGTCGCACTAAACACTCGCAATACACAGAAAAAAAGTGATCTGTGATGGCCTGACCAGTGTGAAGATGCTAGCTTCATGCAACGAAAAGAGGCACAATATGTTATCCAGCAGGCGGGTCTAAACATTTTTTTAACGAAATTCTCGCGAACACTAACCAGTGAAATATTTACTGTTAACATGCAAATACATAAACAAGACATAAAGCAAGATTTTCTTTCTTAAAAAGAGGAAAAGCTTAATTTGCTTACTATGACCACAATCTTTTCACTAGCCAGTGAAGCCACTTGTAAACTCATTGAGCTTTTGGTGGTAAGCCTAAGCATGAGTTATCCATCAGAGAGTCAACCGTTTCGTAGTGAAAATGAGATATCTGGAATGTTATATCTGGAATGATATTCCAACGAATATCCAGAACTCTTCGTTTAATTTATTTAAAATTCGGTTCAAAAAACATTTGCTTCAAACGTACAATAATTGAACTTTAGACCTACTAGTGTGAAATGTGGAAATAGTTTCATGCAAATCACTACCTCATAGTCCTGAATTTAAATTATGTTCATCTGTTAACCAATATATGTAAATGTGATCACATGTTCATTCATGAAATCGGCAATAGGGCGGCAGCTGACTAGATGATCGAAAGGTCTATTCGCCGTCTCCCTGCGGTCATGTTGTTTGTCTATTTCTTTAAGTGTATTATTTTGTGCCACTTTACCGCTAATAAATGTTGATGATGATGATGATAGTTGAAATATACAACTGATTATTCATGTCACTATTCTACTGCAACATCAAACATAACGAAAAAACGTAAAATGTTAATACGAATTGCACTAGCGAACAAAGCTGAGAACCTAAAATCCAGCAATTCCGTTATCAAGTCCTTGCGCTAATCGTTGCGACAACACATTTAAGATGTCATTCTGAGGTCCATGATCAAACACAAAATCTCTAACAGCTCATATGGCCGAGTGGTAAGAGCGTCCGCCTCGGAAGCTGTGGGCTTGGGTTTGATTCCGAGTCGGGTCAAACCAATGACTTCATAATTGTTATTTACAGCTTCCCTGCTTGACGCTCAGCATTAGGGACAGTGTGGAGTACAAGCCGGCAAGTTTACTTGTTGTGCCGTTGGGATGGGCACTTAGCGGGATTCCCTCATCTTGGTGTGGTAGACAGATGGCTGGCAACTCCTAAGCGAGCTCGTATAGCGCATTGATCGCTTTCTCGTGATAGGAATATAAATATGCATCAAAATTATAAAATAAATTTGTCGCCCTCTCAATATCATGATGCTATGAAAAAACTAACATTTTACAAAACAACGCGTCGTTACGAGCCAGTTGATTTATTTCGGGACTCAGAGAATAGGATTATGTATAAAATCTCACATGGACTATTGGGCATAACTTGACAGCATCGTGCTGGGTGAAATATATCATTCGTATAAAGCAATCAGCTACATCCAAAGTAGCAAGTTTTGGGACAAAACATAGGCCTACTATCAATGCTTTCCATCGAAGTCAGTTGCATTTACGTTGGAAAATCATATTGCAAAATTTATTCACAAATTCAAGTCCAAACAATAAAAGAAAGGTAAGTAAATATCAAAACTTCGGTAGCCTGTTTCTCGCTATAAATACAATCTTGTGAAACTTCGACGAAAATTTGTTTATTACTACTTGCTTGTTTCAAGTAAAACTAGTTTTCTTCCCATTGCTGCTAAGTTAGGCTATGCAGCCGTAGATTCACTCGTTACACTTGTCGGCAGCGTGGCCGAGTGGTTCGGAGTGTCGTTTTTACGACGGCCATGATCGCAGGGTTGATGGTTTAACTCCCACCCAAGCCTCGTTGTTGCGTCTTGGGATAAGATGCTTCACGACAACTATCTCTGCTTGATGGAATCTAGCAAGTAGTAAATTAAAAAAATCAGAAGCAAAATTTAAGCGAAAACCTCGGAAACATGGGCAACTCCTAAGCGAGTCCGGTTTCGTCCTATGCATAACGCCTCCGCCGCTTTCTCGTGACAAGAACATAAAAATGAAGAAATCAATCACATACACTTATTATTGACATGCAAAGCAAAGCATGGTTTAAACTTTTACTTACCATCGCACGTCACTCCATCTCCCGTATATCCAGTATTACACATGCACGTGACAGTATTGATGCCGTCCATACATGAACCAGCAGGGGAATCTGCGCAGTTACCGGGGCAATCGTCTATATCTGCAAAAACATTACTCTTCAAATTAACTATACAGATTCAGTAAATTCGCAGCAGCTCCGCATTCGATTGTATCTGTAACAAAAAAGTCCTCAAAAACCAATTGTTGATTAATCCAGTAAGCTTTACGCCTTACTACTGACATGAGCAAACTACTGTCCGCGGGCCAAATCCGGCCTGCCGGTCCTTTTATTCTAGCCCACCGGCACTTACACAAACGTAAATTCTCACCGTGAATTTAGCCGAAGACCTTTTTTTCTTTTAGAGATCATGGATGGCAGTGATTTTCAAAAAATAAGCCTCAACGGTGCAAAATTGGAATAAAAAACGAGGGAAAAACCTCTTATTTTGGAGATGACATTCTTACAGTGGCGCAACCAGGATTTTCGTGAGGGGGGAGCTGATACATTTTTGTGATTACGATTAGTTCCTTATTGTTCGTAATTTTCTAGTATCATGTCTGACTGTCTCGCGAGATGACGTAGGTCTGTCGTCTATTTCAACAAGGAAAAGCCACGGCTAGTTTTTTTGCTCAAATCAATATCTGTGCATTAAAACAGAAGAGAGCTAAGCGTTATGTCCGAAACTAGTTTCACTAGGCATTAGGCAAGCGAAGTTTTTGTGAAATTTAGTTTATAATCTATCCCAAAGCGGCACATGAAGAGTCTTTTAACATTTTTTCAACCAAGGTATGCTTATCTTGCTATCTATTTCAACGAAGAAAAATTATGCAAATTACTTGAAAAAACTTGCGCGACAATGTTCAACTTGTAAAGTTTCGACTAGGAAGAGAGAGGTCTTGGTACTGCAGCAATCTTGGACTCGGTGCTTGTTGTCAACGTCATCGCAGCAAATTTAAACAATAAAATGAGATCTTTCACTGGCACTTGCGGCATATTTATTTAAAACACTTTCTTTATCAACTGATCGTTCTCGGTGAATCGGTTGCAAAGCGAGACCGGTTAACCGTTGTTCTGACCGGTTAACGATTTTAATTCACAAATGATTTTAATTTACAGATACCGGTATCAGCTTAAAAGATTACATTTTTGTTGTTTTAACCTTGCTCGTAACCGCAGTTAACAATATTCTCGAACATAGAAATTATTTAATTGTTAAAAATGCCTTAGTAAAACTTAAATTTATATTATCTGTCAGGAGCGGATCAATAAAATTTTGGCGGGGGGATGCAGTTTTCAATTAGGTTGAATGCTTACTACGTACAAAATCGTTAGACGTTTAGACCCAAAAACGGGCTTAAATAACATAAGCCCTTTGAAAATGTTTTATGTCAAAAGCGTATTCAAAAATTTTTTCAAGGACAAGAGCATTAAATTTTGACATTTTAATCAAGCGTATTTTTTCTGGCAGAATTTGATGCAAATTGAGAAACGAATCTAGGGGGTCCGGGGGCATGCTCCCCCGGAAACTTTTTGCAAATCTTCACACTGCAATGGCCATTTTAGTGCGTTTTGAACATTTTTCAGGTACAATTTATTTAAATTTTTGCCTCTATATGTGCGTGCCTCACCAAGTATGATGCAGGTGTTCGCACATTTTCGATTGCGCGTGCTTAAGGCGTAAGAATTATTGTTATCGAAAAGTTTCGAAAATATGAAAAAAAATTGTATTTTTTCTAAAACAGTTTTAAAATCGGATTTTAGGGAGATGCATCCCCACAAACACCCCTGGATCCATCCCTATTGCCTGTTGAATATTGACAAATTACGACGAGTACTGGTACTTATAATTTTTTACAGCTGTTTTATCCACTGTCGTTCATAAGGCTAAGGGGGGGGGGGGGCTTCAGCCCCCTTAGCCCCTTCCCCTAGTAGCGCCTATGCATTCTTACGTGGACCGTGACCTCCAAAAAATAAAAGGTCTTCACCTTGTTTTCAAATCAGCGTTCGGCCCGCGACTTTAACAGTTTTTCCAAATCTGGCTCTTCGTGTGACATAATTGCCCACCCCTGCCTTACTATCATAATAATTTCAAAATTAAATTGCAGTATATCATTAAGCAAGTAAGTAAGTAAGAAAAGAAGCTAGTATATAAGTAAGTAAGTAAGTCAGTTTATTTTTCTCAACACAGAATGCGCAGAAAAGAATATCGTAGTAATATCACATACTGCAGATAATACTGCAATACTAACACTATGCATTTTGAGTTGGAGTAGGAAAAACCAGAAATTCAGTCAACTATCCCGGACCAGTCAACTATCAACCATCTAATCAACTATCAACGATATTTCGAGTATTGTCTGGCAGATCACAGGCTATGGCTGATGTCAACGGTCAACAAAACCAAAAATGACAAGAAAAGCTCTAATGTTGATATTCAAGTCATAATGTTGAAGAAGTTATAATGTTGAAGAAATAGCGTAGTTTGCTCAAGAATTACTTACTCATGCAGTTTCCAGGTGTTCCAGCTCCCGTATATCCGGCATTGCACGTACACGTGAAACTTCCGGCTGGCATGGTCCCATCAGTACACATGGCATTGGTATCACAAGGGCCAGGTTGAGCACCAGCACATTCGTCAATATCTGAAATGACAACAGGGTATTTTTTGTGTTATTTTTTGCAGGCTGGCTATAAGCATGACGGTCTGATCATAGCACCGTATAAAGCTGCACTGGTTTGCTGGTTTAAGTTGTACAAAGTAATTTTCAAACTTGTCGAGATTTGTATTTGCATACTGCAACAACTATAACGCATTTACTTTCATTCATTAGCATTTGATAGCCTATCCTGAGACCAATTACTCAAATAGCAGCAATTGACAAATTCTGATATACAGGGTCGGAAACATGAAAACTTTTATCAAGAAAGCAGTTTTAAAACTTTGTTTTTAAAAATTTACAACACACAACAAGATTACTATATGTAATTCATGGGTTCCCAACTGGTGGGGAAATACCCACTAGTGGGGAATTTAGAGTTTTCAGGTGGGGAATTAAAGAAGTGCGGAATTTCACTCCCAACGGTGAAAACTTTTTTTAGCAGAACACCGGTTTTTGCTGCCGAATTTTGATTTAGTTTAAAACAGAGGTGACTGATATTTGTACTGGTATACAGGACATCTGAAGACGTGTAAATTTTTTTTTGCTCCTTCAATCAGTGCGACCCTAGAGCAAAAGAGTGGTTGGAAAGCCCTAGCTTAAAACATCTATATTGTGGTTGTGGGTAATTGAGGGTGAGTCGCATCAAACGTGGGTAATGAAGAAACAAAGGTTGGGAACCGCTGATGTAATTTAAGATCAGCAATGGTGGGGAAAAAATATCGCGCATATTATTGTAAGGCAAAAGTGAAGCCCTGTAGGAAGAAATCAAATAAATAGAAAAATATTATTAAAAGATGGATTTGTACAAAAACAGCAGTCGATAGAATCAAGTCAAAATTGCCAATAAAAATCCTTAAATGTATTTTGCCAACGAAAATTCAATATTTTAAGGTCGGCATGTTTAAAAATTACAAAGCTGTTTGATCAGGTAGTTGGTGGCAAAAATAATTTAATATACTGTAGCAAGGTAAAAACTAGCAAATTTCCTTCTCCAAGGTTTTCGTTTGATACGCTTCAGGAAAAATTTTCAAAAAAAGAACTAAAGTGGAAATAAAACTTGCAGGTTATTTGCAGCGGAGAAAAAGGGAGAAACGTGGTATACGAAACGATTGGCTGCAGGTTGACAGGCCGACAAACCAATCAAAGATCAATGACTGAACTTGAAACTACAAGCAAACTCGATTTGCATGCATAGATCAGGATTGCGTGTATAATAAAAGTTTGCTAGAACGGAAAGAATAACGCTGGAGCAATCTCTGACGATAATGCAAAGTTTATCTTTGAGGTAATGTTTACTGTAGGCTTAGCGCATTAACAAGTTTGGAGAAAACGCAATCTGGTTATTGAGTTTCAAGTCATGAAAAGAGGAGCAAGCATGTGCCACTGTGCACGATGGAATCGTGCGTTTCTGGCTAAAGCTCGCATTTTTCGAAACAAGGTGATTGATGTTGCCTTGCAAACTGTGTAATGTTTAATCCCCGTACCGACTATCACAATGGCATGAAAATTTGTTTTACCATGGCTGTGACATTGGGCAAGTAGTGCATATTCTTGGTCAAGCATAAATGGAATTGGTTTTTGGTTAGCAGAAATTATTTTGGCAATGGCATTAACACCACGTAATCAGCTGTAAAATATGGGGTGACCTTCGAAAAAGTTGATAAATCGACGTAATATTATTATATCAGGTCGATTTGCGCATGTTGATTGCCTTCTCGTTCTGATTTAATAAATTGACGTGATATAATTATATTCACCCGGTTATCTGTGCTGCTTTAGCAAATCAACGTGATATAATTAATATATCAACTCATTTTGTGGTTGATATAACTAAATCAGCGAGATATATTTACATCCTGGTAAAGTCACGTAAATCCGCTTGATATAATTATATCGTATCCTCAAAAAATGTCAATTTTGTTTTTCTGTCTTTACGAATTTACCTCGTTGCGCCGTTACTAAAATGTGAATTTAGCGTTGAATCATGACATCACTCACGTGATGCTCCGGATGGCAGATGCTTTCCCGTAGCCCGGAGCGTCACTCTGTCTACGCTATTTAATCTGGCTGACAGAAACCGAATCTGCCTTAACGGCGAGACACCTAATGATGTTCAAGCTGGGCAGTGGCAAACGTCCTTTTCAGGACGGGGCGATGCGCATCTTCGGCGCACCGTCAACAAGTTCCAAAGGCCCAGCATTCTCCAACTGAACATCGAAGGCCTCACTGCAAGCAAGATAAGCGTGTTGCATTATCTTGCGTTACAGTGTGAGGCACTCGTCATCCTCTTACAGGAAACCCATTGCATCTCGGTAGAAAGGTTAGATCTTCCGAGTTACCATCTAGCTGGGTTTTCCTTGAGCAGGAAGCATGGTCTTGCTACGTTTGTCCATGAGCGTCTGAAGTTGATCCTAATCGACCAGTCCCCACCAACATCGGAGATCGAGTGGGTGTGCGTGGATGTTGATAACTATAAAATAGTCAACCTCTACAAACCCCCTCCAACACGGATGCAAGCATCTGATCTTCCAGCATTCCCCCATCCCTGCCTCTATGCTGGCGACTTCAACTGCCACCATGTTGACTGGGGCTATGATAATAGCAATCCAGATGGTGAACGCCTGTCTGGCTGGGCCAGTGCCAACAACTTCACCCTGCTATATAGCCCCAAGGAGGCCGCCAGCTTCCACTCTACCCGCTGGAAAACAGAGACCAACCCAGATCTTGCATTTGCCAGTGTCGATTTGGACAGTCGCTTACCTGACAGACGTATCTTAGGAAAGTTCCCAAGGTCACAACACCAACCCTCGCTTATAAGTCCACCCAAACTTGCTCATCCAAAACCGAGCAAACCTGTAAAGCGATGGAACTTCCGCAAGGCCAACTGGGACCACTATTCTAACCTAACCAACAAACTAGCCAAGAGTATACCGCCACCTGAATCTCAAAATATCGATCAGGTTTACCAGTGCTTTTGCAAAGTAATAAGCACTGCGGCGAAGAAATTCATCCCTCGTGGTCGACGATCAAACCACATACCTTGCTGGGATGCGGAGTGTGAAGACCTCTATCAGCATTTCCTGCAGTCACCTGGGGGCTCTGATTCGGATAAGGCTGCTACAGCCCTACTCATAAGGCTCGACGGGAAGCGGAGAAATCGCTGGTCAGAGACGGTCCACAACATTGACTTTTCGCACTCCAGCCGGCTGGCATGGTATAATATAAACAACTTGACTGGTAGGTCACGACAGATCCCTCGTCAATGTCCCGTTTCAGCTGACGCTATTGCTTCCCAGCTGGTTAAAAACGGGAAATACGAAGGTGTGAATCGACTCTCATCTTGGCTCGTTTTACAGGAAGTGTCTGACCTTTGCAGGGCTGATCCATTACATCCTACGAATGTCTCCGGGAGTTTCTCCCATCGGGAGTTCGCTGCTGCCCTCCAACATGTAAAACCAGGCAAAGCTCCTGGACCTGATTCCATTTGTCCGGAGCTAATAATCCATGCTGGAGCCGGCTTAAAATCTTGGCTTTGTGGCTTCCTATCTTCCTGCCTGCACCACCTCAAAATTCCTAAGATCTGGAGAAGAGCGCTAGTAGTAGCGGTCCCAAAGCCTTCGAAACCTGTAGAGGACCCAAGGAGCTATTGTCCGATCTCCTTGCTCTGTGTTCCCTACAAAATTCTCGAGCGACTTATCTACGCCCGCGTCGAACCTCTTATTGACCCTCTGCTCCCACGGGAACAGGCGGGTTTTCGACGCGGAAGATCCACTGTGGATCAAGTCACTTTGCTCACGCAAAGCATTGAGAATGTATTCGAAGCGAAATAGAAGGCCGGTGCCGTCTTTATCGACCTGACAGCTGCCTATGACACTGTCTGGCACCGTGGCCTCACCTGCAAGCTGTTGCGGCTTCTGCCGGACAAGCACATGGTTCGTATGATTATGGAGCTGATCCGCAACAGAAGCTTCACCCTTACAACTGGCGACAGCAAGCCTAGCAGGTTGCGACGCCTGAGAAATGGCGTCCCCCAGGGATCGGTCCTGGCCCCCCTCCTTTTCAACATCTATACATATGATATCCCCTCCACAACCTCCAAGAAGTTCGCCCATGCCGACGACCTGGCGATGCTTCATACATCTGGAGAATGGAAGGAGTTGGAAAGGACTCTAAGCCAGGACATGACTACACTCTCGGAATATCTCCAGACCTGGCGACTGAAGCTTAGCCACACTAAAACGGTGACGGTGGTCTTGCACCTCCACAATCGAGAGGCTAAGCGTGAGCTTAAGGTCTGTAACATCGGTAAGACCTTACCTTTCTGTCCAGTTCCCACTTATCTTGGGGTCAAACTGGACAGATCGCTCACATATCGTCCTCACCTGGAAGCATTGCGCAAGAAGTTATGTGCTCGCGTCTCACTGTTGAGGCGACTTGTTGGAACAGGTTGGGGTGCTAGCGCCAAGACATTACGCACAGCTGCCCTGTCTCTGGTCTACTCGACTGCCGAGTACTGCGCACCAGTCTGGTGCCGCAGCGTGTACATATGGCTTATCGACAGTGTAATAAATGACGCCTTGCGCATTGTCACTGGGTGCCTGCGTCCCACTCCATCGGTCTACCTTCCGGTTCTTTCAGGCATCCAGCCAGCTGAGCTTCGCCGCCAAGGAGCGACACTCTCCCTAGCCAACTGCAGCTCCCTGGACCCTGACCACATTTTGCATGGCCAGTTTCATGAGTCACAGGACGTATGTAGGGAGTGATTGAAATCTAGACGCTCATTTGTGCCTGCTGCTCGGAAATTACTAGACAGTCTTTCTGAGATGGACGTCCGTGCAGCCCAGTGGACGAACACGAAATGGCACATGGAGTACTCTGCCAACGCATTGTCACTCCACGCTTTCATTCCCAAGGCTAGCTCCAGACCCTTGGGTATGGGTCTGCCGAGGGCAGCCTGGGTCAAGCTCAACCGTCTGCGTTCTGGTGTTGGACGTTTCTGTTCGTCCATGTACAAATGGGGTCTCGCTCCTCTAGCGAATTGTGAGTGTGGTGCCAGTGAACAAACCGCAGATCACATCATCTCACAGTGTCCCATACATCGGGCACCCCGAGGTATGTTTGGTCTAATGGTTTTGGATGACGAAACAAGATGCTGGCTGAAGTCCCTTACAGTCAGCATCTGACCCAAGCAGTTTGGTGGCCAGGGTGGTAAAAGGATAAACCCTCGGCCTTGGTCCTTCCATCTGTCTTGGAAGAGATGCCCCGCCAAACGACGACGACTCACGTGATATCATTATTCTTGGTGCTGGGTTGCGATACATTTGTGATTTTACAGTGTGCCCACTTAGCAAAAAAGCCTTATGACGTGTGTCCACAAAAAAGCTACTTGAACATCAGATGTTATGTTGCCACTTTTAATTTTTTTGTTTTTGCAATTTGTAAGAAACTATGAACACACAAACAAAGAGTGGTTCCATTGTTAGTAATAATAGATGCACTGTTTAGCAGCATTGAGCCCCAAAGTTGAGGTCACTGAAGTAATTAAGCTACTATGACATCTCAATATGAAAGTGTTGCAGGCCTAAACGTACAGTATAGGATACTGGGTGGTGGTGCCTCTTTAATAAGGCCTGCAAGTGTGTGTGGCTGACCCATATTCTCAGTTTATTCTTTTGTATTGCAATGTGAACTTATGATTGTATGATCGACTGAACAGAATAAGTAGGCCCTATTGTCTATAACGATGGCAGCAGCTGAGTATGCACGCAGAAACCGACACATTGTTTCGGTAGTTTTGCTGTGTCATTAGTGTATCTTACGATATCGTAGGCAGGTAGGATGATTATGATATCATGGTTCTTTAACTTCCTGTCTGTTTGTGATATCAGAAATCATTCGGTCTATCTAGATTCTAGATTGGTGAATAGCTATATACCGATTTATCTGAGTGACCAAGGGACCCAGCCACAGTGTATCTGTTAATACTAACAATTGAACCACTCTCCGTATTCAGTGTCCGCAGCAAAAATCTCAGCTTGGATGTTATTTTTTTACAAAATTTGCTAGGAGTTTCTAGTCTAGTATATATGACTGTTACAATAATAGCGAGCAACGTCATTATCTATTAGACTATAAACGCAATTCGGTAGAGCTTATTCCTGCTTTTATTTCCTGCATGCAGTTCAACCGATTTAACAATTTTTATTAGTTTCTTGCAAATTGCAAAAACAAAAAAAATTAAAAGTGGCAATATAACATCTGATGTTCTGAAAGCAAGTAGCATTTTTGTTGACACACGTCATAACGCTTTTTTGTTAAGTGGGCACACTGTAAAATCACAAATGCATCGCGACCCAGCACCAAGAATAATGACATCACGTGAGTGATGTCATGCTTCAACGCTTAATCCACATTTTAGTAACGGCGCGACGAGGTAAATTCGTAAAGACAGAAAAACAAAATTGACACTTTTTGAGGACACGATATATCAAGCGGATTTACGTGACTTTACCAGGATGTAAATAAATTTCGCTGATTTAATTACATCAACCACAAAATGAGTTGATATAATTATATCACGTTGATTTGCTATATCAGCACAGATAAGCGTGGGATATAATTATATCACGTCAATTTATTAAATCAGAACAAGAAGACAGCCAATATGGGCAAATCGATCTGATATAATTATATCACGTCGATTTATCAACTTTTCCAAACGGCACCCTATAGTAAAAAGCGAAAAAATTGTGAAGCTTACAGCGCCGTAACGTCGTTTATGTTTAGTACGAAATTAATTTTTTTGAATTTGAGCAATGACGGTTTCAGAAGTAAAATGTGGATGTTGAAATATCGAGTTATACTGTGTGTTGGTTTTATTTTTGCATTAGACATTAATAGGCAATGAAAAAATCATTAAGAAAGTTAGTACAACCTGCATGGTACAAGCAAAACAGGTAAGAACTTGTGAATTGGGTATGAATTCAAGGCAGATCAAGATGTCTTGTGCACAACGGCACCCGTTTTTGTGCATGGTACTAGGAGTTTTGCTTTTGTAGCCATGTACTGCCGGGAGAAAAAGAATTGGATTGTTTTACGCGCAAAGCATTGTAAGGAAGATTTTTATTATTTTTCGTATGGGCTTACTGTTTATTTGCAGGCAGTTAGCATGCGGCCAACAAAGACTTTGTAAAACCAAATAGCCCGCAGCCCAAGAAAAATTGCTAAAAGGCCAACAATTGGGCCGCGGTCCATAGGTTGCCGACCACTGGTCTATCTGATATTGGTTTCACTTCATGAATTGCAGTAACGTAAAAAACTTCTTTACGTACATTTTTATCACAAGTGTTTGTTGGAGTGTAAATGCCCAAATCTTTACCTGCTGTTGAATTCCATCATTGCCATGTTATAGTTTTTCTCTACACAGTCGGGTTTAATATGCACAGGATTTATGTAGATTAAAGTAGCAACCAAAGTTTTTAATATGTCAACTATTTAAAACAAATTGCAAGTAATTCCCTTGTAATTAAATTTTAGTATCGTCAGCAAACAAGGAGATTTTAATATCATGCTTTTCCACAACAAACTCCTATATGTTTCACTCTGACGCAACATGGATGCAAAATGCTTATAACGCCAAAACTGTTGAAGATAGAGAATCTTCTTGTTGTATACAACTTTCCTACTTTTAAACAGGTGTTAAACTAATTAAAAATTTCAACGTGTTTAATTACGTGAAAATGCTGCGTATCTCGAGCAGAAGGGAATAACAACTGCTTAGTCGCACATATTATTAATAAATGATTACTTTCCCTATTTTACAGCTAAACAAGAGCATAGTCGTGCTTTTGTTTTGCTATTGTATAGGTCTATCGCATTAATACAATAAAATTAACAGTGATGTAGTTAAGACGATCACCTACAAGACCAACCCTTGTAAATTTTTCAAGACCAAGACCGTCAGAGTCAAGACCAGATCAAGATCTTTGATTTTTTTCATGACCAAGACCATAAAAATGGGCTGAATATTAACAGTTTATCGCTTATCGCTAATTTGATACAACAAAAAAAAAAAATGGGCAAAATATCTACACTGTATTAGACGAAATACACGCTGTTGGATACTTTTTCTAGCTGTTGGATAGTTTTTTTAGCTGTACAGGATCACTTAAATTTTTACTACATGTTTTTTAGTTTGTTCGGTCTTAAGACCAAACTACAGTAAAATGCAAGACCCAAGACCGTAAATGGTCAAGACCAAGACCGTCTTGGCCAGGGCCGTTGAGAGGGGGTCCAGGGGGTACCTTTGGTATTGGGTCTGGAATTTTTAGGGGGCCCGGAATTTTGAGAATGCCGCGGATAAAAATTGGCATAAAAGTTTGATAGAATGATTCTAGACTGGGTGAAGGCAGACATAAAGTCACCCCTTGCCACCACCTACTGGTAATACCCTACCTGGTAGTCAGTGTACAGTGTAACAGCTAAAGCAGCCTACCAAGAAAAGTCACCACATGAGTGTGACATACCGGAGTGCCGAGGGTCTCGTCTAGGGTAAGCCGTCTGCGTCTAAAATAACTAATCTGCGTAATGCAACAGAAGACGCGGACGGCTTACTCTAGCTGAGACCCAGTGTCGCTGCTATTGATATTAGATGTGTTGTAGCTAACTTGTATAACCATTAACATCATATTTTAGCTTTATCTAGTTTTAAAGTCATTAGAAAGGAACGAAAAACAGAAAGATTTTGAGCAACTATAAATTTGATTAGTTATTCTGGAGTCATTTTGCATTATGTGAAGATCATTTATTCAATAAAGATTTGAATTTGATTGCGGGATAGATAGCCAATAAATAGCAAGCATATGGTGTGCTCTTAACAATGCCCAACTCTTAGTACCAAATGGCTTTTCAGCTGTCATGACAAGTTGACTACAGCAGATCAGAGAATTCCATTATACAGTTAATATACCAGTAATGAAAAATGTGTAGTAGGCCCAGTCATGTTTCTTTATATGGTTGGCTTAGTATGAACTATGTGCTGAAAAAAAGCTTGCAAAGTTCTACTAATTCATCATCTTTAAGTCACTAGACTACATCCTATAACTTACTTGTTCAAGCACTTAGACTAGAGTTTTACCACCTGTTACCCTGCTACCGGTAAGTTTTTGAAAATGCAATAGTGATCAAAACTGAAAGAGTTAAAAAAAAGTTTGTTGTATTGTCGTCAGTGTTCCCTCTAGAGTGAGAAATTTGAGAAAAATGCGAAATCTTTGCGAAAATTTTACTGATTTTGAACCAGAAATCAATATGATAAAATGTATAACTGAAAAACTTCAACAAAAAACTTGAATATTGTAATGCAAGACTGTAGCTTGTATCTTGAGAAAGCAAATTTAATGCAAAAAATTTGTAAAAGGGGTCCTCAAAGTAGTGAAATTTTTCGGCAAAAATTTCAATGAATTTATCATTTGCGCAAATTCGCACTAGTCAAAATCTTAGAGGGAACACTGATTGCTGTTATTTCACAAACATAAAGCTGAATTTATGGAATCTTTAAAAGTGGTGGTAGAGCCAAAACAGTATTCGGTTCATTGTTGTTTACGCAATTTTTGTTTTTGGCAGTTTGTTTATTACAGATTATGTGAGCTAGTTCATTAGCCGAGCAGAGTTGTTACCCTTATCAGATTGCAAAAATTTTACATTTGGATGACGATGCCAAAATTAATTATCAACTACATTTTCTGCAATTTTTAGCAGCAGTGTCCAGCGGTGTACTTAACGGATTCAAGTCATACCAGTATGTAGTCAGTGTTATTTAGCTTCTGTAATAAAACCAATGGTTTTTAATTTTTTTCATGTCTTGAGTGTTTATTATCGACATACGTGAAGTAACAAAAATGCAAGCTGAAGTTTTAGGCTCTGTTCGGTACGGTATATATCATGTAAACGTAAAGCATGAAAACATGACATTGCACATGTGCAGAAAAGCATTGGGTTTTAAAATATGATAAGCACAATTGATTTGCTACAATTTCTGCAATTTTTGGCAGCAGTGGCTCAGTGGTGTGCTTAACGGATTCAAGTCATTTGTAGTTAGTAATTAGTATCATACAGTTTCTGTAGTAGAACTAGAGATTTTGAATTTTTTTTCGTGCTGCGTGTCTTGAGTGTTTATTATTGTGACACTTGTAAATTGATCAAAATACACGCTGAAGTTTCATGCATATATCACGTTATAGTAAAGCATAAGAATGTGCTATTGCAGACAAGTAGTAGCTAGCTTGTAAAATTTAAACTTGCGTGGATAACAACGGTACAGCACTTTTGGTTAAGCTGTTATGCATTGAACTTAAGAAAAGTTGTTTCAGTTTTTCTTTTTTTTAAATGTCATGCATTGCAATGCAGTATTTATCTTCTTTCTAAATTTGCAGATGCTTACTAAAGTGGGCAGTATGAGTAGAGCCAATTATGTAGCTCATTGTAGTAAAAGTACTGCATTAGCTATTATACTACTGTCAATAATTAAAGCTGGGTGTACGTAATACCATACAATATCAAATTCCAGTATTATGGCAACTGTTTTAAAATCTGCCCATCTTTACCAGATACACATCATGTAGTACTTTTTGCTAGACATTAGGCATGGAAAGATGCTAGCACCATTAAGGAAGTGCTGTTATGTTAATGTTCATGGTTGCAAAAGCTGCAAATGGAAATTGTATTTACGTACTTTGCATACCTGAGCAATGCCAGAAGCATTTCTAATGGTCTAATCAGTTACGTATGGTCCGATTTTTTGTGCAATAACAGAGGCTGTTATAGGTTTAATATACTGCTGTGCTGTGAGTTAGCTAAATGATGTATTTTAGCTAGAATACTTAAACAGTAAACATCACCCGTTAAAGAGTATCATTGTCTTTTTTTTTGGCTGTGAATCAATTTTAATATAACAAAGTGGACCGTCTGGCGAATCATCCTATTCATCATTTTTGGCAGACCATTGTTTTTGTCATTTTTGCAGGGAGCCCGGTTTTAATTTTAGTACCGGGCCCGAGTTTGGCTCTCAACGACCCTGGTCTTGGCCAACACCAAGACCTTAAAAAAATGGTCTAGAGACCGGTCTTAAAACCAAGACCGGTCTTAAAACCAAGACCGGTCTTAAGACCAAGATCGGTCTTAAAACCAAGACCGGTCTTAAGACCAAGACCGTAAAACCAAGACCGGTCTTAAAACCAAGACCGGTCTTAAAACCAAGACCGCAAAACCAAGACCGGTCTAAAACCAAGACCAGTCTTAAGACCTTCATCACTTACAAATTAAAAGGAAAACGTTTTCTTGCTGGCTTTTCATTACTTTGTTAAAAATAGAATAGAGCAAACGATTAAACAAAGTACGTCAAATAACCAACGCGCCTGCTTCTTGAGAATAATTTTTTTGTTTCACAAAACATATTTCTTTATCTTTGTTTAATTTTATTCTAAAATATGGGATAGCAAAAAAATTTCACTCTAGTGGTTGAAAATTTCGGAACATCAAATTAGGTAGATCGAAGCGAAAATGGTAAAAATTGAAAAGAACGGTAAAACAATTAAAACACAAATATTTTTCGAAACTTAAAAATTTCTGGAAAAAAATTAAAAGCGGATAAAATGGAATCGTAATTCTACCGTTGACAATAAAGTAACTTCTCAGAAAGCTGTGAAAACTGAACAGCTAAAAATTGTGAAGTTTATAGCGCTGCATAGCAAAAAATTTAACTAAGTCGTTTAAGCATGACCACAAAATTGAAGTCTTTCTATCAATGTAGTGATGGTTATTTGACAAATTGCAGCAAAATAACTCTGTCTCTTTTATCTTCGAGTACCAGGAAGCACAAACAAACTTTTTGCAAACAGTACCAAGGTCTTTTTTCACTTCAGATCCAGAAGAAAATTCAACATGGCGGCACTATAAAAGCGATCGTCACGAAAATATAAATTACAGCTACAAACAAAAACTTAAACCTCCATCAATTGTTTAACAGATCGTAAAAAATCAAACCATAGAAAAATCAACAGTAGGCTCGAGTTCCTGTTATGCTACACAAGTCTCTTTTTTTTCACAGACAAGTTAAAAATTAAAAGCTGAAATAAGAGTTTGATAGATTAAGTCGAAGCGAATCTATGCATCCATTAAGTTATATTTACAAACTTGTTTTTACTTTAGCAAAAAGAATTGTTGGTATAACCAAAACAGAGCTCAATTTACATCGTAGGTCATAGGAAACTAATGATTTAAAATTAATAACGACAAAATAACCTTGCAGACTGTTTTGCGAGTGAAGCGCAATCACGCGAAACAGCTTGTAAGGCTTTTCGATCTGTAATAATTTTTTAGTTATTATCTTGTTTTTGAGATATCTAAAATAATTGTTTCACTATTCTCTGAAGTCATTCGCTTATGCCGTTACGTGACTACGGTATCAAGTTTCGGTAGACAATAATGACCAAGAACTGAAAACGCGAAAAAAGCGTTTCTTTTTTTGAAGCCGTATGAGGGCTGTCCAGTCGTTAAAAAAAATTTAGAATTGCACTTCTACTTCTTAAACGCGAGCACAAGGATATTGTGGAAAATTCACTTAATGACCATTTTCCAGACAAGGTGAACAATGAGGTGGTTTTGTCGCACTAAACACTCGCAATACACAGAAAAAAAGTGATCTGTGATAGCCTGACCAATGTGGAGGTACTAGCTTCATGCAAAGGAAAGAAGCACAATATGTTATCCAGCAGGCGGGTCTAAACATTTTTTTAACCAAAAATAAACATGATATGAAGCAAGATTTTCTTTCTTAAAAAGAGGAAAAGCTTAATTTGCTTACTATATCCATAATCTTTTCACTAGCCAGTGAAACCACTTGTAAAGTCAATGAGCTTTTTGTGGTAAGCCTAAGCATAAGTTATCCATCAGAGAGTAAACCGCTTCGTAGTGAAAATATAACGGTTGAAATATTTAATTAATTATTTGTTTCACCATTCTACTGCTCAGATGGCCGAGTGGTATGGAGCGTCTGTCTCTTGAGCTGTAGACTCGGGTTTGATTTCGAGTCGGGTCAAACCAATGACTTTAAAATTGGAATTCACAGCTTCCCTGCTTGACGCTCAGCATTGAAGGGACAGTGTGGAGAACAAGCCGGCAAGTTTACTTGTTGTGCCGTTGGGAAGGGCACTTAGCGGGATTCCCCCATCTTGGTGTGGTAGACAGATGGCTGACAACTCCTAAGCGAGCTCGTATAGCGCATTGATCGCTTTCTCGTGATAGGAGGATAAATATGCAACTAACTAACTAACTACTGTAACATCAAACATAACGAAAAAACGTAAAAAGTTATAACAAATTGCGCTAGCGAACAAAGCTGAGCCCCTTAAAATCCAGCAATTCCGCTATCAAGTCCTTGCGCTAATCGTTGCGACAACACATTTAAGATGTCATTCTGAGGTTCATGATCAAACACAAAATCTCTAACAGTTCAGATGGCCGAGTGGTAAGAGCGTCCGCTTCGGGAGCTGTGGACTTGGATTTGATTCAGAGTCGGGTCAAACCAATGACTTCATACTTGGTATGCTTCCCTATACACAGCTTCCTTATACTTGACGCTTAGCATTAAAGGGATAGTGTGGAGAACAAGCCGTCAAGTTTACTTGTTGTGCCGCTGGGAAGGGCACTTAGAGGGATTCCCTCATCTTGGTGTGGTAGACAGATGGCTGGCAACTCCTAGGCAAGCTCGTATAGCGCATTGATCGCTTTCTCGTGATAGGAGGATACACATGCAACAAAATTATAAAATGAATTTGTCGCCCTCACAATATCATGATGCTGTAAAAAAACTAACATTTTACAAAACAACGCGTCATTACGAGCCAGTTGATTTATTTGGGGATTCAGAGAATAGGATTATGTATAAAACCTCACTTGGACTATTAGGTATAAGTTGACAGTATCGTGCTGGGTGAAATATATCATTCGTATAAAGCAATTAGCTATAACCAGAGGAGCAAGTTTTTGGACAAAACCTAGGCCCACTCTCAATGCTTTCCAACCAAGCCAATTGCCGTTTGTGTTTAAACTGAAAGTCGTTGGATGCATTTGCGAATTTAGAATATTAAATAAAAGAAAAGCATTGAAACTTCGACGAAAAGTTGTTTATTTGATAGTCTTAAACGAAACTAGCCATTCTTCATATTGCCGCTAATTTAAGCTATACAACCGTAGAATAAGTTTACATGCAAAGCAAAGCATGGTTTAAACTTTTACTTACCATCGCACGTCACTCCATCTCCCGTATATCCAGTATTACACATGCACGTGACAGTATTGATGCCGTCCATACATGAACCAGCAGGGGAATCTGCGCAGTTACCGGGGCAATCGTCTATATCTGCAAAAACATTACTCTTCAAATTAACTATACAGATTCAGTAAATTCGCAGCAGCTCCGCATTCGATTGTATCTGTGACAAAAAAGTCCCCAAAAACCAATTGTTGATTAATCTAGAAAGCTTTACGCCTTACTATCAAAATGATTTCAAAACTAAGTTGCGATATGTCAACGGTATTTCGAACAAATCAAATAATTAAAAGCAAAAAAAACTTTACAACGAAATGTGTTCAAACGTTAAACAAGAGATGTTTATTACAAAAAACGGGTTTTGTCAAAAAACACCTTTGCGTTATTTGCGTTTAGCAATTTTAAAACAATTTATTGTTTTGCCCTAGAACGGAAAAGCAAATTTCTTCGTTACCTTATTTGTTTGTGAGAACCATAGACAGATGATTACAGACAGGGTTGTGATTTTTCTGCGTTTTTTGATTTTGAACTTCATGCTTTAAATTATATTTCTTTGTAATAGACAATTGAAATATTCTCACTCATGCAGTCTCCATGTCGTCCCATGCCTGTGTCCTTAAATCCAGCATTGCACGTACACATGAAACTTCCTGTAGTATCTGCACATGCAGCGTTCATATCGCAGGGGCCGGGATCCATCATGCATTCATTTATGTCTGTAAGAATATATTGGAAATTTAGTTATCTTTATTTTAGTCTTTAACAAAGAGACACCCAAAAAATATACAAACTAGCTTACATTAAATCAATGGACAAAAATTACACTGGATGCAACGTGTTGATCGGTAAGGAGTTGCAGTCAAATCTCGTTACTATGCCACCCGTCGGAACCGAGCTAAAGTAGCATGGTATCCAGAGTAGCATGGTCACTAGCGTTCGCAAAGTGGCTGCCGTACGCTGTACTTAATGTGCTGTACTGCATTAATGAAACGATAAACGGCTACAGCGTGTCTACAGGTCATTTATTTCTCAAGTTTGTTTAACTCCGGGACAGCGAGACTGATTTGGCTCCTTCTTCACGGTATCTACGATTTTCTCTTTCTGTTCGCTTGCGTTCGGAAAGGTACGATATTTTTACCGGTTTTCTCGTTACTGAGACCGGATATCGTGATCGAATTTTCGCGAAAGTGTTAAAAAAAATTAACGTGTATTTACAGATGCGGATCAATTTGGCCTTTTAGTCTAATTTTTGTGCTGTAAGATCAAACAATAATGTTTGAACAGAGCAGAACAGGTTTATTTCAGTCTCAAGTTACCAACTTATCGAATATGAACACATTATTAACAATCCCATAACGTTATTAATGTGCGTGACACCTATTGCACCTGCATGGGTAAGTGCAATGAATAAAAACACAAATAAATAACAAATGCTTAGTACTTAAAAAAAAAGAAATGAATGAGTATGACGAAAATCATCCAAGAAAAAAGATTGAAAAGAGGTTTTCACAGGTAGTTTTGCATTTTTTAGGAAAAACGTCTCTGTTGTGTTTACTGGTATTACTGTAGCATTAAGCCAGCGTCGGGTGTCATCATCCAGGACCAACAGACCTTGTATTCCTTTTGGTGCACGATGTAGGGGGCATGTAGAAATGATGTGGTCTGCAGTTCAAGTTTAAGGGCATGTAGAAATGATGCAGTTTAAGGGCATGTAGAAATGATGTGGTAGCAAAAGGAATACAAGGTCTCTTGGTCCTGGATGATGACACCCGACGCTGGCTTAAAATCAACGCCGTCAACATCTAAACCGTCGGAAGAGGATGCCCAACCACACGACGACGACTGTAGCATTATTTGCAAGTTATTTAGCCACTGATCATCGAGCATAAGACTGCTGGTGCGAGTTATGATGCAGTCTCCAAACCTTTTTTCAGATGTCATGTGACAGATATGATGCGACAACTGAGATGTTTAAATATCTTCCTGCTGTAAAAACATTTTCTCAAAAAATTGTGATTGTTTTCTCAAAAAACTGTGATTGACAATGGAACTAGTCAACTACTGCTACCTGCTTACCTCAAGTCAGTGGCGTTGGAAATACTTCTAAGTAGGAGGGGGGCTGAAATTTGTGCTACCATACCAATGTCTGGGGGACTTCACCACCCAGACCCCCCTTCATGTTATCGCAACATAGCCTACGTCATGCGTACCATGCACTTTACTTTAGAAAAAGCCACTCAACTTTTCCTCTAGCTAGCGTAGCACATAGTAACCAGATCGACGTTTGTAAAGATGCTGAAGATGCAGATCGACAGTCAATATTCTCGTTGAGATTTTAAGCAAAAAATCTTTGCAGTTTGATGTGGGCAATGTGGGCCCCTAGCCGACCGTTGGTATGCTGTCGTCTCGTCTCCAAAAACAAAACAAAAAAGTCTTCACCCACAATTCTGGGCCCTCAAATGGAATCTTGGTCCCCTTGACGGCTAAGTGGTCTTCGAAAAAAAAAAAGGTCTTCATCCGAAACTCGATGACCTCAAATGGAAAGCGGGGACCCTTAATGGCAATGTTGTCTTTCCAAAAATAACAAAAAGGTCTTCAACCATAATTCGAGGCCCCCAATTTGAATCCGGGGCTCTTCAGTGCAGCTTGCCTTGTTCGATATAACGCATTGTTTCCTTAGGCGGGCAGACTGGATTGCTATGTAAGAAAGGCGGTTGTAGGTTTCTATGTTTAGACGATCTAGTAAAGTGCAGCCAGGTAAAAGGAATAAAATAACAAAAAATAAATTAAAAATTGCTTAAAAACAAAAATCGAGGTCAAGAAAAACAAGAGAAAAAAAGTTATTCTGCATCACTTCTAATGTTGCATGACTGTGTGAAGTGGGATATATTAAAACATCACTTTCGCATAAAAGCTTCTTCGACTTATCCTATCTTATTTCGTCGTCAATTTATTCAACAGTACAAAATTTAATCTTTTTCGTGTGGGTCGATTTTATGGAAGAAGTTTTAGATGCGTGGGCAAACGTCCAGAAGCCACCATGTCAGCTCTCACACACTGTCAGCAGACCCTGAGTCCCACTGGAAAGATGGTACATAGGACAGCCAGTTGCAATGTGGTTTGCAGTCTGCTCTTCAGCACCACACTCGCAAGCCGCTGAGTGTGGCCGGTAGCGGATCCAGTGGGGGATGCATCCCCCTCCAGCCATTTTCAACAATGCTTTGGATGAATAAAACTTTTCCATAATTTCGAACCTCTTCATAACAAGATGCCTTAGTCGCCTTAAGTACGCATAATCGAAACTGTGCAAACAAAATGCATCATATTTGGTGAAGCACTCAAAATTAGGGGCCAAAAATATGTAAATTTTTTAAAAAGTACTGAAATGGCCATCACAGTATGTAGATTTTCAAAAATTTTTCGGGGGACCATGCCCCCGCACCCCTTTAGAGTCGTTTTTGTTACTTAAGTTGCTTAAGAGCAACTCTGCCGGAGAAAAATAAGCTTGAAAAAGTGACTAAATTTGATGCCTCCTCCGTGAAGAATACGCTCCTGACATGAAACATTTTCAAAGGGCTTATTTACGCATGTTCCCGGGTCTAAACGTCTTAAAGTCTTTGTCTTTAGTTAACATACAACCTAAATTAAAATTACTCCCCCCTCCTATCAAAACTTTGTGGATCCGCTCCTGAGGATGCCCCATCTGTGCACAGTTGAGCCGAAGAGGCCAACACCAGTTCGGAGGCGATTCAATCGGATCCAGGCAGGTCTGGAAAGTTGCATTTCAGGTGGAGGTACCGCTGATATCGGCGATGAAATCACGGAGTCGATCACAGGCGTTAATTGCCATAACGTAACACAATTAGTTACCTACGTTGAAACGATGGTAGGACGAAAAAAATTGCAATCTATGTGCTGAACTCCAAATATCCTACACCAGCCAAAAGCAGGGGACTCACTTCCCTTGTAGATTTATGCAAAACTTGGGAAGTGGAGATTTAAGCGCGATTATGTGGTCGAGTGGACTAACGTTTTTTAGCTTGATTGACACGGGATTGTCTGATTGATAGGGCGTTTTGGTTAAAAAAGTTTAACGCGACTCTAAATTCAAGTTTTTCGTTTACAAACTAATATTTTAAAACATTGGGGGCGTAAAATTTTTCGTTTGCCCCGGGGCGCAGGATACCCTCGCTACGCCACTGCAATAGGGTATACTGTAGTTATAAATTTTTGAAATGGAGGAGCTGAAGGGGGCTCAAAATGTCTATAAGGGGGCTGAAAAAATATAGGGGGAACTTCAGCCCCCCTCAGCCTCCACCTTTCAACGCCCTTGCCTCAAGTAAACTTTTAAAATCCTATTTAACCCTATTACAACTAGGCGGGTCTAAATCTGACCCTCAGGTTGTTCACGAGCTCATATCTCTGCAATCAAACGACATAGAGTCTTGAAATTTTCCGACTTTTCCTGAAATTAATCTGTGGTCATTGAGTTCAAAATTTGTAGCGATAGTGTTAAAATTATCAAAGATATTAATAAATTTATGAACCCCTGTCTGAAAATATTCATAAATAAATTTATGCGCTCTGTCGTAAGGCATAAATTTATGCGCTCTGTCGGAGAGAGTGGAAAGCTAAAATCATTCGAGCGAAGCTGACGCAATCGGAAAAATCGATGCGTCGATGCGTCAGTGAAGCTAAAATCAGCCAAGCGAAGCTGGCGTTTAAAATAGTATCAAAAATGGATTGCGAATAAGATTAATGGGAGCGAAAGCAAAAATTTTGGACAGCGCTATGCGGGGTGCTTTCGAGATTCATGAGCAATTCTTCGTTATTATGATTATTATTTGCTTATTATTATGATGACTATAAATTGGTTATCCTCTCCTATGGATTGCCACCTTAACGTGGTGGGGAGGTTTGAGTTTTCAATGATCCTTAGAGCAACGCCGTCGGTAGTGTTTAATCATTTCCATCAGGGTCACCCATGGCGGTAAGGTCGAAGGAGAGAAACAGACCAAGTAGCAATCCAATGCTGTAGCTAAATGGAAAGTTGTAATAACAATATTCATGCTGCATCGGACGGCGCGCAGGATAAAAAGGTCCGCGTTCGAGTTTTAGGCAGAGGGACTCGTTCGAAAAATTGACTACAGTCTCCCCCACAAGCTGACCGTCACCGGAAACCCACCAACGCAATCGCTAAGCGTTTGGGGAGGCAAATGGGGGCAGCGCACAGAAAACGTACTCGAGTTGGACCAAACTGCCGGGATCTAGCTATCGGGAACTGGAACGTTTCGTCACTGACAGGAAAAGAGCAGGAGCTTGTTTGCGAAGCCCAACAGTATCGCCTTGATGTTGTGGGAATTTCATCAACAAAGCGCCGGGGTTCTGGAACTGTCGAGTTGAACGGTGGGTGGAAATTTTCTACTCAGGTGTTGATGCAGCAATGTCTGCTCAAGCTGGTGTTGGCTTACTTGTGAGCCCCAACATAGCTGAATGTGTCGTTGACTGGGTACCACTGGGAGGAAGGGTTTGTCTTCTACAGCTAAGGCTGCAGGAGCGATCTCTGTGTATCTTGCAGGTGTACGCACCTAACATAGAATCACAGTACGAAGCCTTTCTGGAGGAAGTTGAGGTTGCATTGGGAAAAGCAACTTCAGCAGAATCCCTTGTCCTTTTGGGCGATTTCAATGCACATGTGGGCATCGACAATGCAACCTGGAAAGGTGTTATTGGGCAACATGGTGACCCTGACATTAACAAGAACGGAAGGTGTTTATTGCAGTTCTGTGCCACCAATGGGCTGTGCATAATGAACACATTTTTTCAGCACAAAAGAATTCATAAGTACACCTGGTACAGAGACTCTCTGGGACAACGCTCCCTGATTGATTTTTGTATCGTTTCGGCGGACTTGTTTCCTACCGTGTCTGATGTCCGTGTTAAAAGAGGGGCTGAGTTGTCAACTGATCACCACCTAGTTGTCTGCACTTTGAAAGCTTTGAAACCCTTGAAAAAACGAAAGACTTTTCGACCACGAGAAACTTATCGAATCAAATGGGAATCATTGGCTGACAAAGAGGTACGAACTGCATTTGCAGACAACATTGCATCTAAGTTCAAAGAACTTCCGACCTCTACTGCAGACATTGAAACTGAGTGGTGTTTGTTTCGAACAGCAGTCATTGCGTCCGCTACTAACTGTTGTGGACGTAAGCGTGTTGGAGGGACGAAGAATAGCGAGAAAAGAACTCCTTGGTGGAACCAAGAAGTTAAAGAAGCTATTCGTGCGAAAAAAGTGGCCTTTAAGGCCTAGCTTGCAAATAAGTCATCACTTGAACTTCGTTCGCAGTACTCTGAAGCACGTAAGACGGCAGCCACAAAAGTTAAACTGTCTAAGGAAAAGGCCTGGAAGGAATTCGGAGAAAGGTTAGACGATGATTTCAAAACGGCAAACAAAGTGTTCTGGCAGACCATTCGCCGTTTGCGTGGAAACAGATCTTGAGCCGCTCTCTTTATCGAAGATTCAAATGGTGTGACTCTGAAAGATCAAGATGCTATTTTGAATCGGTGGAGAGAGTACTTTAGTGATCTTTTGAACCCAGTTGATGCTACACCGATACAAATTCACGAAGAACAGGTTGGGGAAGATATTCAGATAACCGAAGCAGATGTGAATGCAGTGATCAAATCATTGAAAACTGGAAAAGCACCTGGTGAGGATGATATCAGACCTGAAATGTTAAAAGCAATGAACATACATGGTGTTCGTTGGCTGACTCGTGTTTGTAAGGTGGCGTGTAGTACTGGGCAAGCACCAAAGCAATGGCAAACTAGTGTGATAATACCTATCCACAAGAAAGGATACAAGAGAAAATGCACCAATTATAGGGGCGTATCTCTCATCAGTGTCACGGGTAAGGTCTATGCCAAATGCCTTGAAAAGAAATGCCGTGAAATAGTCGAGCCTAAACTAACGGATGCTCAGTGTGGCTTTCGTCCTGGCCGAAGCACAATGGATCAGATCTTTGCCTTGCAGCAAATCTTTGAGAAATCGTGGGAATATGCAAAAGAGGTCAATGCATGTTTTGTTGATCTTGAAAAAGCATATGATCGCATTCCTAGAGACAAGCTTTGGGCGGTGCTGTTGCAGTATGGCATTGATGGCCAGTTACTAACTGCCATTAAGTCGCTGTACATGCATTCCGAGATCTGTGTTCGTGTTTACAGTGCAACGACGAAACCTTTCAGAGTAAGTGTGGGACTACGGCAAGGCTGCTCTCTTTCACCTATTCTGTTCCTTATTTATATGGATAGAATAGTTAAGAAAAGTGAATCTTGTGGCGGAGTAAAGATCGGTGAATGCACTGTACAACGTCTGTTATTTGCAGATGATCTTTTGCTACTCGACTCTACCCAAAATGGTCTCCAGCAAGCTCTTGACAGGTTTTCGGATGCATGCTCTGTTGCCGGAATGAAAATCAGTTCAACAAAAACAGAAACCATGTGCCTGTCCAGACAACCAAAGCAGTGCTCTCTCCAAATTGATGGAGTACCACTAAAACAGTCAGAGAAATTCAAGTACCTCGGCGTCTCATTCACAAGTAACGGCAGACAAAATAGCGAATTGGATATCCGCATCGGAAAAGCAAGTGCAGTAATGCGCCAGCTCCACCGATCTGTGGTACTGAAACGGGAGCTTTGCACCAAGGCAAAGCTATCCATTTTCAGATCGGTCTATGTTCCTATTTTGACTTATGGCCATGAGTGTTGGATCATGAATGAGAAAGTGAGGTCTCGAGTTCAAGCAGCCGAAATGGGATTCTTGCGAAGAATTAGCGGTTTGACCTTGTTGGACAAGGTTAAAAGTGCAGATATTCGTGAATCTCTAAACATCGAATCGCTGCTTCTCCGACCAGAAAGATCGCAACTGCGTTGGTATGGACATGTGACATGAATGTCCCAGGAAAGAACAGCCAAAAAACTGCTCTGTTCAACACCAATTGGTCGAAGGCCTAGAGGCCGTCCCAGAACTCGATGGCGCGATTTCGTAGAAGATCTTAGTTGGTCTCGCCTTGGCATCCCAGCAGAGCATCTATCCTTTGTTGCAGAGGATCGAGATGCTTGGAGGCTCCAACTTGAGCTGCTGCCCCCGCGACCCCCCAAGGATAAGCGGGTCCAGAAAATTGATTGATTGATTGATAAATTGGTTATTATTATGACCATTTTTTGCACTTAGTTTCAGTTGCGCAAATTTTTCCCGATGAAAAGAAAAAAGTTTGTATCAAAAGTTGCTGAATCCATTTTCTTTGATTCCAAGAAAATTATCAATTTTAGAGAGAAAGGATTTTCTCTACCCAAAGCCGACTAGATTAATAAATTGAAGGACACTATTAGCAAAAGCTAAAAGCATGCACTGGCTCACCGCGGTCCTGTGACCTCTCTGATGAGTCCCATTGGATGAAAAAGCTGTCACAGTGAGGGATTGGGTGAGATTTAATTAACCTGGAGTTGCATCATATATTTTTTTTGTGCAGCCTAAATTCAACAACTGAGTATGTTTACGTTTCTGGGATTATTTTATGAAAAGTGTGAGCCCTTTGTGTTTTGTTATGTTTCGACAATTTCTACCCACCCCGCGCTGGACGGATGAGCCAGTGCATGCTTTTAGCCTTTACTATTAGTGTCCTTCGATTCGTAAATACTTTTTAGCAAAAATTGTGGCAAGTATTGAAGTAAATCTACACTCCAAGTCTAATATGTGCAGTAGAGGTGTTCAGATTTTGGACATTTTTAAAAAGTGCGTGTGCTCAAGGCTTATATGGTGCATTGGACCTTAAAAACACCCCCTGTGCAAAAAAAATTCAAAAATTTTATTTCTACCCAATCGCTCATGGCGGTTTAATAAGTATGCCCATCTCAGTTCAAGGGGAATCCCGTTATGACGTCATTTTTGTTTAAAACTATCATAACTTGAGTTTTAAAACAGATACACAATCCAAACCAATTGTATTTTGTTTCTTCGAAGGTGTGGTTGACACTGAGGGTGCAAATGATGACGTCACTTATGTATGACGTCATTTTCAGCATTTGTGGGGGAGTCTGCTCCGTGTGGGATAATCTTTCATACTTGGAGCTAAATCAACTGTGTTCTATTTGTTCGAGCGCCGTGTGATTCGCACTGAGTGAAAAGTGATGACGTCACTGATGTATGACGTCACTGATGTATGACGTCACTGATGTATGACGTCATATTTAAAATTTAAGTGTTTCTGTTGATTTACCCACAGCATCATATATTCACGCAAATCGTTCATAATTACTGCAGTCTTTGAATAATTTTCCAATTTACGTCATGTTCTGGTTATAAGTCAAAATACAGTCTCAAGCAGTTTTAGTCATAGGCGTATTTCAAAGCACAGTTAAAAGCAAGGTGTGTGAAGAAAAGCATCAATGTTACGTCAAATTTTTGCAAAATAGACTTAAATCGAAAAACATAAACAAATACTACTATCCATAAAGAGTATCAGATAAGTCTTGATATTCATACATTATTTTGCACTAGAGTGTTCTATTTTAAATTGAATACTGCTCAGAATGGAGCGTGAATTGCACTATTACTTTGCACTGACCGAGTAGAAACAGAAGCAATGTATCAAAATACAAAGAAAAATTTTAGCATAAAGAAAGTAACAAAACATAACATTTCATTCGCCAAACAATTGTTCCTTGCAAGCATTTAATCTGTAGAAGTAAGGGCTAAAGTTGATTTTTTAAAATCAACGTATTGCTTTCGGTGTTTTTCAACTACTTGCAGAAGACTTGCTCGCTGTTCTTCATTTTCTATCAAAATTGCAGCGTAGTCAGAGGGAAGCTTAACTCCTCTCTTAGCTGCATCGTTTACAACTTTAATGTTGGCAACAAACTTTCGGCTCTTCTTGAAAGATTCATTACAACTCCACGACCCCGGGGAGTCGTAAAGCCAGTTCTTACCCAAATTTAAAGCATCAAAAATAAACCACGTTTCTGGTCCAATGAAGTCAATTAGCTAGGAATCCTCATCAATCACCCGTGTAAAAACAGGAATACCCTGGTGGAATTCATCTGGCGGTGACATCGAAAGCAATCTTAGTGCCGTAGATTCTTTGACTTTGTTTTTCAGGTAAGAATGTTGACTAAAGAACGAGAATGCCACTATTTCTTCAGTCAAATATCACTGGTGAGCTGAAAGTTTCATAAAAGCAGCATCTGCTACAGCTGATTTCTTGTAACGTAACATTTCCTGCAAAAATGTCAAATCGTTTATCGGAGCGTCCAAACCGATGCTGGATTTGAGCCATGCAGGAACATAGAAAAAAGCAATTAACTCATTGATTCGTTGAAGCTTTTCCAAAAACTCACTGTCATAAGACAGTTGATCGGCCCACAGAAACATTTTTTGGCATTATAGTACTTGGCCCATCCATCGGGCTCTTGAAGTAGCGCCAGGCTTGTGATGAAAGAAATTGAAGGGAGCGGCACCTAGTAAGGCAAGTGCGTTTTCTGCACACTGCTTATAGTCTCTTCTTATAAATGATTCTTTTGTTCTTTTTTAATTATCTCTTGGAGCTCATAGATTATCTTTTACCTGTTTTGAAGAAATTTTGATGAAACTTTGAAGAGACGATAATTTCGAGGCTTATCTATTTTTGGCCAACAGGATTTAAAAGATATGTAATTGGCATCCAAACAAGCAGTTATACGCTGCTTCAATACCAAGCTCGTATACGTGGTGACGACAAGAGTTGTAGAAGAGCTTGTGGTCCAAAAGCTTTTCCAAAGTTTTTGCGGCACCTTGATTCCATCCTGTGTTACCTGCAGTTTTATCAAAAACTAAAGCTTTCACGTTTTCTTTTAAATTCCACACCTCCAATAATTCATAACTTGCCTGTGCTTGCGCTTTTCCAGTTGCTTTTTCCAACTTCTGCACTCCTAATAATTTACCGTCCTTAAAATCCGAAATCCCCAAAATAATCACAGAAAGAGCTTTATGCTTATTGCCATAACAATCTTTAGTTTATTTTCCATCCCAGTGAAGAGCTAGGCAATCTTGTGGCGTTTCAGATATTTGATGGAAGATTTCACTGGAAATTTGAAGTCTGTTTGCTATATGAGCTCTGTAAGTAGAGGAACGTGACAAGCAAAAGTCATTAACATCTCCCTGGCAAGCTTTTACAAACGATAGTATTAACATTGTAGCAGCGTTATCGGAAATCTTAAACCTGTCCAACACCTCGGAGATTTCTGAGCTATTAATCAGGTTTCTGGGTACGCTTAGCGTCACGAAGGAGTTTTGAGAACTCGGACCAACTTTCTCGCTTGGCTCATATTCAGCAGCCGAACTTGGAGTTGAAACAGTAGAACTTGATTGTTTGAAGACGTCAGAATCAATTTCATCACTGCTAGACTGACCAGAAATAATTAAGCGAGCTTTTCTCTCCTGACGCTTTTGGAGACTTTTCTGGAGCATTACATCTTTTCCACTGATAACTCTGTTTCTTGCGTTTCGTTGTTCGTCGTAAAAGGCTATATCCTCAATTTTTTTCTCTGCAGACAACATTTTATTTTTTTGAATTATTTGAACTGCGTCCGAAGCCCCGATATCCCATAGCTTTGATAAATCTTCCTCAAACATTTCACGTTTTCTACCAGGATCAGATAAACGCATTTTATTCTTGCAGAGCTGTAGCCAAGTGTTATACTCTTTTCGTAGCCTTCTTAATACATTACGTTTAGGCATTGTTTGGATTGCAGACTTGGACCAAATTAATAACACTTCGTCGATAGCTGCCGAAAAATGATTTTTCAGTGGAGTGGTTTTGGATGATGATTCTTTTAGATGCAAGACATGTTGAAGTACTTGCTTTAATAAAGGTAGTTTGTTTCCACTAATGTGCGGTGTACTTCGTCCAATTAAAAAGTAATCATATGACGATCGGGTTTTTGTTTTTTTCGAGATGGTTCAGCCATAGCACTTAATTATACATAGCTTACTATCTCTTTTTGCGAAAAGTAAATATCTGCAAAAATGGTTGGTCATTTCTTCACTGCATATCAAAATATGAAGCATGCTTCTTGCGCAGTCACCTAGTCCTTAATTGAGTTGGGTGCCCTCACACTCGTTATTCTGTCTAAGCTTAAAGTTTAATCAAATTTTAAAATATTCACGAAATGGAAAGAGCACAGCTGCTGCACACTTATAAATGCCTGATTTATTACAGCGTAATTGAACTGTAACTACCGGTATTTCAAAGAAATAATATGTTATTAGAGAATAGATAGAAACGGCCTTATCACTACTTCGCTAATTGCTACCGGCTTCCAATAACTTTAAAGCTGCTGACAAACAGAAATCTGCAATCGATCTGCTGAGTAACCTAAATTTGACTAACCGAACGGCGAGCGTGGTATAGCTATGTTAATGTGAATGAAAAAATGCAGCTAAATCTTAACAAGTTAATAACATTATAAAAAACTAAAGCTCCATGAGTGCCAAATATGACGTCATACATTAGTGACGTCATCACTTTTAACTCAGTGCGAATCACACGGCGCTCGAACAAATAGAACACAGTTGATTTAGCTCCAAGTATGAAAGATTATCCCACACGGAGCAGACTCCCCCACAAATGCTGAAAATGACGTCATACATAAGTGACGTCATCATTTGCACCCTCAGTGTCAACCACACCTTCGAAGAAACAAAATACAATTGGTTTGGATTGTGTATCTGTTTTAAAACTCAAGTTATGATAGTTTTAAACAAAAATGACGTCATAACGGGATTCCCCTTGAACTGAGATGGGCATACTTATTAAACCGCCATGAGCGATTGGGTAGAAATAAAATTTTTGAATTTTTTTTGCACAGGGGGTGTTTTTAAGGTCCAATGCACCATATAAGCCTTGAGCACACGCACTTTTTAAAAATGTCCAAAATCTGAACACCTCTAATGTGCAGCGTGCAGCAATAAAAGATATCGTATTGCAATTACGGTGTAGACGAATCCGGATATAGTTTCATGATCAACTTTCCGTTTTTTTTATGTAACTTGGCAACCCAACGCATCACACGTTTATCCGAAAATTGTACTAATGATAAACTATACTGCAGTTAGGATCAATGAACCAGTGTTGTAGTCGAGACCAACACCGGATAATGTTTTCGATAACAAGACCAACCCTGGCTGTTATTTGAGACCCATGGTTCGAAGCCAAGACCAACAAGGATCGAGACCGGCTATTATTTGACAATAACAACAAATTTATAAAGCCACCGCGTAAGGCATTGACTATATGCAGCTAATAAATGTTCAAGTTCGCACTATAAGTATTTTGCATTCTACCCTCTTTGAGAGACGAAATCATTCAATGTTTGTCGATTGCATTTGCAACCTAAATTATTTCTACAATTCATTAGTTTGCTCTATACGAAATCGAATTAATATCTCGTAAGTTGTGACTTGTTCGGACCATTTTGTTTTGACCCGTGACTCGCGAGCGTGTATTTAGAACATTTTGTTTACTCGCGATGCGAACCTAGTCGGTGGTTCCGAAGTTTTCTCAACGCACATGCCTTAAATCGGACATACGTGCGAAAACTGTTCAAACCAGAGTCTAATTTATCCAAGGAGCAAACATTAGCACATCATTCTGTCGTTTGATAGAAAATCGCAACGTGAGCATGTTGCTGTTTTGAGTAAATTAAATTTTTGCATTCCAATATTGTTGTACAAAGGTTACGCGGCAAATGTGATTAGTGATTACAGTATTTCACATTATTTGGTAATGCAATCTTGCGTAAAGGCATTATTCGTTGGGTTAGGAGGTAATAAGTTCACTTACTGCATTTTTTAACTAGCACGTTGTGTTCTTCCATCATATTTCTGACCAAAAAATTTGAAAATTTTGCTTTCTATTTTAGTGCTTTTGCCGATATCGCAAAAACTACATGCGATAAAAATATGATATTTGCACACATGAAACGGCAGACATGTTTTTCAAACAGCTAAAACAGATATACAGAGGTTGTATTTTGTGGAATCGCATTGTATGCAGTATTCTCAGTTTTTTAGTCATGAAAAATCAAAACTATGTGGGTCCACATTTTACTATTCACCACCGTACTAATGAGGTGAATTGTACAATAATTACTCTAACTACTGTAAACATAGTATCGAGTACTTTTTCAAGCATTGATTTTCACTGTTACAGGTCCACATTTTAATAATGTATATACTAACTTTATTGCGACTTGAGTAAGGTCAACTTATTACGACTAGGTAAACTTTTAGAATCTAGTGAGGTTGTGTGGAAAATATCCTTCGGAGACACTGCTACAGCAAAAACACAATGCATATAACATGCTTCGAGTAATTTCGCTTCTTTTCATAGCTTGGTTGTTTTAATGACGTAATTTTCGCCGCTTGAGAATTTTACGAATGAATGCGCTTAGTTAGGTTTTGTATTCCCTCGTGGTTTGAGAAATTATGGTTTTGAGTTTTGGCTATGAAAGTCTTTGATTTCGTGTTAGTCCGAACTCCTAAGCTTCGCTTATATGAGTAATGTACATCGAGTTGATGTATATTGCTTTGCTAACTAAAATTCGTTTCTGTTTTGTTAGTGTAATGCTTATGTTTTGCGCTAATTCTGCTAATTGTATATTACGGAAGCCCATAAGTGCAAAACACAAAAATAAGTTAAAACCCGATCGACAAATCTTTTTCAATCGACAAAACTTTTTCGCAGTCGACAAATATTTTTCGCAATGCACAAATCTTTTTGGCAATCGACAAAACTTTTTCGCAGTCAACAAATCTTTTTCGCGATGCTCTCGAAGTCGACAAATATTTTTCGCGATGCACAAATCTTTTTCGCGATCGACAAAACTTTAAACCGATCCACAAATCATTTTCAGAGTGCACAAATCTTTTTCTCGATCGACAAAACTTTTTCGCAATCGACAAAACTCTAAATCGATCGACAAAACTTTTTCGCAGTCGACAAATATTTTTCGCGATGCACAAATCTTTTTCGCGATGCATAAATCTGTTTCACGATCGACATGTCTTTTTCTCGATGCGCAAATCTTTTTCATGATGCACAAGTTTTTTTCGCGATTGACAAAACTTTAAACCGATCGGCAAAACTTTTAACTAATTGACTAAACTAAATGTCAGTGCACAAAACTTTTACTGTAAGTGATGCGCAAAACTCAATGTAGATATCAACAAGAAAAAAGCTCACAACTTTGGCTTTTGGTTAGGCTACAGCTATTGGGAACTAATGTGAATTTCGCCTGTTTAGCTCGACACCTCTGAACGCTTGCACAGTGCAGCACACGTATAATCTGTTGTGCGAGCGATCGAGAATGCGAAATAGTTCCGTAGGCCTACCTAATAATTTTAGCTAGGCTAACAGCTGCAGTTAGATTACACCATTTACACTATGTTTTCCTACTTTCATGGCCTTGAAAGTTGGCAGGATTTCGCAATGGGGGGGGGAGAGGGGGGCTGTGTCGGAGGTTTGGGGTCGAAGCCCCAAGCTGCCGGAGGCAAGGGGGTCTGGGGCCCCAGCCGCTGAAAATTTTTGCATTTTCTACGTAAAAAAAGTGAATTTTAGTGCGTTTAACTGTATAACCTGCGGTAACATTATCTTCTTACAGGCGTGGGCAACATACGGCCCACGGACCGGCTCCGGTCCGCGCGACCATTTTATGCGGCCCGCTGGCACTTACAGAAATATGACCTCATATTGCGAATCAAGCCGAAGACCATTTTTTATAGGACATCCTCTAAGGACAAGTAGAACTTTTTTGTTCTTCATCGCAGGAGCGTATTTAGGGGGGACATTGTGCCATGCCCCCCCCTTTTGACTCTGCCTTTTAGTAAAAAAAACAAAATTAGTGGTGCCAAGTGACTGAAATATGCCAGACTCTTTTGATAGTTTCTGTACTTTATGGCCAGGGGCGGATCCAGGGGTCAAGGATGAAGAGTATGCATCCTCCCATCAGTCATTTTCAAACATGTTTTTGATGTATACATCTTTTCCATAGTTTCGAATATTCTTCGATAGCAATTACGCCTTAGGCAGGCATAATCGAAAATGTGCAAACAAAATGCATCATATTCGGCGAAGCACTCAGAATTAGGGTCAAAAAATGTAAACAAAATTTGCGTGAAAATTATTTAAAAAGCACTAAAATAGCCATTACAGCATGTAAATTTTCAAATTTTTCAGGGGGAGCATGCCTTTGGACCCCCTAGAGCTTTTCTTGTTTCTCAATCACCTTTAAAGTAGTTCTGCTGAATAAAAAGACGATCAAAAAATTGTGGAAATTATGGCCCCCCTTTTGAAGTTTTTCCCTACGCCACTGCTTCACCGATATTTTCGGTAGAAATACAGGACATCTGAGGAGTGTGTAGAACTTTTTTTTTCTCTTCCAATCACAGCGACCCTGATAATAGTAGTTGTTGAAAATATTGAAATGATCCATGTAATAATCCGGCCCGGGAAGGACTTCGTCTTCCCACGTATGGCCCGCTGACTAAAAAAGTTGCCCACCCCTGTCTGATTATATTATGTATTATACCAGCGATGGCGATCCTTTTTAAGTGGTGGGTCAATTCAAGGTCGCAGACCGAAAAAAGAAAAAACATGGGTCACGGATATAATAATTTTAACCAGGGGCTTGAACGCAAGTTTTGCCGAAGTCTGTGCAAAGAGCAAAAAAATAGATCTTCACCTCAGAAATATTCAGCTTCCCGTCTTCAATGCCCCACTATGGAAAAATAGGCCTTTTTTTACTACGTTATTTTCGTTACCGTTTTTGCGTAAAATTTTCCAAACTAGAAGCGGGTCACTTAGTGACCCGCTGGTCAGTGGTTCGCCATCCCTGTATTATACTGTACAAACACAAAATACTCTGACATCGTATGATTTATACACGATATTGAACATACAGCTGTTACAGTATGTTATGCTGCAGAGCAGACTATAGTTGCAGTATTGGATGCATCTTTATTGATTCGCAGCTCTAACTTTAGAAACAAATATTCTAACTTTAGAAACTTGAGAATGGTTTGCGGTCCTCTGTTAAGAGCTCTCCTACCCACTGATCGGAAAGCGCTGCTCTATTTCGAAAAGCGGAGAAGTAACCTCATGCCTCACCAATTTAATGTAACAATGGTTGCTGCTTTAAAATAATTTTCTTAGCTCACATGTAAAAGATATGCAGTAATTGTAGGCTTATAAATACTGATAGCCAAAATGTAATGTGACAAAGGATTAGAGAAATAATACTTTTTAAAATTACAGCAGCATACCAGTGGGTGTGGGAGAGCTGAAGCTTCCCCTCCGTTAGCTACGTTACTGACGATGACGATGGTGCAGCAGTTTGTAAGCACCATCCAAGTTTACAGCAGATAGTTTGGCATACCAATGGGTGGGGAGAATTAAACCTGAGGACAATTCATCTTTTTCCTTCCACGATCATTATACAGGCCTACCTGTTTGAATGGTCACGTTAAAATTATGATTAAACTATTCCCCTGATGGCCCATTAGCTTACGCCCTCCAAAGTTGGGTATAAGACAGTGTAATAAGTTAACTAAACACAGGGCTGTGAGTAACGTGTTACATGTACTCGTTACAGTTGCTGTGATTTTAGATGGTAATTAACTTAATTACATTTTTCCAAAGTGTTGGTTATTCCGAATTAATTACAATTTGTGAGGAACGAGTACGGTTTGGGTGTAATTGAAATAACAAACTCCTTCTTTTTTTTTTTTGAAACTTTGTTTTTTGATCAGCTTCAACAAAGCACAAATTTTAATTTTCACAGTGACAAGATCTTTTCATGCACGCACTTGTTTGTTGTTTTACGACTTCTGTTGGCATTGTCAATACTCACGTCAATCAAAATTTTCGCACCATTCAAAATTTTCAAAATTCTTGTCTGAAAGGGCAACTTTATGTCTTAAACGATACTACCTGTGGTGAACTACAGCAAAAGATAAACATCGCTTCTTTAAATACTATGTTTATTGTCACTATCTATTTTTAAGCGAAACACTGTATAAGTAAATTGGTCACCTCCCATAGCAAAGGAATTTGTAATTAGCAATTTAAAAATTAGTTTTTTCCTCCCGTAATTTTGTAATTGGAATTAGTTAGGGCCTACTTTATTAATAAAGTAATTTTACTCGGTGATTGGTTACTTTTTTGGCCAAGAAAGTGTAATTGGAATTAATTACTTTTTTTGAGGAATTTTTACAGCCCTGACGTTAAGCATCAACGATTACAAACATCCTTGCAATTTCAGAATCGTGAATAATACAATTATAAATCGTCGTAAAAGCATAGGCTTCTCTTCTCCTGCGTTCGTACCCACCAGCCGCCACAACCACTACACGTTAAAATACCCAAGTTACATAATTATTGTCATGCTCATGAAAAGCAGCTTTTTAAAATCTTTATCCTTCGAAATAATGGGCCTGAGATTTGTGCAAACGCGTAGTTATGCTGATTTTGTCACTTAAGGTAGGGGTGAGCAAACTACGGCCCGCGGGCCGCATGTCGCCCGCGAGCTCTTGCAAAAAGATGAACCTTGTGCCTTAGTGAAATTTTGTGGAATATAGGACGTTTGCAGACGTGATGACCTTTTTTTGCTCTTCACTTGATTTCGGGAGGAAAATAGGACATTTCCGGTTGTGATGACCAGGAGCTGGTCCAGAGGGGGATGCATCCTCCCCACCAGCCATATTCAACAATGCTTTGGTTAAATAAATTTTTTCATAATTTCGAACCTCTTCATAACAATACGCCTGAGTCGCCTTCAGCACGCATAATCGAAACTGTGCGAAAAAAATGCATCATTTTTTTGGTGAAACACTCAAAATAAGGGGCCAAAAATGGAATCAAAATTTTTCTGAAAATTGTTCAAAAAGCACTAAAATGGCCATCGCAGTACGTAAATTTTCAAAAACTTTCTGGGGGAGCATGCCCCCAGACCCCTCTAGAGTCGTTTTTGTTACTTAAGTTGCTTTAATTTACTCTGCCGGAAAACGCTATGCTTGAAAAAGAGACGAAATTTGATGCCCCCTCCCTGAAAAAATTTCTAAATATGCCCCTGACATGAAACATTATCAAAAGGCTTATTTACGCTCGTTTCCGGGTCTAAACGTCTCAAGGTCTTTGTATTTAGCTAACATTCAACCTAATTCAAAATTACATCCCCCCACCAAAACTTTCTGGATTCGCTCCAGATGATGACCTTTTTTTGCTTTGCTTTTCCAAGCGGAGCGGCCCTCGGCTTTAACATTTTTTCCAATGTGGCCATTTGTGCTAAAAGTTTGCCCACCCCTGACTTGAGGCATACAGGTAGTGGGTAATTGTTTTTGCATTGAACTCTAGTAAACCAGGTTACTTCTTTGCTGACGTATGAATGCTTTTCTCTTCACGCTGAAAATTTTTGATTTGCTGAGTTGATGTTTACCCCAAACAATCTTCAATGTTCAAGTCGTAAACCTGTGTGGCTACTCGACTCGATGACCTCACGATCCCTTCGTAGTCACCCTGTTGCTGTATTGTAACTAGGGATGTACCTCGACAAAAATTACTCGGACTCGCCGAGTAACGAGTATTCACGACATTACTCGGCCGAGTCCGAGTAACTACGACGTCAAAATATGAACTCAAAATTAGGTGAAGAGCAAAAAAAAAAAAGGTCATCACGTCCGTAAAAGTCCTAATTTCGACCCAAATTCGGATAAAAAGCAAAAAAATGGTCAAAATGATAATGGTTTAATACTCGGCCGAGTATCAATTAACACTCGCACTCGGCCGAATCCGAGTAATGCCTTATTACTCGGCCGAGTACTCGGACTCGACTCGGCACATCCCTAATTGTAACCGCGATATAGCAGCAGCAAATAAATAAAGCTTGAGTCTTGTCAACGCTTTCTTTGATCGCAAGCTGTTACATTGATTTTGAAAGTTTTTGGCTTAATTTCAATTTCTTCCGGTTCCGAGCTGATTAACTTCCATTGCTAAAGTTCAAGTCTGCGAAAAAGCAGTTTACGAGATTGCAATGCAAAAACAATTATGCCTTATGCAACAAAATCAGCATAACCACACGTTTACACAAATCTTATTTTGAAGCACAAAGATTTGAAAAAGCTGCTCTTCACGAGCATGACGACAGTTATGCAACATGGGTTTTTACGTGCAGTGGTTGTGGCGACTGGTGAGTACAAACACTAGAGAAGAGAGGCCTATGCTTTTACGACAATTTATAACTGTATTATTCACGATTCTGAAATCGCAAGGATGTTTGTAATCGTTGATACTTAGTTCACTTATTACCCTGTCCCACACCCAACTATGGAGGGCATAAGCTAATGGGCCATCAGGGAAATAGTTTAATCATAATTTTAACGTGATCATTCAAACAGATAAGCCTAGTGATCGTGGAAGGAAAAAGATGAATTGTCCTCATGTTTTTGGTCCGTACAAAATGAACATTAGCCTTGGGAAATTATGTATGTCAACTTTCAAGGCCATGAAAGTAGAGAAATATGGTGTAACCTAATTGCAGCTGTTTGCCTAGCTAAAATTATTAGGTAGGCCTACGGAACCATTTTGCATTCTCGATCGCTCGCACAACAGATTATACGTGTGCTGCACTGTGCAAGCGTTCAGAGGTGTCGAGCTAAACAGGCGAAATTCACATTAGTTCCCAATAGCTGTAGCCTAACAAAAAGCCAAAGTTGTGAGCTTTTTTCTTGTTGATATCTACATTGAGTTTTGCGCATCACTTACAGTAAAAGTTTTGTGCACTGACATTAAGTTTAGTCAATTAGCAAAAAGTTTTGCCGATCGGTTTAAAGTTTTGTCAATCGCGAAAAAAACTTGTGCATCGTGAAAAAGATTTGTCGATTGCGAAAAAGATTTGCGCATCGATAAAAAGATTTATGCATCGCGAAAAAGACTTGTCGATCGTGAAAAAAACTTGTGCATCGCGAAAAACATTTGTCGATCGCGAAAAAGTTTTGTGCACTGCGAAAAAAATTTGTCAATCGGTTTAAAGTTTTGTCGATCGCGAAAAAGTTTTGTGCGCTGCGAAAATGATTTGTGGATCGGTTTAAAGTTTTGTCGATCGCGAAAAAGATTTGTGCATCGCGAAAAAGATTTGTCGACTGCGAAAAAGTTTTGTCGATTGCCAAAAAGATTTGTGCATCGCGAAAAAGATTTGTCGATTGCGAAAAAGATTTGTCGATCGGGTTTTAACTTATTTTTGTGTTTTGCACTTATGGGCTTCCGTAGTATATTGCTATTTCAGTAAAATTTCGTTGGTAGATTAAAATAGTTTTGTTCGAACTATTTTGCTGATAGTGTGATATGGATAGCTTTGTTGAGAACAGTTTTTGTAATATTAGTTTCTCTATTTGTGTTAATTCAATGATTACTACGAAGTGTGGTATAGGCTATAATACTAAGTACATAAAAAAATTTAGATGCTGTTATAGTTTACACTACAGTAGGGATGCGTTTGCATTTTGAAGTAATTTTACAAGCAAAATTTTAAGTTTGTTCTTGTCGTTTGTAAATTTTTGTTTGCGGCGTTTATGGTACTTTTTCGTAGAAGTACAATTTGGTTTGCATCTGGTTTGATTGTTGCTATGGGGCGCCGTGTGTAAAGCTACGCAATATAAAATTTTGCATCATTGTTTTGGTTAATTTTGGTTAAATTACGTGCAATATCATATATTGTTCCAATTTATCTATATTGCAGCAATATGCGTTAAATTGTTGCAATTTATGTATATTGCTGCAATTTGTGTAAAAATTGTTGCAATTTATCTATATTGCAAAAAAAACTTTAAATCGCCTTTTAATTGCCATGGCGATATGCTAACTAAAACAGTCAGTGTTGCCCTTTCCCTTTTTCCATGAACTCATGTAGTGTACTGGCCTGAGGCGCTGTTGTACTGACTGCAGTGTGCGCTTATTGGTTTGGCTGAAACATTTAAGCTACTGGTTAAATGAATCATTTAAGCTACTACTGTTAAGCTACTGGTACCGGTATCCTTTGGAATACCAGCAGCTAGACTAGACTAGACTACCGGTATGGGGGTAACAACTAGTATCAGCTCCCAGGTCCAGTTGGGTTAGGTTAGGATTAGGTTCAGTTAGGGTTAAATTTAGTTAGGGTTCGTTCAGTTACAAAATATCGGTAGACTAGTTTGACATTTTTAATTTTACAGTTTACCGTATGTAACTGGCTACTGGTGTAACGGTGTGCTGATCTGCTGATGTCAGGATATAGCCTACCTGCTTTCTGTGGACAGATCACAGAAGTTACTGTAATCTGACATGTTTCAGCCATACAGCATAAGCCATTCTGCATTAGCAACGAGATAGTAGTATGTCACAAAAACATAGGTTGAGGTAGCTAGACTTGGCCTAATGTCGGGTTACTGGTACTGTACTTTAAAACAAGATTTTTCAGATACCGATATTTTGTAACTGAACGAACCTTAACTAAATTTAACCCTAACTGAACCTAATTCTAATCTAACCCAACTGGACCTGGGAGCTGATACTAGTTGTTACCCCCATACCGGTAGTCTAGTCTAGTCTAGCTGCTGGTATTCCAAAGGATACCGGTAACAGTAGCTTAACAGTAGTAGCTTAAATGATTCATTTAACCAGTAGCTTAAATGTTTCAGCCAAACCAATAAGCGCACACTGCAGTCAGTACAACAGCGCCTCAGGCCAGTACACTACATGAGTTCATGGAAAAAGGGAAAAGGCAACACTGACTGTTTTAGTTTGCATATCACCATGGCAATTAAAAGCCGATTTAAAGTTTTTTTTGCAATATAGATAAATTGCAACAATTTACACAAATTGCAGCAATATACATAAATTGCAACAATTTAACACATATTGCAACAATATATGATATTGCACGTAATTTAACTAAAAAATGATGCAAAATTTTATATTGCGTAGTTTTACACACGGCGCCCCATATGTTGCTTTTACTAGCGTATGAAAATTTTTAGTGACATCGTGCGATTAAAATTTGCTTGAATGGAACAAGTTTGATGATTAGTAATTACGCTGTGAATGGATTGTTTTTCGCGTTACCTGTAGAGCTATCCAATCCCTACTTCATGTCAAACCCAAAACCTCTCCTACCCTAAATTCTATTAATCACAACGGAACTTTGATCAACGATCAGAATGCAATCACTAATTGCCTAAATAACTATTTTTGTTCGATAGGTGAATTCTTAGCATCCTCATGTAAAACTGATAACAAAAGTTCTTTTTTAAAATACCTAACCAACCGCATTTCATCTTCAATTTTTTTAGAATCACCAAGCATAAATGAGATTATTAATTCCATAAATTCTTTAAGTAATTTTAAAGCAGTCGGTCACGACAATATACACCCTATGTTTCTAAAAACCTCTTCGCCTCTAATTGCTCCCTACTTGCAAATCTTTATCGACTTCTCCTTTTCCAACGGTATAGCTCCACGAAACTGCGCAATTGCAAAGGTTATTCCTCTCCACAAAAAAAGGGAACGCCGAAGACCCTAACAATTATCGTCCTATTTCTATTCTATCCTGTTTCTCCAAAATATTCGAAACTATTTTATATTCTCGCCTTATCAAGTTCTTAGATAAACACAGAGTGATTCAACCAACTCAATACGGCTTTCAAAAATCTGTTTCAACAAAGCATGCCATGATAGACATAACCACTAATATATTCGACGGCATAAAACATAATAAATATTCTGGCCTTCTCTTTCTTGACCTTCAAAAAGCTTTTGATACCGTCAATCATCGTACCCTCTTTTCTAAATTAGATCATTACGGCATCCGAGGACCTGCCAACAAATTAATCCACTCTCTTCTTAACCGACAGCAATTTGTTAGCATTAACGGAGTAAACTCATCACTACGACCCATCTCGTGCGGTGTAGCCCAAGGTTCAAAACTTGGCCCATTACTTTTTTTACTGTACATCAACGACCTACCAAACGCCATAAATAGCCCCCCAAGACTGTTTGCCGACGATACTTGTCTGTTACTTGCTAACTCTTCCAAGCTTTCTCTGTTATCAAACATGAATTCTGAACTAACGAAACTGAATCTATGGTGCAACAATAATTATCTGATAATAAACCCATCCAAATCCTCAGCATTAATAATTCCGCCTAAACAAGAAAACCCTTGCACAGTCGATCCCACCTTACACTTGAATAATAAACCAATTGCTATCCTCAACGAATCTAAATACCTTGATATAATTATCGACAACAAGCTCAACTTCAAATCTCACATAAAATCAATCGAACATAAATTGGCTAGAGCCGTAGGAATAATGTCAAAAATAAAATACATTCTTCCTCGTAGTGCAAAACTGAAACTCTATTATAGCTTGGTCCATCAACATCTTCTTTATGGTTTACCCGTGTGGGGTTCCACTTTCCCTAGTAACCAATCCAAATTGTGTACATATCAAAACAAAGCGGTCAATATAATGGGCGGAGGAAAATTCAAAGACCACGCAACTCCTTATTACCACCAGCTTAATATTCTAAAACTACCAGATTTATACAAACACGAATGTGCCAAACTTGTCTATCATTTCTTTCATAACACCCTTCCTGTTCCCTTAGCTAATCTTTTTACAAAAATTGGTGACATCTCCTCCCGCATGACCAAATCCACCCACAAGTACAAACAAACATTATATCTACTTTTGTACCCTACCACCAAACTTCAAAATACCTTAAAATATCAGGGCGTTAAGTTTTGGAATATAATTCCCTCTCAAATCAAAAACCTCCATTTCGGCGCATTTAAAAAGAAACTTAAATTGCATCTTCTCACTCAATACAATAAATAATTAACTAACTACAACTTAAATTGCTCTAATCCTACTAGTCAAATGTCGCTCGCTTACCCATAACATAGAACATAACATAGTGATTAATTTTTCTTTTTTTCTCTTTTTCTTTTTACTCCTCTCTTGGGTGGCTGCTGACTCGATGACCGTAAGGTCTATTCGCAGTCTTCCTATTGCAACTACGGTAACATCCGCTTTCAAAAATTGTATCTATCACACTATTAATTGTTTATCTTTTGGTTATTGTTGATTGCAAAAATAAATTGAGTGTCTGTCTTACGATTACGCTGCAGCTCTCATCAACCAAGGTACTGTAAACTAAAAGCAAGAAATTAGAAAAAAGAACAAACACAAAGGAATCGGCGCACGTGACAGAATTGCGAAATACTTGCAACGTGGCGAGAGCTTACAACGATACAACATTCACCCTCTCGAAGAAAATAACAGCAAAACAGCGAAACCGTAACCGTACGTCTACACATATAATCATATATCAAATCGATCAGGCACTCCTGTTTGACGAGATGAACGCCACTGCAAAGGGGTTTGCAGTTCATTAGTAACATCAGTGGTAGGCTTGCTAGTTTCAGAAACAGACATCTCGTTAGGCGAGCGTCCAGTCTCAATTTCGATTGAAGCGGGTTTTTCATCATTAGCAACAACATCAGTAGCGGTAGGTGCGAGATCTCTAGTGGAAACGGTCGCTTCTCGTCCGCCGGGATGCCTTATGACAACATAATTTTGATTGGCACTAAGCAAATCAACTTCATCGACAAGGGGGTCATATTTATCACGAACATGTTTTTTACTAATACCGTTCCTGGCTTAGTCAGCGAAACAGGTAGTTCCTTCCTGACATGGAACGTCGCGGAAATTTAAAAACACGATCGTGTGGTGTTTCATTCGTGGCAGTACACAACAAAGTTCTCAACCAAGGTAAAGCTTCTGAAAGTACTGCTTACCATTGCGATATGTTTAACCCCCTTGTACAAAGTGCCAGTTTAATGGAATTCCAAATCACCCCATTATATCGTTCGCATTGGGAATTACCACACGGATTATATACAGACGAAGACGTTGAGGCAATATCTCGTTCCGTGAAAAAATTGCTTAACATCTTGAGACATAAAACACTTGGCATTATCACTATGCACAAGTGCAGGAAAACCAAATAGGCCAAACAATGTTGTTAAACGAGAAATCACAGTTCGTGAGCTGGTATCGCTAAACGGAAATGCAAAGGGGAATCGAGGAAATCCGTCTACAACCGTTAAAAGGTAGTGATTTTTTTTCGTAGAAAGCAACGGGCCCTCAAAATCTATACTCAATCTCTCAAACGGTTGAGAACTTTTAATCAGAGTGCCTTGCGGTGGTTTGTCAAATCTGAGTTTGATTTCGCAACAAATAGAACAACCAGCAATCATCTGCTTAATGTCTTTGAGCGAATATACATAATGGTACATTCAAGTTGTTCCTCGATGACATAAATCAGCATGAATTTTGTACAATGCGTTATGTTGTACTCAACATCTCTGAATGCTTTGTGCCTGCAGGCTTCAGCAGTGACATTCCTGCAACCACACTTTTTGCAAGTAACTGTCTACGGGCTGTTGTGGCTGTTGTTTAAGAGTCATTAGTTCATGTCTCGCAAAGATCACATTAGATGGCTTAACCTTAACGTCCTGTAAAGTCGCTGCAAATTTTCGATCGCTGCTTCGTAGGTTTCGCATTTACTTACATAATTGTACACATCCTTGTCAATACGTGCAATTAAACAGCTAAACTTCTGCGGCTCTGTGACTGCTGGTTCGGTAGGAAGCGAATGTGCGATACCAGTGCTTCCAACCTTTGATGGCTTCCCTTTGAGTTCGGATAAGCACAAAATAAACTTGGCTAAATGAACTTACTGTTTGTTGTATCAAACAGTTAAATAAATTGTTGCAAACTAATAGACCTCTATGCTCATATTAGCTTTATATAACTGATTGTAAGATCTTAATCAGTGGTCGGCAACCTGTGGACCGCCGCCGAACCGTGGGCCTTTTAGCGATTTTTCGTGGGCCGCAGGCTATTCGGTTTTACTAAGTCTTTGTTGGCCGCATGCTAGCTGCAAATAAACGGTAAGCCTATACAAATAATTATAAAAACCTTCCCTTTGATGCTTTGCGCGTAAAACTTTGATGCAATGCTTTTTCTCCGGGCTGTACATGGCTACAAAAGCAAAACTCCTAATACCATGTACAAAAACGGGTGCCGTGGGTCTGCATCTCTTTCATGCAATGCTCGCTTTGTTTTTTCTGTTTTATCGATGCGAGCGAGTAGAAAAGAAAGCACGCGCTTTTCATTTTCTCTGCTTTTAACACAACGTACCGTTTTTGACTAATTTGAGCAATAATTTGTCTACCATATTGTATAGGAAATTTTTTATATGTATTGCACTGCATTTTTTGGCGAATTTGAACAATAATTTGTCTTATGCAATATACAGGAAATTTCCTACATATTTTGCGTCAGTGTTTTCGGCTGTTTTAAACCACTTATTTGTCCTATATGCATATAGAAAATTTCCTATATAATATATTAGACAGCTTAAATTATCCGAAAAAATATGTGAAAAAAATAAATTATTTTTTGTATTATTGAACTATTGAAAATAAATTGAATGTAATTGAAATAAATTGAAACTAGAATTGAAAAATAAATTATTTTTTTAAATTATCAAAAAAAACATGTGAAAAAAAAAATAAATAAATAAAAAAATAAATTATTTAAATTACTTTGTGTTTTCCGATAAAAATAAATTATTTCTTTCCAAATGGCGTCTCATGCACGCGCTTTGCATTTTCTTTGCAACGCACCGACCAGACGCGTGTTGCGGAACCACACCCGTGCTCGCTTTGCAATACGCTGGCCGCGTTAGAAAAAGGTTGCCGACCACTGGTTTAGTACTTACCCTTAATCTTCAGAAACTGGGCCTGTTCGGGCTGGCTGCTTGTTCTACTTTGTGTTTTCCGATAAAAGTTATTCAATGGAAGCTAATTTTTTTTTGTATTCATGCCACGACCAAACCTTATGTGATACCTGGTAGCATATCGTTTGTTTTTGTTTTTTTTTTTCTTTAATGACTAACACATTAAAACCTGAAGCTTGTTCCTTTCCATTCAAACCGAAGCAGAGGATTTGCAATCTGGTTCAATTGCAACAATGCTTCTTTTCTGTGCTTGCAAATTCTACAGCACTTGTTTGTAACATTACTTTTAATTTAGATCTTACATTCAGTTAAATAAAGCTAATATGGGCGTAGTGGTCGATTAGTTTGCAACACAAACAAAAGTATATTGCACTAGTCTTAAGGGACGATGTTAACTGGTAAAATTCCCGAATAACAAAACATAAAAAGAAGCAAAACGCACTTTTACAGTTGGATCTTGTGGTATACAACTATGTCAGAAATATATTTTCAACTCAGGCTACAATTAGAATGTTCAGAAAATTATGCTGAAATCGTTTTTCTTCCTTCGAGTAGACGAGTTGTCTCTTACCCCAGAAAGTTGAGATGAAAAAAGTTGATTTTAATGATGAACGCTGTGCAAAAGGTCCTTGCGATAAAGAGAGATTTACGTGATGTGGTTTGGGTAGAGCCTTAGCCACATTTAGTGCAAGCCTGCATGTTCTCAAGAATTTCGATATTACAGCCGTAACGCAGCGCAAGTAAGTGCGTTTTTAAACATGCATCAGCTTTATGCAAGAAATGCCGTGCAAGTGCTTGGCGCACTCCTACTGAAAGTTTGGTTTTAGAAATGTTTTTGATGTTGTTACATCAAATCAAAAAAATCAAATTTTCATTATACTCGCCGTATTACGCCGAAGCGTGTAACGAGTTGCGGGCCCGTCTCCGCGGCTTAGCGCCTGGGCAACACAGCTCCGAAGAAACGTCGCAACGGTGGCGGGTTGTTGGCGACACTGTGCCGATTTGACCGGCCCGGGAATCGAACCCATGACCTCCCGCACCGATAGCGTGTGCATAGCAATTGAGCTAACGGCTGGTTATGTTGTTACATTCATCAACTAAAGGCATGTGGATATCACCCCAACAAAATATCATGACTCTACCTGGTTCATGACTAGTAAAAAACAGTAGATGAAACTGAGTAAAGTATAGACTAGAGCAGGTTGCTTCAATTGCAGTATGATTTTTTGCTAATTTACCAATTTTTGACTGCTAACTTAGAGCACATCCCTTAGTTTATCGCTGTTTTATCAATAGATTTTATGATAGTAACTTGGATTACACAACTACGAAACCACAATCACTGCAGTATGCAAAAAAAATACTTAAGTTCATGTAAAGAACTATGAGCAAATGAACACCAAGTAGCCTATCAAACTCACAAGTACAAACATATTTAACCTGTAAAAATTCCGTGAAATTCATTCATGTTACTGCCAGTTTCTCAGTCGTGCCGTGGCAAGGAATAATAGCAACCCTAACACAGAAAATTTACAAACCAATTACGCGCAAATGTTGTGCGTGGTAATTCAGCAAAAGTTCAGTAAAGCGAAGTTAATTTTCCAAACAATAATGCTGCTTTGCGTCTATGGCAAAATTTTCTGATGTGCCATCATCTCATATTTTGTACAGCGCTTAAACTTAATAAAAACAAAACTTAGAAACCTAAACATTGTGATTAAAATATATACTTACCAAAACACATTCCTCGTGTTCCATCTCCGCTATATCCCGGATTGCACATGCATGTGAAACTTCCTGCAGGAGTGTTCATACACATGCCGTCTGTACGTTCACAGTTGTCCGTCATCATGGTACACTCATCAATATCTGAAAATACATTTCAATCATCTTTCTAGTTACAAGAGTAACGCTGAATCGGTGCACTCGTCCGACATAGCTATCTTCCCGGACGGTCTTCCGAAAATTCTATTGTACTGTATATTTTTTACAATGAAACTTATGACTTCAGTAAAACTTCTAAATAAATTAAATAACTGAATTAAATGAATGGGTTATTTTCAACTACATTAAACTAAAAACTCATCAGTAAATGAAGAAGCCTGCAAAGTAACGGTAAGCTTACACTCTACCTGCACATCTGTCTTTTATATATGCACAATGCGAACGGCCCAGACGCGAATTGATGCGCACGTAAGGACCTGTTATTGCTCGCGTATCACTTGGCAAGGTCGCTTGTAACAGCTTTCGCCACGCAAATGAACGTTAGTAGTAGTAGATGCTCCAATTCAGACCAAAAGTGGTGTGCAAACTGGTGTGCAGGCAATGACGTCATGCGTCGCGATCAACCTACGCGTCACGATGATCTATGAGCCTCCAAAAAAACAAAATATTTCTGCTCTTTTAGAGATTATGTTGTTCAGTAATTTGTGGCAATATGGAATATTTAGTTTAGTTGACAACGTACTTGCAAATTTAATTGCATTGACATAATTGCTTGTTTACTAATTGACATAACTTGATTTTATCTATGTTTAGTTATGTAAATTGCTTTTATCTTTAACATTTTTAAATTTGGAAATTGCAAGTTCGCATTCACACCCAAATTATTACGTCGATTTTCAACACAAACTCCTTTCACGTGTAAATTTTTTATTATTTTGTTTTATTTAAAAAAGTTTTTCATTTTGAAATAAGTTATGTAAAGATTTATTTACTTTAGCAAAGTAGAGTGATTTCATCTCGAAGCTTCTCCTGATGAGTGTCAGACGAAAAGCTTCGAGATGAAATCACTATACTTTGCTATACTAAAATTCTGTACCACAAACCAATTATTTATTTACTTGTAAAATTTTTGTTACAGTATTGAATTTTATGCAATTAAAAATTCATATTTTTTAATTTTTATTTTACGATAAAAAAATATTTTTGTTACAGTATTGCAATTAAAAACTTATTAGTTATTTTTTTTTTTAATTTTGTTTTGTAAGTATTTTTATTATAAAATAAATTACATAAAGATTTAATTACTTCCAAAATTTTTGTGGCAGTATTTCCATTAAAAATTTAATAGTTTTTTAATTTTCATTTTATGATGAAAGAAATATTTTTGTTACAGTATTGCAACTAAAAATTCAATAGTTTTTTTTTAACTTTTATTTTGTGATGAAAAAAATATTTTTGTTACGGTATTGCAATTAAAAATTTAATATTTTTGTTTTTAATTTTTATTTTACGATGAAAGAAATATCGATTTCATACTTCTTAATTAAAATTACTGCTGCATTTTAGTTTTACATATGTGATAGAATTTATACTTCAGTTATTTTGATAATTCTAAACTTGTTACATTATTTCTTTTCCCGCATTTTAAAAAACTTTTACGTTAATAGTATTATTTACCAATTCAATAACTTAGGGAATTATTGTTATCTTCCTTTAATGTATTATTTTTTTTTGAAAGTATTTTTATTGTGAAATAAATCATGTAAAAATTTAATTATTTCTAAAATTTTTTGTTATTGTATTGAATTTCAGTTATTAAAAGTTACGCTTTTGTTATGGTTTTGTGCAAAAAATATTGAGGGTTGCTGAGTTGACTTGATCACGAACATTCCACCACATGGGGTCGCTGACTTGGTCACAAACAAAAAACTAGATAAGGTTTCTGAGTTGCTGTCAGCAGTTACGTTGTTACGTACCACAAATATAAAATCATGTTATCTATTTAAATTCGGACAAAATACACACTAACGATTTTTACTAACAAAAATATAAAGGAAAACAGGTATTTGACTTTCATGGAAGTTAGTGTATATTGCGCAATAGTGTGTAAGTTTGTTTATATTGGCTCGGAAACGTCATGGATGCAGAAATAATTTGTGATATCTGCCACAAAAAATTCACCAACAAGTTTAGTTTAAATCGACATGTGAAAACAATACATGAGAAGATAGAAGACTTTGCATGTATGAAATGTCAGAAAAACTTCAAGGAGATGCATCATTTGAAACGTCACCAGCAAAAGTGCGGGAAATGTAGAAGATGTGGAGCACAATTTGATTCGCTGACAGATTTTGCAAAACATTCTTGCAAAAGAAAACAAGCTGAAAATCAAAAAACACCAACTAAAAAAGCAAGAAACTCGTATCGAAAACCGAATTACACTGGCGATCTTCGAGCAAAGAACCGGATGGAGTTTGAGGTTTTAGAAAATGAACACTTGGATGAAGAGGACCCAGAATTGCGGGAGTTTCTTTCAAAATACTGGTCCAACATCAGAACTTTCTCAAAACATGGAAAAGTACAGAGCTTACATAATTTTTATTTTCGAAATTTTGAACACATGATCGACACAATTGCTGAAAAAATAATGAGGGATTAACAAACCAGATTCAAACTGAATTATAGCTTTGGGTACGTCCTGAGGAATATTGACACTGACGAATTCCGTTATTATCACCCCTCTAGCAAGAACGCTCAAGTATTGGATGCAGCTGTGACCACAAGCAACAGCAACGAGTTAGAGGAATTTTTACGAAAGATAGCAGCGGAGGATTTTTTGGACAATTTCAACCGACCGGATACAAAGTGGAAATTACTCCAGATCACGAATTTGGTCTTCTACCTCAATCATTTGGCGGATGCACCTCTATCAGAACCCGTAGAGTTTCCAGACTTTTTAATGCATAATCGAGGGGTGGTGAATCATACAGCCAACGACAACCTATGTTTTTTTCGTTGTTTATCTACATTCCGAGGTACTGATAAAAGACGGTGTAAACAGGATGCTAAACAGTTATTTACCGCTTATTGTAAACATTTTCATACCGATCTTGATCAGTTTCAAGGTGTTTTTCTTATTGATTTTCCAGAGATAGAAGATTTTTTTGAGATTAATATCGTTGTTTACGAGCTCCAAGATAAAAAAGCGAAACTAATACAGCGTAGTCGCGAGTTGTACGGCGAAACCATGCAATTGAATGTTTTTAAAAATCATTTAAGCTTGATTGTTGACTTTGAAAAGTATTGCGATGTTTACCAATGCCAGCGATGTGATAAACTATGGTATGGGCGAAAAGATTTTTTGAGACACACCAACTCTTGCGATCAAACTGTTACACAATCTTTTCCAGGCGGTATTTTTAAAAACCAACCAACCGTTTTTCAAAAATTAGAAGATATAGACGTTTTTGTACCCCACGATCAACGACATTACCCTTTTTACTGTTGCTACGATTTCGAGTCGATTTTAAGTCAAAACAATTTGCCTAAAAACGGTGAAAAACTTTCTTTTACTTCCAAACACATCCCTTTAAGTGTGGGCATAGCTTCCAATATCCCAAATTTTGAAGATCCCATTTGTTTTGTTTCTGAGGGTAACGAAACTGTATTAGTTCAAAAAATGGTTGATTATATGGAAAAACTCTCAGATGCTGCATATGCAATCCTGCAGGAAAGATATCAATACGTGTTTGATGCTCTTGCAATCAGTCCCAATTGTGGGAGCGAAAATCTTTTAAAAGAATTTGATGCTTTCATTCGAGAACTCCTTATACTGGGTTACAACAGCTTTAAATACGACCTTCCTTTAATTCAAACCATACTGATTGGGGAATTGGTGGAAAAAATTGATTTTGTGATTAAAAAAGCAAACACTTATCTCTGTTTAAAGACCGCCAAACTTCGATTTTTGGATATTCGAAATTACATTTCTCCTGGCTTCAGCTATCGATCTTTTCTTTTGGCTTACGGTTGCACTGCAGAGAAATTTTTCTTCCCTTATCACTTCATTCGTGATTTAAAAGCATTAGAACATCCGTCTGTTCCACCGTACGAGGCGTTTTTTAGTGAAATTACAAATTCTGACATCTCTCTCTCAGAATATCAGTTTGTCAAAAAGGTATGGAAAGAAAAAGAGTGGAAGACTCTCAAAGATATGCTCATTTATTACAACGTGATGGAATGCGGACCTTTTGTTGAAGCTGTAGGTAAAATGTTACAGCCTTATTTGGCACAAGGTATTGATATATTTAAATCTAGCTTTTCTGTTAGCGGAGTTGCTAAAATTCAAATGCTCCAGAGATGTGAAAAAGAAGCTTTTTTCTGTCTGTTTCCCAAACGACACGCTGACCTTTATCATACTTTGAGATCCAACATCACAGGCGAACTATCCATTGCTTTTACCAGACTAGCTATTAAAGACGAAACAAAAATTCGTCCTCATGAGGTATCCAACCCAGAAACGTGCAAGAAAGTAATAGGTCTTGACGCGAATAGTTTGTATTTGCACGCTATATCCCAAGACTTGCCTTGTTCATACTTTATTCGCTATCGAGAAAAAGATCATTATCGCCCAGATCCTTGCTGCAAATACGGGCTCTCAAGCAAACCCTGATGGTAGTCCCAAAAAAGTTCATCCGGTAAACGGAAAAACCTATGAACAGCTTCGACAAGACACCTTGAACAAGACCAAAAAGCTAGAGGAAGCAGGTTATAGAGTCAATAGAATAAGAGAATGTGAGTGGAAAAAACTAAAAAGAAATCCGGAAGTTGTTTCGTTCGTAAAAAAGCTAAAGTGTGTAGAGCCTCGTAACCAGCTGACGTTTGAAAAAATTATAGAGGGCATCCAGTCTGAATCGCTTTTTGGGTTACTTATCTGCTCTATTCACACCCCGGAAGAATTAAAACCAAAGTTCTCTGATTTTTCACCGATCATGAAAAACACAACGATTTCACGTTCTGATATTGGAGAATACATGCAAAAAATCGCAGAAGAACAAGGATTTTTGAAAAAACCGAGAAAGTACCTCATCAGCGGTTATTTTGGAGAAGAGATTCTTATCAATTCTCGGATGGCAAAATTCTATCTGGAGTTGGGGCTAAAAATCACTCGAAGGTGTGAATCGACGCTCATCTCGGCTCGTTTTACCGGAAATGCCTGACCTTTGAAGGGCTGATCCACTACATTCTGCGAATGTCTCCGGGAGTTTCTCCCATCAGGAATTCGCTGCTGCCCTCCAACATTTAAAACCAGGCAAAGCTCCTGGACCTGATTCCATTTGTCCGGAGCTAATAATCCATGCTGGAGCCGGCTTAAAATCTTGGCTATGTGGCTTCCTATCTTCCTGCCTGCACCACCTCAAAATTCCTAAGATCTGAAGAAGGGCGCTAGTAGTAGCGGTCCCAAAGCCTTCGAAACCTGTAGAGGACCCAAGGTGTTATCGTCCGATCTCCTTGCTCTGTGTTCCCTACAAGATTCTCGAGCGACTTATCTACGCCCGCGTCGAACCTCTTATTGACCCTCTGCTCCCACGGGAACAGGCGGGTTTTCGACGCGGAAAATCCACCATGGATCAAGTCACTTTGCTCACGCAAAGCATTGAGAATGTATTCGAAGCGAAAAAGAAGGCCGGTGCCGTCTCTATGGACCTGACAGCTGCCTATGACACTGTCTGGCACCGTGGCCTCACCTGCAAGCTGTTGCGGCTTCTGCCGGACAAGCACATGGTTTGTATGATTATGGAGCTGATCCGCAACAGAAGCTTCACCCTTACAACTGGCGACAGCAAGCCTAGCAGGTCACGACGCCTGAGAAATGGCGTCCCCCAGGGATCGGTCCTGGCCCCCCTCCTTTTCAACATCTATACATATGATATCCCCTCCATAACCTCCAAGAAGTTCGCCTATGCCGACGACCTGGCGATACTTCATACATCTGGAGAATGGAAGGAGTTGGAAAGAACTCTAAGCTAGGATATGACTACACTCTCGGAATATCTCCAGACCTGGCGAGTGAAGCTTAGCCATACTAAAACGGTGACGGTGGTCTTTCACCTCCACAATCGAGAGGCTAAGCGTGAGCTTAAGGTCTGTAACATCGGTAAGACCTTACCTTTCTGTCCAGTTCCCACTTATCTTGGGGTCAAACTGGACAGATCGCTCACATATCGTCCTCACCTGGAAGCATTGCGCAAGAAGTTATATGCTCGCGTCTCACTGTTGAGGCGACTTGTTGAAACAGGTTGGGGTGCTAGCGCCAAGACATTACGCACAGCTGCCTTGTCTCTGGCCTACTCGACTGCCGAGTACTGCGCACCAGTCTGGTGCCGCAGCGTGCACACGCGGCTTATCGACAGTGTAATAAATGACGCCTTGCGCATTGTCACTGGGTGCCTGCGTCCCACTCCATCGGTCTACCTTCCGGTTCTTTCAGGCATCCAGCCAGCTGAGCTTCGTCGCCAAGGAGCGACACTCTCCCTAGCCAACCGCAGCTCCCTGGACCCTGACCACATTTTACATGGCCAGTTTCATGAGTCACAGGACGTATGTAGGGAGTGATTGAAATCTAGACGCTCATTTGTACCTGCTGCTCGGAAATTACTAGACAGTCTTTCTGAGATGGACGTACGTGAAGCCCAGTGGACGAACACGAAATGGGACATGGAGTACTCTGCCAACGCATTGCCACTCCACGCTTTCATTCCCAGGGCTAGCTCCAGACCCTAGGGTATGGGTCTGCCGAGGGCAGCCTGGGTCAAGCTCAACCGTCTGCGTTCTGGTGTTGGACGTTTCTGTTCGTCCATGTACAAATGGGGTCTCGCTCCTCCAGCGAATTGTGAGTGTGGTGCCAGTGAACAAACCGCAGATCACATCATCTCACAGTGTCCCATACATCGGGCACCCCGAGGTATGTTTGGTCTAATGGTTTTGGATGACGAAACAAGATGCTGGCTGAAGTCCCTTACAGTCAGCATCTGACCCAAGCAGTTTGGTGGCCAGGGTGGTAAAAGGATAAACCCTCGGCCTTGGTCCTTCCATCTGTCTTGGAAGAGATGCCCCGCCAAACGACGACGACGATGACGACTCACGTGATATCATTATTCTTGGTGCTGGGTTGCGACGCATTTGTGATTTTACAGTGTGCCCACTTAACAAAAAAGCCTTATGACGTGTGTCCACAAAAACGCTACTTGAGCATCAGATGTTATGTTGCCACTTTTTTTTGTTTTTGCAATTTGTAAGAAACTATGAACACACAACACAAAGAGTGGTTCCATTGTTAGTAATAATAGATGCACTGTTTAGCAGCATTGAGCCCCAAGATTGAGGTCACTGAAGTAATTAAGCTATTACGACATTTCAATATGAAAGTGTTGCAGGCCTAAACGTACAGTATAGGGTACTGGGTGGTGGTGCCTCTTTAATAAGGCCTGCAAGTGTGTGTGGCTGGCCCATATTCTCAGTTTATTCTTTTGTATTGCAATGTGAACTTATGACTGCATAATCGACTGAACAGAATAAGTAGGCCCTATTGTCTATAACGATGGCAGCAGCTGAGTATGCACGCAGAAACCGACACATTGTTTCGGTAGTTTTGCTGTGTATCATTAGTGTATCTTACGATATCGTAGGCAGGTAGGGTGATTATGATCCCATGTTTCTTTAACTTCCTGTCTGTTTGTGATATCAGGAATCATTCGGTCTATCTAGATTCTAGATTGGTGAATAGCTATTCACCGATTTATCTGAGTGGCCAAGGGACCCAGCCACAGTGTATCTGTTATTACTAACAATTGAACCACTTTCCGTGTTCAGTGTCCGCAGCAAAAATCTCAGCTTGGATGTTATTTTTTTACAAAATTTGCAAGGAGTTTCTAGTCTAGTATATATGACTGTCACAATAATAGCGAGCAACGTCATTATGTATTAAACTATAAACGCAATTCGGTAGAGCTTATCCCTGCTTATATTTCCTGCATGCAGTTCAACCGATTTAACAATTTTCATTAGTTTCTTACGAATTGCAAAAACAAAAAAAATTAAAAATGGCAATATAACATTTGATGTTCTGAAAGCAAGTAGCATTTTTGTGGACACACGTCATAACGCTTTTTTGTAAAGTGGGCACACTGTAAAATCACAAATGCATCGCGACTCAGCACCAAGAATAATGACATCACGTGACTGATGTCATGCTTCAACGCTAAATCCACATTTTCGTATCGGCGAGACGAGGAAAATTCGTAAAGACAGAAAAACAAAATTGACACTTTTTGAGGACACGATATAATTATATCAAGCGGATTTACGTGACTTTACCAGGATGTAAATAAATTTCGCTGATTTAGTTATATCAACCGCAAAATGAGTTGATATAATTATATCATGTTGATTTGCTATATCAGCACAGATAAGCGTGGGATATAATTATATCACGTCAATTTATTAAATCAGAACAAGAAGACAGCCAATATGGGCAAATCGACCGGATATAATTATATCACGTCGATTTATCAACTTTTCCAAACGGCACCCTATAGTATAAAGCGAAAAAACTGTGAAGCTTACAGCGCCGTAACGTCGTTTATGTTTACCAAGAAATTAATTTTTTTGAATTTGAGCAATGACGATTTAAGAAGTAAAATGTGGATGTTGAAATATCCAGTTGTACTGTGTGTTGGTTTTATTTTTGCATTAGACATTAATAGGCAATGAAAAAATCATTAAGAAAGTTAATACAACGTGCATGGTACAAGCAAAACAGGTAAGAACTTGTGAGTTGAGTGTGAATTCAAAGCAGATCAAGACGTATTGTGCACAACGGCACCCGTTTTTGTGCATGGTACTAGGAGTTTTGCTTTTGTAGCCATGTACTGCCGGGAAAAAAAGAATTGGATTGTTTTACGCGCAAAGCATCAAAGGGAAGATTTTTATTATTTTTTGTATGGGCTTACTGTTTATTTGCAGGCAGCTAGCATGCGGCCAACAAAGACTTTGTAAAACCAAATAGCCCGCAACCCAAGAAAAATTGCTAAAAGGCCAACAATTGGGCAGCGGTCCATAGGTTGCCAACCACTGGTCTATCTGATATTGGTTTCACTTCATGAATTGCAGTAACGTAAAAAACTTCTTCACGTACATTTTTATTACTTTACGTACAGTGTTTGTTGGAGTGTAAATGCTCAAATCTTTACCTGCTGTTGAATTCTATCATTGCCATGTTATAGTTTTTCTCTACACAGTAGGGTTTAATATGCACAGGATTTATGTAGATTAAAGTTGCAACCAAAGTTTTTAATATGTCAACTATTTAAAACAAATTGCAAGTAATTCCCTTGTAATTAAATTTTAGTATCGTCAGCAAACAAGGAGATTTTAATATCATGCTTTTCCACAACAAACTCCTATATGTTTCACTCTGACGCAACATGGATGCAAAATGCGTATAAAACCAAAACTGTTGAAGATAGAGAATCTTCTTGTTGTATACAACTTTCCTACTTTTAAACAGGTGTTAAACTAATTAAAAATTTCAACGTGTTTAATTACGTGGAAATGCTGCGTATCTAGAGCAGAAGAGAATAACAACTGCTTAGTCTCACATATTATTAATAAATGATTACTTTCCCTATTTTACAGCTAAACAAGAACATAGTCGTGCTTTTGCTTTGCTATTGTATAGGTCTATCGCATTAATACAATAAAATTAACAGTGATGTAGTTAAGACGATCACCTACAAGACCAACCCTTGTAAATTTTTCAAAACCAAGACCGTCAGAGTCAAGACCAGATCAAGACCTTTCATTTTTTTCATGACCAAGACCATAAAAATGGGCTGAATATTAACAGTTTATCGCTTATCGCTAATTTGATACAACAAAAAAAAAAAAAAAAAACGGGCAAAATATCTACACTATATTAGACGAAATACACGCTGTTGGATAGTTTTTCTAGCTGTTGGATAGTTTTTTTAGCTGTACAGGATCACTTTAATTTTTACTACATGTTTTTTAGTTTTTTCGATCTTAAGACCAAACTACAGTAAAATGCAAGACCCAAGACCGTAAATGGTCAAGACCAAGACCGTCTTGGCCAGGGCCGTTGAGAGGGGGTCCAGGGGGTACCTTTGGTATTGGGTCTGGAATTTTTAGGGGGCCCGGAATTTTGAGAATGCCGCGGATAAAAACTGGCACACAAGTTTGATAGAATGATTCTAGACTGGGTTAAGGCAGACATAAAGTCACCCCTTGCCACCACCTACTGGTAATACCCTACCTGGTAGTCAGTGTACAGTGTAACAGCTAAAGCAGCCTACCAAGAAAAGTCACCACATGAGTGTGACATACCGGAGTGACGAGGGTCTCGTCTAGGGTAAGCCGTCTGCGTCTAGAATAACTAGTCTGCGTAATGCAACAGAAGACGCGGACGGCTTACTCTAGCTGAGACCCAGTGTCGCTGCTATTGATATTAGATGTGTAGTAGCTAACTTGTATAACCATTAACATCATATTTTAGCTTTATCTAGTTTTAAAGTCATTAGAAAGGAACGAAAAACAGAAAGATTTTGAGCTACTATAAATTTGATTAGTTATTCTGGAGTCATTTTGCATTATGTGAAGATCATTTATTCAATAAGGATTTGAATTTGATTGCGGGATAAATAGCCAATAAATAGCAAGAATATGGAGTGCTCTTAACAATGCCCAACTCTTAGTACCAAATGGCTTTTCAGCTGTCATGACAAGTTGACTACAGCAGATCAGAGAATTCCATTATACAGTTAATATACCAGTAATGAAAAATGTGTAGTAGGCCCAGTCATGTTTCTTTATATGGTTGGCTTAGTATGAACTATGTGCTGAAAAAAAGCTTGCAAAGTTCTACTAATTCATCATCTTTAAGTCACTAGACCACATCCTATAACTTACTCGTTCAAGCACTTAGACTAGAGTTTTACCACCTGTTACCCTGCTACCGGTAAGTTTTTGAAAATGCAATAGTGAGCCAAACAGAAAGAGTTAAAAAAAAAGTTTGTTGTATTGTCGTCAGTGTTCCCTCTAGAACGAGAAATTTGAGAAAATGCGAAATCTTTGCGAAAATTTTACTGATTTTGAACCAGAAATTATTATGATAAACTGTATAACTGAAAAACTTCAACAAAAAACTTGAATATTGTAATGCAAGACTGTAGCTTGTATCTTGAGAAAACAAATTTGATGCAAAAAATTTGTTAAAGGGGTCCTCAAAGTAGTGAAATCTTTCGGCAAAAATTTCAATGAATTTATCATTTGCGCAAATTCGCACTAGTCAAAATCTTTGAAGGAACACTGATTGTTGTTATTTCACAAACATAAAGCGGAATTTATGGAATGTTTAAAAGTGGTGGTGGAGCCAAAACAGTATTCGGTTCATTGTTGTTTACGCATTTATGTAGAACTGGTAATTTTTTCGGCAGTTTGTTTATTACAGATTATGTGAGCTAGTTCATTAGCCGAGCAGAGTTGTTACCCTTATCAGATAGCAAAAATTTTACATTTGGATGACGATGCCAAAATTAATTATCGACTACATTTTCTGCAATTTTTAGCAGCAGTGTCCAGCGGTGTACTTAACGGATTCAAGTCATACCAGTATGTAGTCAGTGTTATTTAGCTTCTGTAATAATACCAATGGTTTTTAATTTTTTTCATGTCTTGAGTGTTTATTATCGACATATGTGAAGTAACAAAAATGCAAGCTGAAGTTTTAGGCTCTGTTCGGTACGGTATACATCATGTAAACGTAAAGCATAAAAACATGACATTGCACATGTGCAGAAAAGTACTGGGTTGTGAAATATGATAAGCACAATTGATTTGCTACAATTTCTGCAATTTTTGGCAGCAGTGGCTCAGTGGTGTGCTTAACGGATTCAAGTCATTTGTAGTTAGTAATTAGTATCATACAGTTTCTGTAGTAGAACTAGAGATTTTGAATTTTTTTTCGTGCTGCGTGTCTTGAGTGTTTATTATTGTGACACTTGTAAATTGATCAAAATACACGCTGAAGTTTCATGCATATATCACGTTAATGTAAAGCATAAAAAGGTGCTATTGCAGACAAGTAGTAGCTATAGCTTGTAAAATTTAAACTTGCGTAGATAACAACGGTACAGTACTTTTGGTTAAGCTGTTATGCATTGAACTTAAGAAAAGTTGTTTCAGTTTTTCTTTTTTTTAAATGTCATGCATTGCAATGCAGTATTTATCTTCTTTCTAAATTTGCAGATGCTTACTAAAGTGGACAGTATGAGTAGAGCCAATTATGTAGCTCATTGTAGTAAAAGTACTGCATTAGCTATTATACTACTGTCAATAATTAAAGCTGGGTGTACGTAATACCATACAATATCAAATTCCAGTATTATGGCAACTGTTTTAAAATCTGCCCATCTTTACCAGATACACATCATGTAGCACTTTTTGCCAGATATTAGGCATGGACAGATGCTAGCACCATTAAGGAAGTGCTGTTATGTTAATGTTCATGGTTGCAAAACCTGCAAGTGGAAAATGTATTTACGTACTTTGCATACCTGAGCAATGCCAGAAGCATTTCTAATGGTCTCGTCAGTAACGTATGTTCCGATTTTTTGTGCAACAACAGAGGCTGTTATAGGTTTAATATACTGCTGTGCTGTGAGTTAGCTAAATGATGTATTTTAGCTAGGATACTTAAACAGTAAACATCACCCGTTCAAGAATATCATTGTCTTTTTTTTTGGCTGTTAATCAATTTTAATATAACAAAGTGGACCGTCTGGCGAATCATCCTATTCATCATTTTTGGCAGACCATTGTTTTTGTCATTTTTGCAGGGAGCCCGGTTTTAATTTTAGTACCGGGCCCGGGTTTGGCTCTCAACGACCCTGGTCTTGGTCAACACCAAGACCTTAAAAAATGGTCTAGAGACCGGTCTTAAAACCAAGACCGTAAAACCAAGACTGGTCTTACGACCTTCATCACTTACAAATTAAAAGGAAAACGTTTTCTTGCTGGCTTTTCATTACTTTGTTAAAAATAGAATAGAGCAAACGATTAAACAAAGTACGTCAAATAACCAACGCGCCTGCTTCTTGAGAATAATTTTTTTGTTTCACAAAACATATTTCTTTATCTTTGTTAAATTTTATCCTAAAATATGGGATAAAATAAGGGATAGCAAAAAAATTTCACTCTAGTGGTTGAAAATTTCGGAACATCAAATTAGGTAGATCGAAGCAAAAAATGGTAAAAATTGAAAAGAACGGTAAAACAATTAAAACACAAATATTTTTCGAAACTTAAAAATTTCTGGAAAAAAATTAAAAGCGGATAAAATGGAATCGTAATTCTACCGTTGACAAAACAGTAACTTCTCAGAAAGCTGTGAGAACTGAAGAGCTAAAAATTGTGAAGTTTATAGCGCTGCATAGCAAAAAATTTAACTAAGTCGTTTAAGCATGACCACAAAATTGAAGTCTTTCTAGCAATGTGGTGATGGTTATTTGACAAATTGCAGCAAAATCACTCTGTCTCTTTTATCTTCGAGTACCAGGAAGCACAAACAAACTTTTTGCAAACAGTACCAAGGTCTTTTTCATTTCAGATCCAGAAGAAAATTCAACATGGAGGCACTATAAAAGCGATCGTCACGAAAATATAAATTACAGCTACAAACAAAAACTTAAACCTCCATCAATTATTTAACAGATCGTAAAAAAGCAAACCATAGAAAAATCAACAGCAGGCTCGAGTTCCTGTTATGCTACACCAGTCTTTTTTTTTCGCAGACAAGCTAAAAATTAAAAGCTGAAATAAGAGCTTGATAGATTAAGTCGAAGCGAATCTATGCATCCATTAAGTTATATTTACAAACTTGTTTTTACATTAGCAAAAAGAGTTGTTGGTATAACCAAAACAGAGCTTAATTTACAATGTAGGTCCATAGGAAACTAATAATTTAAAATTAATTGCGACAAAATAATCTTGCAGACTGTTTTGCGAGTGAAGCGCAATCACGCGAAACAGCTTGTAAGGCTTTTCGATCTGTAATAATTTTAGTTATTATCTTGTTTTTGAGATATCTAAAATAATTGTTTCACTATTCTCTGAAGTCATTCGCTTATGCTGTTACGTGACTACGGTATCCAGTTTCGGTAGACAATAACAATAATGACCAAGAACTGAAAACGCGAAAAAAGCGTTTCTTTTTTTGAAGCCGTATGAGGGCTGTCCAGTTGTTAAAAGCAAATCTAGAATTGCATTTCTACTTCTTAAACGCGAGCATTAGGATATTGTGGAAAATTCACTTAATGACCATTTTCCAGACAAGGTGTACATTGAGGTGGTTTTGTCGCGCTAAACACTCGCAATACACAGAAAAAAGTGATCTGTGATAGCCTGACCAATGTGGAGGTGCTAGCTTCATGCAAACGAAAGAAGCACAATATGTTATCCAGCAGGCTGGTCTAAACATTTTTTTAACCAAAAATAAACATGATATGAAGCAAGATTTTCTTTCTTAACCTTTATCCTACCGACCAACGAATTTGTTGCCATAAAGTATTTATTTTTTAAAAGGTAACTACAAAAAGCAAACTAATACCGATTTTAACTTTCTTTTTTTTGTGTGACGTCATATGCAGGAGTTACGTCATGTTCCATTTATCAAACATTGGAGGATTTCCGACAAGATTTTTTTATTCATTTTTTAATTTTAATTGGTAACCACCAAAACAGGCGCGCAGAAAACGTTCATCCATGATGCAGTAAACGTATCGGTAGCAGCAAAGCTGACTTACACATATTAACGTTGATGGAAATTTTTGAAGCATTCTTTCCTTTTTTCTGTATGAAGGCAAACGACACATTTCGCGCAACGCACTTTTGTGTTGGTCTTGCATACTTTGCATCTCCCTTGTGATGAGGGACCAGGGAAATGATTAACACCGTCAAAGCGAACATCTTCTACTACGGGGCCTCTTGTATTTGAAGATGGCCTTTCATGAGGCTTTTCCGTCTTCAGCAGGCATGTTGTAATGCACCGACGAAATTCTAAATGAGTCATCTTTTTTTCTGCAACTTTGCAGTGCAGTCTCCAGGCGGCAATGACAGAAGTGTTCAGAACATTTATGAACAGAGGCCAATACCACTTTTTGCCACGGATCATCGGGCGGTATGATTCAGCCAATCTATCTATAGGATCAACTCCTCCCATTCCTTGGTTGTAAGAACTTACAAGTCGTGGTTGCTTGATTTCTTTCTTTCTTTCCTCCTTTCACACGCCGACTGGCTTTGCTGATGAGTTCGTGGGTCTCCCAATTACTGGCGATATTTACTATTGCATTATCATTCCACTTGGCAATGTAAACTTTACCATCTGTGCGGTAGTCAAATTCTCCTCTTTCTCTCTTTTTCATGATTTTTGTCTCTGGCAATTCTTTACTAGCTCCTCCAGTTCTTGTTTCTCTGATTGTACCTGTGGCTCGTACACCATCATCTGAAAGTTGACGCAGTAGGTCGTAGCTGGTAAAGAAATTGTCAAAGTACAAGCAATGACGCGGCACTTTAGAATTGGACGAAACTATACCAATCATTTTATTTACCACTCTTGTTCCAAATGGTAAATTTACAGAATTTTCTTTTCCCTGGTAAATTACCAGGTAATAAGGATATCCATCATTCGCACATAAGCTCCAAATCTTATATCCCCAACGAATCGGTTTTCCCTTGATGAACATTTTGGCGCTATGCCGATCAAAATAAGGCACCATTGATTCATCGATGCTTAACACTTCATGAAAGACGCCAAATTGAACCAGGTTAGTGTTCAACATATTGCATAGTGGAGCTACTTTGCTCATTTTGTCCCCAAGAATGAAAGCATGATTGTTTGCAAAGTGCAAATAACGCTTTATTTCAAAATAGCGGTTCTTGCTCATGGTGTTATACACTATGGGCACCCCCAAGTCAGGCTGGGTCGACCAGTAGTGATGTTCCTCAGGTAAAGTATGATAGCCCGATAAGAGAAGAATACCTAGAAGGTTTTGAATATCTTGCACAGAGGCGTAAAAGTTTGAATCATTTTGGTCACGCCGAGCATAGAGATTTGTTTGCACTGCAATGTGTTCTAACATACTGGAAGAAAATACAAGATTCCAAATTTCGTAAGGAGACATAGTGTTGAGTTCCAACAGCTCTTCGGTAATATTGCACTCCTCTGAATCCAAGGTATTATCAAATTCAATCTTTTTTTTCCAACTTCGTTTTTCTAATCTAATTTTCTTTTTGGTAGAGGTCGAACATTATCTTCTTCATCACTTCCTTCATTTATTTCTTCCTCTATTTGCAGCTCACCAGCAGGCTCAAATGGTTGTTCTAAATCTCCAGAAACAGCTTCTGCATCACTTTCGTGTGATCCAGAATCTCCTGCTCTGGGTGGGATAATTACAATGTTCCTGATATTGCAAGAGCCTTGTAGAATATCATTGACCTCTGCAGTAGTGGTCACTCTTGTACATTTTCTTCCAGAGTAAAATGAACTTGGATCCATATCCTACACACAAATTTATAATCATCATCCTTATTGGTTATAATGTTCATACACAAAATGTGAAAAAGACATGCTTTTACAGATGTGATTTTCACTTTTTATGGAACATAACAGTAATAGTGTCAATATGGGCTTGCATTGTGTTAGGTGGTAGTGGGCTACTGCTCTTCTACATTTGCTTGTGATAAACTTCAAACGGACCTCTATTGTACAGCTTGGGTTGCAGTTGGGTAAGTGCTTTTATAGACTTATAACCTACTTGTTTTGTAGGCTTGTAACCTACCGGCTAGTTTATACGCAGGCCTTGGAAGGCCATCAAAATTGTGCCTACTTGTGATTCAAATACACTCAATAAATCACCAACCGCATTAGCCATACAAGCAATATTTCTAAAGTGACAAATTATGGTATATATTATGCCTAAATACCTACCAGTATTATAAATGCAAAAATCACATCAACCACAAAATTGAATGGGAAGCCTCCAATGTTTTATATATGGAACTTAAAATTTTGAATTGAAATTACATGCCACTAGGCAAATATATTTTCATCATAAACTAACGGTAGACATACCTTGGGATATCAGCTGCAAGATGGAACTGATTTGCAAAAATTTCAATCACCTCAAACTACTTTAGTCTTCTTTTGAAAATGGGGACACAGCTACCTCAATTTTCAACACTATTACGGAGATCACAACTTACATAAACAGCCAAACTGAAAACCCAAATACAATTCTAAACATGAAACAACTACTACTAAGAACATATCAGACAAAAAAAAATGAAAAAAAAACAAAAATATTTGTTTTAATGAGCTTTCAAAAATATGTTCCATTTAAGGTATATTGGTAGGATAAAGGTTAAAAAGAGGAAAAGCTTAATTTGCTTACTATACCCACAATCTTTTCACTAGCCAGTGAAACCACTTGTAAAGTCAATGAGCTTTTTGTGGTAAGCCTAAGCAAGAGTTATCCATCAGAGAGTCAACCGTTTCGTAGTGAAAATATAATTGTTGAAATAATTAATTAATTATTTATTTCACCATTCTACTGTAGCATCAAACATAACGAAAAAACGTAAAAAGCTATAACAAATTGCGCTAGCGAACAAAGCTGAGAACCTAAAATCCTGCAATTGCGCTATCACGCCCTTGCGCTAATCGTTGCGACAACACAATTAAGATGTCATTCTGAGGTACATGATCAAACACAAAATCTCTAACAGTTCAGATGGCCGCGTGGTAATAGCGTCCGCCACGGGAGCTGTGGACTTGGATTTGATTCCGAGTCGGGTCAAATCAATGACTTCATACTTGGTATGCTTCCCTATACACAGCTTCCTTATACTTGACGCTCAGCATTAAAGGGATAGTGTGGAGAACAAGCCGTCAAGTTTACTTGTTGTGCCGTTGGGAAGGGCACTTAGAGGGATTCCCTCATCTTGGTGTGGTAGACAGATGGCTGGCAACTCCTAGGCAAGCTCGTATAGCGAATTGATCGCTTTCTCGTGATAGGAGGATAAACATGCAACAAAATTATAAAATGAATTTGTCGCCCTCTCAATATCATGATGCTGTAAAAAAACTAACATTTCACAAAACAACGCGTCATTACGAGCCAGTTGATTTATTTCGGGATTCAGAGAATAGGATTATGTATAAAATCTCACTTGGACTATTAGGCATAAGTTGACAGTATCGTGCTGGGTGAAATATATCATTCATATAAATCACTTAGCTATAACCAGAGTAGCAAGTTTTTGGACAAAACATAGGCCCACTGTCAATGCTTTCCAACCAAGCCAATTGCCGTTTGTGTTTAAACTGAAAGTCGTTGGATGCATTTGCGAATTTAGAATATTAAATAAAAGAAAAGCATTGAAACTTCGACGAAAAGTTGTTTATTTCATAGTCTTAAACGAAACTAGCCATTCTTCATATTGCCGCTAATTTAAGCTTATACAACCGCAGAATAAGTTAACATGTAAAGCAAAGCATGGTTTAAACTTTTACTTACCATTGCACGTCACTCCATCTCCCGTATATCCAGTATTACACATGCACGTGAAAGTGTCGATGCCGTCCATACATGAACCAGCAGGGGCAGCTGCGCAGTTGTTACCGGGGCAATCGTCTATAACTGTAAAAATAATACTCTTGAAATTAACTATACAGATTCAGTAAATTCGCAGCAGCTCCGCACTCGATTGTATCTGTGACAAAAAAGTCCTCAAAAACCAAATGATCAATCTAGAAAGCTTTACGCCTTACTATCAAAATAATTTCAAAACTAAGTTGCGATATGTCAACGGTATTTCGAACAAATCAAATAATTAAAAGCAAAAAAAACTTTACAACCAAATATGTTCAAACGTTAAACAAGAGATGTTTATTACAAAAAACGGGTTTTGTCAAAAAACACCTTTGCGTTATTTGCGTTTAGCAATTTTAAAACAGTTTATTGTTTTGCCCTAGAACGGAAAAGCAAACTTCTTCGTTACCTTATTTGTTTGTGACAACCATAGACAGATGATTACAGACACGGTTGTGATTTTTCTGTGTTTTTTGATTTTGAACTTCATTCTTTAAATTATATTTCTTTGTGATAGACAATTGAAATATTCTCACTCATGCAGTCTCCATGTCGTCCCATGCCTGTGTCCATAAATCCAGCATTGCACGTACACGTGAAACTTCCTGTAGTATCTGCACATGCAGCGTTCATATCGCAGGGGCCAGGATCCATCATGCATTCATTTATGTCTGTAAGAATATGCTGGAAATTTAGTTATCTTCGTTTTAGTCTTTAACAAAGAGACACCCAAAAAATATACAAACTAGCTTACATTAAATCAATGGACAAAAATTACACTGGATGCAACGTGTTGATTGGTAAGGAGTTACAGTCAAATCTCGTTACTATGCCACCCGTCGGAACCGAGCTAAAGTAGCATGGTATCCAGAGTAGCATGGTCACTAGCGTTCGCAAAGTGGCTGCCGTACGCTGTACTTAATGTGCTGTACTGCATTAATGAAACGATAAACGGCTACAGCTTGTCTACAGGTCATTTATTTCTCAAGTTTGTTTAACTCCGGGACAGCGAGATTGATTTAGGTCCTCCTTCACGGCATCTACGATTTTCTCTTTCTGTTCGCTTGCGTTCGGAAAGGTACGATATTTTTACCGGTTTTCTCGTTACTGAGACCAGATATCGTGATCGAATTTTCGCGAAAGTTTTAAAAAAAATTAACGTGTATTTACAGATGCGTATCAATTTGGCCTTTAAGTCTAATTTTTGTGCTATAAGATCAAACAATAATGTTTGAACAGAACAGAACAGGTTTATTTCAGTCTCAAGTTACCAACTTATCGAATATGAACACATTATTAACAATCCCATAACGTTATTAATGTGCGTGACACCTATTGCACCTGCATGGGTAAGTGCAATGAATAAAAACACAAATAAATAACAAATGCTTTGTACTTAAAAAAAAAGAAATGAATGAGTATGACGAAAATCACCCAAGAAAAAAGATTGAAAAGAGGTTTTCACAGGTAGTTTTGCATTTTTTAGGAAAAACGTCTCTGTTATGTTTACTGGTATTACTGTAGCATTAAGCCAGCGTCGGGTGTCATCATTCAGGACCAAGAGACCTTGTATTCCTTTTGGTGCACGATGTAGGGGGCATGTAGAAATGATGTGGTCTGCAGTTCAAGTTTAAGGGCATGTAGAAATGATGTGGTAGCAAAAGGAATACAAGGTCTCTTGGTCCTGGATGATGACACCCGACGCTGGCTTAAAATCAACGCCGTCAACATCTAAACCGTCGGAAGAGGATGCCCAACCACACGACGACGACTGTAGCATTATTTGCAAGTTATTTAGCCACTGATCATCGAGCATGAGACTGCTGGTGCGAGTTATGATGCAGTCTCCAAACCTTTTTTCAGATGTCATGTGACAGATATGATGCGACAAATGAGATGTTTAAATATCTTCCTGCTGTAAAAACATTTTTTCAAAAAATTGTGATTGTTTTCTCAAAAAACTGTGATTGACAATGGAACTAGTCAACTACTGCTACCTGCTTACCTCAAGTCAGTGGCGTTGGAAGTACTTCTAAGTAGGAGGGGGGCTGAAATTTGTGCTACCATACCAACGTCTGGGGGGCTTCACCACCCAGACCCCCCTTCATGTTATCGCAACATAGCCTACGTCATGCGTACCATGCACTTTACTTTAGAAAAAGCCACTCAACTTTTCCTCTAGCTAGCGCAGCACAGAGTAGCCAGATCGACGTTTGCAAAGGTGCTAAACTCCTTTTAAATGACCTTATTATCCGTTCACAACCTTCTAGACAGGAGCGTATTTAGGAAGGAGGGCATTGAGTCATGCCCGCCCTTTTTGACTCTGTTTTTTAATAAAAAGTTCAAAACTAATGGTGCCGAGGGACTGAAATAGTGAAATACGCCAGACTCTTTTGATGGTTTCTGTAGCATATGCCAGGGGCGAATCCAAAAGGGTAGGATGAGGGGTATGCATCCTCCCACTAGTCATTTTCAAAAATGTTTTTGATGCACACGTTTTTTTTTGCAGTCTCGAATCTCTTCGATAGCGATATGCCTTATACGCACGCATAATCGAAAATATGCAAACCAAATTGATCATATTTTTTTGTATTTAGTTGCTTATTATTCCTCCTATCACGAGAAAGCGATCAATGCGCTGTACGAGCTCGCTTAGGAAAAGAATTTCTTAATTTGGCAAAGCACTCAGAATTAGGGTCAAAAATTTAAGCAAAATTTGCTTGAAAATTATTCAAAAAGCATTAAGATAACCATTCGCAGCATGTAAATTTTCAAAAATTTTCAGGGAGAGCATGCCCCAGGACCGCCCTTAGAGCTATTCTTGTTTCTCAATCAGCTTCAAATTTGTCCTTCCGAAACTTTAAATTAGCTTGAAAAAATCTGAAATTATGTCCTCCCCCCCTTCAAAAATTTTCACTACGCCAGTGCTCCTAGGATAAGCTAGCTACTGTAATTTTAAAATTGGAAAAAAATTAACAGTGACATCACAATAAAGCTCCAAGAGCTTTGTACACGAAGGTACCAGAAAATCCAACAATTTTTGCGTTTTTGTTTATTTTTGTCACAAAGTTGCAAAAGTTAGTAGACCTACATTGGTTTGATGGTAACAATGAAGAAAAAAAACAAAAACGAATAACAAGTGACGCCATAAGCCATGGTCGAAGTGCAATAGAGCAGTAGCGTAGCGAAGGGGGCCAAGGGGAAACCATCTAGGAGCGCACCAAGAAGTTATTTTTATAATCTTTTTTCGCCGTATTCACACAGATTTTAAAAACCACTTTGTGGATTACTGTATTGTAATGTATGTTGCTTGCAAAGGATTCAAATCACGCCTTACTTCTGGCCACAAATCACGCATTAAAGGGGCGCACGAAACAGTGATTTTTACACTCCAGTTTCGACGTAATCTTTTAAGCTTAAAAACAATCAATCATTTATTGCAATGCACCCGACAACTGTAGTTTAGGAATTGTGAAGCGCAGCCCCGTTGCTGCTGTTGAGATAATTTAGTTAAAAATGTGAAAGAATTGCGGTATCGTAGGATAAAATTGTAGCTGAGCGCTTGACTGCTCTATATGAAATGCAATTCAGTTTTCTGGATAGCCTTTTTTCAGATCGACAGTCAATATTCTTGTTGAGATTTTAAGCAAAAAATCTTTGCAGTTTGATGTGGGCAATGTGGGCCCCTAGCCGACCGTTGGTATGCTGTCGTCTCGTCTCCAAAAACAAAACAAAAAAGTCTTCACCCACAATTCTGGGCCCTCAAATGGAATCTTGGTCCCCTTGACGGCTAAAAGGTCTTCGAAAAAAAAGGTCTTCATCCGAAACTCGATGACCTCAAATGGAAAGCGGGGACCCTTAATGGCAATGTTGTCTTTCCAAAAATAACAAAAAGGTCTTCAACCATAATTCGAGGCCCCCAATTTGAATCCGGGGCTCTTCAGTGCAGCTTGCCTTGTTCGATATAACGCATTGTTTCCTTAGGCCGGCAGACTGGATTGCTATGTAAGAAAGGTGGTTGTTGGTTTCTATGTTTAGACGATCTAGTAAAGTGCAGCCAGGTAAAAGGAATAAAATAATAAAAAAATAAATTAAAAGTTGATTGAAAACAAAAATTGAGGTCAAGAAAAACAAGAGAAAAAAAAGCTATTCTGCATCACTTTTGATGTTGCATGACTGTTTGAAGTGGGATATATTACAACATCACTTTCGCATAAAAGCTTCTTCGACTCATCCTATCTTATTTCGTCGTCAATTTATTCAACAGTACAAAATTTAATCTTTTTCGTGTGGGTCGATTTTATTGAAGAAGTTTTAGATGCCTGGGCGAACGTCCAGAAGCCACGATAACAGCTCTCACACACTGTCAGCAGACTCTGAGTCCCACTGGAAAGATGGTACATAGGACAGCCAGTTGCAATGTGGTTTGCAGTCTGCTCTTCAGCACCACACTCGCAAGCCGCTGAGTCTGACCATACGGATCAAGGGAGGGGGGGTGTTGGAGGTGCATCCCCCTCCAGCCATTTTCAATATATAATGCTTTGGATGAATAAAACTTTTCCATAATTTCGAACCTCTTCATAACAAGATGCCTTAATCGCCTTAAGTACGCATAATCGAAACTGTGCAAACAAAATGCATCATATTCAGAGAAGCACTCAAAATTAGGGGCCAAAAATATGTAAATTTTTTAAAAAGTACTAAAATGGCCATCACAGTATGTAAATTTTCAAACATTTTTCGGGGGACCATGCCCCCAGACCTCTCTAGAGTCGTTTTGTTACTTAAGTTGCTTAAAATTAACTCTGCTGGAAAAAAATAAGCTTGAAAAATTGACAAAATTTGATGCCCCTTCCGTGAAAAAATTTTTGAATACGCTCCTGACATGAAACACTTTCAAAGGGCTTATTTACGCCTGTTTCCGGGTCTATACGTCTTAACGTCTTTGTATTTAGTTAACATACAACCTAATTTAAAATTACACCCCACCCCCCCCCATCAAAACTTTGTGGATCCGCTCTTAAGTGTGACATGCCCCATCTGTACATAGTCAGAGATGGGCATTTATCGTGATAATTTATCGGCGGTAGTTATCGGCGATAACTTTTTATCGATTATCGTAATCGCTCAAAATAGTTTGGATTTCTCGATTACCGTTATCGTTTTTGTTGTATATTTTGTTATCGCCGATAAATTATCGCGATAAACGATTTTTTATGCACGCAGTGTTTGAACTTCAAAGTTAGTGCATTGAATGGAAATGGGAAAACATGGTGTCCATTGAGACTTGCTGTAATTTTTAAAAATTATTTCTTTGTTTGGTTTAATTTCACGGCAGAATCCGTGAACTGCTCTCTTTTCTTGAAAAATCTGAAAAAAACATTTCTGCAATTCGACTTACAAAAAAAAACTTCGTCAAACACAACGAAAATTTACCGCAACATTTATCGGAAAAATTTATCGGCGATAATTTATCGATATCGATTTAAGAAATTGAGATTTATTGATTGTCGGTATCGTCCAGGGCTTTTCTGAAGTTATCGATTATCGCTACCGCTTTAGTACAGAAAGGTTTATCGCGCCCATCACTGTACATAGTTGAGCCGAAGAGGCCGACACCAGTTCGGAGGCAATTCAATGGGATCCAGGCAGGTCTGGAAAGTTGCATTCCAGGTGGAGGTACCACTGATATCGGTGATGAAATCACGGAGTCGATCACAGGCGTTAATTGCCATAACGTAACACAATTAGTTACCTACGTTGAAACGATGGTAGGACGAAAAAAATTGCAATTTTTGTGTTGAACTCCGAATATCCTGCACCAACCAAAGGCAAGGGACTCACTCCACTTGTAGATTTATGCAAAATTTGGAATGTGGCGATTTAAGCGCGATTATGTGGACGATTGGATTAACTTTTTTAGCGTGATTGGCACGGGACTCGTCTAATAAATAGAGTGTTTTGGTTAAAAAAGCTTAACGCGACTCTAGATTCAAGTTTTTCGTTTATAAGCAGATATTTTAAAACGTAGGGGGCGCAAAATTTTTCGTTTGCCCCGGGGCGCTGGATACCATCATTACGCCGTTGCAATAGGGTAGGCGATACTGTATTTATAAATTTTTGAAAAGGAGGAGCTAAAGGGGGGCTCAAAATTTCTATGGGGGGGCTAAAAAAATGTAGGGAAAACTTCAGACCCCCTCAACATCCACCTTTCAACGCCCTTGCCCCAAGTAAACTTTTAAAATCCTATTTAAAGCATATTAGTTACATGACAAATACTGCGTATTTATTTCAACATTAGGGCTACGCCTAGCACCTTCATAGCGACGCTACAGCTTGAAGCAAACATGTGGTGAGAACAGCTTCGGAGAGTTACCAGGTTTTTGCCACACTCATGTCTAGCGCTAAAGACGAAATGGTCGAGAGAAAGAGCATTACAACAGGCAACTATGCTTGAACAAGTACTGTAGAATTTACAAGCGCATAAAAGAAGCATTGTTGCAATTGAACCAGATTGCAAATCCTCTGCTTCGGTTTGCATGGAAGGGAACAGACTTCAGGTTTTAATGTGTTAGTCATTATAGAAAAAACAACGAATGATATGCTAGCAGGTATCACAAAAGATTTGGTCGTGGCATGAACAGTGGCGTTGCTAGGAATGGTGATACCCGGGGCGGAACTTTATGGTGTCACCTGTCTACCAAGAAGCAATAAACTATTCAACGTTTAAGGCTGGAAACCAGTGAAGGGCTTAAGCCATTTGGCTTATCGAGTTTTGTATTGCAAGATAGACATTGAGAACTCGAAGTAGGGGCGAATTAAAAAAACGCTGTCTTTTGTTATTATAGACTAGTCAGCGCTAGTAGCCTCTGGCAAATTGCGTATCTCACGATATTATGCCGAAGGGCACTCCAGCAAGTTTTCGGGGTCCATTTCCGCGGTTTCACAACTCAGGAACACCGCATTAAGCCCACAAAAAAAAAGAGCTAGCGATGGCGAGCTGGGCTACCGGCTACATTCTATTCGATATAATTAACCCGGGAATCATACTTCACGTTCCAAATCCCTATTACTACGGCTGTGTTACTGAAAACCCACGCCGCCAAAATGCACCTTGCAATTCATTACACGCTTCGGCGCAATACCGCCAGGTCAGCGCTAGTAGTCTTAGCGAAAACATTGAAATCTTATGGCGAAAACATTAAAATCTTATGGCAAATCTTACGGCGAAAACATTTGAAACAAACGAACAAAATATAAAACACCTCTGACCAAAAATAGATCTTCGTTTTACCAACACACGCAGTTTCACTTTTTATCCAATAAAGATCTCTCTCTAGCTAAGACAGACCCTCATGACTTGTTTATCGAATAAGTCGGTCCACAACCGAGAAAAAAGAAAAAATGTTTGACAATTATTTCTATCAGTAGTTGATACATTAAGTGGAAAACTCGGGTAGTCCAGAGGTGACGAACACGATATATGCGACCGGCGAATCGATATTGCCTAATTAAATTTGTTTTTGCATAGATTTCTACCGAAAAATTGGCTTTAAGCGCATGAGAGGGCAAGAGGGAAACTCTTAAAGTGACATTAATTTTCACAATGCCCCCCCAAATGCCCCTGCCCCCCCAAAATACGCTCCTGGATATGGCCTACCTCATGCGAGCTTCTCTACGATTTAGTATGAAGAAGACCTATTTCATTTTAAGAATGTGCATTCAATATAGCTGGTGTCGCTGAGTAACATACAGCTCAGATGGCCGGATGGTGTAGAGCGTCTGTCTCGTGAGCTGTAGACTTGGGTTTGATTCCGAATCGGGTCAAACCAATGAAAAGGAGGGGCTAACAGGGGCTTCGTACACTTTAACACTGGTATTCACTGCTTCCCTGCTTGACGCTCAGCATTTAAGGGATAGTGTGGAAAACAAGCCGGCAAGTTTACTTGTTGTGCCGTTGGGAAAGGCATTTAGCGGGATTCCCCGATCTTGGTGAGGTAGACAGAAGGCTGGCAACTCCTAAGCAAGCTCGTATAGCGCATTGATCGCTTTCTCGTGATAGGAGGATAAATATGCAACTAAATAAAATAAACAAATAAGCCTAAAAATAAAAGTTTTTACCTGAAATGCGAGTTTTGGCCTTCCATTTCCTATCACAGATAAAAGCGTCGATAAAAAGATAATAACTCGCACATGTTTATGATCCGCGTGGTAATTCCCAATGCGAAAGATATAATGGGGTGATTTGGAATTCCATTACAGGGACTTCGTACAAAGGGGTTAAACATATCGCAATGGGAAGTAGTACTTTCAGAAGCTTTACATTCGTTGAGAACTTTGTTGCGTACCGCCACGAATGAAGCACCTCATGATCGTATTTTTAAATTTTCGAGACGTTCTATGTCGGGAAGGAACTACCTGTTTGGCTGACTGAGACAGGAACGGTATTAGTAAGAAAACATGTTCGTGATAAATATGACCCCCTTGTCGATGAAGTTGATTCGCTTAGTGCCAATCAAAATTATGCTGTCATAAGGCACCCCAGCGGACGAGAAGCAACCTTTTCCACCACAGATCTCGCACCTACCGCTACTGATGTTGTTGCAAATAATGAAGAACCCGCTTCTATCGAAATTGAGACTGGACGCTCGCCTAACAAGATGTCTGTTTCTAAAACTAGCAAGCCTACCACTGACGTTGCTAATGAACTGCAAACCCCTTTGCACAGGCGTTCATTGCGACAAACATGAGCGCCTGATCGATTTGGTATATGATTATATGTGTAGGCGAACGGTTACGGTTTTGCTATGTTGCTGTTATTTTCTTCGAGGGGGTAAATGCTGTATAGTTGCAAGCCCTCGCCACGTTGCAAGTATTTCGCAATTCTGTCACGAGCGCCGATTCCTTTGTGTTCGTTCTTTTTTCTAATTTCTTGCTTTTAGTTTACAGTACCTTGGCTGATGAGAGCTGCATCGTAATCGTAAGGTGCTACGTATTTTGATTCTGTTTGTAGGTTACAATAGAGTGTTCAGAAAACTATGATGAAATCGTTTTTCCTCCTTCGAGTAGACGAGTTGTCTCATACCCCAGAAGGTTTAGATGAGAAAAATTGATTTCAATGATGTACGCTGTGCAACAGGTCCTTGCGAGAAAGTGAGATTTACGTCATGTGGTTTGGGTAAAGCCTTAGCCACATTTAGTGCAAGCCTGTATGTTCTCAAGAGTTTCGATGTTAAAGCCGTAACGCAGCGCAGGTAAGTGCGTTTTCACCCATGCATCAGCTTTATGCAAGAAATGCCGAGCAAGTTCTTTGCGCACTCCTATTGAAAGTTGGGTTTTAAAAATGTTTTTGATGTTGTAACATTCATCAACTAAAGGCATGTGGCTATCACTTCAACGAAATATCATGACTCTACCTGCTACGTGACTAGTAAAAAAAGAGTAGATAAAACTAAGCAAAGGATAGACTAGAGCAGGTTGCTTCAATTGCAATATGATCTTTTGCTGAATTACCAATTTTTGACTACAAACTCAATGCACAACCCTTAGTTTATCGCTGTTTTATCAATACATTTCATGATAGTTACTTGGATTACTAATTAATGAAACCACAATCACCGCAGTATGCAAAAAAAATACTTGAGTTCATGTAAAGAACTATAAGGAAATGAACACCAAGTAGCCTATCAAACCCACGAGTACAAACATATTTAACCTATAAAACTTCCGTGAAATTCGTTCATGTTACTGCCCGTTTCTCAGTCAGGTCGTGGCAAGGAATAATAGCAACCCTAACATAGAAAATTTACAAACCAACTACGAACAAATGCTGTGCGTGGTAATTCAGCAAAAGTTCAGTAAAACAAAGTTAATTTTCCAAACAATAATACTGCTTTGCGTCTATGGCAAAATTTCCTGATATGCCATCATCTCATATTTTGTACAGCGCTTAAACTTAATGAAAACAAAACTTAGAAACCTAAACATTGTGATTAAAATATATACTTACCAAAACACATTCCTCGAGTTCCATCTCCGCTATATCCCGGATTGCACATGCATGTGAAACTTCCTGCAGGAGTGTTCATACACATGCCGTCTGTACGTTCACAGTTGTTCGTCATCATGGTACACTCATCAATATCTGAAAATACATTTCAATCATCTTTCTAGTTACAAGAGTAACGCTGAATCGGTGCACTCGTCCGACATAGCTATCTTCCCGGACGGTCTTCCGAAAATTCTATTGTACTGTATATTTTTTACAATGAAACTTATGACTTCAGTAAAACTTCTAAATAAATTAAATAACTGAATTAAATGAATGGGTTATTTTCAACTACATTAAACTAAAAACTCATCAGTAAATGAAGAAGCCTGCAAAGTAACGGTAAGCTTGCACTCTACTTGCACATCTGTCCTTTGTATATGCACAATGCGAACGGCCCAGCCGCGAATTGATGCGCACGTAAGGACCTGTTATTGCTCGCGTATCACTTGAACTGCTTTCGCCACGCAAATGAACGTTATGAGCAAAACCAAATGATTTGGTAGCTCATTTTTGGTTCGAGACCCAAGTTTTACAAACAAAGCTTGTCTGACCGAGTGGCCGGCGCATTGGGCTGGGGAGCTGGTTTCGCGGGTTCGATGTCCGGCTGGGCCATCTACCATGATCCACATATTTCACTACGATAAAAACCGTAGCTCTGCATGTCTGGCTTCGTAAAAGTAGTATTAACGCTCTTCGTTTTTAAGCAAACCTGCGTATGCAATAAAATGTTCATAAAAATTCAAGCTTAAGCCACAATTTTTATTTGCTACACTGGTCGTACTTTAATCCATTCCAATCTTTACTGGCCCTATAGTTATTACTCTTCAACATTTTATAGAAAAGTTATAATGTTCAAAGAAGGCAAACGTTCAAGTTCATCATTCTGAGTCTGCAGTCTTTACTCTACCCGTACTCTAGTAGATCTGTTCTGTAACATGTAAAAACAATTACCATGAGCCTGGCTAGAATGACTTCCCATGATAAAAAACTTATCGTACTGCCATGCTAAATCTCAAGCTCAGTCCACGTGCAAGTGCTCTAAACGAAAAATTCAGAGCATCGAGAAAACAGCAAAGCAAAAAAACTAGACAGCTGCAATTAGCAACTCTAACAAATACTGTAATATCACGTCAAGGATCTCCCGCTGAGAATCCAATTATCACAGAGTAAATTTTCTACAAAAAGCTAAACAAAATCTTGAATTGTCAAAATTTTGCTTTTCACAATGTAACTTTATAGTTTTCTCATCATGCATTGTTTACTTTTATTTCTCCGCCGCGCGAGCTTACCAGATACCGATGCTTATCGTTATTTGGACCATTTTTTCTTAAAACAGCTTGCGTTTCGTGAAAACAATCGCAAAGTTGAATTTTTTTAAATATCGAGTCCTCGAGCCGAGGACAGCGCAAAATTCAAGGCCTAGGAGAGCCGAGGCCAAGGACAACGCGGTTGAGGCCAAGGACTTCACAAACCTGTCCTCGAGGACTACATCACTGATATTTACAATTTTGGCTGCAAATTTAATCTACATAAATCTTGTGCAATATCACCGCAATTAAAAAGTAAAATTTTTTAAACCCAACAGTCTGTTTCACCCAAAAGGAATCATCAGGGGTATTTAAAAACAAGTAAAGGTGTAAAAATTCAAACTAAAATCTTTTAGCTCACTAAAATATAAACACTGCGCCTCAAAAGTCTACGGTATTAACAATAACTAACACTGAGTGCTGGTTTGATAAAGTGTACTGGTACTAGAAAGACGAGGGCACGAGAAACATCGAACCGTGACTGGCGCAAAAGGTAAATAAACAAACGTTATTCAACCGTGAGAAACATCTAAGCGTAACAGGCGCGAAAAAAGTAAACTAATACCATTCAGCCGTGCAAAATATGACCGGTAACTTTTTTCTTCAACTCACGTAACATTCAACACTCTCCTTGAATGATATTTGTTTACTTTTTTCGCGCCTGTTACGCTTAGATGTTTCCCACGGTTGCATGACGTTTGTTTGTTTACCTTTTGCGCCAGTCACGGTTCGATGTTTCTCGTGCCCTCGTCTTTTCAGTGCCAGCACTACTACACCTTATCAAGCCAGCACCAGAGATGGGCGAAGTCACAAAAAACTGACTCCGGATTTGCTCCGGATCCAAAAGCTTAGCCTCCGAATCCGCTTTGGAATGCTATTTGTCGACAAATTTTACATCCGCTCCGGAGCCGGATTTTAGCTTGAACCTGAAACCAAAATATTGCGTAATATTTTGGTTTCAAGTTCAGACTAAAATCCGGCTCCGAATCCAAAAAATGCAGCCGGACTCCGGCTTCGCTTCGGGTCCGTGCCCATCTCAGGCCAGCATACAGTGTTAGTTACTATTAATACCGTAGACTTGTGAGGCGCAGTATTTTAGTGAGCTTATTTTTTTTTATTTAGTTGCATACCGTATTTATCCTCTTATCACGAAAAAGCGACGAATGCGCTATGCGAGCTGGCTTAAGAGTTGCCAGCCATCTGTCTACCAGACTAAGATGAGGGAATCCCGCTAAGTGCCTGTCCCAACGGCACAACAAGTAAACTTGCCGGCTTGTTCTTCACGTTGTTCCTTTTAATGCTGAGCGTCAAGCAGTAAGCTGTAAATACCAATTTTTTAAAGTCATTGGTTCGACCCGACTCGGAATCAAACCTAAGTCTAAGGCTCCCGAGGCTGACGCTCTTACCACTCTACCGCCTGAGCTGTTGAAATGCTAGGCTACTGCAATTCATGAAGTGAAATCATTATCAAATATCCCGGTCGCATAGATTAAACAGGTTTAACATTACTACATAAAATTACCGAGCTCAAAGTGATAACTATATCAAACCTTGTGTACAAGACATCTTGATCTGCCTTGAATTCTTTACTAATTGAGAAGTTCTGACGTTTTTGCTAGTACCAGCATGTAGATTGTATTAACTTTTTTAAACAACTGTGTCATTGCCTAATGTAAAAATAAAACCAACACACAGTATAACTCAATATTTAAACGAAATTGTCACTACCTAAAATCAAACAATTAATTTTTTTGTTGAACGTGAGTGATATTATTTTATAATTGCATGGCGTTGTAAGCTTCGCGTTTTTTTGGATTTTTGCAGCTTATTACAAAGTTTTAGTGTCGTTGGCAAAATCATTTCTGCTAACCAATTAATCAGTTCCGTTTATGCTTTACCAAGAATAATACTTACTCGCCCAATATGACAGCCACGGTAAAACAAATTTTCATGTCACCTTTGCAGTCGGTACGGGGGTTACACATTACAAAGTTTCCAAGACTAAATCAATGAACTTGTTTCGAAAAACGCGAATTTTAGCCCAGCAGAAACGCGCGATTCCATTGTGTACACTCTACAGCTGCACCAGAGTTCTCTTTCTCTAATTGCACAATGCACATGCTTGCATGTCTTCTACTCATCTTGGCTTGAGACTCAATAATTAGACTGCATTTTCTCCAAAAGTGTTTATGCGCTAAGCCCAGAGTAAACATTACCTTAGAGACAAACTTTGCATTATCGCCAGAGATTGCTCCAACGTTATTCTTTTTGTTCCAACAAACTTTTATTACACATGCAATCCAATCCTGATCTAGCAGATAAAGCGAATTTGTCTGCAGTTTCAAGTTCAGTCGTTGATCTTTAATTAGTCCGTTGACCTGTGGCCAATCGTCTCGCTTCCCACTATTCTTCTTTTTTCTCTGCCGCAAATGTAGACTGCGAGATATATTTCTACCCTAGATTTTTCCGGAAGCGTATCGAACAAAAATCTGGGAGAACAAAATTTACTAGTCTTTAGGCCTACCTTGCTACAGCACATTAAATTTTTTTAACGGCTTTGTAATTTTTTGAAAACGCCAACCATTTCTCACAACATTGAGATTTTGCAGTTAAAATACATCCAAGGATTTTTAGTGGCAATTTTGACTTTGTTCTATCGACTGCTGTTTTGGAACGAATTCGTCTCTTAACAACCTTTTTATATTTCTTTGATTCCTTCCTATAACAGGGCTTCACTTTTGCTTTACAATTATGGACAATCTTCTTTTCTTACGATGGCTGATAATTACATAGTAATCACTACAGCAAGTTTTTGCAGCTCTACAATTCTGAAAACTTGCATTTATGTTTAATAAATGTTGCACTAAAAAGTTGCGTTTATTTTTAAAGAAAGTTGTAGTAAAAAGTTGGATTTAGGAATGAGCACAACGAGGTTATGCATAACGAGCTGAAACACAACGCACATTGCACAACGAGTTTAAAAGTGCGATCACACTGAGACGTTGAGACCTTTGAGACATTGTGCAAGTTTATCTTATTGTGACGTGCCTTTGTGCCGATGTGATGTCAGTAGTTATAGATGCGCCATTTCAGACCAAAAGTGGTGAGCAAACTGGTGAGCCAAAAATGACGTCATACGTCATGACCAACCTACGTGTCGGCGTATCTGAAAAAGCGATGTATTTCCGTTCTTTTAGAGATTTCGTAGTTCAGTAGTTTGTGGTAATATGGAATATTTAGTTTAGTTGACAACATACTTGCTAATTTAATTGCATTGACAAAATTGCTTGTTTACTGATTGACATAATTTGATTTTATCTATGTTTAGATATGTAAATTGCTTTTATCTTTAATGTTTCTAAGTTTGGACATTGCAAGTTTGCATTAAAACCCAAACTATTACATTAATTTGCAACACGAATCTCTTTTCACGTGTTAATTTTTTTATTTTTATTATTTTCTGTTATTTAAAAGTGTTTTTTATTATGAAATAAGTTATGTAAAGAATTAATTACTTCTAAAATTTTTGCTCTAGTATTGCAATTAGAAATTTAATAGTTTTTTTTAAATTTTATTTTATGATAAAAAAACATTTTTGTTACAGTGTTGCAATTAAAAACTTAATAGTTTTTTTTTTAATTTTTATTTTATGATGAATGAAATATTTTTGTTACAATATTGCAATTAAAAACTTGATAATGTTTTAAGTATTTTTATTATAAAATAAATTACATAAAGATTTAATTACTTCTAAAATTTTTGCTACAGTATTGCAATTAAAAACTTAATAGCTTTTTTAATTTATATTTTATGATGAATGAAATATTTTTGTTACAGTATTGCAATTAAAAACTTGATAATGTTTTAAGTATTTTTATTATAAAATAAATTACATAAAGATTTAATTACTTCTAAATGTTTTGTTACAGTATTGGAATTAAAAAGTTAATAGTTTTCTTTTAATTTTTATTTTATAACAAAAGAAATATTTTGTTGCAGTATTGCAATTAAAAATTTAATAGCTTTTTTTTTTAAATTTTATGTTGCAAGTATTTTTATTATAAAATAAATTACATAAAGATTTAATTACTTCTAAAATTTTTGTTACAGTATTGGAATTAAAAAGTTAATAGTTTTCTTTTAATTTTTATTTTATAACAAAAGAAATATTTTGTTACAGTATTGCAATTAAAAATTTAATAGTTTTTTAATTTTTATTTTACAACGAAAGAAATATTTTTGTTACAGTATTGCAATTAAAAATTTAATAGATTTTTTTAATTTTTATTTTATGATGAAAGAAATATCGATTTTATACTTCCTAGATAAAATTATTGCTGCATTTTAGTTTTACGTATGTGATAGAATTTATGCTTTAGTTATTTTGATTATTCTAAAGTTGTTGTTACATTATTTCTTTTCCCGTATTTTAAAAAACTTTTATGTAAATAGTATTATTTACCAGTTCAATAACTTAGGGAATTATTGTTATCTTTCTTTAACGCATTAATTTTTTTTATAGTATTTTTATTATGAAATAAATCATGTAAAAATTTAATTATTTCTAAAATTTTTTGTTATTGTATTGAATTTCAGTTATTAAAAGTTACGCTTTTGTTATGGTTTTGTGCAAAAAATATTGAGGGTTGCTGAGTTGACTTGATCACAAACATACCACCAGATGGGGTTGCTGACTTGGTCACAAACAAAAGACTAGATACGGTTTCTGAGTTGCTGTCAGCAGTTATGTTGCTACGTACCACAAGTATAAAATCATGTTATCTATTTAAATTTGGACAAAATACGCACTAACAAATTTTACTAACAAAAAATATAAAGGAAAACAGGTATTTGACTTTCATGGAAGTTAGTGTATATTGCGCAATAGTGTGTAAGCCTGCTTTTATTGGTTCAGAAACGTCATGGATGCTGAAATAATTTGTGATATCTGTCATAAAAAGTTTCTGAAGAAGTCCAATTTGAACCGACATGTGAAAACAATACATGAGAAGATAGAAGACTTTGCATGTATGAAATGTCAGAAAAACTTCAAGGAGATGCATCATTTGAAACGTCACCAGCAAAAGTGCGGGAAATGTAGAAGATGTGGAGCACAATTTGATTCGCTGACAGATTTTGCAAAACATTCTTGCAAAAGAAAACACACTGAAAACGAAAAAACACCAACTAAAACAGCAAGAAACTCGTATCGAAAACCGAATTGCACCGTCGATCTTCGAGCAAAGAACCGGATGGAGTTTGAGGTTTTAGAAAATGAACACTTGGATGAAGAGGACCCAGAATTGCGGGAGTTTCTTTCAAAATACTGGTCCAACATCAGAACTTTCTCAAAACACAGAAAAGTGCAGAGTTTAGATAATTTTTATTTTCGAAATTTTGAACACATGATCGACACAATTGCTGAAACAATAATGAGGGATCAACAAACCAAATTCAAACTGAATTATAGCTTTGGGTACGTCCTGAGGAATATCGACACTGACGAACTCCGTTATTATCACCCCTTTAGCAACAACGCTCAAGTATTGGACACAAAAGACGGTGTGAACAGGATGCTAAACAGTTATTTACCGCTTATTGCAAACATTTTCATATCGATCCTGATCAGTTTCAAGGTGTTCTTCTTATTGATTTTCCAGAGATAGAAGATTTTTTTGAGATTAATATCGTTGTTTACGAGCTCCAAGATAAAAAAGCGAAACTAATGCAACGTAGTCGCGAGTTGTACATCGAAACCATGCAATTGAATGTTTTTAAAAATCATTTAAGCTTGATTGTTGACTTTGAAAAGTATTGCGATGTTTACCAATGCCAGCGATGTGATAAACTATGGTATGGGCGAAAAGATTTTTTGAGACACACCAACTCTTGCGATCAAACTGTTACACAATCTTTTCCAGGCGGTATTTTTAAAAACCAACCAACCGTTTTTCAAAAATTAGAAGATATAGACGTTTTTGTACCCCACGATCAACGACATTACCCTTTTTACTGTTGCTACAATTTCGAGTCGATTTTAAGTCAAAACAATTTGCCTGAAAACGGTGAAAAACTTTCTTTTACTTCCAAACACATCCCTTTAAGTGTGGGCATAGCTTTCAATATCCTAAATTTTGAAGATCCCATTTGTTTTGTTTCTGAGGGTAACGAAACTGTATTAGTTCAAAAAATGGTTGATTATATGGAAAAACTCTCAGATGCTGCATATGCAATCCTGCACGAAAGATATGAATACGTGTTTGATGCTCTTGCAATCAGTCCCAATTGTCGGAGCGAAAATCTTTTAAAAGAATTTGATGCTTTCATTCGAGAACTCCTTATACTGGGTTACAACAGCTTTAAATACGACCTTCCTTTAATTCAAACCATACTGATTGGGGAATTGGTGGAAAAAATTGATTTTGTGATTAAAAAAGCAAACACTTATCTCTGTTTAAAGACCGCCAAACTTCGATTTTTGGATATTCGAAATTACATTTCTCCTGGCTTCAGCTATCGATCTTTTCTTTTGGCTTACGGTTGCACTGCAGAGAAATTTTTCTTCCCTTATCACTTCATTCGTGATTTAAAAGCATTAGAACATCCGTCTGTTCCACCGTACGAGGCATTTTTTAGTGAAATCACAATATCTAACATCTCTCTCTCAGAATATGAGCTTGTCAAAAAGGTATGGAAAGAAAAAGAGTGGAAGACTCTCAAAGATATGCTCATTTATTACAACGTGATGGAATGCGGACCTTTTGTTGAAGCTGTAGGTAAAATGTTACAGCCTTATTTGGCACAAGGTATTGATATATTTAAATCTAGCTTTTCTGTTAGTGGAGTTGCTAAAATTCAAGTGCTCCAGAGATGTGAAAAAGAAGCTTCTGTCTGTCTGATATAAGACCCTAACTTAGTTTTTGACCAAATTCAAGATTTTGAAGTGAACCCGAACCTGAACCGGTAAAAACCGCTTTTTTTCGGTGAACCCGAACCAAACCTGAATCTATAAAATTTGGACTTAGTAAATCTGAACCGAAACTGAACCTTAAAAATTTGGTTTTGGATGAATCCGAACCCGAACCGTTAATGTTTGGTGCAACTGAACCCGAACCGAACCTGAACCCAAATTTTTGAAAAGTCTTGAACCTGAACCGGAGCGATATTTTAAACGGTTCCACTCTCTGAAATAAACACTTGGCCAAGGCAAACGGGACAAACACACATAGCCTATGAACATTAACTAAGGCTTCTGTAGCACTAAGACCACGGCACAGAGCTCGAACCAAGGATATAAAGCACTACTCCGCGGAGGCAAAAACTCTAAAAAGGAAATCAATAAAAACTACAAACTCTTATTTTACCGTTTTAGCAACTTGCCGTTAATCTTAGAATCTTACAAGTCTTGAGTCTTACAAGTCTTCGTCTTAAAAATCTTATTTACTGTACAAAAAAGGAATTAAACCTCCCGCCTTTACGCAAGTAACTCAAAAGAACAAAACAATAAACAAGTGTACACTTCAAACTAAAAAACTCAACGACTAGTCAAATTTCAAAATTCGAGAACGTTGGTAATGGTCACGAAACAATAACCTAGGGTTGGCGCTAGATACATTTTACAAATTAATTATTGTTTTGTACATCTGTTATGCTTCACGAGTTTTTTTTTTCGCAGAAAGCTGAAATTAGAGTTTGATAGATTAAGTCGAAGCGAATCTATGCATCCATTAAGTTATATTTACAAACTTGTTTTTACATTAGCAAAAAGAGTTGTTGGTATAACCAAAACAGAGCTCAATTTACATCGTAGGTCCATAGGAAACTAATAATTTAAAAATCAATTACGACATAGTAACCTTGCACACTGTTTCGCCAGTGAAGCGCAATCGCACGAAACAGCTTGCAAGGCTTTTCGATCTGTTGTAAATTTTTATTTATTATCTTGTTTTTGAGATATCTAAAATAACTGTTTCACTATTCTCTGAAGTCATTCACTCATGCTGTTACGTGACTACAGTACCAAATTACGGGAGACAATAAAAACAACGACCAAGAACTGAAAACGCGAGAAAAGCGCAGGGGCGCACCCAGAAAATTTCAAAAGAGGGGGTTCTAAAAAAAATCGATCTCGCACGCAGGAGCGGATCCAGAAAATTTTGGTGAGGTGGAATGAAATTTTTAATCAGGTTGAGTGTTAACTAAATACAAAGACGTTAGACCCCAAAACAGCGTAAACAACCCTTTGAAAATGTTTTCATGTCTGCGACGTATGAATTTTTTTCAGGGAAGAGGCACCCAAATTTGCCATATTTTCAAGCGTGCTTTTTTAGGCAGAATTATTTTGAAGCATATTGGAAATTAAAAAAAAACGCTCTAGGGGATCCGGTAGCATGCTCATCCGGAAAATGTTTGAAAATTTACATACTATAATGGCTATTTTAGCACTTTTTGAACAATTTTTAGGCAAATTTTGTGTAAGGTTTTTGCCTCTAAATCTAAGTATTTCACCAAATATGATGCATTTTGTTCGCACATTTTTCATAATGCGTGCTTAAAGCGTAAGGCTAATTGCTATTGAAAAGGTTCAAAATTATGGAAAAACTGTATTCATGAAAAACATGTTTGAAAATGGCTGGTGGGGGGATGCATCCCTTCTGGTTTCGTTCCTGCCCGCACGGATAATAATGTCTCTTACCACTACACCGACCAACCGATTTGGCTTCAGCATGATATGCGGCAAATTTTAAAATAACAGCACGTACTGCACTTGCACAGTTTGGACACTTCATTTTAAAACAAAAGTTTGGTTTGCAAAATAGGGGGTTTCGACCCCCCCAACGCCCCTGGGTACGTCACTGAAAACGCGTTTCTTGTTTTGAAGCCGTATGAGGGCTGTCCAGTTGTTAAAAAAATCTAGAATTGCACTTCTAATTCTTAAACGCGAGCACAAGGATATCGCGAAAAATTCACTTGATGACCATTTTCCAGACAAGGTGAACAATGAGGTGGTTTTGTCGCACTAAACACTCCCAATACACAGAAAAAAAGTGATCTGTAATAGCCTGACCAGTGTGAAGATGCTAGCTTCATGCAACGAAAAGAGGCACACTATGTTATCCAGCAGGCGGGTCTAAACATTTTTTTAACGAAATTCTCGCGAACACTAACCAGTGAAATATTTACTGTTAACATGCAAATACATAAACAAGATATAAAGCAAGATTTTCTTTCTTAAAAAGAGGAAAAGCTTAATTTGCTTATTATGACCACAATCTTTTCACTAGCCAGTGAAGCCACTTGTAAAGTCAATGAGCTTTTTGTGGTAAGCCTTAGCATGAGTTATCCATCAGAGAGTCAACCGTTTCGTAGTGAAAATGAGATAGTTGAAATATACAACTGATTATTCATGTCACTATTCTACTGCAACATCAAACATAACGAAAAAACGTAAAATGTTAGTACGAATTGCACTAGCGAACAAAGCTGGGAACCTAAAATCCAGCCATTCCGTTATCAAGTCTTTGCGCTAATATTAGCGACAACACATTTAAGATGTCATTCTGAGGTTCATGATCAAACACAAAATTTCTAACAGCTCATATGGCCGAGTGGTAAGAGCGTCCGCCTCGGGAGCTGTGGGCTTGGATTTGAATCCGAGTCGAGTCAAACCAATGACTTCATAATTGTTATTTAAGTAAATATCAAAACTTCGGTAGCCTGTTTCTCGCTATAAATACAATCTTGTGCATAGGTAGGTTCAAGTCGAGTTGACGTTCTGTTTAAGCTGAAAGTCGTACGACGCATTTCAGAAGCTAGAATATCAAATAAGGGAAATGCGTTGAAACTTCGACGACAATTTGTTTATTACTACTTGCCTGTCTCAAGTAAAACTAGTTTTCTTCCCATTGCTGCTAATTTAGGCTATGCAACCATAGATTCACTCGTTACACTTGTCGACAGCGTGGCCGAGTGGTTCGGAGTGTCGTTTTTTCGACGGCCATGATCGCAAGGTTGATGGTTTAACTCCCACCCAAGCCTCGTTGTTGCGTCCTCGGATAAGATGCTTCACAACAATTATCTCTGCTTGATGGAATCTAGCAAGTAGTAAATTGAAGAAATCAGAAGCAAAATTTAAGCGGAAACCTCGGAAACATGGGCAACTCCTAAGCGAGTCTGGATTCGTCCTATGCATAACGCCTCCGTCGCTTTCTCGTGACAGGAAGATAAAAATGAAGAAATCAATCACATACACTTATTATTGACATGCACAGCAAAGCATGGTTTAAACTTTTACTTACCATTGCACGTCACTCCATCTCCCGTATATCCAGTATTACACATGCACGTGAAAGTGTCGATGCCGTCCATACATGAACCAGCAGGGGCAGCTGCGCAGGTACCGGGGCAATCGTCTATATCTGCAAAAACATTACTCTTTAAATTAACTATACAGATTCAGTAAATTCGCAGCAGCTCCGCATTCGATTGTATCTGTAACAAAAAAGTCCTCAAAAACCAATTGTTGATTAATCCAGTAAGCTTTACGCCTTACTACAGACATGAGCAAACTACGGCCCGCGGGCCAAATCCGGCCCGCCGGTCCTTTTATTCTGGCCCACCGGCACTTACACAAACGTAAATTCTCACCGTGAATTTAGCCGAAGACCTTTTCTTCTTTTAGAGATCATGGATGGCAGTGATTTTCAACAAATAAGCCTCAACGGTGCAAAATTGGAATAAAAAAACGAGGTAAAAACCTCTTATTTTGGAAATCACATTCGTACGTGGACCATGACTTCCAAAAAATAAAAGGTCTTCACCTTGTTTTCAAATCAGCGTGCGGCCCGCGGCTTTAACAGTTTTTCCTAATCTGGCCCTTCGTGTGAAATAATTGCCCACCCCTGCCTTACTATCATAATAATTTCAACATTAAATTGCAGTATATCAGTAAGTATGTAAGTAAGCACGTAAGCAAGTAAGCACGTAAGCAAGCAAGTAAATAAGTAAGTAAGTAAGTCAGTTTATTTTTCCCAACACAAAATGCGCAGAAAAGAATATCGTAGTAATATCACATACTGCAGATAATACTGCAATACTAACACTATGCAGTTTAAGTTGGAGTAGGAAAAACCAGAAATTCAGCCATTTAGTCAACTATCCCGGACCAGTCAACTATCAACCATCTAGTCAACTATCAACGATATTTCAAGTATTGTCTGGCAGATCACAGGTTATGGCTGATGTCAACGCTCAACAAAACCAGAAATGGCAAGAAAAGCTCTAATGTTGATATTCAAGTCATGATGTTGAAGAATTATTTGGATTAGTTTAGCGTAGTTTGCTCAAGAATTACTTACTCATGCAGTTTCCAGGTGTTCCAGTTCCCGTATATCCGGCATTGCACGTGCACGTGAAACTTCCGGCCGGCATGGTCCCATCAGTACACATGGCATTGGTATCACAAGGGCCAGGTTGAGCACCAGCACATTCGTCAATATCTGAAATGACAACATGGTATTTTTTATGTTATTATTTGCAGGCTGGCTATAAGCATGACGGTCTGATCATAGCACTGCATAAAGCTGCACTGGTTTGCTGGCTTAAGTTGTACAAAGTAATTTTCCAACTTGTCGAAATTTGTATTTGCATACTGCAGCAACTATACCGCATTTACTTTAATGCCTTAGCATTTAATAGCCTATCTTGAGACCAATTATTCAAATAGCAGCAATTGACAAATTCTGATATACAGGGTCGGAAACATGAAAACTTTTATAAAGAAAGCAGTTTTAAAACTTTGTTTTTAAAAATTTACAACACACAACGAGATTACTATATGTAATTCATGGGTTCCCAACTGGTGGGGAAATACCCACGAGTGGGGAATTTAGAGTTTTCAGGTGGGGAATTAAAGAAGTGCGGAATTTCACTCCCAACGGTGAAAACTTTTTTTAGCAGAACACCGGTTTTTGCAGCCGAATTTTGATTTAGTTTAAAACAGAGGTGACTGATATTTGTACTGGTATACAGGACATCTGAAGACGTGTAAATTTTTTTTTGCTCCACAGTGCGACCCTAGAGCAAAAGAATGGTTGGAAAGCCCTAGCTTAAAACATCTATATTGTGGTTGTGGGTAATTAAGGGTGAGTCGCATCAAACGTGGGTAATGAAGAAACAAAGGTTGGGAACCGCTGATGTAATTTAAGATCAGCAATGGTGGGGAAAAAATATCGCGCATATTATTGTAAGGCAAAAGTGAAGCCCTGTAGGAAGAAATCAAATAAATAGAAAAATATTGTTAAAAGATGGATTTGTACAAAAACAGCAGTCGATAGAATCAAATCAAAATTGCCAATAAAAATTCTTAAATGTATTTTGCCAGCGAAAATTCAATATTTTAAAAATGGTCGGCATGTTTAAAAATTACAAAGCTGTTTGATCAGGTAGTTGGTGGCAAAAACAATTTAATATACTGTAGGAATATAAAAACTAGCAAATTTCGTTCTCCAAGGTTTTCGTTTGATACGCTTCAGGAAAAATTTTCAATAAAAGAACTAAAGTGGAAACTAGATGGCAGCTGCAAGCACCCGCTAATGGCTTCCCGATCAAGCTTACTAGGGACCCAAACGTCTAAGGGAACAGGTGATTGACTTCGCTTTTACAACTTAAAAAAACAACAAATCCCTGCAAAGTATAGGTGGGCATTATCACACATGAAGTAAGTTGAATTTCCTGCAGCCTGTGCTCCAGAAACTTAATAATATCGTAACGACTTTTTACATTTCTGTAATACAGTCATCGAAATCTCAATAAAACTATTATCCTTAAATTTCTTCACGTGTACAGTGATGATGCTGCACAAAAACTCAAAACTTCATTATACTCGCGATATTACGCCCAAGCGTGTAACGAGTGGCGGAGCCCACCTACGCGGCGCAGCGCTTGGGCTACACAGCTCCGAACAAACGTCGTAACGGTGGCGAGCCGTTGGCGACACTGTGACGATTTGGCCGACTACGCAATTGAACCTCACACCTCCCGCACCGATAGGGTGGGCTTAGCAACTGAGCTAATCGGCCGGCACAATGCTACACAAGTCTGCAGCAAAATCATCTTGTTTGTCTGACATTTCCAACAAGCTGGCAAATCTTGCAGTAAATTCAAACAATAAACGCCATGATTCTTGAAGGATTTGTGCAGCTGCAAGGACGACTGCATTCACACAAAACGAAATGAAATCATCGAGATTGTGCTCGTTTCTAAGGGCCAAGAAATCGCGGCATAAAACTCACTTTTAAAGCAGCAATTACAGTGCTTAACAATCTGCGCAAAAATTAATGGCTGCAATATTTCGCATAAAACTTCGCCCAAGGTATTGCAGATGAATTAATTGAAGTCACACTTGTTGATAAGTTGACACTTACAAGTTACAACTTAGTACTTACTTATGAATGGCAGCTTTTTAGCAACTTAAAAAGTAAAACGACTGATAGACCAACATTGCTCGCATTAAGTAAAAGTGCTGTGACTGCTTCAACGAAAACTTTGACACTGATCAAGATACAGCCAAACCGTTTTAAATTTGTCCAGTTACCCAATTGCAAAAGGCGTGAATGAAATAAAGCAAACAAGTGCTACCGTGTTTCCCCGATAATAAGACAGAAGCTTATATTAATTTTACTCCAAAATATGGCACTAGGGCTTATTTTCGGGGGACGTATTATTTTGATATATCAAAAAATGAAGTTACAAAGTAAAAATTACGAGATTTTAAATAAACAGAAATTACGAAAAAAGATCTACATTGACTTTGAGAAACTCATTAACAACAATTTATTCAAGAATTTTTTGAAAAGGATGGCATACACCGCATTAAAGCAGTTTGAATAAATATAAAAAAAGAATGTTTGACTTTTTCGTCTTTCTGCCGCTCTCAACTAGGGCTTATTTTAAGGGTAGGGCTTACATTAAAATCATCCTCAAAAATCACGCTAAGTTTTATTTTGCGAGTAGGTCTTATTATCGGGGAAACACGGCAATTACAACCAATTTCGCGAAACCACAAGCCTGATGATCTGATAGCAAACTATGCTAGCTATTACTCTAACAAACTCTTCGCCGCAATGCGAACACAGTTTCAATGCGAGGAATCCACAAAGCTAAGTCATGAGTCCAATGCACCAACCACTTCGCTAATTCCCATGTGCCCCTTATTGCTGATTAAAACGTCACTTTAACCACAAACTCATACGGCTCACTCACGAATGAAAAAGTTTTGAAGGAAAATAGCTCAAAAACATGTTACCCTACTGCCCTCTAACGGATTACATAACTTTGCTTGACTTTCATGAAGTTTCCTGAAATTTCACGTTTTTGCTTTTGACTCCAAGTCAGGCGCTTTGGAGTAACCCTTCATTATATTGATATTTTTGTTACCCGCATTGAGATTAATATCCTCCGATAACTTGAAGGTCCTAGCTGTTGTCATTTAACAGTTATGAGCTTGTGAACATTTTCTTATTATTGACTTTTGACCCCAAATCACTTGACTGCCACCCCCCGCAAGTTGTGAGACCCAAGTTTACGTCGAGGTCTATCATCCCTGAACATTTCAAGCCTCTAGCATCAGCGGTTCAAATGCCCTAGACTGCGCAAGATTGGCGACATTTTCCGGTTTTTTGACCTTTGATCCCGAGTCACGTGACATAAAGCGTTCATGGTTGGTACACTGCAAGGACATATCAAGACACACCAATCCTATCAATTTCAAGCTCTTATGTGTTTTGAATGAATAGTTATACGCCAAACGACATATTTGCGTATTTGACCTTTGACCCCAAGTGACGTCACGCAAAACTAATCATTGCTGGTGTTTTTGTACTCTCGTTGAGATGCATCTGCTCCGTAAATTTGAAGGTCCTACCAGCTGCCATTCACAAGTTATTAGCGTTTGATCAAACTTTTTGTCAATTTAATTGATTGACGTTTGACCTTTGACCTGTTGACCGCCACCCCCCCAAAAGCTGTTAGGCACAAGATCACATGGAGGTCTATCATCCCTGGGAATTTCAAGTCTCTAGCATCAGCGGTTCAAAAGCCTTAAAATGCACAAAAAACTGCTGAGGTTCGTTGATTTGACCTTTGACCCTAAGTGACGCCACAAACAAATCATTATTGTGCATATTTTTGTTCCCCACATTGATATGCATATACTGTGAAAATGCAAAGGTCCTACCTGTAGTCATTCAAAAATTATTAGATTTTAATAAATTTGGTTGTTTGACCTTTGATCTTTAACCTGACGACCGCCACCCCCCAAAAGTTGTGAGGCACAAGTTCTCAATAAGATCTACCATCCCTGAACATTTCAAGTCTCTAGCATCAGCGGTTCAAAAACCTTAGGCTGCGCAAGATTGACAACACTTTTCGGTTTTTTTGACCTTTCACCCCGAGTCACGTGACATAGAGCGTTTATAGTTGGTACACTGCAAGGACATATGAAGACACACCAACCCTATTAATTTCAAGTTCCTATGTGTTTTCCATCAATAGTTATACGTCAAACGACGTATTTGCTTATTTGACCTTTGACCCCAAGTGACGTCACGCAAAACTAATCACTGTTGGTCCTTTTGTACTCTCGTTGAGATGCATCTGCTGCGTAAACTTGAAGGTCCTACCAGTTGCCATTCACAAGTTATTAGCGTTTAATCAAATTTTTTATCATTTTATTTGATTGACGTTTGACGTTTAACCTGTTGACCGCCACCCCCCAAAAGATGTTAGGCACAAGTTCACATGGAGGTCTATCATCCCTGGGAATTTCAAGTCTCTAGCATCAGCGGTTCAAAAGCCTTAGGCTGCACAAAAATCTGTTGAGATTCGTTGATTTGACCTTTGACCCTAAGTGACGTCACACACAGGTCATTGTTGTGCATATAATTGTTCCCCACCTTGATATGCATATACTGTAAAAATTTGAAGGTCCTACCTAATGTCATTCAAAAGATATTGGGTTTTGGTAAATTTGGTTTTTTGACCTTTGATCGTTAACCTGACGACCGCCACCCCCCAAAAGTTGTTAGGCACAAGTTCCCAATAAGATCTACCATCCCTGAACATTTCAAGTCTCTAGCATCAGCGGTTCAAAAACCTTAGGCTGCACAAAATTTGGTGTTGAAAAAAAAAAGAAGAAACTAGATGGCAGCTGCAAGCACCCGCTTATGGCTTCCCGATCAAGCTTACTAGGGACCCAAACGTCTAAGGGAACAGGTGATTGACTTCGCTTTTACAACTTAAAAAAACAACAAATCCCTGCAAAGTATAGGTGGGCATTATCACACTTGAAGTAAGTTGAATTTCCTGCAGCCTGTGCTCCAGAAACTTAATAATATCGTAACGACTTTTTACATTTCTGTAATACAGTCATCGAAATCTCAATAAAACTATTATCCTTAAATTTCTTCACGTGTACAGTGATGATGCTGCACAAAAAATCAAAACTTCATTATACTCACGATATTACGCCCAAGCGTGTAACGAGTGGCGGAGCCCACCTACGCGGCGCAGCGCTTGGGCTACACAACTCCGAACAAACGTCGTAACGGTGGCGAGCCGTTGGCGACACTGTGACGATTTGGCCGACCAGGCAATTGAACCTCACACCTCCCGCACCGATAGGGTGGGCTTAGCAACTGAGCTAATCGGCCGGCACAATGCTACACAAGTCTGCAGCAAAATCATCTTGTTTGTCTGACATTTCCAACAAGCTGGCAAATCTTGCAGTAAATTCAAACAATAAACGCCATGATTCTTGAAGGATTTGTGCAGCTGCAAGGACGACTGCATTCACACAAAACGAAATTAAATCATGGAGCTTGTGCTCGTTTCTAAGGGCCAAGAAATCGCGGCATAAAATGGGATGGATTATTTTGATATATCAAAAAATGAAGTTACAAAGTAAAAATTACGAGATTTTAAATAAACAGAAATTACCAAAAAAGATCTACATTTACTTGCCATTAACATGTTTTTTATTGAGAAACTCATTAACAACAATTTATTCAAGAATTTTTTGAAAAGGATGGCATACACCGCATTAAAGCAGTTTGAATAAATATAAAAAAAGAATGTTTGACTTTTTCGTCTTTCTGCCGCTCTCAACTAGGACTTATTTTAAGGGTAGGGCTTACATTAAAATCATCCTCAAAAATCACGCTAGGTTTTATTTTGCGGGTAGGTCCTATTATCGGGGAAACACGGCAATTACAACCAATTTCGCGAAACCACAAGCTTGATAATCTGATAGCGGATTATGCTAGCTATTACTCTAGCAAACTCTTCGCCGCAATGCGAACACAGTTTCAATGCGAGGAATCCACAAAGCTAAGTCATGAGTCCAATGCAGCAACCACTTGGCCAATTCCCATGTGCCCCTTATTGCTGATTAAAACGTCACTTTAACCACAAACTCATACGGCTCACTCATTAATGAAAAAGTTTTGAAGGAAAATAGCTCAAAAACATGTTACCCTACTGCCCTCTAACGGATTACATGAATTTGCTTGACTTTCATGAGGTTTCCTGAAATTTCACGTTTTTTACGTTTGACTCCAAGTCAGGCGCTCTGGAGTAACCCTTCATTATATTGATATTTTACCCAGATTGAGATAAATATCCTCCGATAATTTGAAGGTCCTAGCTGTTGTCATTTAACAGTTATGAGCTTGTGAACATTTTCTTATTATTGACCTTTGACCCCAAACCACTTGACTGCCACCCCCCGCAAGTTGTGAGACACAAGTTTACGTCGAGGTCTATCATCCCTGAACATTTCAAGCCTCTAGCATCAGCGGTTCAAATGCCCTAGACTGCGCAAAATTGGCAACATTTATGGGTTTTTTGACCTTTGATCCCGAGTCACGTGACATAGAGCGTTCATGGTTGGTACACTGCAAGAACATATCAAGACACACCAATCCTATCAAATTCAAGCTCTTATGTGTTTTGAATGAATAGTTATACGCCAAACGACATATTTGCGTATTTGACCTTTGACCCCAAGTGACGTCACGCAAAACTAATCTTTGCTGGTGTTTTTGTACTCTCGTTGAGATGCATCTGCTACGTAAATTTGAAGGTCCTACCAGTTGCCATTCACAAGTTATTAGCGTTTGATCAAACTTTTTGTCAATTTAATTGATTGACGTTTGACCTTTGACCTGTTGACCGCCGCCCCCCCAAAAGCTGTTAGGCACAAGTTCACATGGAGGTCTATCATCCCTGGGAATTTCAAGTATCTAGCATCAGCGGTTCAAAAGCCTTAAAATGCACAAAAAACTGCTGAGGTTCGTTGATTTGACCTTTGACCCTAAGTGACGTCACGAACAGATCATTATTGTGCATATTTTTGTTCCCCACATTGATATGCATATACTGTGAAAATGTGAAGGTCCTACCTAATGTCATTCAAAAGATATTAGGTTGTGGTAAATTTGGTTGTTTGACCTTTGATCTTTAACCTGATGACCGCCACCCCCCAAAAGTTGTTAAGCACAAGTTCCCAATAAGATCTACCATCCCTGAACATTTCAAGCCTCTAGCATCAGCGGTTCAAAAACCTTAGGCTGCGCAAGATTGGCAACACTTCCCGATTTTTTTGACCTTTGACCCCGAGTCACGTTACATAGAACGTTTATAGTTGGTACAGTGCAAGGACATATCAAGACACACCAACCCTATTAATTTCAAGTTCTTATGTGTTTTCCATCAATAGTTATTTGCCAAACGACATATTTGCGTATTTGACCTTTGACCCCAAGTGACGTCACGCAAAACTAATCACTGTTGGTGCTTTTGTACCCTCGTTGAGATGCATCTGCTCCGTAAACTTGAAGGTCCTACCAGTTGCCATTCACAAGTTATTAGCGTTTGATCAGATTTTTGATCATTTTATTTGATTGACGTTTGACGTTTAACCTGTTGACCGCCACCCCCCAAAAGCTGTTAGGCACAAGTTCACATGGAGGTCCATCATCCCTGGAAATTTCAAGTATCTAGCATCAGCGGTTCAAAAGCCTTAAAATGCACAAAAATCTGTTAAGATTGGTTGATTTGACCTTTGACCCTAAGTGACGTCACGAACAGGTCATTGTTATGCATATAATTGTTCCCCACATTGATATGCATATACTGTGAAAATTTGAAGGTCCTACCTGTAGTCATTCAAAAGATATTAGGTTTTGGTAAATTTGGTTGTTTGACCTTTGATCGTTAACCTGACGACCGCCACCCCCAAAAGTTGTTAGGCACAAGTTCCCAATGAGATCTACCATCCCTGAAAATTTCAAGTCTCTAGCATCAGCGGTTCAAAAGCCTTAGGCTGCACAAAATTTGGTGTTGAAAAAAAAAAATTTTTTTTTCGGAAACAAAATATTTTTTTTCTAGAAAGTGGGGGACTGTTGGGGAAAGTTAGGGCGACCAAGGTGTAGACCTAGGTGGGACACACATTTGAACTCTAGGTCACTTTTGAATTGGAACAGTAGTTTAGCAGCTAGAGCTGCTGGAAGTGTCAAAAAGTGCACAAATGGCCAAACAAAAACAATATGGCTTCCCTTTTCGGGAAGCCACAACTAGATGGCAGCTGCGAGCACCCGCTAATGGCTTCCCGATCAAGCTTACTAGGGACCCAACGTCTAAGGGAACAACAGAGCGACTTCGCTGTTACAACTTAAAAAAACAACAAATCCGTGCAAAGTATAGGTGGGCATTCATTCGATGCAAGTTGTTGTCGAGAACAGACGTGTTTCAATGAGCTCTAGCTGAGAAAAAGCGGCAAGGTCTGCGCAGCAGTAAACGTGCGTGCTCGCTGCAAAAATTGAAAACTGAGCAAACAGTAACTGAGTTGTGTCTGAGCTGTAAACTAAATTCAACTATAAGTTAAACAATCTTCAAAATGAATAATATCGAAAACAAGTTTGATGAAATATTAAGCACCATGAAAAGCTTGGATCAAAGACTGAAAAAATTAGAAAATCTGGAAAAAAAATTCGAGAACTTAGAAACCAAGATGCAAGAATATGACACTAAATTTGAAGAGATCGAAAGTGAACAAGACCATCAAGATGAAAAAATCACTAAATAAGAAGATGATATCGAAGAGCTGAAAGAGGAAAATAATCAACTGAGAAAAGAAGCTGAAACTCAAAGATTAAGTAAAGAACTTTACAGTAAACGCCTTAACTACTTAATTCACGGAATTCCAGAGAATGACTCGAATCCATGGGAAACCCGTAAACAAACGGAAACTGTATTTAAAAAATTTATTAAAGAGGGTCTCAATATCACAGACACGAGCTCAATCTCTTTAGCCGATATACACAGGCTCCCACAGCACCCTATCTATGATAAAAGACATCGTAAAATAACGAGGCCGATTATTATCAAATTTAGCACAATATTTGACAAGCAAAAATTCACTCAAAACCTAAAACATCTTAAGCAATATAATTTGAAGAACAGAGAAGCATGCAGTGCTACAGAATATGTCTATGCTACGGAACATCTTCCAAAAGAGCTGCAAGAGCAAAAAAAGAGACTACTTCCTTTCTACAAAGATGCTAGAAACAACAAAAAAAAAACTGTATGGAAAATCCAAAATTGTGAATATTGTTTGTTTGTGGATGACGTACGAGTGTATCCAGAACATTAATTCGACATACAATACCATACTCATGGCATTAATCACAAAGGAACACTGATGACATGTATGTATTATGTTAATTAACTGTAACAAGGTGTAAGCTATCTAAAAGCTGTCAATGCTCTCTATGTATGGTTAGTACGATTATTTGTGTAGCAGCAGCGCGGTCTCATGCGCAGGTTTAACGCTGCTGCTTCCTAGAGTCTGTTGTCTTTCTTTTAGTTTTTGTTTTTCACTGTGTTATGAAGTGTAACAAGTTTATTGATAAGTACTGCACTTTTGATGATAACCTGGATTTTCTTCGCCCTGATCAAACAACCCCTGATGATGAAACTGATAAAATTTTTAAATTGTATGACCACTCTGCTGACTGCAACTATTACCTACCTGACCACTCAATATTTCCTTCTAGACCACCAAACTCTCTTTTTATTTTACATTTAAACATTCGATCACTTACTAAAAATTTTGAATCTCTCTATGAATTTTTACAACCGCTTTCCAATCCTCCTGAGGTCATATGTATTTCCGAAACGTGGATAAGATCACATCCTATAATGAACATAACTATACCCGGGTACGAATTTTTTCATTCTCCCTCTAAGAGCAGAGCTGGTGGAGTTGCAATGTACATTTCCAATAAGTTTCAAACTGAAGTTGTCAACGATTTTAACATTAAATGTGAAGACTGCGAAGACTTGTGGATTAATATAACTCACTCTAAAACTAACCTCAAATATGTAGTAGGAGTTGTATACCGCCATCCTACAAATCAACATGAAAATTTTATTAATGCCCTCAATGACAGCATTATGAATGTAATCAATACGAATCGCATTTTCTATCTATCGGGAGACTTTAATATTAATTTAGACCCAAACACCTCGAGCCAAGCGGCACAATCGCTTTTGCACATGCTGCTGAGCAATCATACCTTCCCCTTAATACAAAAACCCACTCGAGTTACAAACACCTCAAAAACAATAATTGATAATATTCTAACGAATGATGTTAAACTTAAATTACCTGGTGTCATAAAATCAGACATAAGTGACCACTATATTATTTTCTCTTTTACCTTAAACTTGACGAATCAACCTCTTGACTACTTACCATTTCAATTCAGAGATAAAAGCAATTTTAATGCTGAATCTTTTTGCTCTCAATTAGAAGCAAACCTAGACTCCCTAAACGAACATTTTATGAATGTCTCACCGGAGAACTTTAACCAACTGTTTACTGATTTTGTTACGATTTTCAAAAATACAATCGAAATGCATGCGCCATTAAAGAATCTTTCACGCAGACAAAAAAAGCTTCAAACCAAACCGTGGTTAACCAAAGGAATCTTGATTTCTATTCGTCGCAAACGTCTACTACATAAAACATATTTCCTGGAGGGTAATCAAGAACAAAAGCGTTTTTACAAAAAATATCAAAACAAACTAACCAAAGTTAAGCACCTGGCAAAAAAAATTTTTTATAAAGAACAATTTACTCTCAATAAAGGAAATCCTCGTAAAACTTGGGATCTAATCAACTCTGCACTTTCGGCTACCAAACAGAAAAGAAAGAAGTCTGCAATTGATCGGCTTGTACTTGACAACAAAGTTATATCTGATAGTAACGGCATAACCGATACTTTTAATAGGCATTTTGCTTCTATTGGAAAAAAACTGGCCTCTCAAGTCTCCTCCCCAAATTCATGTAAAAACTTCCTCAAATCGAAAATATTGTCTTCAATATTCTTAGAGCCTCCTAGATATAACGAGGTGTATAATCTTATTCATTCACTAGGACTACGTAGAGCTGCGGGGAATGATGGCATTGACTCTTATTTTATTCGCATATCATGCGATGTAATAACACCCTATATCACGCAACTGTATTCCCTCTCCTTCGATTTCGGCATCTATCCAGAATGTCTGAAAACAGCGAAACTCATCCCCATCTTTAAAGCAGGCCTCAAAACAGAAGTAAATAACTACCGACCAATATCCCTTCTATCAAATTTTTCAAAAATTTTAGAAAAACTTATTTACTCACGACTAACCAAATTTCTTGAAAAGCATAAAATACTACACGATAACCAATATGGCTTTCGCGAAAATCTCTCTACTACACATGCTATGCTTGATATTATGAATAAAATAAGTTGCAACATTAAAAACAAAAAAATTACTGGATTAATTTTTTTAGATCTCAAAAAAGCGTTCGACACGGTGTCTCATGATATCCTCTTACTAAAATTAGACCATTATGGTATCAGTGGCAACGCATATAATTTATTAAAAACTTATCTAACGGGACGTAAACAGTTTGTGTCAATTAACGAAGCAATTTCATCCACTGCCGACATAGAATATGGCGTACCTCAAGGTTCGAATTTAGGTCCCATTCTTTTGTCGATATACGTCAATGACTTTTTCAATACTTATGACTCTGCACCAGTTCTACATGCTGATGACACGTGTATAAAAGTGGAAGCTGAAACAACTAATGATTTAGAACTTTTGTTAAATCAGGCAATTGAAAAAGCCAGCAACTGGATGAAAGCTAACGAATTAACAATTAATGCGGCAAAATCAAATATTATGATAATTAATTCAACTACAAAAAACGAAACTCAATACCTTGATGTCAGGCATGAAGGACAACTTATAGAACAAACTCAAAATGTCAAATACTTTGGACTATGGATTGACGACAAATTAAAATTCAATGTACATATAAAAAATATCGAAAGAAAAATTGCTTGCGCTGTTGGCATACTTTATAAGCTAAGTTCCTTTTTTCCTACGGAAGTACTTGTGCAACTCTACCATGCTCTAATCTATCCTCATTTACTATATGCTATTCCGATATGGGGATCAACATATAATACTTATCTCCACAAAATCGTTGCTCTACAAAATAAGGCTGTAAAACTCATATCTCGAGTGAAATGGGAGACTAGTGCAATACCTTGTTACGAAACTCTTGATATCTTAAAGTTAGACGAATTGTATAATTTTGAAGTTGCTAAAATCATGTATCATATTTATCACAAAGCTCATCCTCCCAATCTTACCCGTGATTTTATTAAAGTTAACCAACGGCACTCTCTAGTTACCCGCAGATCCAACTCTCATATGTTTACCACAGCGCTTCTTAAAACGACCAGGTTACAACAATCGTTTCTATTCCAGGGGGTAAAAGTATGGAATTCCATTCCGCAAGACATTAAAAAATGTTCTTTTAGAAAATTCAAATCAAATTATAAAAAATTTCTTTTAAATAAAGTTTAAGATAGGGGCAAGGGTGGTTTTAAAAGTCAAATATCAAATACACTTCTACTGTTTCTACTGTCTATTCTTTTTGTTAATTTTATTTCCGTTGTCACTGTTAATTCCATTCAGTACAAAATGCACTCGATTTACCTTGCAAATTCGAATTGCTCTTTGTTGAGCTGCCTGAATAACCGTTGGTGGCTGCTCGACCAGAAGACTGTAATAGTCCCTTCGCAGCCTCCAGTCGAAGTATCGTATAATTGTTTAAAATGCTTTATTTGTTTACTTTGTAATATAGCTAGCGACGAATAATAAATGAACTGAACTGAAGCATTATCACACATGAAGTAAGTTGAATTTCCTGCAGCCTGTGCTCCAGAAACTTAATAATATCGTAACGACTTTTTACATTTCTGTAATACAGTCATCGAAATCTCAATAAAACTATTATCCTTAAATTTCTTCACGTGTACAGTGATGATGCTGCACAAAAAATCAAAACTTCATTATACTCGCGATATTACGCCCAAGCGTGTAACGAGTGGCGGAGCCCACCTACGCGGCGCAGCGCTTGGGCTACACAGCTCCGAACAAACGTCGCAACGGTGGCGAGCCGTTGGCGACACTGTGACGATTTGGCCGACCAGGCAATTGAACCTCACACCTCCCGCACCGATAGGGTGGGCTTAGCAACTGAGCTAATCGACCGGCACAATACTACACAAGTCTGCAGCAAAATCATCTTGCTTATCTGACATTTTAAACAAGCTGGCAAATCTTGCAGTAGACTCAAACAGTAAACGCCATGATTCTTGAAGGATTTGTGCAGCTGCAAGGACGACTGCATTCACACAAAACGAAATGAAATCATGGAGCTTGTGCTCGTTTCTAAGGGCCAAGAAATCGCGGCATAAAACTCACTTTTAGAGCAGCAATTACAGTGCTTAACAATCTGCGCAAAAATTAATGGCTGCAATATTTCGCATAAAACTTCGCCCAAGGTATTGCACATAAATCAATTGAAATCACACTTGTTGATAAGTTGACACTTACAAGTTACAACTTAGTACTTACTTATGAATGGCAGCTTTTTAGCAACTTAAAAAGTAAAACGACTGATAGACCAACATTGCTCGCATTAAGTAAAAGTGCTGTGACTGCTTCAACAAAAACTTTGACACTGATCAAGGTACAGCCAAACACTTTTAAATTTGTCCAGTTACCCAATTGCATAAGGCGTGAATGAAATAAAGCAAACAAGTGCTAACTAGATGGCAGCTGCAAGCACCCGCTTATGGCTTCCCGATCAAGCTTACTAGGGACCCAACGTCTAAGGGAACAGCAGAGCGACTTCGCTTTTACAACTTAAAAAAAACAACAAATCCCTGCAAAGTATAGGTGGGCATTATCACACATGAAGTAAGTTGAATTTCCTGCAGCCTGTGCTCCAGAAACTTAATAATATCGTAACGACTTTTTACATTTCTGTAATACAGTCATCGAAATCTCAATAAAACTATTATCCTTAAATTTCTTCACGTGTACAGTGATGATGCTGCACAAAAAATCAAAACTTCATTATACTCGCGATATTACGCCCAAGCGTGTAATGAGTGGCGGAGCCCACCTACGCGGCGCAGCGCTTGGGCTACACAGCTCCGAACAAACGTCGCAACGGTGGCGAGCCGTTGGCGACACTGTGACGATTTGGCCGACCAGGCATTTGAACCTCACACCTCCCGCACCGATAGGGTGGGCTTAGCAACTGAGCTAATCGGCCGGCACAATGCTACACAAGTCTGCAGCAAAATCATCTTGCTTGTCTGACATTTCAAACAAGCTGGCAAGTCTTGCAGTAGATTCAAACAGTAAACGCCATGATTCTTGAAGGATTTGTGCAGCTGCAAGGACGACTGCATTCACACAAAACGAAATGAAATCATGGAGCTTGTGCTCGTTTCTAAGGGCCAAGAAATCGCGGCATAAAACTCACTTTTAAAGCAGCAATTACAGTGCTTAACAATCTGCGAAAAATTAATGGCTGCAATATTTCGCATATGACTTCGCCCAAGGTATCGCACATAAATCAATTGAAATCACACTTGTTGATAAGTTGAAACTTACAAGTTACAACTTAGTACTTACTTATGAATGGCAGCTTTTTAGCAACTTAAACAGTAAAACGACTGATAGACCAACATTGCTCGCATTAAGTAAAAGTGCTGTGACTGCTTCAACAAAAACTTTGACACTGATCAAGGTACAGCCAAACCGTTTTGATTTTGTCCAGTTACCCAATTGCATAAGGCGTGAATGAAATAAAGCAAACAAGTGCTAATTACAACCAATTTCGCAAAACCACAAGCCTGATGATGTGATAGCAAACTATGCTAGCTATTACTTTAACAAACTCTTCGCCGCAACGCGAACACAGTTTCAATGCGAGGAATCCACAAAGCTAAGTCATGAGTCCAATGCACCAACCACTTGGCCAATTCCCATGTGCCCCTTATTGCTGCTTAAAACGTCACTTTAACCACAAACTCATACAGCTCACTCACGAATGAAAAAATTTTAAAGGAAAATAGCTCAAAAACATGTTACCCTACTGCCCTCTAACGGATTACATGAATTTGCTTGACTTTCATGAGGTTTCCTGAAATTTTACATTTTTGCTTTCGACTCCAAGTCAGGCACTCTGGAGTAACCCTTCATTATATTGATATTTTTGTTACCCACATTGAGATTAATATCCTCCGATAACTTGAAGGTCCTAGCTGTTGTCATTTAACAGTTATGAGCTTGTGAACATTTTCTTATTATTGACCTTTGACCCCAAACCACTTGACTGCCACCCCCCGCAAGTTGTGAGACACAAGTTTACGTCGAGGTCTATCATCCCTGAACATTTCAAGCCTCTAGCATCAGCGGTTGAAATGCCCTAGACTGCGCAAAATTGGCAACATTTTTCGGTTTTTTGACTTTTGATCCCGAGTCACGTGACATAAAGTGTTCATAATTGGTACACTGCAAGGACATACCAAGACACACCAATTCTATTAAATTCAAGTTCTTATGTGTTTTGAATGAATAGTTATACGCCAAACGACATATTTGCGTATTTGACCTTTGACCCCAAGTGACGTCACGCAAAACTAATCATTGTTGGTCCTTTTGTACTCTCGTTGAGATGCATCTGCTACGTAAACTTGAAGGTCCTACCAGCTGCCATTCACAAGTTATTAGCGTTTGATCAAACTTTTTGTCAATTTAATTGATTGACGTTTGACCTTTGACCTGTTGACCGCCACCCCCCAAAAGCTGTTAGGCACAAGATCACATGGAGGTCTATCATCCCTGGGAATTTCAAGTCTCTAGCATCAGCGGTTCAAAAGCCTTAAAATGCACAAAAAACTGCTGAGAATCGTTGATTTGACCTTTGACCCTAAATAATGTCACAAACAGACCATTGTTGTGCATATATTTGTTCCCTACATTGATATGCATATACTGTGAAAATGTAAAGGTCCTACCTGCAGTCATTCAAAAGTTATTAGGTTTTGGTAAATTTGGTTGTTTGACCTTTGATCTTTAACCTGACGACCGCCACCCCCCAAAAGTTGTTAGGCACAACTTCCCAATAGGATCTACCATCCCTGAACATTTCAAGTCTCTAGCATCAGCGGTTCAAAAACCTTAGGCTGCGCAAGATTGGCAACACTTTTCGGTTTTTTTGACCTTTGACCCCCAGTCACGTGACATAGAGCGTTTATAGTTGGTACAGTGCAAGGACATATCAAGACACACCAACCCTAATAATTTCAAGTTCTTATGTGCTTTCCATCAATAGTTATACGCCAAACGACATATTTGCGTATTTGACCTTTTACCCCAAGTGACGTCACGCAAAACTAATCACTGTTGGTGCTTTTGTACCCTCGTTGAGATGCATCTGCTCCGTAAACTTGAAGGTCCTACCAGTTGCCATTCACAAGTTATTAGCGTTTGATCAGATTTTTGATCATTTTATTTGATTGACGTTTGATCTTTAACCTGTTGACCGCCACCCCCCAAAAGCTGTTAGGCACAAGTTCACATGGAGGTCTATCATCCCTGGGAATTTCAAGTCTCTAGCATCAGCGGTTCAAAAGCCTTAGGCTGCACAAAAATCTGATGAGATTCGTTGATTTAACCTTTGACCCTAAGTGACGTCACACACAGGTCATTGGTATGCATATAATTGTTCCCCACATTAATATGCATATACTGTAAAAATTTGAAGGTCCTACCTGTAGTCATTCAAAATTTATTAGGTTTTGGTAAATTTGGTTTTTTGACCTTTGACCTTTAACCTGATGACCGCCACCCCCAAAAAGTTGTTAGGCACAAGTTCCCAATGAGATCTACCATCCCTGAACATTTCAAGTCTCTAGCATCAGCGGTTCAAAAGCCTTAGGCTGCACAAAATTTGGTGTTAAAAAAAAAAAAAAAAAAAACTAGATGGCAGCTGCAAGCACCCGCTTATGGCTTCCCGATCAAGCTTACTAGGGACCCAACGTCTAAGGGAACAGGTGATTGACTTTGCTTTTACAACTTAAAAAAACAACAAATCCCTGCAAAGTATAGGTGGGCATTATCACACATGAAGTAAGTTGAATTTCCTGCAGCCTGTGCTCCAGAAACTTAGTAATATCGTAACGACTTTTTACATTTCTGTAATACAGTCATCGAAATCTCAATAAAACTATTATCCTTAAATTTCTTCACATGTACAGTGATGATGCTGCACAAAAAATCAAATCTTCATTATACTCGCGATATTACGCCCAAGCGTGTAACGAGTGACGGAGCCCACCTACGCGGCGCAGCGCTTGGGCTGCACAACTCCGAACAAACGTCGCAACGGTGGCGAGCCGTTGGCGACACTGTGACGATTTGGCCGACCACATAATTGAACCTCACACCTCCCGCACCGATAGGGTGGGCTTAGCAACTGAGCTAATCGGCCGGCACAATGCTACACAAGTCTGCAGCAAAATCATCTTGTTTGTCTGACATTTCCAACAAGCTGGCAAATCTTGCAGTAAATTCAAACAATAAACGCCATGATTCTTGAAGGATTTGTGCAGCTGCAAGGACGACTGCATTCACACAAAACGAAATTAAATCATGGAGCTTGTGCTCGTTTCTAAGGGCCAAGAAATCGCGACATAAACTGGGATGGATTATTTTGATATATCAAAAAATGAAGTTACAAAATAAAAATTACGAGATTTTAAATAAACAGAAATTACCAAAAAAGATCTACATTTACTTACCATTAACATGTTTTTTATTGAGAAACTCATTGACAACAATTTATTCAAGAATTTTTTGAAAAGGATGGCATACACCGCATTAAAGCAGTTTGAATAAATATAAAAAAAGAATGTTTGACTTTTTCGTCGTTCTGCCGCTCTCAACTAGGGCTTATTTTAAGGGTAGGGCTTACATTAAAATCATCCTCAAAAATCACGCTAGGTTTTATTTTGCGTCTAGGTCTTATTATCGGGGAAACACGGCAATTACAACCAATTTCGCGAAACCACAAGCTTGATAATCTGATAGCGGATTATGCTAGCTATTACTCTAACAAACTCTTCGCCGCAATGCGAACACAGTTTCAATGCGAGGAATCCACAAAGCTAAGTCATGAGTCCAATGCACCAACCACTTGGCCAATTCCCATGTGCCCCTTATTGCTGATTAAAACGTCAGTTTAATTACAAACTCATACGGCTCACTCACGAATGAAAAAGTTTTAAGCCAAAATAGCTCAAAAACATGTTACCCTACTGCCCTCTAACGGATTACATGAATTTGCTTGACTTTCATGAGGTTTCCTGAAATTTCACGTTTTTTACGTTTGACTCCAAGTCAGGCGCTCTGGAGTAACCCTTCATTATATTGATATTTTACCCAGATTGAGATAAATATCCTAGACTGCGCAAGATTGGCAACATTTATTGGTTTTTTGATCTTTGACCTCGAGTCACATGACATAGAGCGTTCATGGTTGGTACAGTGCAAGGACATATCAAGACACACCAATCCTATCAATTTAAAGTTCTTATGTGTTTTGAATGAATAGTTATACGCCAATCGACATATTTGCGTATTTGACCTTTGACCCCAAGTGACGTCACGCAAAACTAATCATTGCTGGTGTTTTTGTACTCTCGTTGAGATGCATCTGCTACGTAAACTTGAAGGTCCTACCAGCTGCCATTCACAAGTTATTAGCGTTTGATCAAACTATTTGTCAATTTACTTGATTGACGTTTGACCTTTGACCTGTTGACCGCCACCCCCCAAAAGCTGTTAGGCACAAGATCACATGGAGGTCTATCATCTCTGGAAATTTCAAGTATCTAGCATCAGCGGTTCAAAAACCTTCAAATGCACAAAAAACTGCTGAGGTTCGTTGATTTGACCTTTGACCCTAAGTGACGTCACGAACAGGTCATTGTTGTGCATATTTTTGTTCCCCACATTGATATGCATATACTGTGAAAATGTAAAGGTCCTACCTGCAGTCATTCAAAAGTTATTAGGTTTTGGTAAATTTGGTTGTTTGACCTTTGATCTTTAACCTGACGACCGCCACCCCCCAAAAGTTGTTAAGCACAAGTTCCCAATAGGATCTACCATCCCTGAACATTTCAAGTCTCTAGCATCAGCGGTTCAAAAACCTTAGGCTGCGCAAGATTGGCAACATTTCCCGATTTTTTTGACCTTTGACCCCGAGTCACGTTACATAGAACGTTTATAGTTGGTACAGTGCAAGGACATATCAAGACACACCAACCCTATTAATTTCAAGTTCATATGTGTTTTCCATCAATAGTTATACGCCAATCGACATATTTGCGTATTTGACCTTTGACCCCAAATGACGTCACGCAAAACTAATCACTGTTGGTGCTTTTGTACTCTCGTTGAGCTGCATCTGCTCCGTAAACTTGAAGGTCCTACCAGTTGCCATTCACAAGTTATTAGCGTTTGATTAGAATTTTGATCATTTTATTTGATTGACGTTTGACCTTTAACCTTATGACCGCCACCCTCCAAAAGTTGTTAGGCACAAGTTCACATGGAGGTCTATCATCCCTGGGAATTTCAAGTCTCTAGCATCAGCGGTTCAAAAGCCTTAGGCCGCACAAAAATCTGTTAAGATTGGTTGATTTGACCTTTGACCCTAAGTGACGTCACAAACAGGTCATTGTTGTGCATATAATTATTCCCCACATTAATATGCATATACTGTGAAAACTTGAAGGTCCTACCTGTAGTCATTCAAAAGTTATTAGGTTTTGGTAAATTTGGTTGTTTGACCTTTGACCTTTAACCTGACGACCGCCAACCCCCAAAAGTTGTTAGGCACAAGTTCCCAATAAGATCTACCATTCCTGAAAATTTCAAGTCTCTAGCATCAGCGGTTCAAAAGCCTTAGGCTGCACAAAATTTGGTGTTGAAAAAAAAAAGAAAAAAAAAAAACAATTTTTCGGAAACAAAATATTTTTTATCTAGAAAGTGGGGGGCTGCCGGGGAAAGTTAGGGCGACCAAGGTGTAGACCTAGGTGGGACACACATTTGAACTCTAGGTCACTTTGGAATTGGAACAGTAGTTTAGCAGCTACAGCTGCTGGAAGTGTCAAAAAGTGCACAAATGGCCAAACAAAAGTAATATGGCTTCCCTTTTCGGGAAGCCATAACTAGATGGCAGCTGCAAGCACCCGCTTATGGCTTCCCGATCAAGCTTACTAGGGACCCAAACGTCTAAGGGAACAGCAGAGCGACTTCGCTTTTACAACTTAAAAAAAACAACCAATCCCTGCAAAGTATGGGTGGGCATTATCACACATGAAGTAAGTTTAATTTCTGGCCGCCTGTGCTCCAGAAACTAAATAATATTGTAACGACTTTTTACATTTTTGTAATACAGTCATCGAAATCTCAATAAAACTATTATTCTTAAATTTCTTCACGTGTACAACGATAATGCTGCACAAAAATTCAAAACTTCATTATACTTGCCATATTACGCCCAAGCGTGTAACGAGTGGCGGAGCCCACCTCCGCGCCGCAGCGCTTGGGCCACACAGCTCCGAACAAACGTCGCAACGGTGGCGAGCCGTTGGCGACACTGTGACGATTTGACCGACCAGGTATTCGAACCTCACACCTCCCGCACCGATAGGGTGGGCTTAGCAACTGAGCTAATCGGCCGGCACAATGCTACACAAGTCTGCAGCAAAATCATCTTGTTTGTCTGATATTTCAAGCAAGTTGGCAAGTCTTGCAGAAATATCAAACAATAAACGCGATGATTCTTGAAGGGTTTGTGCAGCTGCAAAAACGACTGCATTCACACAAAACGAAATGAAATCATCGAGCTTGTGTTCGATTCTAAGTGCAAGAAATCGCGGCATAAAACTCACTTTTAAAGCAGCGATTACAGTGCTTAACAATCTGCTCAAAAATTAATAGCTGCAATATTTCGCATAACACTTCGCCCAAGATATTGCAGATAAATCAATTGAAGTCACACTTGTTGATAAGTTGAAACTTACAAGTTACAACTTAGTACTTACTTATGAATGGCAACTTTTTAGCAACTTAAAAAGTATAACGACTGATAAACCAACATTGCTCGCATTAAATAAAAGGGCTGTGATTACTTCAACAAAAACTTTGACACTGATCAAGGTACAGCCAAACAGTTTTGATTTTGTCCAGTTACCCAATTGCATAAGGCGTGAATGAAATAAAGCAAACAAGTGCTAATTACAACCAATTTCGCAAAACCACAAGCCTGATGATGTGATAGCCGACTATGCTAGCTATTACTTTAACAAACTCTTCGCCGCAATGCGAACACAGTTTCAATGCGAGGAATCCGCAAAGCTAAGTCATGAGTCCAATGCACCAACCACTTGGCTAATTCCCATGTGCCCTTTATTGCTGCTTAAAACGTCACTTTAACCACAAACTCATACAGCTCACTCACGAATGAAAAAATTTTAAAGGAAAATAGCTCAAAAACATGTTACCCTACTGCCCTCTAACGGATTACATGAATTTGCTTGACTTTCATGAGGTTTCCTGAAATTTCACGTTTTTTACGTTTGACTCCAAGTCAGGCGCTCTGGAGTAACCCTTCATTATATTGATATTTTACCCACATTGAAATAAATATCTTCCGATAATTTGAAGGTCCTAGCTGTTGTCATTTAACAGTTATGAGCTTGTGAACATTTTCTTATTATTGACTTTTGACCTCAAACCAGTTGACTGCCACCCCCGCAATTTGTGAGACCCAAGTTTACGTCGAGGTCTATCATCCCTGAACATTTCAAGCCTCTAGCATCAGCGGTTCAAATGCCCTAGACTGCGCAAAATTGGCAACATTTATGGGTTTTTTGACCTTTGATCCCGAGTCATGTGACATAGAGTGTTCATGGTTGGTACAGTGCAAGAACATATCAAGACACACCAATTCTATCAAATTCAAATTCTTATGTGTTTTGAATGAATAGTTATACGCCAATCGACATATTTGCGTATTTGACCTTTGACCCCAAGTGACGTCACGCAAAACTAATCATTGCTGGTGTTTTTGTACTCTCGTTGAGATGCATCTGCTACGTAAACTTGAAGGTCCTACCAGTTGCCATTCACAAGTTATTAGCGTTTGATCAAACTATTTGTCAATTTAATTGATTGACGTTTGACCTTTGACCTGTTGACCGCCACCCCCCAAAAGTTGTTAGGCACAAAATCACATGAAAGTCTAACATCCCTGGGAATTTCAAGTATCTAGCATCAGCGGTTCAAAAGCCTTAAAATGCACAAAAAACTGCTGAGGTTCGTTGATTTGACCTTTGACCCTAAGTGACGACACGATCACGTCATTGTTGTGCATATTTTTGTTCCCCACATTGATATGCATATACTGTGAAAATGTAAAGGTCCTACCTGCAGTCATTCAAAAGTTATTAGGTTTTGGTAAATTTGGTTGTTTGACCTTTGATCTTTAACCTGACGACCGCCACCCCCCAAAAGTTGTTAGGCACAAATTCTCAATAGGATCTACCATCCCTGAACATTTCAAGTCTCTAGCATCAGCGGTTCAAAAACCTTAGGCTGCGCAAGATTGGCAACACTTCCCGATTTTTTTGACCTTTGACCCCGAGTGACGTGACATAGAGCGTTTATAGTTGGTACAGTGCAAGGACATATCAAGACACATCAACCCTATTAATTTCAAGTTCCTATGTGTTTTCCATCAATAGTTATTTGCCAAACGACATCTTTGCGTATTTGACCTTTGACCCCAAGTGACGTCACGCAAAATTAATCACTGTTGGTGCTTTTGTACTCTCGTTGAGCTGCATCTGCTCCGTAAACTTGAAGGTCCTACCAGTTGCCATTCACAAGTTATTAGCGTTTGATCAGATTTTTGATCATTTTATTTGATTGACGTTTGACGTTTAACCTGTTGACCGCCACCCACCAAAAGTTGTTAGGCACAAGTTCACATGGAGGTCTATCATCCCTGGGAATTTCAAGTCTCTAGCATCAGCGGTTCAAAAGCCTTAGGCTGCACAAAAATCTGTTAAGATTCGTTGATTTGACCTTTGACCCTAAGTGACGTCACGAACAGGTCATTGGTATGCATATAATTGTTCTCCAAATTGATATGCATATACTGTGAAAATTTGAAGGTCCTACCTAATGTCATTCAAAATTTATTAGGTTTTGGTAAATTTGGTTGTTTGACCTTTAACCTGACGACCGCCACCCTCCAAAAGTTGTTAGGCACAAGTTTCCAATAAGATCTACCATCCCTGAAAATTTCAAGTCTCTAGCATCAGCGGTTCAAAAGCCTTAGGCTGCACAAAATTTGGTGTTGAAAAAAAAAAGAAGAAAACTAGATGGCAGCTGCAAGCACCCGCTTATGGCTTCCCGATCAAGCTTACTAGGGACCCAAACGTCTAAGGGAACAGCAGAGTGACTTCGCTTTTACAACTTAAAAAAACAACAAATCCCTGCAAAGTATAGGTGGGCATTATCACACATGAAGTAAGTTGAATTTCCTGCAGCCTGTGCTCCAGAAACTTAATAATATTGTAACGACTTTTTACATTTCTGTAATACAGTCATCGAAATCTCAATAAAACTATTATCCTTAAATTTCTTCACGTGTACAGTGATGATGCTGCACAAAACATCAAATCTTCATTATACTCGCGATATTACGCCCAAGCGTGTAACGAGTGACGGAGCCCACCTACGCGGCGCAGCGCTTGGGCTGCACAACTCCGAACAAACGTCGCAACGGTGGCGAGCCGTTGGCGACACTGTGACGATTTGGCCGACCACATAATTGAACCTCACACCTCCCGCACCGATAGGGTGGGCTTAGCAACTGAGCTAATCGGCCGGCACAATGCTACACAAGTCTGCAGCAAAATCATCTTGTTTGTCTGACATTTCCAACAAGCTGGCAAATCTTGCAGTAAATTCAAACAATAAACGCCATGATTCTTGAAGGATTTGTGCAGCTGCAAGGACGACTGCATTCACACAAAACAAAATTAAATCATGGAGCTTGTGCTCGTTTCTAAGGGCCAAGAAATCGCGGCATAAAATGGGATGGATTATTTTGATATATCAAAAAATGAAGTTACAAAATAAAAATTACGAGATTTTAAATAAACAGAAATTACCAAAAAAGATCTACATTTACTTACCATTAACATGTTTTTTATTGAGAAACTCATTGACAACAATTTATTCAAGAATTTTTTGAAAAGGATGGCATACACCGCATTAAAGCAGTTTGAATAAATATAAAAAAAGAATGTTTGACTTTTTCGTCGTTCTGCCGCTCTCAACTAGGGCTTATTTTAAGGGTAGGGCTTACATTAAAATCATCCTCAAAAATCACGCTAGGTTTTATTTTGCGGGTAGGTCTTATTATCGGGGAAACACGGCAATTACAACCAATTTCGCGAAACCACAAGCTTGATAATCTGATAGCGGATTATGCTAGCTATTACTCTAACAAACTCTTCGCCGCAATGCGAACACAGTTTCAATGCGAGGAATCCACAAAGCTAAGTCATGAGTCCAATGCACCAACCACTTGGCCAATTCCCATGTGCCCCTTATTGCTGATTAAAACGTCGCTTTACTCACAAACTCATACGGCTCACTCACGAATCAAAAAGTTTTAAGCCAAAATAGCTCAAAAACATGTTACCCTACTGCCCTCTAACGGATTACATGAATTTGCTTGACTTTCATGAGGTTTCCTGAAATTTCACGTTTTTTACGTTTGACTCCAAGTCAGGCGCTCTGGAGTAACCCTTCATTATATTGATATTTTACCCAGATTGAGATAAATATCCTCCGATAATTTGAAGGTCCTAGCTGTTGTCATTTAACAGTTATGAGCTTGTGAACATTTTTCTTATTATTGACTTTTGACCCCAAACCTCCTGACTGCCACCCCCCGCAAGTTGTGAGACCCAAGTTTACGTCGAGGTCTATCATCCCTGAACATTTCAAGCCTCTAGCATCAGCGGTTGAAATGCCCTAGACTGCGCAAGATTGGCAACATTTATTGGTTTTTTGATCTTTGACCTCGAGTCACGTGACATAGAGCGTTCATGGTTGGTACACTGCAAGGACATATCAAGACACACCAATCCTATCAATTTCAAGTTCTTGTGTGTTTTGAATGAATAGTTATACGCCAATCGACATATTTGCGTATTTGACCTTTGACCCCAAGTGACGTCACGCAAAACTAATCATTGCTGGTGTTTTTGTACTCTCGTTGAGATGCATCTGCTACGTAAACTTGAAGGTCCTACCAGCTGCCATTCACAAGTTATTAGCGTTTGATCAAACTATTTGTCAATTTACTTGATTGACGTTTGACCTTTGACCTGTTGACCGCCACCCCCCAAAAGCTGTTAGGCACAAGTTCACATGGAGGTCTATCATCCCTGAGAATTTCAAGTATCTAGCATCAGCAGTTCAAAAACGTTCAAATGCACAAAAAACTGCTGAGGTTCGTTGATTTGACCTTTGACCCTAAGTGACGTCACGAACAAATTATTGTTGTGCATATTTTTGTTCCCCACATTGATATGCATATACTGTGAAAATGTAAAGGTCCTACCTGTAGTCATTCAAAAGTTATTAGGTTTTGGTAAATTTGGTTTTTTGACCTTTGACCTTTAACCTGACGACCGCCACCCCCCAAAAGTTGTTAGGCACAAGTTCCCAATAGGATCTACCATCCCTGAACATTTCAAGTCTCTAGCATCAGCGGTTCAAAAACCTTAGGCTGCGCAAGATTGGCAACATTTCCCGATTTTTTTGACCTTTGACCCCGAGTCACGTTACATAGAGCGTTTATAGTTGGTACAGTGCAAGGACATATCAAGACACACCAACCCTATTAATTTCAAGTTCCTATGTGTTTTCCATCAATAGTTATACGCCAAACGACATATTTGCGTATTTGACCTTTGACCCCAAGTGACGTCACGCAAAACTAATCACTGTTGGTGCTTTTGTACTCTCGTTGAGATGCATCTGCTTCGTAAACTTGAAGGTCCTACCAGTTGCCATTCACAAGTTATTAGCGTTTGATTAGAATTTTGATCATTTTATTTGATTGACGTTTGACCTTTAACCTTATGACCGCCACCCTCCAAAAGATGTTAGGCACAAGTTCACATGGAGGTCTATCATCCCTGGGAATTTCAAGTCTCTAGCATCAGCGGTTCAAAAGCCTTAGGCCGCACAAAAATCTGTTAAGATTGGTTGATTTGACCTTTGACCCTAAGTGACGTCACAAACAGGTCATTGTTGTGCATATAATTATTCCCCACATTAATATGCATATACTGTGAAAACTTGAAGGTCCTACCTGTAGTCATTCAAAAGTTATTAGGTTTTGGTAAATTTGGTTGTTTGACCTTTGACCTTTAACCTGACAACCGCCAACCCCCAAAAGTTGTTAGGCACAAGTTCCCAATAAGATCTACCATTCCTGAAAATTTCAAGTCTCTAGCATCAGCGGTTCAAAAGCCTTAGGCTGCACAAAATTTGGTGTTGAAAAAAAAAAGAAAAAAAAAAAAGAATTTTTCGGAAACAAAATATTTTTTATCTAGAAAGTGGGGGGTTGCCGGGGAAAGTTAGGGCGACCAAGGTGTAGACCTAGGTGGGACACACATTTGAACTCTAGGTCACTTTGGAATTGGAACAGTAGTTTAGCAGCTACAGCTGCTGGAAGTGTCAAAAAGTGCACAAATGGCCAAAGAAAAGTAATATGGCTTCCCTTTTCGGGAAGCCATAACTAGATGGCAGCTGCAAGCACCCGCTTATGGCTTCCCGATCAAGCTTACTAGGGACCCAAACGTCTAAGGGAACAGCAGAGCGACTTCGCTTTTACAACTTAAAAAAAACAACCAATCCCTGCAAAGTATGGGTGGGCATTATCACACATGAAGTAAGTTTAATTTCTGGCCGCCTGTGCTCCAGAAACTAAATAATATTGTAACGACTTTTTACATTTTTGTAATACAGTCATCGAAATCTCAATAAAACTATTATTCTTAAATTTCTTCACGTGTACAACGATAATGCTGCACAAAAATTCAAAACTTCATTATACTTGCCATATTACGCCCAAGCGTGTAACGAGTGGCGGAGCCCACCTCCGCGCCGCAGCGCTTGGGCCACACAGCTCCGAACAAACGTCGCAACGGTGGCGAGCCGTTGGTGACACTGTGACGATTTGACCGACCAGGTATTCGAACCTCATACCTCCCGCACCGATAGGGTGGGCTTAGCAACTGAGCTAATCGGCCGGCACAATGCTACACAAGTCTGCAGCAAAATCATCTTGTTTGTCTGATATTTCAAGCAAGTTGGCAAGTCTTGCAGAAATATCAAACAATAAACGCGATGATTCTTGAAGGGTTTGTGCAGCTGCAAGGACGACTGCATTCACACAAAACGAAATGAAATCATCGAGCTTGTGTTCGATTCTAAGTGCAAGAAATCGCGGCATAAAACTCACTTTTAAAGCAGCGATTACAGTGCTTAACAATCTGCTCAAAAATTAAAGGCTGCAATATTTCGCATAACACTTCGCCCAAGATATTGCAGATAAATCAATTGAAGTCACACTTGTTGATAAGTTGAAACTTACAAGTTACAACTTAGTACTTACTTATGAATGGCAGCTTTTTAGCAACTTAAAAAGTATAACGACTGATAAACCAACATTGCTCGCATTAAATAAAAGGGCTGTGATTACTTCAACAAAAACTTTGACACTGATCAAGGTACAGCCAAACAGTTTTGATTTTGTCCAGTTACCCAATTGCATAAGGCGTGAATGAAATAAAGCAAACAAGTGCTAATTACAACCAATTTCGCAAAACCACAAGCCTGATGATGTGATAGCCGACTATGCTAGCTATTACTTTAACAAACTCTTCGCCGCAATGCGAACACAGTTTCAATGCGAGGAATCCGCAAAGCTAAGTCATGAGTCCAATGCACCAACCACTTGGCTAATTCCCATGTGCCCTTTATTGCTGCTTAAAACGTCACTTTAACCACAAACTCATACAGCTCACTCACGAATGAAAAAGTTTTAAAGGAAAATAGCTCAAAAACATGTTACCCTACTGCCCTCTAACGGATTACATGAATTTGCTTGACTTTCATGAGGTTTCCTGAAATTTCACGTTTTTTACGTTTGACTCCAAGTCAGGTGCTTTGGAGTAACCTTTCATTATATGATGTTTTTGTTACCCACATTGAGATTAATATCCCCTGATAATTTGAAGGTCCTAGCTGTTGTCATTTAACAGTTATGAGCTTGTGAACATTTTCTTATTATTGACTTTTGACCCCAAACCACATGACTGCCACCCCCCGCAAGTTGTGAGACACAAATTTACGTCGAGATCTATCATCCCTGAACATTTCAAGCCTCTAGCATCAGCGGTTCAAATGCCCTAGACTGCGCAAGATTGGCGACATTTTCCGGTTTCTTGACTTTTGATCCCGAGTCACGTGACATAGAGCGTTCATGGTTGGTACACTGCAAGGACATATCAAGACACACCAATCATATCAATTTCAAGCTCTTATGCGTTTTGACTCAATAGTTATACGCCAAACGACATATTTGCGTATTTGACCTTTTACCCCAAATGACGTCACGCAAAACTAATCATTGTTGGTGCTTTTGTACCCTGGTTGAGATGCATCTGCTCCGTAAACTTGAAGGTCCTACCAGCTGCCATTCACAAGTTATTAACGTTTGATCAAACTTTTTGTCAATTTAATTGATTGACGTTTGACCTTTAACCTGTTGACCGCCACCCCCCAAAAGTTGTTAGGCACAAGATCACATGGAGGTCTAACATCCCTGAGAATTTCAAGTCTCTAGCATCAGCGGTTCAAAAGCCTTAGGCTGCACAAAAAAGTGCTGACGTTCGGTAATTTGATTTTTGACCCTAAGTGACGTCACGAACAAGTTATTATTGTGCATATAATTGTTCCCCACATTGATATAGATATACTGTGAAAATGTAAAGGTTCCACCTGTAGTCATTCAAAAATGATTAGGTTTTGGTAAAAGTGGTTTTTTGACGTTTGACCTTTAACCTGACGACCGCCATCCCCCAAAAGTTGTTAGGCACAAGTTCCCAATAAGATCTACCATCCCTGAAAATTTCAAGTCTCTAGCATCAGCGGTTCAAAAACCTTAGGCTGCACAAAATTTGGTGTTGAAAAAAAAAAAAGAAGAACTAGGGACCCAAACGCCTAAGGGAACAGCAGAGCGACTTCGCTTTTACAACTTAAAAAAACAACAAATCTTTGCAAAGTATAGGTGGGCAATATAACGAATGAACTAAGTTTAATTTCCTGCCGCCTGTGCTCCAGAAACTAAATAATATTGTAACGACTTTTTACATTTCTGTAATACAGTCATCGAAATCTCAATAAAACTATTATCCTAAATTTCTTCACGTGTACAATGATAATGCTGCACAAAAATTCAAAACTTCATTATACTCGCGATATTACGCCCAAGCGTGTAACGAGTGGCGGAGCTCGCCTACGCGGCGCAGCGCTTGGGCTACACAGCTCCGAACAAACGTCCCAACGCAACGGTGGCGAGCCGTTGGCGACACTGTGACGATTTAGCCGACCCGACAATTGAACCTCACACCTCCCGCACCGATAGGGTGGGCTTAGCAACTGAGCTAATCGGCCGGCACAATGCTACACAAGTCTGCAGCAAAATCATCTTGCTTGTCTGACATTTCAAACAAGCTGGCAAATTTTGCAGTAAATTCAAACAATAAACGCGATGATTCTTGAAGGGTTTGTGCAGCTGCAAGGACGACTGCATTCACACAAAACGAAATGAAATCATCGAGCTTGTGTTCGATTCAAAGGCCAAGAAATCGCGGCATAAAACTCACTTTTAAAGCAGCGATTACAGTGCTTAACAATCTGCGCAAAAATTAATAGCTGCAATATTTCGCATATGACTTCGCCCAAAGTATTGCAGATAAATCAATTGAAGTCACACTTGTTGATAAGTTGAAACTTACAAGTTACAACTTAGTACTTACTTATGAATGGCAGCTTTTTAGCAACTTAAAAAGTAAAACGACCGATAAACCAACAATGCTCGCATTAAATAAAAGGGCTGTGACTACTTCAACAAAAACTTTGACACTGATCAAGGTACAGCCAAACCGTTTTGATTTTGTCCAGTTACCCAATTGCATAAGGCGTGAATGAAATAAAGCAAACAAGTGCTAATTACAACCAACCTCGCAAAACCACAAGCCTGATGATGTGATAGCAAACTATGCTAGCTATTACTTTAACAAACTTTTTGCCGCAATGCGAACACAGTTTCAATGCGAGGAACCCACAAAGCTAAGTCATGAGTCCAATGCACCAACCACTTGGCCAATTCCCATGTGCCCCTTATTGCTGCTTAAAACGTCAGTTTAAACACAAACTCATACGGCTCACTCACAAATGAAAAAGTTTTAAAGGAAAATAGCTCAAAAACATGTTACCCTACTGCCCTCTAACGGATTACATGAATTTGCTTGACTTTCATGAGGTTTCCTGAAATTTCACGTTTTTTACGTTTGACTTCAAGTCAGGCGCTCTGGAGTAACCCTTCATTATATTGATATTTTTGTTACCCACATTGAGATTAATATCCTCCGACAATTGGAAGGTCCTAGCTGTTGCCATTTAACAGTTATGAGCTTGTGAACATTTTCCTATTGTTGACTTTTGACCCCAAACCACTTGACTGCCACCCCCCGCAAGTTGTGAGACCCAAGTTTACGTCGAGGTCTATCATCCCTGAACATTTCAAGCCTGTAGCATCAGCGGTTGAAATGCCCTAGACTGCGCAAGATTGGCAACATTTATCGGTTTTTTGACCTTTCATCCCGAGTCATGTGACGTAAAGCGTTCATAGTTGGTACAGTGCAAGGACATATCAAGACACACCAACCTTATTAATTTCAAGCTCTTATGCGTTTTGACTCAATAGTTATATGCCAAACGACATATTTGCGTATTTGACCTTTGATCCCAAATGACGTCACGCAAAACTAATCATTGTTGGTGCTTTTGTACCCTGGTTGAGATGCATCTGCTACGTAAACTTGAAGGTCCTACCAACTACCATTCACAAGTTATTAGCGTTTGATCAAACTATTTGTCAATTCACTTGATTGACGTTTGACCTGTTGACCGCCACCCGCCAAAAGCTGTTAGGCACAAGTTCACATGGAGGTCTATCATCCCTGGGAATTTCAAGTCTCTAGCATCAGCGGTTCAAAAGCCTTAAAATGCACAAAAAACTGCTGAGGTTCGTTGATTTGACCTTTGACCTTAAGTGACGTCACGAACAAATCATTATTGTGCATATAATTGTTTCCCACATTGATATGCATATACTGTGAAAATGTAAAGGTCCTACCTGTAGTCATTCAAAAGTTATTAGGTTTTCGTAAATTTGGTTTTTTGACCTTTGATCTTTAACCTGACGACCGCCACCCCCCAAAAGTTGTTAGGCACAAGTTCCCAATAGGATCTACCATTCGTGAACATTTCAAGTCTCTAGCATCAGCGGTTCAAAAACCTTAGGCTGCGCAATATTGGCAACACTTTTCGGTTTTTTTGACTTTTGACCCCCAGTCACGTGACATAGAACGTTTATAGTTGGTACACTACAAGGACATATCAAGACACACCAACCCTATTAATTTCAAGTTCCTATGTGTTTTCCATCAATAGTTATACGCCAAACGATATATTTGCGTATTTGACCTTTGACCCCAAGTGACGTCACGCAAAACTAATCACTGTTGGTGCTTTTGTACTCTGGTTGAGATGCATCTGCTCCGTAAACTTGAAGGTCCTACCAGTTGCCATTCACAAGTTATTAGCGTTTGATCAGATTTTTGATCATTTTATTTGATTGACGTTTGACGTTTAACCTGTTGACCGCCACCCACCAAAAGATGTTAGGCACAAGTTCACATGGAGGTCTATCATCCCTGAGAATTTCAAGTCTCTAGCATCAGCGGTTCAAAAGCCTTAGGCTGCACAAAAATCTGTTGAGATTCGTTGATTTGACCTTTGACCCTAAGTGACGTCACAAACAGGTCGTTACTGTGCATATATTTGTTCCCTACATTGATATGCATATACTGTAAAAATCTAAAGTTCCTACCTGTAGTCATTCAAAAGTTATTAGGTTTTGGTAAATTTGGTTGTTTGACCTTTGACCTTTATCCTGACGACCGCCACCCCCCAAAAGTTGTTAGGCACAAGTTCCCAATAAGATCTACCATCCCTGAAAATTTCAAGTTTCTAGCATCAGCGGTTCAAAAGCCTTAGGCTGCACAAAATTTGGTGTTGAAAAAAAAAAAAAAAACTAGATGGCAGCTGCAAGCACCCGCTTATGGCTTCCCGATCAAGCTTACTAGGGACCCACACGTCTAAGGGAACAGGTGATTGACTTTGCTTTTACAACTTAAAAAACAACAAATCCCTGCAAAGTATAGGTGGGCATTATCACACATGAAGTAAGTTTGATTTCCTGCAGCCTGTGCTCCAGAAACTTAATAATATTGTAACGACTTTTTACATTTCTGTAATACAGTCATCGAAATCTCAATAAAACTATTATCCTTAAATTTCTTCACGTGTACAGTGATGATGCTGCACAAAACATCAAATCTTCATTATACTCGCGATATTACGCCCAAGCGTGTAACAAGTGGCGGAGCCACTTACGCGGCGCAGCGCTTGGGCTACACAACTCCGAACAAACGTCGCAACGGTGGCGAGCCGTTGGCGATACTGTGACGATTTGGCCGACCACGCAATTGAACCTCACACCTCCCGCACCGATAGGGTGGGCTTAGCAACTGAGCTAATCGGCCGGCACAATGCTACACAAGTCTGCAGCAAAATCATCTTGTTTGTCTGACATTTCCAACAAGCTGGCAAATCTTGCAGTAAATTCAAACAATAAACGCCATGATTCTTGAAGGATTTGTGCAGCTGCAAGGACGACTGCATTCACACCAAACGAAATTAAGTCATGGAGCTTGTGCTCGTTTCTAAGGGCCAAGAAATCGCGGCATAAACTGGGATGGATTATTTTGATATATCAAAAAATGAAGTTACAAAGTAAAAATTACGAGATTTTAAATAAACAGAAATTACCAAAAAAGATCTACATTTACTTGCCATTAACATGTTTTTTATTGAGAAACTCATTGACAACAATTTATTCAAGAATTTTTTGAAAAGGATGGCATACACCGCATTAAAGCAGTTTGGATAAATACAAAAAAAGAATGTTTGACTTTTTCGTCTTTCTGCCGCTCTCAACTAGGGCTTATTTTAAGGGTAGGGCTTACATTAAAATCATCCTCAAAAATCACGCTAGGTTTTATTTTGCGTCTAGGTCTTATTATCGGGGAAACACGGCAATTACAACCAATTTCGCGAAACCACAAGCTTGATAATCTGATAGCGGATTATGCTAGCTATTACTCTAGCAAACTCTTCGCCGCAATGCGAACACAGTTTCAATGCGAGGAATCCACAAAGCTAAGTCATGAGTCCAATGCACCAACCACTTGGCCAATTCCCATGTGTCCCTTATTGCTGCTTAAAACGTCACTTTAACCACAAACTCATACGGCTCACTCACGAATCAAAAAGTTTTAAGCCAAAATAGCTCAAAAACATGTTTCCCTACTGCCCTCTAACGGATTACATAAATTTGCTTGACTTTCATGAGGTTTCCTGAAATTTCACGTTTTTTACGTTTGACTCCAAGTCATGCGCTCTGGAGTAACCCTTCATTATATTGATATTTTACCCACATTGAAACAAATATCCTCCGATAATTTGAAGGTCCTAGCTGTTGTCATTTAACAGTTATGAGCTTGTGAACATTTTTCTTATTATTGACTTTTGACCCCAAACCACCTGACTGCCACCCCCCGCAGGTTGTGAGACCCAAGTTTACGTCGAGGTTTATCATCCCTGAACATTTCAAGCCTCTAGCATCAGCGGTTCAAATGCCCTAGACTGCGCAAGATTGCCAACATTTATCGGTTTTTTGATCTTTGATCATGAGTCACGTGACATAAAGCGTTCATGGTTGGTACACTGCAAGAACATATCAAGACACACCAACCCTATCAAATTCAAGTTCTTATGTGTTTTGAATGAATAGTTATACGCCAAACGACATATTTGCGTATTTGACCTTTGACCCCAAATGACGTCACGCAAAACTAATCATTGCTGGTGTTTTTGTACTCTCGTTGAGATGCATCTGCTACGTAAACTTGAAGGTCCTACCAGTTGCCATTCACAAGTTATTAGCGTTTGATCAAACTATTTGTCAATTTACTTGATTGACGTTTGACCTTTGACCTGTTGACCGCCACCCCCCGAAAGCTGTTAGGCACAAGATCACATGGAGGTCTATCATCCCTGGGAATTTCAAGTATCTAGCATCAGCGGTTCAAAAACCTTCAAATGCACAAAAAACTGTTGAGGTTCGTTGATTTGACCTTTGACCCTAAATGACGTCACGAACAGGTCATTATTGTGAATATTTTTGTTCCCACATTGATATGCATATACTGTAAAAATTTGAAGGTCCTACCTGTGGTCATTCAAAAGATATTAGGTTTTGGTAAATTTGGTTGTTTGACCTTTGACCTTTAACCTGACGACCGCCACCCCCCAAAAGTTGTTGGGCACAAGTTCCCAATAAGATCTACCATCCCTGAACATTTCAAGTCTCTAGCATCCGCGGTTCAAAAACCTTAGGCTGCGCAAGATTGGCAACACTTTTCGGTTTTTTTTACCTTTGACCCCGAATCACGTGACATAGAGCGTTTATAGTTGGTACACTGCAAGGACATATCAAGACACACCAACCCTATTAATTTCAAGTTCCTATGTGTTTTCCATCAATAGTTATTTGCCAAACGACATATTTGCGTATTTGACCTTTGACCCCAAGTGACGTCACGCAAAATTAATCACTGTTGGTGCTTTTGTACCCTCGTTGAGATGCATCTGCTCCGTAAACTTGAAGGTCCTACCAGTTGCCATTCACAAGTTATTAGCGTTTGATCAGATTTTTGATCATTTTATTTGATTGACGTTTGTTTTTTGACCTGTTGACCGCCACCCCCCAAAAGCTGTTAGGCACAAGTTCACATGGAGGTCTATCATCCCTGGGATTTTCAAGTATCTAGCATCAGCGGTTCAAAAGCCTTCAAATGCACAAAAAACTGCTGAGGTTCGTTGATTTGACCTTTGACCCTAAGTGACGTCACGAACAGGTCATTGTTGTGCATATAATTGTTCCCCACATTGATATGCATATACTGTGAAATTTTGAAGGTCCTACCTGTAGTCATTCAAAAGTTATTAGGTTTTGGTAAATTTGGTTTTTTGACCTTTGACCTTTAACCTGACGACCGCCACCCCCCAAAAGTTGTTGGGCACAAGTTCCCAATAGGATCTACCATCCTTGAGCATTTCAAGTCTCTAGCATCAGCGGTTCAAAAACCTTAGGCTGCGCAATATTGGCAACATTTCCAATTTTTTTAAATCTTTGACCCCGAGTCACGTGACATAGAGCGTTTATAGTTGGTACACTGCAAGGACATTTCAAGACACACCAACCCTATTAATTTCAAGTTCCTATGTGTTTTCCATCAATAGTTATACGCCAAACAACATATTTGCGTATTTGACCTTTGACCCCAAGTGACGTCACACAAAACTAATCACTGTTAGTGCTTTTGTACCCTCGTTGAGATGCATCTGCTCCGTAAACTTGAAGGTCCTACCAGTTGCCATTCACAAGTTATTAGCGTTTGATCAGATTTTTGATCATTTTATTTGATTGACGTTTGACTTTTAACCTTATGACCGCCACCCTTCAAAAGCTGTTAGGCACAAGTTCACATGGAGGTCTATCATCCCTGGGAATTTCAAGTCTCTAACATCAGCGGTTCAAAAGCCTTAGGCTGCACAAAAATCTGTTAAGATTGGTTGATTTGCCCTTTGACCCTAAGTGACGTCACGAACAGGTCATTGTTATGCATATAATTATTCCCCACATTGATATGCATATACTGTGAAAATTTGAAGGTCCTACCTGTAGTCATTCAAAAGATATTAGGTATTGGTAAATTTGGTTGTTTGACTTTTGACCTTTAACCTGACGACCGCCAACCCCCAAAAGTTGTTAGGCACAAGTTCCCAATAAGATCTACCATCCCTGAAAATTTCAAGTCTCTAGCATCAGCGGTTCAAAAGCCTTAGGCTGCACAAAAATCTGTTGAGATTCGTTGATTTGACCTTTGACCCTAAGTGACGTCACGAACAGGTCATTGTTATGCATATAATTGTTCCCCACATTGATATGCATATACTGTGAAAATGTGAAGGTCCTACCTGTAGTCATTCAAAAGATATTAGGTTTTGGTAAATTTGGTTTTTTGACCTTTGATCTTTAACCTGACGACCGCCACCCCCCAAAAGTTGTTAGGCACAAGTTCTCAATAAGATCTACCATCCCTGAAAATTTCAAGTCTCTAGCATCAGCGGTTCAAAAGCCTTAGGCTGCACAAAATTTGGTGTTGAAAAAAAAAAGAAAAAAAAAAAAAAAAAAAGAAAACTAGATGGCAGCTGCAAGCACCCGCTTATGGCTTCCCGATCAAGCTTACTAGGGACCCAAACGTCTAAGGGAACAGCACAGCGACTTCGCTTTTACAACTTAAAAAAACAACAAATCCCTGCAAAGTATAGGTGGGCATTATCACACATGAAGTAAGTTGAATTTCCTGCAGCCTGTGCTCCAGAAACTTAATAATATTGTAACGACTTTTTACATTTCTGTAATACAGTCATCGAAATCTCAATAAAACTATTATCCTTAAATTTCTTCACGTGTACAGTGATGATGCTGCACAAAAACTCAAAACTTCATTATACTCGCGATATTACGCTCAAGCGTGTAACGAGTGGCGGAGCCCACCTACGCGGCGCAGCGCTTGGGCTACACAACTCCGAACAAACGTCGCAACGGTGGCGAGCCGTTGGCGATACTGTGACGATTTGGCCGACCACGCAATTGAACCTCACACCTCCCGCACCGATAGGGTGGGCTTAGCAACTGAGCTAATCGGCCGGCACAATGCTACACAAGTCTGCAGCAAAATCATCTTGTTTGTCTGACATTTCCAACAAGCTGGCAAATCTTGCAGTAAATTCAAACAATAAACGCCATGATTCTTGAAGGATTTGTGCAGCTGCAAGGACGACTGCATTTACACAAAACGAAATTAAATCATGGAGCTTGTGCTCGTTTCTAAGGGCCAAGAAATTGCGGCATAAACTGGGATGGATTATTTTGATATATCAAAAAATGAAGTTACAAAGTAAAAATTACGAGATTTTAAATAAACAGAAATTACGAAAAAAGATCTACATTTACTTGCCATTAACATGTTATTTTATTCAGAAACTCATTAACAACAATTTATTCAAGAATTTTTTGAAAAGGATGGCATACACCGCATTAAAGCAGTTTGAATAAATATAAAAAAAGAATGTTTGACTTTTTCGTCTTTCTGCCGCTCTCAACTAGGGCTTATTTTAAGGGTAGGGCTTACATTAAAATCATCCTCAAAAATCACGCTAGGTTTTATTTTGCGGGTAGGTCTTATTATCGGGGAAACACGGCAATTACAACCAATTTCGCGAAACCACAAGCTTGATAATCTGATAGCGGATTATGCTAGCTATTACTCTAACAAACTCTTCGCCGCAATGCGAACACAGTTTCAATGCGAGGAATCCACAAAGCTAAGTCATGAGTCCAATGCACCAACCACTTGGCCAATTCCCATGTGCCCCTTATTGCTGATTAAAACGTCGCTTTACTCACAAACTCATACGGCTCACTCACGAATGAAAAAGTTTTAAGCCAAAATAGCTCAAAAACATGTTACCCTACTGCCCTCTAACGGATTACATAAATTTGCTTGACTTTCATGAGGTTTCCTGAAATTTCACGTTTTTTACGTTTGACTCCAAGTCAGGCGCTCTGGAGTAACCCTTCATTATATTGATATTTTACCCACATTGAGATAAATATCCTCCGATAATTTGAAGGTCCTAGCTGTTGTCATTTAACAGTTATGAGCTTGTGAACATTTTCTTATTATTGACTTTTGACCCCAAACCACTTGACTGCCACCCCCGCAAGTTGTGAGACCCAAGTTTACGTCGAGGTCTATCATCCCTGAACATTTCAAGCCTCTAGCATCAGCGGTTCAAATGCCCTAGACTGCGCAAGATTGCCAACATTTATCGGTTTTTTGACCTTTGATCCCGAGTCACGTGACATAGAGCGTTCATGGTTGGTACACTGCAAGAACATATCAAGACACACCAATCCTATCAAAATCAAGTTCTTATGTGTTTTGAATGAATAGTTATACGCCAAACGACATATTTGCGTATTTGACCTTTGACCCCAAGTGACGTCACGCAAAACTAATCATTGCTGGTGTTTTTGTACTCTCGTTGAGATGCATCTGCTCCGTAAACTTGAAGGTCCTACCAGTTGCCATTCACAAGTTATTAGCGTTTGATCAAACTATTTGTCAATTTAATTGATTAACGTTTGACCTTTGACCTGTTGACCGCCACCCCCCGAAAGCTGTTAGACACAAGATCACATGGAGGTCTATCATCCCTGGGAATTTCAAGTCTCTAGCATCAGCGGTTCAAAAACCTTCAAATGCACAAAAAACTGCTGAGGTTCGTTGATTTGACCTTTGACCCTAAGTGACGTCACGAACAGGTCATTGTTGTGCATATTTTTGTTCCCCACATTGATATGCATATACTGTGAAATTTTGAAGGTCCTACCTGTAGTCATTCAAAAGATATTAGGTTTTGGTAAATTTGGTTGTTTGACCTTTGACCTTTAACCTGACGACCGCCACCCCTCGCAAGTTGTTAGGCACAAGTTCCCAATAGGATCTACCATCCCTGAGCATTTCAAGTCTCTAGCATCAGCGGTTCAAAAACCTTAGGCTGCGCAAGATTGGCAACACTTTTCGGTTTTTTTGACCTTTGACCCCGAGTCACGTGACATAGAACGTTTATACTTGGTACACTGCAAGGACATATCAAGACACACCAACCCTATTAATTTCAAGTTCCTATGTGTTTTCCATCAATAGTTATTTGCCAAACAACATATTTGCGTATTTGACCTTTGACCCCAAGTGACGTCACACAAAACTAATCACTGTTGGTGCTTTTGTACCCTGGTTGAGATGCATCTGCTCCGTAAACTTGAAGGTCCTACCAGTTGCCATTCACAAGTTATTAGCGTTTGATCAGAATTTTGATCATTTTATTTGATTGACGTTTGACCTTTAACCTTATGACCGCCACCCCCCAAAAGCTGTTAGGCACAAGTTCACATGGAGGTCTATCATCCCTGGGAATTTCAAGTCTCTAGCATCAGCGGTTCAAAAGCCTTAGGCTGCACAAAAACCTGTTAAGATTCGTTGATTTGACCTTTGACCCTAAGTGACGTCACGAACAGGTCATTGTTATGCATATAATTGTTCCCCACATTGATATGCATATACTGTGAAAATGTGAAGGTCCTACCTGTAGTCATTCAAAAGATATTAGGTTTCGGTAAATTTGGTTTTTTGACCTTTGACCTTTAACCTGACGACCGCCACCCTCCAAAAGTTGTTAGGCACAAGTTCCCAATAGGATCTACCATCCCTGAACATTTCAAGTCTCTAGCATCAGCGGTTCAAAAGCCTTAGGCTGCACAAAATTTGGTGTTGAAAAAAAAAAAAAAAAAAAAAAAAAGAAAAAAAAACTAGATGGCAGTTGCAAGCACCCGCTTATGGCTTCCCGATCAAGCTTACTAGGGACCCAAACGTCTAAGGGAGCAGCAGAGTGACTTCGCTTTTACAACTTAAAAAAACAACAAATCCCTGCAAAGTATAGGTGGGCATTATCACACATGAAGTAAGTTTGATTTCCTGCAGCCTGTGCTCCATAAACTTAATAATATTGTAACGACTTTTTACATTTCTGTAATACAGTCATCGAAATCTCAATAAAACTATTATCCTTAAATTTCTTCACGTGTACAGTGATGATGCTGCACAAAACCTCAAATCTTCATTATACTCGCCATATTACGCCCAAGCGTGTAACAAGTGGCGGAGCCACCTACGCGGCGCAGCGCTTGGGCTACACAACTCCGAACAAACGTCGCAACGGTGGCGAGCCGTTGGCGATACTGTGACGATTTGGCCGACCAGGCAATTGAACCTCACACCTCCCGCACCGATAGGGTGGGCTTAGCAACTGAGCTAATCGGCCGGCACAATGCTACACAAGTCTGCAGCAAAATCATCTTGTTTCTCTGACATTTCCAACAAGCTGGCAAATCTTGCAGTAAATTCAAACAATAAACGCCATGATTCTTGAAGGATTTGTGCAGCTGCAAGGACGACTGCATTCACACAAAACGAAATTAAGTCATGGAGCTTGTGTTCGTTTCTAAGGGCCAAGAAATCGCGGCATAAAATGGGATGTATTATTTTGATATATCAAAAAATGAAGTTACAAAGTAAAAATTACGAGAGTTTAAATAAACAGAAATTACGAAAAAAGATCTACATTTACTTGCCATTAACATGTTTTTTATTCAGAAACTCATTAACAACAATTTATTCAAGAATTTTTTGAAAAGGATGGCATACACCGCATTAAAGCAGTTTGAATAAATATAAAAAAAGAATGTTTGACTTTTTCGTCTTTCTGCCGCTCTCAACTAGGGCTTATTTTAAGGGTAGGGCTTACATTAAAATCATCCTCAAAAATCACGCTAGGTTTTATTTTGCGGGTAGGTCTTATTATCGGGGAAACACGGCAATTACAACCAATTTCGCGAAACCACAAGCTTGATAATCTGATAGCGGATTATGCTAGCTATTACTCTAACAAACTCTTCGCCGCAATGCGAACACAGTTTCAATGCGAGGAATCCACAAAGCTAAGTCATGAGTCCAATGCACCAACCACTTGGCCAATTCCCATGTGCCCCTTATTGCTGATTCAAACGTCACTTTAACCACAAACTCATACGGCTCACTCACGAATGAAAAAGTTTGAAGCCAAAATAGCTCAAAAACATGTTTCCCTACTGCCCTCTAACGGATTACATAAATTTGCTTGACTTTCATGAGGTTTCCTGAAATTTCACGTTTTTTACGTTTGACTCCAAGTCAGGCGCTCTGGAGTAACCCTTCATTATATTGATATTCTACCCACATTGAGATAAATATCCTCTGATAATTTGAAGGTCCTAGCTGTTGTCATTTAACAGTTATGAGCTTGTGAACATTTTCTTATTATTGACTTTTGACCCCAAACCACTTGACTGCCACCCCCCGCAAATTGTGAGACACAAGTTTACGTCGAGGTCTATCATCCCTGAACATTTCAAGCCTCTAGCATCAGCGGTTGAAATGCCCTAGACTGCGCAAGATTGGCAACATTTATCGGTTTTTTGACCTTTGATCATGAGTCACGTGACATAGAGCGTTCATGGTTGGTACACTGCAAGGATATATCAAGACACACCAACCCTATCAAATTCAAGTTCTTATGTGTTTTAAATGAATAGTTATATGCCAAACGACATATTTGCGTATTTGACCTTTGACCCCAAGTGACGTCACGCAAAACTAATCTTTGCTGGTGTTTTTGTACTCTCGTTGAGCTGCATCTGCTCCGTAAATTTGAAGGTCCTACCAGTTGCCATTCACAAGTTATTAGCGTTTGATCAAACTATTTGTCAATTTAATTGATTGACGTTTGACCTTTGACCGTATGACCGCCACCCCCCAAAAGTTATTAGGCACAAGATCACATGGAGGTCTATCATCCCTGGGAATTTCAAGTCTCTAGCATCAGCGGTTCAAAAACCTTCAAATGCACAACAAACTGTTGAGATTCGTTGATTTGACCTTTGACCCTAAGTGACGTCACGAACAGGTCATTATTGTGCATATTTTTGTTCCCCACATTGATATGCATATATTGTGAAAATTTGAAGGTCCTACCTGTAGTCATTCAAAAGTTATTAGGTTTTGGTAACTTTGGTTTTTTGACCTTTGACCTTTAACCTGACGACCGCCACCCCCCAAAAGTTGTTAGGCACAAGTTCCCAATAGGATCTACCATCCCTGAACATTTCAAGTCTCTAGCATCAGCGGTTCAAAAACCTTAGGCTGCGCAATATTGGCAACACTTTTCGGTTTTTTTGACCTTTGACCCCGAGTCACGTGACATAGAACGTTTATAGTTGGTACACTGCAAGGACATATCAAGACACACCAACCCTATTAATTTCAAGTTCCTATGTGTTTTCCATCAATAGTTATTTGCCAAACGACATATTTGCGTATTTGACCTTTGACCCCAAGTGACGTCACGCAAAACTAATCACTGTTGGTGCTTTTGTACCCTCGTTGAGATGCATCTGCTCAGTAAACTTGAAGGTCCTACCAGTTGCCATTCACACGTTATTAGCGTTTGATCAGATTTTTGATCATTTTATTTGATTGACGTTTGACCTTTAACCTTATGACCGCCACCCCCCAAAAGTTGTTAGGCACAAGTTCACATGGAGGTCTATCATCCCTGGGAATTTCAAGTGTCTAGCATCAGCGGTTCAAAAGCCTTAGGCTGCACAAAAACCTGTTAAGATTCGTTGATTTGACCTTTGACCCTAAGTGACGTCACGAACAGGTCATTGTTATGCATATAATTGTTCCCCACAATCATATGCATATACTGTGAAAATGTGAAGGTCCTACCTGTAGTCATTCAAAAGATATTAGGTTTTGGTAAATTTGGTTTTTTGACCTTTGACCTTTAACCTGACGACCGCCACCCCCCAAAAGCTGTTAGGCACAAGTTCCCAATAAGATCTACCATCCCTGTAAATTTCAAGTCTCTAGCATCAGCGGTTCAAAAGCCTTAGGCTGCACAAAATTTGGTGTTGAAAAAAAAAAAAAAAAAAAAAGAAAAAAAAAAAAAAACTAGATGGCAGCTGCAAGCACCCGCTTATGGCTTCCCGATCAAGCTTACTAGGGACCCAAACGTCTAAGGGAACAGGTGATTGACTTCGCTTTTACAACTTAAAAAAACAACAAATCCCTGCAAAGTATAGGTGGGCATTATCACACATGAAGTAAGTTTAATTTTCTGCAGCCTGTGCTCCAGAAACTTAATAATATTGTAACGACTTTTTACATTTCTGTAATACAGTCATCGAAATCTCAATAAAACTATTATCCTTAAATTTCTTCACGTGTACAGTGATGATGCTGCACAAAAAATCAAATCTTCATTATACTCGCCGTATTACGCCCAAGCGTGTAACGAGTGGCGGAGCCCACCTACGCGGCGCAGCGCTTGGGCTACACAACTCCGAACAAACGTCGCAACGGTGGCAAGCCGTTGGCGACACTGTGACGATTTGGCCGACCAGGCAATCGAACCTCACACCTCCCGCACCGATAGGGTGGGCTTAGCAACTGAGCTAATCGGCCGGCACAATGCTACACAAGTCTGCAGCAAAATCATCTTGTTTCTCTGACATTTCCAACAAGCTGGCAAATCTTGCAGTAAATTCAAACAATAAACGCCATGATTCTTGAAGGATTTGTGCAGCTGCAAGGACGACTGCATTCACACAAAACGAAATTTAATCATGGAGCTTGTGCTCGTTTCTAAGGGCCAAGAAATCGCGACATAAACTGGGATGTATTATTTTGATATATCAAAAAATGAAGTTACAAAGTAAAAATTACGAGATTTTAAATAAACAGAAATTACGAAAAAGGATCTACATTTACTTGCCATTAACATGTTTTTTATTCAGAAACTCATTAACAACAATTTATTCAAGAATTTTTTGAAAAGGATGGCATACACCGCATTAAAGCAGTTTGAATAAATATAAAAAAAGAATGTTTGACTTTTTCGTCTTTCTGCCGCTCTCAACTAGGGCTTATTTTAAGGGTAGGGCTTACATTAAAATCATCCTCAAAAATCACGCTAGGTTTTATTTTGCGGGTAGGTCTTATTATCGGGGAAACACGGCAATTACAACCAATTTCGCGAAACCACAAGCTTGATAATCTGATAGCGGATTATGCTAGCTATTACTCTAACAAACTCTTCGCCGCAATGCGAACACAGTTTGATTGCGAGGAATCCACAAAGCTAAGTCATGAGTCCAATGCACCAACCACTTGGCCAAGTCCCATGTGCCCCTTATTGCTGATTAAAACGTCACTTTAACCACAAACTCATACGGCTCACTCACGAATGAAAAAGTTTTAAGCCAAAATAGCTCAAAAACATGTTTCCCTACTGCCCTCTAACGGATTACATAAATTTGCTTGACTTTCATGAGGTTTCCTGAAATTTCACGTTTTTTACGTTTGACTCCAAGTCAGGCGCTCTGGAGTAACCCTTCATTATATTGATATTTTACCCACATTGAGATAAATATCCTCCGATAATTTGAAGGTCCTAGCTGTTGTCATTTAACAGTTATGAGCTTGTGAACATTTTCTTATTATTGACTTTTGACCCCAAACCACTTGACTGCCACCCCCCGCAAGTTGTGAGACACAAGTTTACGTCGAGGTCTATCATCCCTGAACATTTCAAGCCTCTAGCATCAGCGGTTCAAATGCCCTAGACTGCGCAAGATTGGCAACATTTATTGGTGTTTTGACCTTTGACCCCGAGTCACGTGACATAGAGCGTTCATGGTTGGTACACTGCAAGGACATATTAAGACACACCAATCCTATCAATTTCAAGTTCTTATGTGTTTTGAATGAATAGTTATACGCCAAACAACATATTTGCGTATTTGACCTTTGACCCCAAGTGACGTCACGCAAAACTAATCATTGCTGGTGTTTTTGTACTCTCGTTGAGATGCATCTGCTCCGTAAATTTGAAGGTCCTACCAGTTGCCATTCACAAGTTATTAGCGTTTGATCAAACTATTTGTCAATTTAATTGATTGACGTTTGACCTTTGACCTTATGACCGCCACCCCCCAAAAGCTGTTAGGCACAAGTTCACATGGAGGTCTATCATCCCTGGGATATTCAAGTATCTAGCATCAGCGGTTCAAAAACCTTCAAATGCACAAAAAACTGCTGAGGTTCGTTGATTTGACCTTTGACCCTAAATGACGTCACGAACAGGTCATTGTTGTGCATATATGTGTTCCCCACATTGATATGCAAATACTGTGAAAATTTGAAGATCCTACCTGTAGTCATTCAAAAGTTATTAGGTTTTGGTAAATTTGGTTGTTTGACCTTTGACCTTTAACCTGACGACCGCCACCCCCCAAAAGTTGTTAGGCACAAGTTCCCAATAGGATCTACCATCCCTGAACATTTCAAGTCTCTAGCATCAGCGGTTCAAAAACCTTAGGCTGCGCAATATTGGCAACACTTCCCGATTTTTTTGACCTTTGACCCCGAGTCACGTGACATAGAGCGTTTATAGTTGGTACACTGCAAGGACATATCAAGACACACCAACCCTATTAATTTCAAGTTCCTATGTGTTTTCCATCAATAGTTATTTGCCAAACGACATATTCGCGTATTTGAACTTTGACCCCAAGTGACGTCACGCAAAACTAATCACTGTTGGTGCTTTTGTACCCTGGTTGAGATGCATCTGCTCCGTAAACTTGAAGGTCCTACCAGTTGCCATTCACAAGTTATTAGCGTTTGATCAGATTTTTGATCATTTTGTTTGATTGACGTTTGACCTTTAACCTTATGACCGCCACCCCCCAAAAGCTGTTAGGCACAAGTTCACATGGAGGTCTATCATCCCTGACATTTTCAAGTCTCTAGCATCAGCGGTTCAAAAGCCTTAGGCTGCACAAAAATCTGTTAAGATTCGTTGATTTGACCTTTGACCCTAAGTGACGTCACGAACAGGTCATTGTTATGCATATAATTATTTCCCACATTGATATGCATATACTGTGAAAATTTGAAGGTCCTACCTGTAGTCAATCAAAAGATATTAGGTTTTGGTAAATTTGGTTGTTTGACCTTTGACCTTTAACCTGACGACCGCCAACCCCCAAAAGTTGTTAGGCACAAATTCCCAATAAGATCTACCATGCCTAAAAATTTCAAGTCTCTAGCATCAGCGGTTCAAAAGCCTTAGGCTGCACAAAATTTGGTGTTGAAAAAAAAAAAAAAAAAAAAAAAAAAAAGAATTTTTCGGAAACAAAATATTTTTTATGTAGAAAGTGGGGGGCTGCCGGGGAAAGTTAGGGCGACCAAGGTGTAGACCTAGGTGGGACACACATTTGAACTCTAGGTCACTTTTGAATTGGAACAGTAGTTTAGCAGCTACAGCTGCTGGAAGTGTCAAAAAGTGCACAAATGGCCAAACAAAAGTAATATGGCTTCCCTTTTCGGGAAGCCATAAAAAAAAGAATTTTTCGGAAACAAAATATTTTTTTTCTAGAAAGTGGGGGGCTGTCGGGGAAAGTTAGGGCGACCAAGGTGTAGACCTAGGTGGGACACACATTTGAACACTAGGTCACTTTTGAATTGGAACAGTAGTTTAGCAGCTAGAGCTGCTGGAAGTGTCAAAAAGTGCACAAATGGCCAAACAAAAGTAATATGGCTTCCCTTTTCGGGAAGGCATAAAAAGAATTTTTCGAAAACAAAATATTTTTTTTCTAGAAAGTGGGGGGCTGTCGGGAAAAGTTAGGGCGACCAAGGTGTAGAATTAGGTGGGACACACATTTGAACACTAGGTCACTTTTGAATTGGAACAGTAGTTTAGCAGCTAGAGCTGCTGGAAGTGTCAAAAAGTGCACAAATGGCCAAACAAAAACAATATGGCTTCCCTTTTCGGGAAGCCATAATTCCCTTTTCAAGAAGCCATAACTAGATGGCAGCTGCAAGCACCCGCTTATGGCTTCCCGATCAAGCTTACTAGGGACCCAACGTCTAAGGCAACAGCAGAGCAAAATTGCCAATAAAAATTCTTAAATGTATTTTGCCAGCGAAAATTCAATATTTTAAAAATGGTCGGCATGTTTAAAATTTACAAAGCTGTTTGATCAGGTAGTTGGTGGCAAAAACAATTTAATATACTGTAGGAAGGTAAAAACTAGCAAATTTCGTTCTCCAAGGTTTTCGTTTGATACGCTTCAGGAAAAATTTTCAATAAAAGAACTAAAGTGGAAACTAGATGGCAGCTGCAAGCACCCGCTAATGGCTTCCCGATCAAGCTTACTAGGGACCCAAACGTCTAAGGGAACAGGTGATTGACTTCGCTTTTACAACTTAAAAAAACAACAAATCCCTGCAAAGTATAGGTGGGCATTATGACACATGAAGTAAGTTGAATTTCCTGCAGCCTGTGCTCCATGAACTAAATACTATTGTAACGACTTTTTACATTTCTGTAATACAGTCATCGAAATCTCAATAAAACTATTATCCTAGCATCAGCGGTTCAAAAGCCTTAGGCCGCACAAAAATCTGTTGAGATTCGTTGATTTGACTTTTGACCTTAAGTGACGTCACACACAGGTCATTGGTATGCATATATTTGTTCCCCACATTGATATGCATATACTGTAAAAATTTGAAGGTCCTACCTGTAGTCATTCAAAAGTTATTAGGTTTTGGTAAATTTGGTTGTTTGACCTTTGACCTTTAACCTGACGACCTTTAACCGAAGCTGTTAGGCATAAGTTCCTAATAAGATTTACCATCCCTGAAAGTTTCAAGTCTCTAGCATCAGCGGTTCAAAAGCCTTAGGCTGCACAAAATTTGGTGTTGAAAAAAAAAAAAAATTTTTTTCGGAAACAAAATATTTTTTATCTAGAAAGTGGGGGGCTGTCGGGAAAAGTTAGGGCGACCAAGGTGTAGACCTAGGTGGGACACACGTTTGAACTCTAGGTCACTTTTGAATTGGAACAGTAGTTTAGCAGCTACAGCTGCTGGAAGTGTCAAAAAGTGCACAAATGGCCAAGTAAAAACAATATGGCTTCCCTTTTCGGGAAGCCATAAAAAAAGAATTTTTCGGAAACAAAATATTTTTTTTCTAGAAAGTGGGGGGCTGTCGGGAAAAGTTAGGGCGACCAAGGTGTAGACCTAGGTGGGACACACATTTGAACTCTAGGTCACTTTTGTATTGGAACAGTAGTTTAGCAGCTAGAGCTGCTGGAAGTGGCAAAAAGTGCACAAATGGCCAAGTAAAAACAATATGGCTTCCTTTTTCGGGAAGGCATAAAAAAAGACTTTTTCGGAAACAAAATATATTTTTTCTAGAAAGTGGGGGGCTGTCGGGGAAAGTTAGGGCGACCAAGGTGTAGACCTAGGTGGGACACACATTTGAACTCTAGGTCACTTTTAAATTGGAAGAGTAGTTTAGCAGCTACAGCTGCTGGAAGTGTCAAAAAGTGCACAAATGGCCAAGTAAAAACAATATGGCTTCCCTTTTCGGGAAGCCATAATAAAACTCGCAGGTTATTTGCAGCGGAGAAAAAGGGAGAAACGTGGTATACGAAACGATTGGCTGCATGTTGACAGGCCGACAAACCAATCAAAGGTCAATGACTGAATTTGAAACTACAAGCAAACTCGATTTGCATGCATAGATCAGGATTGCGTGTGTAGTAAAAATTTGCTAAAACGGAAAGAATAACGCTGGAGCAATTTCTGGCTAATGCAAAGTTTATCTTTGTGGTAATGTTTACTGTAGACTTAGCGCATTAACAAGTTTGGAGAAAACGCAATCTGGTTATTGAGTTTCAAGCCATGAAAAGAGGAGCAAACATGTGCCTCTGTGCACGATGGAATCGTGCGTTTCTGGCTAAAGCTCGCATTTTTCGAAACAAGTTGATTGATGTTGTCTTGCAAACTGTGTAATGTTTAATCACCGTACCGACTATCACAATGGCATGAAAATTTGTTTTACCATGGCTGTGATATTGGGCAAGTAGTGCATTATTCTTGATCAAGCATAAATGGAACTGATTTTTGGTTAGCAGAAATTATTTTGCCAATGGCATCAACACCACGTAATCAGCTGTAAAACATGGAGTGACTTTTGGAAAAGTTGATAAATCGACGTAATATTATTATATCAGGTCGATTCGCGCATGTCGATTGCCCTCTTGTTCTGATTTAATAAATTGACGTGATATAATTAATATTTCAACTCACTTTGTGGTTGATATAACTAAATCAGAGAGATATATTTACATCCTGGTAAAGTCACGTAAATACGCTTGATATAATTATATCGTGTCCTCAAAAAGTGTCAATTTTGTTTTTCTGTCTTTACGAATTTACCTCGTCGCGCCGTTACTAAAATGTGGATTTAGCGTTGAAGCATGACATCAGTCACGTGGTATCATTATTCTTGGTGCTGGGTCGCGATGCATTTGTGATTTTACAGTGTGCCCACTTAACAAAAAGGCGTTTTTAGTGAGCTAAAAGATTTTAGTTTGAATTTTTACACCTTTGCTTGTTTTTAAATACCCCTGATGATTCCTTTTGGGTGAAACAGACTGTTGGGTTTAAAAAATTTTACTTTTTAATTGCGGTGATATTGTACAAGATTTATGTAGATTAAATTTGCAGCCAAAACTGTAAATATCAGTGATGTAGTCCTCGAGGACAGGTTTGTGAAGTCCTTGGCCTCAACCGCGTTGTCCTTGGCCTCGGCTCTCCTAGGCCTTGAATTTTGCGCTGTCCTCGGCTCGAGGACTCGATATTTAAAAAAATTCAACTTTGCGATTGTTTTCACGAAACGCAAGCTGTTTTAAGAAAAAATGGTCCAAATAACGATAAGCATCGGTATCTGGTAAGCTCGCGCGGCGGAGAAATAAAAGTAGACAATGCATGATGAGAAAACTATAAAGTTACATCGTGAAAAGCAAAATTTTGACAATTCAAGATTTTGTTTAGCTTTTTGTAGAAAATTTACTCTGTGATAATTGGATTCTCAGCGGGAGATCCTTGACGTGATATTACAGTATTTGTTAGAGGTGCTAATTGCAGCTGTCTAGTTTTTTTGCTTTGCTGTTTTCTCGATGCTCTGAATTTTTCGTTTAGAGCACTTGCACGTGGACTGAGCTTGAGATTTAGCATGGCAGTACGATAAGTTTTTTATCATGGGAAGTCATTCTAGCCAGGCTCATGGTAATTGTTTTTACATGTTACAGAACAGATCTACTAGAGTACCGGTAGAGTACCGGTAAAGACTGCAGACTCAGAATGATGAACTTGAACGTTTGCCTTCTTTGAACATTATAACTTTTCTATAAAATGTTTAAGAGTAATAACTATAGGGCCAGTAAAGATTGGAATAGCTTAAAGTACGACCAGTGTAGCAAATAAAAATTGTGGCTTAAGCTTGAATTTTTATGAACATTTTATTGCATACGCAGGTTTGCGTAAAAACGAAGAGCGTTAATACTATTTTTACGAAGCCAGACATGCAGAGCTACGGTTTTTATCGTAGTGAAATATGTGGATCATGGTAGATGGCCCAGCCGGACATCGAACCCGCGAAACCAGCTCCCCAGCCCAATGCGCCGGCCACTCGGTCAGACAAGCTTTGTTTGTAAAACTTGGGTCTCGAACAAATTCACTGAGTTTTGATCCCGGGCTCAGTGGCGTCATGTCATTGGGGCTCGGGGAGTGAGATGTTTTACTTTTTATGATTTAAAAAATTGAAAATTAAAAAAAATGAAATAATAGCCAGTGCTCTTTTGTTTTTATCTTTCAAACTAACCCCATACCCCCGCCCTCTTTTTCTTATACTATAAATTCCATTGTTTCGTTTTTTAATTTTTGCTTCAATCAATCGCTTCGACTCAGGAGTAAAGTTAGTTTCTTGATCTGTGGTTAGAATTTAAACAACATTTTGCATGCGTTGTGTAAGATTTTAGTCTGGTACACACCTATACACGTTATCCCACCAAATGCGTCAAAACTAATGATGATTGCGGCCTGCTTTTATTTATTTTAACCCAGCTTCTCTTTTAAGACCTAGGCCATTAAAACATTTTTGTGTTGTCTCACACTATAGTAGTGACTGCACATCACTGCAGGTACCTATGTGTCCTTTTTCGACAAGAAAGTGTGCTGAAACGAGTGTTTTTTATGTGAAAACCATAAAAATCCGTTGGCGACTGGGGGCTAAGCGTCACCTTGCCTACGGCGGCTGGGGCTTTTTCCCCAAACCCCTGTAATGTGCTCCACCTTTGTTAAATCGTGGGGCCACACTGATTGCGCATACTGTCCATAATTAAGGAGCGATTTGGGGTATCAAAATAAGTTTCGATTTATTATCCAAAAATTGGGGTATCACGACATATTTTAGTATCTTTTCTTAATTTCCTTTTTTCGTGATGTTACTCAATGCTGAATATGTCTTTTATAAAAGTTGTAAATGATCAATATCTGTTTAAGTTGTTACTTGGGCCCCTCCAAACTTTTTGGCTGCACGACGCTTCTGCTCGGGCTTAAAAATATTTTCAAGTCTATACGGCCTTGGTCTCGAATTTTTTTTTTCTGGAAGTTTCGGTCGCTACTTTCGACTATCAAAACTTGACCCCATCATTACTTGATCATAAAATCGAAAACTTTTAACGTTGCAGCTTGAGATTGTGAGCAAATGATTAATTTTCTGTCCAAAGTGAGCTGTTTAGTTCATCGGGTGCTAACTGTTCTAGCATCATCAGCCCTGGTCGAAAGAGATTTTAGCAAAGGGGGATTTATTATGTGACCCCATCGAGCATGCATTTCGGGGTCGGTGCTTTCGACATCGATTTTTCTTAAGTCTAATTAACACCATGTGGGTTAGTTTTTAGAGTGTGAATGTGACACGTGAGTGCTTTTCACTTTTTGTTTTGCTTCGTTTCGTGATTTTGTTCTTATTATGATTGCTTGCATTTTCGTTGATTTGTTGTTTTTTGTTTTGGTAAATTGGTTTTTAGTTATAATGGTTAATGTATAAGACAGTGGCGGCCTGGTGGGCAGAACCTCCTTAAACTAAATCTGGCTCACCAAAGGTTGTAGGTAGGAATGGTAATGTACGATGTTGTACCGAAGAATGCGGCTAGTACAGACGTAGAAAATGCGGCTGTAGGTTACCTACAAGCTTGTAAGGACAAAATCCAAAAATTGTTGAACAATTTGGTATGCAGTAAGCAGAACAGTGTCGACCAAAGTAGTCAAGATTTTAACCATCATTACTATTTGTTTCCATGCAGATATTATTTGATCTAAGTTTTTTTGCTTAACTCTGATAAGTTTGCCTGTAATTGGGTTAGTGCATGCGTTTTTTCTCTATACATAAAACAAGTTACCGTTAAATCACAAGGAACTTTATGCTTGATTAAACGGGGTTAGTTTTAGTTTTGTGGCGAGTTTCATCTGGGGCATCTTATATCAATTTACAGCCTTATACCCTGCGCCTAGTAGACCTGGCACTGGATTGTAATCAATTATAATACTTTTGTTAACCCTGTAATTTTCGAAAACGATTGTTATTGTAGGTCTGCAATATTAGGCCATAAATTATGAGTTAGATGAGAAATTTGCAAGGGACAAATTAATGTTTCGACTATAACAAAAGTCTCGTCAGCTTTGCTACGCACAGCCAATCCAGGCTAAACTCATTCCAGACTGTAAAGACTCTTTTTTGCATTGCTTTACCTGGACATCTCCACTTCATCTATTGAATGGGGCCAGTCGTCTGTCATCTATTGATACATGATTGAGGCCAGTTGCCTGCTAAAAATAGGGCACAACCTAGAAAAGAGATGAAGTCGAGATGTCCAGGTAAAGCAATGCAAAAAAGAGTCTTTACAGTCTGGAATGAGTTTAGCCTGGATTGGCTGTGCGTAGCAAGGCTGACGAGACTTTTGTTATAGGTCATAAATTGTTTGCGAACCATTGTTTCAAGACCAAATGACCCACATTTTGAGATTTTATACTGAAATCGGAAAAATACCCGTTGTCCTTGATCCATGTCCTTGGTCTTGGCCTCGACTTGCATGTCCTTGGCCTCAGCTTGTGTGTCCTTGGCCTCGAAAAAAATTTAAAGTCCTTGGCCTCGACCTTAAGGTCCTTGGCCTTACTACAACAGTGGTAAATATGTCAACTATTTACAACAAATTGCGAGCGATTTCCTTTCAATTGAATTTTGTTTTCGTCAGCGAGCAAGATTTTAACACATTGCTTTTCTACAACAAACTCCTAGTATGTTTTACTCTGACGCAACATTGATGCAAAATGCTTTATGCGTGAAGCCAAAGCTGTTAAAAAACAGAGAATCTTTTTGTCGTACAACTTTCTTACTTTTAAGCAGGTGATAAAATAATTAATTTCTTCAACGAGTTTAATGATAAAAATGCTGCGTATCTTAGAGTAGAAGAAAATAAGAGCTGCATAGTCTCACACATCGTTAAAAAAAATAACTACTTTTAATTTTACGGTCATACAAGGACATAGAGTGCTTTTGTTTTGCTATTGTAGGCCTATAGTTTCGATGCGCTAATAAGATCAAATTGAAAGGAAAACGTTCTTTTAGTGCCCTTTCATTACTTTGCTAAAAATAAAATACAGCACACGATTAAACCAATGACATATTATATAGAATGATACGAAACTGTGCCAAAATAGAGCATTTTGTGTTTCATCGGTCACGCTTCAGTGCATGCACTCACTTTTTGCTAAAATGTAAACGCAAAGTGCAAAAGCAATAGGTTTGGTTAGGATTAGGTTCGGTTAGGGTTAAATTTAGTGGGTTAGATCTAGTATCAGCAGGGGCGCCTAGAGAAATTTCGGGCCGAGGGGCAAAAATTTCGTTTGGGCCCCTTGGTCAGTGGTGCTCCAAAATCAAGCGATGAGCAAAAGAAAAGGTCATAGCGTCCACAGATGTTCAAATTTCGGCCCGAAATCAAAAAAGCATTATCGCCTGTGGCAAAGCTAGAAACTTTAAAAGGAGGGGGTCATAATTTCCACATTTTTTTCAAGCGTATTTTTTTTTCGGCAGAACAAATTTGAAGCTGATTGAGAAAAACAAAAGGGGCATGCTCCTCCGGAAAAATTTTGAAAATTTACGCTGTAATGGCTATTTTAGTGCTTTTTGAATAATTTCCGGCAAACTTTGTTCGAATTTTTTGACCCTTATATTGAGTGCTTCGTCAAATATGACGCATTTTGTTCGCACATTTTCAATTATGCGTGCTTAAGGCGTAAGGCTTATTGCTATCAAAGAGGATCAAAATTATGGAAAAATTGTATACATCAAAAACATGTTTGAAAATGGCTGGTGGGAGGATGCATACCCCTCATCCTACCCCCCTTGATCCGCCCCTGGCCATAAGCAACAGAAACCATTAAAAGAGTATGGCATATTTCAGTCACTTGGCACCATTGGTTTTGTTATTTTTTACAAAAAAGCAGAGTCAAAAGGGGGGGGGGGGTGCATAGCACAATTGCACCCACTAAATACACTAGTGGCGTCCGTAGGCCGTAGTTTTGCATTCTATCTTGACAATTCTGAACCCAGGGCCCCTCTGTGTCTCCGGGCCCCCGGGCGATGACCCCTTCTGCCACCCCCTCTAAGCGTGCCTGAGTATCAGCCCCCCAGGTTCGATTAGGGTTAGGTTTGGTTAGGATTTGATTCGGGTAGGGCTGTATTTGGTTAGGGTCAGTTAGGTTTAAGGTTGGCAGACAGAAAAAGCGTGCAAGCTTATTCTCGATGAGACTCAATTTAGTTGGGGTTAGGCTCGCAGCTCGGGTAGGATTAGATTTGGTTAGGGTCAGGTTATAGGTTAGGTCAAGGTCATAGGTTAGTTTGAAGTTGGCAGACAGAAAAAGCGTGGGGGCTGATACTAGACATTACCGGTACCCCTTTTTCAAACACTAAATTTTTTGAAAATTAAAGACATGCCGTTATAGCTAAAAAGATCTATTGCATCAAGAACCATCAGGAAATACACTCAACTAAGTTTACTAAAACTGTGTTAGTCCACCATTAGGCTAGTAGCGCCAGTCATGCTATGAAACATATTTATTTCATTACCGGTACCAGAAAACGAACTGAAAACGGTAAAAAATCCCCGGCATATATGGGACCAAAAGTTTGGCAAGATGTAGCCTACCTAACGAGCAGGGCCGGATTTACCAATAGGCTAGGTAGGCTGAAGCCTAGGGCCTCGGAAAAATAAGGGGCCTCGTCGCGAACAACGATGATCTTTTTATCAAGATCTTTTTTTTTTGAAAATCGATCATTTAGACCTTTATAGGCCTAAACGTAGAGGCAAGAGCGTATTAAAGGGGGGTATTGTGCCATACCCCCCCCCCCTTTTGACCATGTTTTTTAATAAAAAAGAACAAAATTAATGGTGCCAAGTGACCAAAACATGCCAAACTCTTTTAATGGTTTTGTAGCTTATGGCCTGAAAACTAGAATGAGGGGTATGCATCCTTCTACCAGCCATTTTAAAAAATGTTTTTGATGTATACAATTTTTCCATAATTTCGAACCTCTTCCATAGCAATTGCCTTTCGCCTTCAGCACGTACATCGAAAACGTGTTAACAAAATGCATCATAGGCTATTTGGCGAAGCAGTCAGAATTGAGGTAAATAATTTAAACAGAATTTGCGTGAAAATTATTCAATAAGCACTAAAATAACCATTTCAGCAAATAAATTTTCAAAACTTTTCCGGGGGGGGCATGCCCCCGGACTCCTCAAGAACCTTTTCTGTGTCTCTATCCGCTTCAAATTAGTTCTGCCGAAAAAAAAAAGCTTGAAAAAAGTGTGGAAATTATGCCCCCCTTTCAAAATTTCTCTCTGCGCCACTGCGTAGAGATGAGTCTGATCGTTGCTCACTAGGGCCTCATTGATCAAATAGCCTAGGGCCTCTACTTGTCTAAATCCGGCCCTGCTAACGAGTTTAAATTCTGCTACTTGAAATTGAAAAAAAAACTAACATCACATCTAATTGTCTCTTATTAAGCTTAATCTTCAATTTTTAATTGGCATATGAAGCAATCAGATTGCATTAATAGAAGAACCGACATGAACTTGGAGCTGTTATCGCATGGTCTAATATGTACATATATTGATTTGTTTTGTTTTTTGCTTTGTTTATTGCTAGAAATGCTTTCGTTTTGATAAAAAAGTTAAATGTTGTGATTAAATGAGGTGATAGCCAGCTCGATGACCGTTTGGTCTTACCCTATCACCCACCATGTAACCAAGTAACCAAATTCAATGCATTGTTTGCTTAGTATGGTACGTGGTGAATAAACTGAACTAAACCTCACTGTCTTATTTTGTTAAGAAATGTTTGCATTGTCTGCAAATAATGCTAAAGTATTCTGTCATGCTGAAATGCTGTATACTTTTTGTAACAATTCTGCCTCACCCCACAACATCATTTCTCTATATCAACCAAAAAAATTGTGTAAATAAAAAAAGGAAGAAGTGAATAATTTTTAGAAGATTGCACAGTGACATCATTTTGAGACAGAGGGAAAACTGTAAACAACAATTTGCAAATATTTTCATACTGCATTCTAAAAGCAAGTAAGTAGATTAGATAAAATTTAGCACTATTAGTTTCGTTTGAGACTACTAGCTAGTACCGCACGCTGGCATTGTGCAGTGGTGAAAGTAAACCGGAACGGTGCGGTACGCCGTTCCGGTAAAAAATTTGCTGGCGGAACGCCGTACTGGTAAAAGATTTTAAATCTAAATCCATAGCACTTTTATTAAATATGAGCTCACTTTTATTAAAAATAGAATGGGCTCACTTTCATTAAATAAATTTATTTTAGTATAGAATTAATTTCAAAACTTCATCAAAATAAAAATTCTTTTATGCGAACAGCCTTTTGTTCAAAATGCCCGTAAGCTAAATAACCGGATTTGTTTGAGGGTCTCGTCTGCAGCCCAAAAAATTCCCAAAGTTTTCTAGGACCCACCTAGACTAGTTGGCCAGATTGACATGGAAATTGGTATTTTTGTGAAAGGAATGCAATGACTATGAACAATGCCGAGAAGCAGGTCTTCGTCAGTAGGCCTACTGTGGGGCTATTATGTGAGAAATGGAATCCAGAGGCAGTGCCATACGTAAGAACTTGGCTTGGAAAGCGAAAAAGAGTAGCTCATTCAACATGAGGCGTGGCTCAACAAGATAACCATTATGACTATGAGCCTTTATGGAAATTTTGCAATGATTGAGTGATCGACTGGAATTATGTGGCTATGTTGTTGGTTGAAAATGCGTCGTTACGGTTTATCTCATATTTCATAGTTTGTTAAAATTTAAAGTTTTGGGTATAATTAAGGCGTTTAGGATTTTGTGACTGCTGACTGGATAAGTGGATAAGACTCATTGCCTCTTTTTGTCTGCAACTACAAAAATATTTTTTACTTTCACCACTGCATTCGCCTTTTATTTACTTTCACCAACTGTTCTGGGTTTCTGGCGCAGTACCAGTAAGAAAAATGTTCTACTTTCGTCTCTGGCATTATGCATCTTCGAACTTCGAAGAACCGTCGCAACGGTGTCAAGCGTTTGGCAACGCTGTATCCAATTTGACGGCCCAAAGTTTGAACCGCTGACCTTACCTACTGATAGTGATGCCGCTTACCACAACGCCAACTTGCGCATATCAGTTAATGTGTGAACTTGTTATTTTCTGGTGTATTGATATGTAATTTCACATTACGTGACCAGCCGATTTGATCAGCCCGTGAATTGAACCCTAGACTTACCGCAACTAAAACGATGCCGATTCCACCACGTAAACCGGCCGGTATAAGCTTTCATACTTGGATAAAGATTTAACTGTGTGTGTGCACTTTAGAGAAGAAAAAGAAGACTTCAAAAAAGAAAAGCGAAAGAGATACGGTCATTAAACAAGAAGATTTAGATAATCATTGCGTATTTCGTACGTTGGTGGCTCTACATTAATACAATTGGAAAAAGGAGGCAACAACAAAAGAAGAGCGACATACTTGGAACCAATTAAAAAATCAAAAAATTTCAGCCGTAAATTGTGGTCCCTCGTTAATGCTTTTTCTAAAAGACGAATGCGAAAGTAGTAATCCTTGCATATTTTGAGCTACAGTTTTGACAGCACCTGAGTTTGGACAATTGTAGGCCTGCGGAATACAGTTACGAACATCAAGATTGGTGACATTGCGTATATATGTTGGACTTAAATGCAGCTGCCTATGTGCTTGAAAATAATCGCAAGTTTATTTTAGAGCCTAACAAAAGGCCAGGCTTTCAATGAACCAAGTAATAGCCAAACCATTGCTTAAACATATAAGTTAATGAAACTCGCGGCGATAAATGCTACTAATCGCGTTTATTTCAATTACTGTGAAATATTACGCCCTTTAAACCCTTTGCAGATTGTTTTGAATCTACTGTAAACTTTGCTTGACGCGTAAAATTATTGCCGCGATTTCAAGCTCAAGGAATCAAACCCAAGCTCGATGATTTAATCCTTTCTTGTGTGATTGTACTCGGCCTGCTGCCCGAATCCTTAAAAATCACCGCGTTTTTGTTTTTTGAGTTCACTGCAAAATTTGCCGGCTTGCCCGAGTTGTCAGAAAAGCAAGCCTTTTGTACTGTACTGACTTGTGTATATTTAGTGAGCGTGTACCATTGAAAAGTAATGCTTGACATTAGAATTGCATTTTATGAAGTGGTATTTAGCAATAAGAAGGCGTTATAATGTTAGTTCATGAAGTATAGCTTACAGGAAATTTAAATCTCAGTTCCTGTTTAATAATGCCCGCATATTTGGCAGCATTTTGTTAGTTTAAGTTGACATTTTTGTTTGAAGCTTGGCCTCTATTGAGATGTTAGTTCATTATCGACATCACAAAACGGTATGCAACTTTTTAGAAAGCTGTGAAAACTGAAGAGCTAAAACTAAAACTTCTCAGAAAGCTGTGAGAACTGAAGAGCTAAAAATTGTGAAGTTTATAGCGCTGCATAGCAAAAAATTTAACTAAGTCGTTTAAGCATGATCACAAAATTGAAGTCTTTCTAGCAATGTAGTGATGGTTATTTGACAAATTGCAGCAAAATAACTCTGTCTCTTTTATCTTCGAGTACCAGGAAGCACAAACAAACTTTTTGCAAACAGTACCAAGGTCTTTTTCATTTCAGATCCAGAAGAAAATTCAACATGGAGGCACTATAAAAGCGATCGTCACGAAAATATAAATTACAGCTACAAACAAAAACTTAAACCTCCATCAATTATTTAACAGATCGTAAAAAAGCAAACCATAGAAAAATCAACAGTGGGCTCGAGTTCCTGTTGTGCTACACCAGTCTTTTTTTTTCGCAGACAAGTTAAAAATTAAAAGCTGAAATAAAAGTTTCATAAGATATATTTACAAACTTGTTTTTACATTAGCAAAAAGAGTTGTTGGTATAACCAAAACAGAGCTCAATTTACATCGTAGGTCCAAAGGAAACTAATAATTTAAAATTAATTACGACAAAATAATCTTGCAGACTGTTTTGCGAGTGAAGCGCAATCACGCGAAACAGCTTGTAAGGCTTTTCGATCTGTAATAATTTTTAGTTATTATCTTGTTTTTGAGATATCTAAAATAATTGTTTCACTATTCTCTGAAGTCATTCGCTTATGCCGTTACGTGACTACGGTATCCAGTTTTGGTAGACAATAACAATAATGACCAAGAACTGAAAACGCGAAAAAAGCGTTTCTTTTTTTGAAGCCGTAAGAGAACTGTCCAGTTGTTAAAAGCAAATCTAGAATTGCATTTCTACTTCTTAAACGCGAGCACTAGGATATTGTGGAAAATTCACTTAATGACCATTTTCCAGACAAGGTGTACATTGAGGTGGTTTTGTCGCACTAAACACTCGCAATACACAGAAAAAAGTGATCTGTGATAGCCTGACCAATGTGGAGGTGCTTAGCTTCATGCAAAGGAAAGAAGCACAATATGTTATTCAGCAGGCGGGTCTAAACATTTTTTTAACCAAAAATAAACATGATATGAAGCAAGATTTTCTTTCTTAAAAAGAGGAAAAGCTTAATTTGCTTACTAGATCCACAAATCTTTTCACTAGCCAGTGAAACCACTTGCAAAGTCAATGAACTTTTTGTGGTAAGCCTAAGCATAAGTTATCCATCAGAGAGTCAACCGCTTCGTAGTGAAAACATAATTGTTGAAATAATTAATTAATTGTTTATTTCACCATTCTACTGTAACATCAAACATAACGAAAAAACGTAAAAAGTTATAACAAATTGCGCTAGCGAACAAAGCTGAGAACCCAAAATCCAGCAATTCCGCTATCAAGTCCTTGCGCTAATATTTGCGACAACACATTTGAGATGTCATTCTGAGGTACATGATCAAACACAAAATCTCTAACAGCTCAGATGGCCGAGTGGTAATAGCGTCCGCCTCGGGAGCTGTGGACTTGGATTTGATTCCGAGTCGGGTCAAATCAATGACTTCATACTTGGTATGCTTCCCTATACACAGCTTCCCTATACTTGACGCTCAGCATTAAAGGGATAGTGTGGAGAACAAGCCGTCCAGTTTACTTGTTGTGCCGTTGGGAAGGGCACTTAGAGGGATTCCCTCATCTTGGTGTGGTAGACAGATGGCTGGCAACTCCTAAGCAAGCTCGTATAGCGAATTGATCGCTTTCTCGTGATAGGAGGATAAACATGCAACAAAATTATAAAATGAATTTGTCGCCCTCTCAATATCATGATGCTATAAAAAAACTAACATTTTACAAAACAACGCGTCATTACGAGCCAGTTGATTTATTTCGGGACTCAGAGAATAGGATTATGTATAAAATCTCACTTGGACTATTAGGCATAAGTTGACAGTATCGTGCTGGGTGAAATATATCATTCATATAAAGCAATTAGCTATAACCATAGTAGCAAGTTTTTGGACAAAACATAGACCCACTCTCAATGCTTTCCAACCAAGCCAATTGCCGTTTGTGTTTAAACTGAAAGTCGTTGGATGCATTTGCGAATTTATAATATTAAATAAAAGAAAAGCATTGAAACTTCGACGAAAAGTTGTCTATTTGATAGTCTTAAACGAAACTAGCCATTCTTCATATTGCCGCTAATTTAAGCTTATAGCTTATACAACCGTAGAATAAGTTAACATGCAAAGCAAAGCATGGTTTAAACTTTTACTTACCATTGCACGTCACTCCATCTCCCGCATATCCAGTATTACACATGCACGTGAAAGTGTCGATGCCGTCCATACATGAACCAGCAGGGGCAGCTGCGCAGTTGTTACCGGGGCAATCGTCTATATCTGTAAAAATAATACCCTTGAAATTAACTATACAGATTCAGTAAATTCGCAGCAGCTCCGCATCCGATTATATCTGTGACAAAAAAGTCCTAAAAAACCAAATGATCAATCTAGAAAGCTTTACGCCTTACTATCAAAATAATTTCAAAATTAAATTGTGATATGTCAACGGTATTTCGAACAAATCAAATAATTAAAAGCAAAAAATACTTTACAACCAAATATGTTCAAACGTTAAACAAGAGATGTTTATTACAAAAAACGGGTTTTGTCAAAAAACACCTTTGCGTTATTTGCGTTTAGCAATTTTAAAACAATTTATTGTTTTGCCCTAGAATGGAAAAGCAAACTTCTTCGTTACCTTATTTGTTTGTGACAACCATAGACAGATGATTACAGACAGGATTGTGATTTTTCTGTGTTTTTTGATTTTGAACTTCATTCTTTAAATTTCATTTCTTTGTAATAGACAATTTAAATATTCTCACTCATGCAGTCTCCAGGTCGTCCCATGCCTGTGTCCATAAATCCAGCATTGCACGTACACGTGAAACTTCCTGTAGTGTCTGCACATGCAGCGTTCATATCGCAGGGGGCAGGAGTCATCATGCATTCATTTATCTCTGTAAGAATATATTGGAAATTTAGTTATCTTCGTTTTAGTCTTTAACAAAGAGACACCCAAAAAATATACAAACTAGCTTAGATTAAATCAATGGACAAAAAATTACACTAAATGCAACGTGTTGATCGGAAAGGAGTTACAGTCAAATCTCGTTCAAAAATCCCTGGGTTATACCGATATAATCGATCAATCACAATTTTTAAAATGATATCGGTAATCGATAAATCACTGGCGATGAATTTTTCCGATAAATGTTGCGGTAAATTTTCAATGTGTTTGACGAAGTATTTTTGTAAGTCAACTTGCAAATATGTTAGTTTAGATTTTTCACAAGGGAGCAGTTTACGAACTCTGCCGTGGCAATTAATAAAACCAAGAAAGATTTTTTTAATTGAAACAAGACTTTACGGACACCGTTAATTTTTTCCACAGCGCCAACTCATTAGCTTTGTACACTGTGTGCATAAAGAATCGTTTATTGCGATAAGTTATGGGCGATAACGAAATAGATTACAAAAGCGATATCGGTAATTGGTAAAGCAAAACTATCTTAAGCGGTAACGATAATCGGCATTAAGTTATAGCCGACAATTATAGCCGATAAATTATTTCAATAAATGCCGATTTCTGATCGTTTTCATGTAAAAAAACCATTATTTACTGAACACCAAGTGTCAAACTCACGAGTACCGGTACAAACACATTTAGCCTATAAAACCTCCGAGAAATGCATTGAATGATTGATCTTGATTTATTATTGGTACCAAACTAAACAGCAAAAATATATTCATTGAAATTTAAACACTAACAAGCATCAGTATGGACAGGTCTCGAAGAAGACTGCGAAAAAAAAGCAATTACGGTCTCGTAAACAAAGCAACCGCTCAGTGAACACAAGTAAATGATATAATACGTGGTGTAGGTCTTGTTGCAGTAGTTTAACAGCTATTGGTTCGTTGTGAAAATGACCCAATTTGTTTAAATCATGCTTTTACCACTGATTTTAAATTTCTTAAAGGTTAAGTTTCTCAGCTCAACCAGTAAAAAATAAATCTTCGACCCCCTAACACCGATTAATTTTTGGCAACGGGCTGTGGAAATTTTAGTAACGTGTGAATTTTTTTTCTACGGCCTTAATATGCCGATTAATTAGATGAATGTCATTTAGCTTGTTAAAAAAAAAATAAAGCAGGAAGGAAGTGGTTGCTTGAAGTGTTGGTTCTTAAGTTTAGCAATTTCAAAGTTGTGAGGTTGAAAACTTTAAGTATATCTAACTTTCAATAAAGTGGATTTGCAGAGGCTTATGCATTAAAGCTCGCAAATTATACAAATTCCTCAGGTTCGTTTGCTCTGAAACCGTTGTATCTTGTCTACGTACATTGAACAGCTACTAGTCATCCAAACCGATGATGATGAGGGTGAAGGATTTTTTAAGCATTTTTTTGAGATTTTAAAGGTGTTTACTTTGCAGATTTACCGTTTAAATCTCCTGTTTTGATATCCAATTTTAATTTTATTACTAGATACGTACTGCTTGCTGTCTATCATTTTGGCTCGGCCTTGCTCTGTCTTATTTTTCCCATTTTGAACCCTTATAAATTAAAGCATTACCTGAATCATTTTTTTAAAAATGAATCGGGTAAAAATACACGTAAATTGGATGCTTTGCGCACAAGTTTTGATATAATCAACCCTTTGAATATTGTGATTTTACCTAACATGTTAAATTTTTTAGTCATTTTTGATTGATATAAGCAAAAAAGAAGTTATACTGTTTTTGATTATAATCTTATACTAATTTTGTTAGTTTATATATACTTATTATACTTACATTATATGTTCTATATATTTTTGTTTGTTAAATTATACTGTTTTTGTTTGAAATAATCTTATAGTCGCAATTAAACAATGTTAATGGCCTGTAATTGGAAGCACTCAAGGACCTTTTACCAGAAATAAGCAACAATGTTATTACACCTTTATATTAGAGGAGTTGCATAACTGTCAGTGATGAAGGTCTTAAGACCGGTCTTTAGTTTGGTCTTAAGACCGAAAAAACTAAAAAGCATCTAGTAAAAATTTAAGTAATCCTGCACAGCTAGAAAAAGTATTCAAGTGCCGGAACGTCGTAAAAGCAAGGGAGAGGGGGGCAGCTTTTTCAAAAGGCACTCTTGATACCGGCGTACATTTAACTATCATCAACATTGTTTTTTAACACTGTCAGACAAAAACTAATTTTCAGCAAAACCAGAGTAATAAGTATATCGCATATTACTACAGTTAAAAAATTATGCGTAAAGCCAGTTCAGGAATGTGGCACTCAAATTTAAAACGTAAAAATAGTGAAACTTTTTAAAAATAGTGAAAGTCAGCACCCGCATGTTTTTGTTTGAAATTGGTTTAGGTGAGTGTTTCTTAGCCTGCGGGGAAATACCCCGAAAGAGATAATTTAATATTCTAAAATGGGTAAAGCAAATTTCCTAAAAAAAAAAGAAATAACTTTACAGCTCAGATGGCCGAGTCGTATAGAGCGTCCGTCTCTTGAGCTGTAGACTCGGGTTTGACTCCGAGTCGGGTCAAACCAATGACTGTAAAATTGGTATTCACAGCTTCTCTGCTTGACGCTCAGCATTAAAGGGACAATGTGAAGAACAAGCCGGCAAGTTTACTTGTTGTGCCGTTGGGAAAGGCACTTAGCGGGATTCCCCCATCTTAGTGTGGTAGACAGATGGCTGGCAACTCCTAAGCGAGCTCGTATAGCGCTTTGATTGCTTTCTCGTGATAGAAGAATAAAGATGTAACTGACTAACTAACTTCTTGAGCAAGGTTCAGTGGGGCTGCCAGCGCTAAATCTGAAACTTTTATAATGCATCACTGTTGCCGTGTTGCGATGCTTTCCGTGATTTCATTGTTTTCATTGTTTATTAATCTCTGGTTTATTACGATTAATTCAGATTTACATCAAAAGGGCATGATTGTTTTATAAACAATTTACACAATCTACTGGTCTACAGTTAGACAAAGAGGTGAGGAGAGCATTTTGCTTCTTGACTGCAGTAGCAAGGTTGATTTAGTGTCAAAAAATTATTAAGATTTCTTCGCAGAAGCAAAATTACTAAGAAGCTTTTCTGATCTTTGGTTTTGCTGGTGTTATTAAAAGTTCTACACTAAAGATGCAGTGTGGCGTTTGTTTTTATTTAGAAAAGTATGAAACCAAGCAAACTGAAGCAACATTTTGAGTCTTGCCAGGCGAATCAGCCTAGTAGGAAAGCCAATTGACTACTTCAGACGAAAATTTGAGCATGTAAAAAATTGCCGCCTTGTTTCTGCGGCAATGTGGGCAAAACAAATCAGTATTAGAGGCGTTGCATCGCATTGCTCTGGCAAAAACGCCTCACACCGGGGCCGAAGCCACGGGGGCTATTGGGGGCTAAGCCACGCCAGAAATTATCTTAGCCCCCCCCCAAACAATATATATATTTCTATCGGAGTGATAACGGTGTGTAAACCCTTTGGTTTATAATTTTTTTTGAAGGTAGCCGTGTTAAGTTCAAATCTCCGGACTACTGTAATTTCTGACTCGCGTTTTAATCAGAGAGTCGAACCGAACCCGAACCTGAACCGCGAACCGGTAAAAACCGCTTTTTTTCGGTGAACCCGAACCGAACCTAAACCGTTTAAAGTTGAGATCATTAACCTGAACCGAACCCAAATCTTTAATATTTCAAATCTGTGAACCTGAACCGAACCCGAACCTTTAAAATTTTATGCAAGTGAACCCGAACCAAATCCGAACCTATAGCATTTTGTGTAGCCTACATAAACCTAAGCATAAATCGTTTAGTAACAATGTTTGAACCTAAGCTGATTGTTAAAAAATATCAATAAAAATCTACAGACATGTGCTGCGATGCGTAACAGTCTTTCTGCTTTTCAAAACTTAATGAGTCTGAAACAAGTCAGTACAGATCATGCCAACTTGGTAGGCTATAAATTATAACCGAACCGCGAACCGGTAAAAACCGCTTTTTTTTGGTGAACCCGAACCGAACCTGAACCGTTAAAATTTGAAATCATTGAACCTGAACCGAACCCGAACCTTTTAAATTTTGGAGCAACTAAACCCGAACCGAACCTAAACCCAAATTCTTGAAAAGTTTTAAACCTGAATCGGAACTGAACCGTTAAAAATTAAATTTCTTGAACCGGAACCAGAACCGGAGCGATATTTTAAACAGTTCGATTCCCTGTTGAAAACATAGTTGCTTTGGTGGAGGGCCCCGGGGGACTCGGCCCCATTGTTTGTATGGGGCTCACGGGGTCTCTTCAAATCGGCCAAGTCCTTGTGAACGTATGTTGTAAAAGGTTTGCAAGGGGGGCGTGAGCATACCAGTAACTTAATGGTTGAACGTGTATTTTCACATCGTTTTCTCGTCAAACATCAAAACTTGTTTTCCCAAAACAGCTGCATCCTTCCCATCAAATCGATTAAGACATTTTTCGCATGTTTTTTGAAGCGTGGTGGGCAGTGCCGTATCAAGGCATCACCGAAGTTCGGTCACTCCAGTAGGGGGGGCATTTGTAGGGGCCCCACAACATGGTTGTATAAGATTCACCACTAGACGCAAAAATCTTTCAAGAAAACTTCGTCAAAAAGTAGCTGAAAAAGCACTATAATTGCAATTACATGATGTAAATTGCAATCAAGTTTTCAAAAGTTTTACGGAGGAGCATGCCCCCGGACCCCCCTAGAGTCATCATTGATTTTTATTTTGCTTCAAATTTGCTTTGTTTTTGCCACACACTGAAAGAAACTGCGTGTACGAAAGTTTGGGGCGTACCTCATGAAGAAATTTCTCGATACGTCCCTTGAAACAATACAGCTAATGAGGAAAGTTAGTAACCGAGTCGAAAAAGCACGAAACTGGGCAAATGCTTGATGATATTAAAGCGTCCCATCTGGAGCTTTATTTGGGGGGAAAGGCAACAGCCTTTGCACGGCACTGTGGTGGGACGTGGACAAAATTAACTAACGCTAAAGGGGGCGTGACTGAAAAAGTTTAAGAACATCTGGTATAAAATAATAGATTTTTTTGCATTATACAGGATCCCCTAGTTCGAATTTTACCACTTTTACCAAGGCACCCCTGCTTGGAAATCGAATGTTTGTGCGTCAAAACTTTCATAATGAGGATCTCCAGAACCACCACACCAATGAATAATAAACAAATATATGAAATAGGCTATATCGTAACACAGATATGAAAATATATGAAGTATATAGCTTTAACTAATTGACCATCCTATTAAAGATGTTGGTAAAGATTGCGCTACCTAACACACAGTGTGAGTGCTGTTACGATAAACAATGCTCCTTTAATTAAAACTACTTCAGTAAAAACTGATGTCATCCCTGGCTTATGTAACATGACGTTGTACTGTCTGTATTTTGGCAGCAGAGAATATTTGACTTGAAATATGAAGCAGCTGTTGTAATACATCGTACAATGCAAAATCACTGAGCGTAGGACTGAAACAGTGTGAAATTTCCTAATCCAAAAATATTATACTCGCGTTATCACGCCGAAGCGTGTAACGACTGGCGGGGCCCATTCTCCACGGCTTTGTGCCTGGGCACCGCAGCCCCGAAGAACCTTCGAACCGGTGGCGAGCCGTCGGCGACATTGCATTCGATTTGACAGAGCCGGGATTCGCACCCAAGACCTCCCGCACCGATAGCAATGTCGTATTAACTTATCTAACGGGCCGGTCAATGTGAGATTTGGCTCTTATAAATTCATTTACGTAAACAACTTAAACAAGCAAAAGCTAGATAACATCAAACCTTCTACGCATTCCAAAGGCAAATTTTCCCAAAATCCGCTGTCCAAGCAAGTAATAAAATTATGATTTTTTCCTTGAAAGCCGGGCGCACATTCGTATCTTGCTATAGAACCAAATGGATGTAAACCAGCCTCATTTAAGGGCAAGTCGATAGCATTTAACATTCCGTTCAAAAGTTCGCCTGGTGGCTCCATACACCCTAAAATGGCAGGTACTTGATTTTTCGTACACGTATTATATTTTCTAAGCGAAAAAATGCTGATACTGGTGCAGGAAACTGCAATTTTGTTTTCAAGTGCTTGCTGCTTCAGTATGGTTTTTCAGACGATTCGAAACGAAAAAAAGATTGACAATAAGAAACAGCGTTGAACGCTAATAAAAGTAATCAGTAAAGCATGCTTTGAAAGTTACAGGCACAAAATAATGATAAATGCAGCGCTTCTTAACCTTTTTGGTATGCGCCTCTTTTGAGCCATGATTTAGACCTGCCTACTTTTATAAATTTATACAAAAGTAGTGTTTCAATTGCATACCATTTAATGTAAACGTGTAAGTAACGTTATAATGGTAGGCTACAATGGTTTTCGGACGTTTGGGTCCCGGATAAATGGGTCCAGGACAGTTGGGTCCCAGACAAATGAGTGCCGTACAATTGGGCACCAGGACAAATGGGCACCATGACCAATGGGTCCCGGACAAATAAAAGTGGAAATATTTGCTACGCTTATTATAAGCTTATATAAGCTTATTACTTTTTGAGGGCCTACTGTCTACAAGGCCTCTATGCTTTCAACCTATTATATGCTTACAACT